>JANDEH010000009.1:38293262-39493262 GCA_024610705.1 Tetragnatha versicolor | reverse complement strand
AATATTGGCATGGTTTCAATTCTAAAAGATATTGTGTTCCAACTTGGCAACAATCATAACTAGTGCCCTTCGGGAAAATATTTCGACTGTTATATTCACGTAAAGTCCGACCGGGTAATATTCCGTAATCGAGGTTTTCGCCAAATTACTCCAAATTTTGGCGATGACCATTTTAATGTATGCAATAATGTTTAATGTAGGGATTTTTCCACTCAATTTAGGGGGAGATAGTAATTCATAAACGCGGAAAAAACTTTTTGTGCCAAATCTGTGTGGCTATCATTTAGCTTTGTACTTCTTTTCAGTTCTGTTTCTCTGTCAAAGTCTTGATCGGCAGACGAGTGTGAAAAAAACATCAGGATATCTCCGCCCTTTTTCCACGAATCAGGCACGGTTTTATACTATCACACTTAACCCTTTTTTGTCCTGGCCGCCCCAAATATTTAATAGTACTTAATGGAAATCTCGGGCGTTCTAGGATTGAAAGGGTTAATTGAAGCACGCGGCCGAATTTCTAGAAAGACATATGGCTCAAGTTCATGATCATTAGAAGGCAAATAGAACGCAACCATTAACGATAGCCATCAGAGATGCGATTCCTTAGATGCCGTGTGATGGCTTTTTACGTTTTTTAAGGAAGATTTTATCGTTCAAAACATAAGTAATGGATCTTTTAAAAATATGAATGAAAAAATTCTGCGGAATTTATGCAGTTCCAAAAAATAAAATAATATTCCTAAAAAACAGTAAAATCACTAAAGAGTGTAAATTTTTTATCCTAGATTTATAACTTAATAGTTAGCTAAGTGTTTGAAAACAGACGAAGGACAACTTGTATCAAGGCTATGTAGAGGATACATTTTCCATTTGACTTCCTTAATGGCACAATTTAAATGAAGGAACTGGTTCTCTATGTTACTAAAAGGAAGATAAAGTGATAAAGTAGAAAACCTCAATTGAAAAGAGAAAAGTTATAAATTTTCTTTGTAACGAAATATTTTCAATAACGCACGGTAAATTCAATTAGTAATCAGGCCATGGTAAAAATGTTAACGTAAAATACTGAAGGGGTAATTTTGAATTATAAAATTATTTGTATCCTTTACACGTTAAGTTTATAACTAGGTAATTGTTTTTCTCGTTTCAGACTTCTCTGATTTGCATTCTATTAAAAAAATTTCTGCTGAGAAAAGATTGACATTAGTTAAGATCCAGGATAGACATGAATTCCAATCCAATTAAATAATTAGAAATCTATGCATCTTTGAACAAATATCAGTTTCACACACTTTAAGATCCATTAAATTTAAAAACAGAGATAGATATCGTGGGCAGTGACCATTAATGGAGAAAAATAACGCAATTATCAGAACTCCATTGTGTTATTCCCATTCGAAGTAACGATACAAAGGGGATAGATTTTGAGAAAGTGGTTTTTTAGTTTCGACCTGTAGAATGATGAAAAATGTATCGTTCATTGAAATAAGAACATATACTTTCCCCTTAATTTTTTACAACGTAATAACTTACACTCCACTAATTTACGAGTACACTTTCACACTACTTCGATTAAATTTTGCACAAATCCCACGGGAACTATGTAAAATTATTTTTTTGTTATTTTTAGCGGATCTTTTTAATAACTGCTAAGTGCGTTTTCTCTTTAGTTATGTTATTTATAAAAAACATTTCTTTTTAATTTACAATATATTTCTACTGGACTAGATCGCTATGATTAAGAATTTTTTTCTTCCAATCTTAGAGCATAAAACCGTTTTCGTTAAAAAAATATCGTTAAATCGATGTTTTATTCTCCTGGTCTGTTTATAAAACCCTTATATTTATGTATCCGCAAATTTAGATGTAAATAGAGAAAATTTGTAAAACATGAAAACGAGTGTAAATAAATATTAATAACGACACACACATTCTTCTCTCTTAAGTTGATTTTAGTAGGGAACTTTATATAATTCATTCATAATGACTAAAATAATGTAGTACCTATTTGAAATTTAAGGCTAATGCATGCATTTTTGTCGATTAAATTATATTCGATGGAAATTCGTTTTACCTAAAAATTGTGTAAATATACCTTTCACAAGAAAGTTATAGCGTTAACAACACTAGTATGTTTCCTTTTGCAATTTTGAAAAAAGGTCGAACCGGTGAGCTGCATAATAGTTCGGAAACAAGATAATCGCACGTCTCTAATATTATGTATCTAAAACTATGAGCATGCCCTATTGTTTCCTTGCAAATTTATACAAAGTATTTTAAATTTTTATTTTAATGATGTTTTATTAGATATTTTTCCTTTGTTCAGTTTTTGACGGTTCTATTTCTCACTACTAAAATTTCAATACATTCATTGACATCTTTTTTAAATTTATTTCGTATTGATAGGATCGATTCATTGACTTTTGTTCTTTTGGTTCCTTCATTTTTTCCCAACTGGACCAATAGGTTTTATAGTTTATATATAAGTTAATGGTCTAAAAAGATTATCATGGTCTTAAATTCATGGTACAAACCGTAAGGAGGTGTAGACTGACCAAAGAAAATTAAGAATGACATAAGATAGTTCTGAGCCGGTTAGAGCGTGGACTAAAGTTGCTAGAAGAAATGAGAAATGGCTACTTAGGGAAAACGGCTTGCGCCAGAAAGGAAGTTCCAGTATCACCTTTCATCTTTTACTTACTTATGCTTAGTAAAACATGTTAAAAGTGTTTTTCCCTGAAGAGGTTGTCTTCATAAAAAGCGACAGTAAATATCTTACTGAAGAAACTTTTAGTCACATTTAAGTAAAGGAAAGTATTTTACACATAATTTTTGTAAATAAGTTAAAACATGAACACTCGCACTGGATATTATATCTACCCCCTACCGTTCGCCACAAATAATTAAATTTCTATTGCTCCTGACAACGTTTCGTTGCGTTCTAAATTGTCAAGAGTGTTTCCAACTCCTCTTTCATGTCATTCTGAATTGTTTTTGGCTAATCTACACTCTCTTACATGGATTTATCATGAATTTTGGATCACCCTATGCAACTTTCAAATATATATTTGGGTTATGAGCTTTTAAGTCCCATACATAGTCAGTGACAAATTGGATTTTGAGGGGACGATTCTTTTCGGGCTTCAGGTTTTGTAGGGTTGACTCAAAATTATTTCTAAGGTTCCCCCTCAAGCGTACATTACGGAACTAAAATTGCTTTTTAGAGTCACACACATATTTGAATTTTAGTGTAATTATTGTAGCACAATTTTGTGTATAATATTGTGTCCCGAGCAAAGATAAAGGGTTTGGAGGTCCTCCCCAGAATACTTTTTGAAATTTGGCCCTTAAAAGTAGTGTTATAACTTTCTTTTGAGAGCATCTTTGTTTATTTGCCATCTTTTATTAACTCTTGTTTGGGGGAGATAGCTCAAATCCCCCTTGTATCCTCTACTGTGCAGTATACATAGCTTCAATGTGTTACATTTCAACCGGCTTCTAGGCAGGTGAATGAAGAGAAGTAAGGGTGCCTCACCGCAGTAGGGTATCTCCGGTGGGTCCCAGGAGCCGCTACCGAGGCATCTCCGCACGGGGTTGCCGAGTAGCTCGTAGCCGTCGTCGCATACGTATGTGGCCAGGGTCCCTGGGCCGATGACCTCGCTGGAGAAGTACACGGAGCAGTGCATCGGGGAGCCGGGGTACCCGCAGGCGCTCGCTGGGTCAAGAGGAAGAATTGCGTTAGATGCCATGGGCGAGACAACACCGTTACTCACTCACAAATAGTAAACAAATAATTGGCGTGTTTGGGCAAAATTGATGTTTCAGGCATCAAATACTCAAGCTCTTATTGAACTCGTTGAGTACATATGAAATGTAATCAAAGAGTTCTTGATACATAAAATATCGATTTTGCCCATCACTACATTTTAAGTTGCTATCACACTACAACCTACTTTGACAGTCGGGAATGGTCGAAGACTGTAAGAGCAACCCCAGTAAAACTAATCTTGAGGGATCTGATACGTATTAATAACTACACAGCACACATAAAAAAACGTGTTGATTTAACAAAGAAATACCATCAGCTGTGCTTCTAGAAAACTTCTGTAATTTGTGCATAAATCCTGTTATATATTTAAAATACAGAATTCTCTCTGGAGTCAGACTAGAGACAAATGGTAACCGATACAGGTTGGTCTCTGTACATAAATAGGATTTCTCTGTAGTTTTACTACATATTCTGTAAAAGGAATCACTGGGCACTAAACTTTCCCTGCACAAATTGCAAAGGTTTTTTTAGTAGCATAGCTGACAGGATTTCTTTTCAATGGATTCAAGGATTTTTAAATCAACGGTAGTGGAGAAATTCGATTGTAGTGTGGTAGCATCTTTGAAGTGAAACTCTTTGTAGACAAGTAGTAAAACCTTAATGTTATATAAATGGGTTATTGCCTTTTAAATATTATAACTATATATATTATACCTTAATATTATTTTCACTTTTATATTATAACATATGTGTAATTAAACAAGAAGCAACAAGACTCAAATTATGTTAAATATAAATAATACAATAAAATTCTGATACATTAGACTAAAATATATGAATTAAGAGAAGTATAAAATAACTAAATAAAATTTGTTTGGATTAAAATAAATATTTTTTAATATCTAAAATTTTATTTTCTAAAACATTTAAGGCACCGATTTTCTATCTGATACTTTTCTTTTTGACTTTAATGATATGTACTAAAAAGTTAACATAATAACGTGTTTTTAAAGTGTCAACTTTTAAGATACCTGATGTAATTTATTGCTATATATACATTTAAAAGGTATAAAACAGCGATTTGAAAAAGCATGGCACTGTACAATAATATAGTGTGAATAAAATGTTAATCAATGTCAAAGTATCTTCAAAGTATATAATAAATTTCTTAAACATCACTTGTTACGTGGTTTAATTAAGTGGGTCAATTTTCAATACAAGGTATACATCAATAATGTCTCAAAACTACACTTATTTAAGAAAGGTAATTAGTTAGGTATTATTATATTAAAATAATTTAAGAATTATTTTATTCCAAAGATACTCTATACAAGTAGTTTGTAATTAACTAGCTGTAAACTTAAAATTATTTAAACTTTAATGAGACAAAGTACCTAATAGTATTACAAGCATAATATTCTCTAAATTAAAATGAAAAAAAATTTACCTCAATTATTTAGTACTTTAATAACATTCTTTTTTTAGAATTACTATTCTTAATTTATTTTTTAAAGATAGTTTATTATTTTTAATTAGTTCATTTCAATTTCAAATTTTAGTTAATAACTTACAAAGGTAATCTTCAAAAAAGGACTATAACTTTTATTTCTAATTTCTTTATATGCAGGTACTCATGTAATTGATGTTATTCATTAATGTTCCCAACTTATAAATCAAAGTGACCTGTTGATGTTGATAGGCCACATTAATTGCGCATTATTGTCTTTTGGTATATTATTTATTTTATGTTGTTTTTACTTTTTTTAAACGCATAGATAATTACGTTTTTATAATTGACATTTATAAAAAATTATACAATCTTCTATATGAAGGGGGTCCAAAAATTAACCCAATATTTGAATTTTGAAAATTTTCAACTAAAGAAGCCAAAAGTTCCAGCAAAGCCGTAGAGGCCATTTGCCCGATGTGTTATTCCATAAATAACCCTATCCTATGTACTTTATGATTCAATGAAAAAATAACAATCTGAAGACTAAAAATTGTGTTTCCTATTTAATTCAAACCTTGCGTTAATTTTGGGAAACCCTTTATATAAAAATCGATGTTTGTTTGTTGGTCCTTTATAGTTTTAAATTTTTGAAATCTGCAATAACTTTTTTTGCTCTACTCACTCCCAGTAAGGTTTCCGAAGAAAATAATTTAAAATCTAAGCATTTTAACAAATTTTTCTGTCTATATTCTGCTTAACAATCCATATTTCTTGTCGGTCATCATGAAAGACAGTGCATTACAGAATGCAGTGGAAAGTGTTGTACACATAACGCCCATTTTTGTAAATATAACATCCATTATTGTAGTGGAGCAATCACTGTTTTAGGTGTATCACTATTGTTGTAGATACGCATGTGGGAAAGGGAGAAAGCCAATAATACTAATTTTAGTACCAACGCATATTTGTACGGCCAAAGCCCGTGTAGCAAGGCAGATTACACTTACTTTTTGAAACTTTATATACCCGCCATAATAAAAAACAGGCATATTTGAGCTGTTGAAGTCCTTATATTCTTTATATATTGCCCGCCGCAATAAAAAGAACTTCAAGCGATTTTGTACTGGTGAAGTCCATTGAAAAACTATCAATTTGGTATTTTTAGCACCGAAAGCAAATTTGTAGGCAGTGTGCAGCTGATTACACATTTTAAAACTTTACTGCCCGTTGCAATAAAAAACAATTATAATTGATTGCAGTTGTCACAATTGATATGGTTTGTCTTTTTTTTCCTAAGGAAAAATGGGATCGGGTTTCACTGTATTGTCACTTTTTTTAATTCTGGAGTTTAAGATAATGAATATTCTCAAACAAGCGTAGTTAATTGTAGTAACTATAATCTCCGGAGAAAAAATTTCCTCTGACTGTATAAAGCATGCAACAGTAAAACACTGAAGCTAAACTTTTGACAACCTTTATCACAACTGTAAAACATCAGGAATAATATTCTACAAATTTATTTGGCATTATAACACCTCTGGGATTAAAGGTACAGTTAAATTATTAGTGCGAACTTAAAAAATATAAACAAGCAAAATTAACTTTTAACTATTATACAACATATTATAAAAATCCATTAATTTACATAAAACGTTTTGTGAAATATAACAATAAAATCTATAAGCATAAATACAATGTTATTAATTGTAAAGATACTTAAAAACAATAACAAAATAAATATCTAATGTAATGAAATAAATGCAACTGATTATTCCTATTTTCTAAATATATAGTTTTTCATAGATTCCCTCCACCATTCATGAATACCTTTAATAGTACCTTTATAGTTATGGTATTTTAAACAGGGATGAAAAAAGTAAAAACTCACACTCAAAATTATTTTCAAAAACAGTGAAATAAAGCTTTAAAAGTATGACCACACTTTTTATATTTTTGCACATTTTAACCAATTAATTTTAATAGAATAACTATGTTTATGTAATACAATTAAAAAATAAGTTTTTTAAATTTTGAAAAAAAGTTAAAGATAAATTTTTTATTAAAGGTTTCTTAAACTTTCATTATTTATAATTAAAAGCTCTAATAGTATCTATATTATAGAGTGTAGTAATTATCGTTTTTTAACTTTAAACAGAGATATAAAAGTTTAACGTTTTTACATCTCTCAAACGAGCTCTCAAATTAAATGCATGGATATAATTATGCTTTTTATTTTTAAGCAATTAATCTATTATTAAAACCAATTAAATTTTAAGAATAATGAGTTGATTTTAATAATAGAATACAAATTTATTCTATCTTAATGTATCTTAGCCTTTATCTTCTATGCTAAAACGTAACAAACAAGTTATGGAATAGAAAACTGTTTATGATATGGTTTATGGAAAGATATTTATTCTAGTTAATGATCACTAAAAAAGTTGGTTTAAATTTGCTTGAAACATTTCCTCATAAACAGTTTTAATAATTAACTAAAATTAAAATTAAAGGTAAATTAGTAATTTAAAATATCTGATCTCATAAAAATCATTTTGCTTGATAGAAATAACTTTTGTAAGAAAGTAGTTAGAAAATAAACGATTATATATATATAATATATATATAGATGTTTAAATGCTATTTTTATACATTTCCTCTTACAAAAATTCATAGTTCTTGTGTATCAAATCAGAGTTTTAAGCTTACAATGCAAATGCCTCACACAAAAATAAACACATTTAAGAAAACTTTTTTTGTCCCCAAATTAACAATACTTTTAATGTGTTGTTTGTTAAAACACTTTAACACCTTATTGTGTTGTGGTAGTGTTCTGAATATGTTTGAAAAGTGTTAGAAACGTGTTTTATCCAGAAATATGTTCCATAAAAATAGTGATGTAAAATGTTTAAAATATGACAATGTTTTTAAATTTGGATCTCAAAACACTATATATAAGAACCTATTTTCTGTCTGTAATTTTGCAACATTTTTACACTACCCTTTTCTCTCATAACACAATCGCAATATTGTTAGGACTGTTCGTTATTATGTTTACTTAGCGTTGCAAAAAGTTTTTCACGCAATTGCAGTGTACAATTCGAAAAAGGTAGTTTTTTATACATAGTGAAAGACTTCAAAGTAACAAACCAATTTTAATTAAGTAGTAAATCAGTTTTATGTTTTTATATACAAGATCCTACTTCAAAGATTTTTCTAACATACTCTTAAATAAAAAAATCACTTAATCAAAACCTTATGGTATGAAAGTTGACAATATTTAATATTTTAAAATTTATTTATAATGATTAATATTGGTTAATTTTAATTCCAAACCATCACCCAGAATAATCAGTTACGGTCAAATGAAAACTTTATTCATATAAATTTACATTCCAGAAATATTTCGCAACACAAACTATCAATTATGAGGCCTCAGATAAAAGTGGGGATAGCAATTCTACAAAACTAAACGTGAGATTAAATGAGTAAAAAATTAGACACAAAGTAAAATCGACCGCCTATAACGGAAAAGATTATTACTTTCCAAGAACTTTTCCCAGACGATTTTTTTCGCCGGAATTTTTTGCCTTACTCGACGGTGCCCAAAATGGCATAGTAATAGCCATCGTGAGTACTCATCCCAGTCCCGGATTCACGTGCCCCTTAATTTCTCTCGTGAAGAATCGCCTGAGAATGGGCAGCTACCACCTGTTACAGAAAGTAATTCCGTTCCCATTCTGGCGCACGCTGATGACCCCTAGCTCGGGAAACAAGTTACTCATCCCTGTCCTAAAGTAGGTGAACCTACTGCCCTTATGTGAGAAGACCGAAAATATTTTCGCTTTGCCTTCGGGTGATGCTGTGAACTTCCATACTCAGTTGGGGCCTTCCATCAGTGGGTTTGGTATGAGGCCCTGGCGACAGATACGAAGACTGATTGGACAGGCTATCTAGCTGTTTCACGGTTGGATGCAGTTTCAAAATTGTATTTCGCTGAAAATTAGAACCCATTCAGTTGCTGAAAATATCTAGCGTGAAATTTTTCAGTAAAATTATCAAAATGAAGTTGAAAGGAACATATGAAACCAAATTTCAAGAAAAAAAATTATTATGTAAGGGCCATCTAGTTAAACGGTAAAACTGTGTAAAATAACGTGTTTTTACTGTAAACAAACGCGATTGCAAAAAATTGATGAGGTTTTCGTCGTGCAAAATATTCTGGGAAAACTGATATAGAAGAATGATAATAGAATGTTAAAGATGATATTTTAGTCTGTGGGAGTTGGAGAAAAGGTGTTTATAAAACGAAATAAGAATAGTTTTTCCCACACTTTTATAATTTGTAAATATTATTTTATTTTCCTATTAGTTCCATAAGTACAATATTGCTAGAATGATATTTATGTTACATTTAATTTGACTTCCTAAAAGTTATTTTGGAATTTTGTATCAATTTTACAACAAATTTTTCAACCTATCAAACCTTAATTTCAAATCTTAGGATGTAATTAAAATTATATTATTTCAAAATTAATAAGAAACAAGTTTATGAGATTTTCTTGTTTTAATATTTCTCTATTAGGTAATCATAATTTTTTATCTGACTTCATAAAAAGTTCAATTATGATGTCAAGTTCCATATGTATTCAAATGTTGGAAACATTAAGGTAATTTTGTTTGTAAAAACGCTATCTAACAACATTTTGTTGGAAAAAAATTAGATTGTTAGTATATTCAATTTATTGTGTTTTAAAGGCTAAATATTTTTTGAAACTACTATCTTCATGGTTTCATATGCAAATAACGCCCTTCCTTATTTGTGTAATTCCTATTTTAAATTATTATTATTAAATACCATTTATTTTAATAAAACTAAAAAAAATCAATGAAACTACACAATTAAGTCACAACCTTTTAGCCTTGGAAAAAATTGAAGAGCAAAAGTCTGGTAACGAAGATATTTGATACAAGAACTGATTCATCACTAAAAAGGAATTCGTATGACATATGCTAAATTCAGCCACCTATGAAATTACCTTTTTGAAACAATGGACCCAGACAGACCTCCGATGACAAGCATTTATCATTATTAAATGAAAGCATTCTAAAAAAAACTTCCTTCTACATAATAATCTTCGTAAATAGTCGAGCAGGAATGAAGATTCCAAAGGAAATGTAAGAAAACTCCTTTGGGGCATAAGAGATTCTTCACGTGACTACAAAAGCTTAAAACTGTGTTACGATGTGCACGAGTGAATCCCATTGTCTATGCTAAGCATGCCTGTTAACTTTCGTATTGCTTCCGATGGATATAACCACAACAGTTAACCCTTTATAAGAGGAACAATATGATCACTGCTAGTACAAATTATGGATGATCCATAAATTGCATCACGTAGACGAAGTATGCATACTATGACACACTTTCTTGATTTCTAAGTGATGCAAGTAAATGAAGTGAAGGAATTTTAAGAATGTTTTGATAAAAAAAGAAAGAATATATCTAGTATATAGTAAGAAATATTATATTATTTGTAGTAAAAGTTTTTATGAATTAAACTTAATCTTATAAGAGAGGTAAAAACATTATTAATAGTTTCCTCATCAAATTTTTGTGTAATATTCTCCAAGCACTTAAAAGAGTGGGTGTAAAAATAGAAGCATTGCTTGAATAATAAAAAATTCAAGAAAAATGAGAAGGGTTGAAACTTTAAGTATTAGGGGGGTATGGAGTATATGCTGATATTTATTAATGTCAGTTTTCATATATTTTTTCTTCAGATTGAAACTTTACTGTGAATCATGAATTGATCAAGAATTTATACTTTTGCAACATAAAAGGAACTAAAGTGTTAAAAATTACAGATGAGTTATTTTACTTTATTAACATTAAATTTTCAGATTTGAAAAACCTTATGAACTCTTATGAATTAATAAAATAAACTAACAAGGTTTGTCTAAGTAATTTGATATGTATTCATGCAGCTAAAAAACTGTAAAAGAGTGGAAGAAATATAAATAACAAAATATAACAATTTAGGTGTTATTAGTTATACGATTGACTAGTCACATTTATGGATAATAATTACCAATATGAAAGTTAACAAAGTTATCAATCCTTGTTTGAATTAATGATCGTAATATGAAATTTGTACTATATAATAAAAAAAACTTTAACCTATTAAGATCACTCACTACTCATAAGGCCTTTTGCAAAACTTAAGTCATCTTATATTTTTGTCTTAATTCTTAATAAAGGAATAAGTGAAACTCCCTCCAATGAGTACAGTAAAGCAATAATAAAACCCAAATGTTGATTATGGTTCATCATACAACAATAATGTGCAAAGCATAATAATTAGGCTCCCGTAAACACAATGGCGATTTTAAACGAACAGCTGCGTTCGGTCAGTGCTGTCAACCAATAATGGTGATACCCTACCACGCACGATTCAATTAGTGACACATTGAGTCATAATTTCCCACATTGGACACTTGCCTCAAGGAAGTATTCTTTTCATAGCCCCCTCTCGAGTTTAAGTGGATAGAATGATTATTCATTAATTGATCACATTTGACTCCAGCAGAGATGTCATTTCACTGGCTTCTTAAGGACCATCTGTTACAATATTATATTGTATCTTAACTGTCAATCAGAAACATCTGTTCCTTTACCCTATTTCTGGTTAATCCGTGTATTTATAAAGTAAGTTATTCTTAATATAATTAAACTATTACAAGTGTATTAAATTAACTGTATAGTACAATTCGGGTAATTCACAGCTGAAGGGACCATCCAAAACATTTGAAATATCTAAAATAAAAAAGTAACAAAACCTTTAAGGGACCCAGAGGAATCTTTTAATCATCATTCTAAGATATCGAGTTTGAGACTTTCAAGTTATTCATGTTGCTATTATCATCTCCCACCTTCAGAAAAAATGAATTTCAACATGAAGAGTTTAAAAACAAAGATATTAAAGTTATTTAAACTAACTATATCTGAAGTTAAAAATTTTGACCGACTTGATTCCTAATTATTGCTTATACCCATGGTTAGATTCTAAAAACCAAATAATAATAATAATTAGCTAAATATATATTATACTTTTCCATGTAGTTTCATTTCTTATTTGTATATTCCCGAAAAGAATTTGTCAGTATCTATTTCAATAACCTTGGTTACAGCGAATGACAGTATATTGGTATGTAAACCTATAAGATGAAGAAAGTGGGGGATGAAATGAATCAAGAAATTCATAAATGTTTAAAAATCCTTTCTAAATTCAAAATCTTTTCTAAAACCCACTAGTTTACCTCTCATTGATCAGAAAAACAAAACACGCTAAAGAAAGATCGTAAAATTACCGCTATTACCGAACCAAACAATACCAGAACTTACAAGGGCGGTGGTTAGGAAGTTAAAAATAAATCCATAACACAGTTCCAAGGAAGCACTGACGCACATTTCCAACAATACTTAACTTAGTAAAATTATGTCAATTTGCGAAGGGTGGTCATGAAAATGATTTGGAACAGGATTTGTGGAAGAGGTTTTTCCTTGGTGGCTGCATGACCGACATGGCCGTATTATGCAGCAACAAAGAATAATAATTGACGGAAGTCTAGTGAAGAGCCGGTCATTGGCTTTCCATTACAGGGTGGTTACGCAATTGTTTTCTTTTCAACCGGGTAATTAAATGTCTTGTTTTATTGGTTGTATCTAATATCGCCGTTAATTATTATTTCCAATTAGATTTTTTGGTATTATCGGTTAGTCTTTTATTTTTAATAATTAAGACATTGTTTTCAAAATTGACTCATTTGATTACTATATTAAGAATGAAATAAATATAACTTAATATTTGCTTTTAGATTTGAAGCCGGGTCTTTGGGACGCATAGCTTTTGTAACAATAATGTTTATAAGTGTTATAAACAAAAATGAACCTTTTTAATCATTTATTAAAAAACTTCATTAAATAAAGCTTCAATTTATTTTAGTTTTAAAATTATATGTATATTTATATAGTTTTGAAAATTGATTTAGTAATTAATGATAGTTAAATCGCTTTTTAAGTTTTAAATTAAAACAATAAGCGAGATTTTGTTCCTTACTAAGAGTATGAAACTTATTTTTAACCTTGAAAGACTTGTTATAACAGTTATTATCATTATACCAGTCTTACACATCATAAGGCTTGTCTGTTTTACTTTTGTGGTCCGATGAAAAATTGTATACAATCCTAAAAGTTGAAAAAAGGTTCATAATGATAAATTAAGTTGTTGATCTTGTGTCTTTTTATAAACCTAGGCGGAAATATTGAATTATATTTTCTGATTTACAAAAGCGATAATCAAAAATACTTCTTACACGAATTTTATGGAAACCTAGATTGTTTTACACCATCTGTGATCCTTTCATTTAATCAATTTACTTAAAATATCTAACATTAGTGAGTTGTCAGATTGAAATGTATACGACCGTGGCAGGCTTAGTAGGAGTAATTTGGTCTGGTACACATTTGAAATTACATTGAGTTGCATATGCATTTTAACATTCAATTCCTTTTTTAAAACATCTCTTTCTAGTTAATCCAGAAAGGTCGCGCAAAATAAAAACCCTTCACCCTCCCCTCCAGGTTTACTATTTCATCCTTTCCTCATATTTCCTATAGCTCATCATCTAATCACTCAAAGTGAAGGTACAATTTTACCTACTATTTCCATATTTTAAAAATAAATAATAAGTAAACGCAGATCGAAAGTAGTTGATTAAAATATCATAAAAAATTGGATAAACTACTCTTGGAAAAATAGCGGCATCTATTACATAGTTTTTTTCTTAATAGAGGAGAGGAGGGTATTATGGAATAGTCGGGTAATATGGAACACCTGAGTTTCTGCCCCCCATCGTGCTCCTATCACGTGGCAATGCTACGAAAGTATTAAGAAATCCCCCATGATGCAGTGTGCAAAGAGTTTAGCTTCTTGTTGTTGTCTGATCAGTCGCAGCAAAGCAAAGTGTGTTTTAGGATTTTCGAAAGTTTTTGACGGTAAATGTTCAAACCTTTTATCCTACCAGTGACTATGAGACTTTGATTTTGTTGTTAAGCATAATGTACTCTAAAAGATCAATAGTTTCTTAAACTGCAGTCGTTTTTTAGGTATCCATGTTTTATCGGTCAGTAAAAGGGTTCATACACTGCTGGCCATCCAAAATGGTACACCAAAAGGGAACAGAGATATCAAACCCAAATTTATTTCAAAGTTTCACATAGTATTAATGGGAATTGATTAAAAATTCAGCCTTCCTGGATGTTAGGAGGCCGAGAAAATCATTAAGGAGTGTTGTCTCCATAGGTGTCCATTACCGCCGTCCCACGCCATGGTAATGAGGGAAGGAGGCTCTAAATAGGATTTGAGGGATTGGAGGACCATGTTGAGTCCACAGGTAGTCAAAGCTCATGTGGTGCACCAGCGGACGTTGCATACCGGGCTTGTTGATTTCTCCTCTTTCATTGGACATGTTTTGTGACGTTGGTTCTTAGGAACGGGTTGGTCAGGGTAAAAATGCAACATAGAAGGATGAGAAGAAAGCTTGGACATTGAGTTCATCACGTGGTTGTGCATTTTTCTCTTGAGACTTGTCCGCAGGCGAGGGTTGAAAGTAAGGGTAGACAACAGGTTGTCAAACCTCAATGCTGCAGCTCTGGTTGGCCAATGTGCCGGTAAATCATACTGAGGAGGTGTGGGAGTGGAATGCATGTCGTTTACTGTGCAGGGGACAGCCCGTTTGGCAAGCATAGCTTCAGAAAAATTCCAATCTTCAACACATGATTTGGCGTTGGCAACAGTGCTCTAAATAATGAAATGGACATCTGAATGTGATGCAACAGAGTTTATGAGAGTATCCAAATGTGGTCTGGAGCACCACGATAAGTGGAGATGACTTTACGACAGTGAGAAAAGAGAGCACTCGGCTGTTGATTTTGTAATCGTCAGATTTCTGCTTTACGCAGAGTAACGAGTTAGTGAAGCATGGGATTCTACTCCTCCACCTCCTCAGTATGATTTAACGGCACATTGGCCAACCAGATCTGCAGCATTGAGGTTTGACAACCTGCTGGCTACCCTTACCTTCAACCCTCGCCTGTGGACAAGTCTCAAGAGAAAAATGCACAACCACGTGATGAACTCAATGTCCAAGCTTTCTTCTTATCCCCCTATGTTGCATTTTTACCCTGACCTACCCGTTCTTAAGAACTGACGCCACAAAACATGTCCGATGAAAGAGGAGAAATCAACAAGCCCGGTATGCAACGTCCACTGGTGCACCAAATGAACTTTGACTACCTGTGGACGCAAAATGGTCCTCCAATCCCTCAAAGCCCATTTAGAGCTTCCTACACTCAATACCATGGCATGGGGGCGGCGGTAATGGACACCTGTGGAGACAACACTCCTCACTGATTTTCTCGGCCCCCTAACATCCAGGAAGGCTGAATTTTTAATTAATTCACATTAATACTATGTGCAATCATAGAAATAAATTTGGGTTTGATATGTTTTTCCTTCTTGGTGTACCATTTTGGATGGCCAGCAATGTATTACAAGCTGGTGTGTCGGGTATTATGGAACTCTAGGTCTATTCTGATGTGTCATATGAAATTTACTTCCTGCCATCAACTAAAGGACAGGAAAACAAAGATGCTGAAGCATCTTAAACTAAGATCTTTTGTAATGAAAAATTTTCCGAAGATCAACGAGGAGAAATTTGGATCCAATGTATTAGCTGTTTTCTATGGGCTCATCTTGACTGTACTGGAGCAGAAAAAGACGATTATGTTTGTGACTATTGCAAATAGACTCATGAACGTAAATTGTTAAATATATTTTATAGTTAAGATTATCTATGTTCGCTAAGGTTTAATTAGTTTTCAATAGCTCTAAATCCAAGTGTTCCATATTACCCGACTGTTCCATATTACCCTCCATTTGTAACTTTTCTTAAAGTACATTTTTTGATTAAAAAATAAATGCTGATTTATTTGACCATTGGCCCTTCATTGTCATTAGTTATATTATGTACTTAAAATGATTCAACGAATTTTTATTAAAAATCAATAGAGATATTCTTAAATATATAAAAAGTGTTCCATAATACCCTCCTCTCCTCTATAATTATACAGCAATGTAATATATACAGTGGGAAATTTACTTTTTAAAGACTCAATCATGCAATTCATAATTTATTTTGGAAAGAATATTCGTTCAAAAATATTTCCGAGCTAAGATAAAATAAAATTGATTCTAGTTTTTCTGAAATTTTATGTGAAATGAGAGAAATGAATGCTTTAAGTAATGACTTTACTTGCTTAAGTAGATTACTTTTATAATAAAGATTTTAATGCTTTTATATACTTAGTTACTGTCTTCTTGAATGGTAAAATTCTACTTATCCTATTCATAAAACATTTTATAGCTAAAAACTAACGCATTTATTTTACTAATTTGTTTTTTTACTATACGGCTTTTTGTTAAATAGAATAAAATTTACTTGGAAAAATTACATATATTGAATTAGGAATTATCATGAGAAAAATAGACTAGAAATCTTTTTCCCAAATAAAAAATACTGTTTATCCATTTTTGCATTTCTTACTTTACATCAGTAGCTTGACTTTTTTTTAACGATTTTTGTAAATTCTAATAAATTTTAAATTGTGCTTACATAAACTTATAAAATTAAAGCAATATTAGCAATTTCTTCGTGAGTTTTTTAATTTTACTCTTGTAATATTTTACATTAATCTTTTTCGTCAATAAAATGATTACATTAAATTTTCTTATTTTTATTAGAACTAGGGAGCTACCGCCCCCTGTTCACTATTGCTCACCAACCCCCGTTAACTGCTGACGCAGGGCCTTTCGGTTGCTTCGCAATCCCCACAAAACCCTGCTCACTAAAATTATTTACGTATAAAACATTCGTTAAAACAATTTGCAGAAAAACCGTCAACCAACTTTCCAAAAATACGTCACCAAATCCCATCTAACTAATCTCCCTTAAAAGTTTGAATATATATTAATTCTAACTTATCAAAAATTCAAACGAAATATTTTTTAAAATATTCAGCTTAATTATTTTAATATCTTATAATAAAAATAAACTATTTCCAATTGTTAATCAATATTCTGACCAAACAAAAACCATTATTTTAAAGTAACTCATTAGTATATGCCTAGTGTTTATCATTCATATTTTTGTTTAAACCGAGACTTGTTAAACAATACCGTTTAAGCAATTGAAAAAATTAAGAGAAAAAAATCTACGCATCACTCAATGTTTACAATTAATTTCGATTAAATCAGACTAAAAATTATAAAAATGGGACAAAAAGTGTGAAATTTTAGTATAAAAAGGCGTATACATAAGTTTTTAGAATAGGTTTTTATCAGTCTTTGAATGATATTTCATTTAGAAAGTATTTTTTTAAAAGGTGAAAAGATATGTTTCATCTTAAAACATGGCGTCAATCGGTCGTTGTGATTGGATGCTTAATTATTTGATTGACAGTACTTGCTTTGTAACTGCGACCTTATCCGTTTTCTAAAAAAGTGGAAATATTTTAAAATTGAGAATTTTTTTGAAAAATCGAAGGGCCTACTCGGAAATCCGGAAAGAATCCGGACATTTTGATACCTTATACGTGTCATTCGGTTCTGTAATTAAAAAGCCTTTCTCTGGAAACCGTTCACCAAAAACTTTTTTTTAGAATAGAGAGATTAATATGTATAGAATTTTAATTTTGATACATGCACAGTAAATTCCTCATTTATAAGGCAAAGATATGATACGGTAATTAAGTTTTTAAATATTTTAAAGCTACATTTTATATTATTTTAATGTTTAAGTGTATGGAGATTATCTCACCATGCCACATATAATAACACAAACAAAATTATATGCTGTTTAAATAAAATATAATAAAAAATGCTTTAAAATAAATTTTTTTTGAAATAATACTGTTATATTTGAGAATATCGGTAGGTTTAGAATTTATTTATAAGCACAAAACTGAACTGTTATCAGAATTATTTGAGTATGATGGTCAGATTTACAAAGACTATTAAGTTTATTTTACTTTAATAAATAGCTAAGAAATCCCTTTGTTGTTTTTGCTTCATAAATTTTTAATAACCAAAAGCAACAACATTTCAAAATCCCAACAAAATTGCATTTAAATAACACCCATTATGACCAGCTACCATAAATTTGAAGGAATTAAAATAACGAAAAAACTTTTTCCACTGATGTAAGAATTTCTTATTGTTAATAAAATTAATTTTTAACTATCTTTTAATGATTACCTATTCTTAAGATTCTTTTTTCATCTTTAATAATATTTTTTACCACCTTAAAAAAAAGTTAAAATTTTAAAAATTATTCATAATTCCCGAAATTTTACTAAGATATAATTCGAATTCAAAACGAATAAAAGGACTTTCAAGGCATCAAAAATAAAGATAGGAAGCAGATATTATTCATTCAACTTCTTAAGAATCTCAAAGATGTAGATATATACGAATACCATGCTAGTATCTTATCTCTTTAAGTCATGATACATCATACCTTAATTCCATTGAACTGGGCACGTGCGCAAAGGATATCAAAAATTGAAAGTATTATTCATTTCTTTTAGGGCACAAAAGAAAAAAGAACCTAATAGGTATTATATTAAGTATCTTGGGGAAATGAAATTTGATTGATAAGAAATTAAAATAAATTCATTGTAAAAAGTTTCATTTTGCACTAAGAGGAGATTATAAAGAGAGGTGGATTCAGCACATCTCCCTTCAAGAAGAGATAATGCAAAATTATTAGGAATATGATAGTTTTATAAAATCTTTAATCGACTTAAAACTGCCATTTACATTCCATAATCATTTCTCCAATTAGAAAAGATATTTAGGAGATAACGCACGTTACTTTTCTATGCTGTTTCATTTATTCCCTTATCAAGTACACCCTTTAAAAACAATTACTGGTCATAAAAATTTTAAACTATTAAACACATTATTTGATAAATGTGAATGAATTTGTAAATTAATTAACTACATTAGCATTCATAAGCACAATTTTGATAAAAGGTCAAAATCGAGTTTTTTATAGATAGGCTTATACACAGTTTATATAATCGTCATCGGGACTAGATAAAATATTGTTTAGGCCATTTACCATTATAGGCAGGGATTATCATTCATACAAACATGTAGCTTGAGTGAACAATAATGACTCATTCGAGTTTAGTTTACGTATTCACCTTCTTAGATGTCTTTATTATTAGGTAATTAAGAGATATAGATGAAGTGGAAAAAACTTTAAATATTTTAACTCTAGAAGTTTGATGATGGGAATTAAAGTTCAAATCATGGTTTTGCTAAAACAAACATATGAAGGATCCCTAAAGAAACGGGTTTCCTAGCATGTGTACATCATTCCCATGCTATTCCGCGTTAGTCCTCAAAAGGCCTCCCATTGAACGGCCCTGAAGCATGACGTTAAGCTACGCTTTTGCGAATCTTGTCTGAACGAGTAATCTGCTCTTGTCTCATACGACAAATTTCTTCAGCTTCAGAATTCATTAGATACAATGGGAGGCAGCTGCTGCTCTGATTAGTAAATCCTCTCTTGTACAAACAGGCTCTCGAAAAGAAGATGGTATCTGCTGCCGGTTTATTTGGCTGTTTGGACAAGTTCCGTTTCGTGTGAGGTTTGAAAAGGATTGGAAATAAATAAATGATTTTCTATTCTGTTGAAATTGGTGAAAGGTTCTTGACATTTGATGCAAATTAAGATGAAATTGACTGAGTAATCGCCATAATCAAATGAAAGTTTTCTATTGATATAAATTTAGATATTTTGTTTATCTTTCTAAAGTTTCCTTTTCGACACTTTGGAGATATGGAGAGAAAAGGGGGAAGGCTTACACACAATGGTGGCATACTTTTATTATTGTAATTTATTACAGAAAAATGGTAACTTTGACACAGAGCTCCTCAATGGGAGTCCAAATATTGTACGTAATTAAATTAATATCACTATGGTAATTATGTTTTAGACTGTTAAGGATCAGCCCTAAACATTAATCATTAGGTTCACACGGTTTTGTAAATAGATATTACGCGATTTTTCAAAGAACAAAATATCATGTACTATCTATTCTACGCAGTGATGTGGAAAAAACTAAAATCTTTTTGTGATTCATCTATTCTTAAATATTACCCCTCTAACTCTTTTATTCATTAAATTAAATAATCAATGCTGGATTTTTATTTTTGAAATATGCTGAATTTGTCATAAATTGAATGCGTGATTTATTTAAACTGAACATTTTGTCAAGGAAAAATCTTTTCACCCTGCCATCGTGTTCGAATTGACTAACCATAACGATTCATAAAATTTACATCCCAGTAAAACGTTCATCGAAATAAATAAAACTTTCGCAATTTTAAGAAAGCTTTCAACATTGTGACCGCTTCAGAGAGTTCGTTGGTGGAAACAAAGCTCTTCCACGGCTGGCAGGAGGAAACAACCTTTTTCCCGCCCTGTGGCGTTTTCACCTGCACCCTGAGCGCCCCTTCAACCCCAATACAAAGCACCGTTATGGCTGAGGACAGTCGGCAGTTTTTCCGGTTCCTAGTCGGACTTTATGACGTTTTATCTGCTTGAGGAATTCGAAAATTCCGGGAAGATAGCACATGAAGCCCATCCTCGAGGACAGTTAAGATGGTTCCGTGAGCAAAGTTTGCCAAACTTGCTTTGCTTTTGAGTGACTTTGTATATTGTTCAGAAATTTCTTCGATTGACGAAGATAAAGCAAACCAAGAAAACACTTTTAGGTTACAAATTCGATTATTAGGTTTAAATTTTCACCAGAATTTATACAGTAGACCGCGGGATGATAATGGTGTATTTTCAACTTCAGTGAGTCTTTAAAAAAATTAAATAGTTTTTTTAATTATTCAGTGGGTTTTTTCAGTATTGAATGGTTTTTTAAATTTAGACCGTTTAAAATTCAAACTAGGTATAAAAAAATAAGGAGGATTTTTTAAAATTTCAGTTTGGTTTTTTCAAAGTTAAATATATTTCTTTCAATTTTAAATGGGTTTTTTCAAAGTTTAGGATATTTTTTTAAATTTTAGTGTGCTTTTTTCAAAATTTAAACCAGGTTTCAATAAATAAGGGGTGTTTTTACAATTCAGTGGGTTTTTTCAAAGTATAAAAAGTTTCAAATTTGAAAAAACCCACTTAACTATGAGAAACTGACATTATTTTGACAGGACACATTTAACATAGAAAGAACTCATTAAAATTTGAAAAAACCCACTTACTATATAGAAGAAAACCACTTAATTTTGAAAAAACCCACACTTTTTCCGAAAAAACCCAGTTTTATAAATGTTTTTTCAGGGTTTTATTGAAAAAACCCAACACACTTGGGTTTTTTCAAAAAAACCCGGGTTTTTGCCAACCCTGTTTCCAATGGAAAAAAATAAAGTATCATATAAAAAGTGTGGGGCTTCGCTTCTCCTGTAAATCCGTCCATATGGTTATGTTTTAAACTTAAATATGCTTATTAAGGATTTCACATTATTAATACCATATTTTATTTTAAAAAGTTAAAAAACTCCTGCTTTAGTTGAGAAAATCTAATGAAGTAAAGCGGAAAGTAAGAAAAAATCAGAATGGTATTTTAAAGTTGTATGTTATGATCTCGATGGTCAAAGTGGATTGGTAATTTTCAACTGTTAGAAGAAGAAAATATTCTTTGAATAATCATAGAGGGATAGTTTTTAATTCACCAAATCCCTTTTTTCCAGGCCTTCTCAAAAGTGTAAGAGTAAACATATGTTTTTAAGTAACAAATAATTGTACACTACAGCAGTTATACTAAAGTATCCCTGTAAGAAATGATTGTATGATGGGATGTAATTATAATATTTTAGCACAAGTGAAATGAACCTTATAAGTTTTTTTAACAATTAACTTGAAACTATCATATTCGGAAATTTTATAAAATCCTTAATTCTCTGGCATTTATAAATAATGCACGGCCCATTTCCCTAAACGCTTTTTATTATTTAAAGAATCCCAGTTTATTTGAATCCCAATATTTTGAATGTTAGTATATTAGTGTATTTTGTCTGATAATTGTATCATCCAACGCGTTTAAACCGAGGAGGGGGCGATGCCTTTATTATACTATTTACTATTCTATTCCTAGTAAATAGTTTTTGATCTTTTATTATTTTTTGAATGTCTAAAATATAATTTAAGTTATAGAAAAGCCTATATTAGTTATACCTACTACGATTAGGTTGTATATAGAGGAGAGGAGGGTAATATGGAATACCATTTATATCTTTAAGAATAACTCTACTGGTTTTAAATAGTGTTCGGCAACTACTGGTCAAAAAGTAGTTAACTACCAACTACCAACTAGTCTGGGCAAAAGTAGTTGTAACTACTAGTTAACTACTTTTTCTTGGAAGTAGTTGTAACTAGTAGTTGATCATTTCCCAAAGTAGTTAACTACTAGTTAACTAGTCTATTTAATTTCATAAGATATTTATTTTTCCCCAAATTTTCGATTACTTTTTCTTACTTATATAGCAAAAATATCATGGCTAAAGATTCGCCAATTTTTGATGGGAAATTTTGATAGGTATACGCATAGAGGAGATATAACAGGAGTATTGTTATATCTCCTCTATGGGTATACGTACGTGCAATCCAAACGCTAGGTCTGAACTAGCAAAATGAAGCTCTTTTAAAACCGTTAATTTCGGCGCTCTTAATGCTTTCCTTTTAAATTTACGCCAGTGGCGTAGCCTGGATTTTCCTTTGGGGGGTCCAGCGGGAAAAATTTACTATTGGACATCAAAAAGTTTCCACAATTGGAGAAATAAAGTTATAATTTTCACATTACTTTTAATTTCTTATCAATGTTAATTAATAGTTTATTAGTAATTAGTGTAATAATTAAGATTAAGTATTACTTCGATTGTATTGAAAGTTCTCATCCACATAATTTTTTATTAGGTACAGAGACCATCAAAAAACAAATTAAGAGTTTTCAGTAGCTCGAGCTCCATATTGAAAAGGGGGTTTAGGGGTCCAACTTTTGGAAATTTGGAAGAAAACTTTTGGATATTTGATTTTTAAAAGGAGTTTTTTTATTTCATTATGAGGTGATAACCGAGGAGCACCGTCAAAATTTCTGAGGCAGTGATTGATCCAGGATTTCGTTTTGGAGGGCTAAAAATTTTGAAAATCAAATTGCATCTTCTAAACTATTAAGGTAAATGTGGGTATAGTGGACACTTTAAGGAAAATTTTTGCTTAAATTCTCTGTAAATACCAATCTATTTGTTTGGAAACGGTTATCATCCTATTTTTAGATTAATTGGATCTTCTTATTTCTATTTTACCATTAAAAATCTTAATAAAATTTGGTAAAGTATTTTTAATTAATTTTTAAAAAGTACTCCAAATTGCATCTATAGTGGCCACATAGATGTAGCTGTTGTTTCTATGGTGGACACCTCTTGCATCTATAGTGGACACCTCTCTTTTTCTGACTATATGAGGGGTGTATGCATGAAATTAAGGGTTTTTTTTGGTATAGTGGTTTATTTCTAATTAAATCTTCCTTCCCAACGAAAAGTATTTTATATCAAATCAAATAAGCTTTGTTTAAAAAAATACTTGATAGTTTCCGGCCCAAAGCCTACGCTGTAGCTGATTTGAGAGGAGTTAAGCATGTAATTCAATGTTTTGGAAACCTTGGTTCCCGAAGCCAGAATGAAACCAAATTCATACAACACTCATTTTAAAGCACAATCAACAGTTTATGAAGAAAAACTGATCCAAATTCAATGTTATTTATGTTTCTATTAGAAGCCATTTCGGTGGCCACTATTGGAAAATCTAAGAATTTGTGTTGGTAAAGTGGTCACCCCCATAAATCCTCGTAAAGTCAAAATTTTCAAATAAATTTTATTCGCAATCATTTTATACACCCTTCTTTATCTTAATATAAATTTAAAAGTCAATCAAACGGTAATAAATACAAAAAAAATCAGTTCCGATATACCCGTTTCCTTACGCGATTTAATAAGCAAAATCAAATTTCAGTCACTCGGCCGATGTTGTTATTTTCAAATATTTAAATATCCTTACCATGCTGATCTGTGGTATCGGTGGTAATTTACTAGCTTACCTTATTGTACAATCTACTATGCCTATGAATTTGGACGCTGTTTGATGCCTCTAACTCGTTTTATTTAAAATTAATCAGCTATGTGGCCACTATTGGTACAGTGTCCACTATACCCACATTTACCTTATAATATTAAAAAGTTAAATAATCGTGTTCGAATTACCGTAACGGGGGTTTGGGCGTTGGGGGACCTTCCCCAGAAATTTTTTGAAAATTCAAGTCTAAAAAGCAGGTTTTCAACTCGTTTTGGTACACCTAATCCAAATTTCAAACATATTTTCAGGAATTTATTATTTGCTAGGAGTTTTGTATTTTGACGAACTCATCATAAAAAAGTTTTTTATTATAAAGTTCCAATTCCCAAATGGGGTCTGGGGGTGCTCCTCCAAAATGTTTTTGGAAAATTGACCCTAAAAACAGGGTTTATTCGTTTGGTATGCTGCCTCCCCCTTAGAACGTCCCAAAATTAATACGTTTGTTGTGGACGAACCGGGGGTTCCTCGGTAAATTTTAGTATGCAAAAAAGTGGATTTTAGGCACTTTTAAGGAATATAGACGCCCTCTTTTGAGTAGCCACTGGAATATTTAACGCCTAAAAAAGGGTCCAAACATTTTGGGTCGGGCCCATGGGGGGTCCGGACCAGCGGACCCCCCCTTGGCTACGCCACTGATTTACGCCGAACTGTAAAGTTTACTCAAAATGTTCGCATCTATCCGTTCATATTTATCCTTTTCTTCCGGTCCTACCCACCCGATATTGCTACTGCAAGTGTTAATTGGAAAATTTTTCCTCTCTTCCCTCGTCCTTCTATGATATGATGCTATGATTTACTTATACAGAGCACAAGATAAAAAAATAAAAAGGAAACCACAGCTTAAAGGGTTGTATTTATATGTCAATTGCTGGGATGATATATATTTCAAGGTTGCCAAACATAAAAATGTATCACGAAAAATGGCATTGTTAGTAGATGTAACTTATTTTTTAAAATTTTGATCTTTCAATATTTTTTGAAGTAGTTGAACTTTTTGAAAGTAGTTGGAACTAGTAGTTGGTGAAAAAAGTAGTTAAACTACTAGTTCAACTACTCTAAACCAAAAGTAGTTGAACTACTAGTTAACTAGTAGTTGCAACTAGTAGTTAACTACTTTTCAACTACTTTTAGTTAACTAGTGCCGAACATTAGTTTTAAATAATAACCCACAAAATCCTTTTAAGCATATAACTATATCTAATTTTAATGAAATGCCAATGTTGGAATAAAACATGATTTATTTTGTTGTTATGAAAAAAGGTATTTAAAAAGTTACAAATGCAGGGTAATATGGAATAGTTGTTTACAACTATTGAAAAACTGATTAGACTTCAGAGAGCATAATTAATTTTAATTATAAAAACAATATTTAAAAAATTGTGTTCAAATAATTTTGTTTTTGAGCCTATTTATTCTCTTTTTGAGTCTATAAGCCCATAGAGAACAGCTAATGCATTGAATCCAAATTTCTCCTGGTTGATCTTCGGAGAATTTTCCGTTACAAAATATCTTAGTTTAAGATGCTTCCGCATCTTTGTTTTCCTGTCCTTTAGTTGATGGCATGAAGTAAATTTCAGATGACACATCAGAATGGACCTAGTGTTCTATAATACCCGACGCACCATCTTGAATTATGAACCATTTTATTGGCGGATAAAACATTAATAGCTAAAAAAAGACTAAAGCATAAGAAACTATTATTCTTTTAGTGTACATTATGTTAACAACAAAATTTAAGTCTCATAATTTCTGGTAGGAAAAAATCGTTGAATCTTTACCGGCAAAAACTTTCGGAAATCCCAAAACACACTTTGTTTTACAGCGACTGTAACGACAACAACCAGAAGTTGACTCTTTGTGCACTGCATCATAAGAGTCTTCCTAAAGTCTTTCGTGGTATACCCATGTAATGACAGCCCGAGAGATGGTTGAAACCTCGGTAGTCCATATTACCCGACTGTTCCATAATACTCTCCTCTCCTCTACAATACACAATAAAATAATCATACAAATAAATGTAGCATTCTAAATAATTAAGTGGTAAAATTTTAGTCGTATTGGTTTTGTTACTGTTACTTGAAATTCTATATGGAAAATATAATTAATTGCATGTATTACAAATACAATAACCTGTATTCTGTAACCTGTAATTTCTGTAGTTTCAAAAAATTTTAAACCTATGTATAAAAAAGGGGAAAATTTTCAGATTTAACTTATTTTTAAAAATTATTAATTAAAATAAATTTAATGACATGTATTAAAAAACAAAAATTAAATTTTTAGAAAATTTAATTTCTATAATTTTAAAAATATTTACATCTAAGTATAAAAAGTAAATAATTAAATAAATAATAACCTAGTGAATAATAATAACCTAGTAAATAATAACCTAGTGAAATATATTTAAAGATAAATAACATACCCCTTGGATTGTTGCTATAATATTAAACTAATAATAAATATACCTTTAGATTTTTATTTAAAATTATTTGGAAACATGAAATATGTTTTTAAAACATTTTTAAAGTTTAAAAAAATATTTTAAAATATTTAATTCAATAAAATAATAGTTTTTTACCTGAATTTTTTTTCAATAAGTGTTTAATTTCCTTGTGCATCTTGTCTCTAAGTTTATAATAATTTTAGTCATGAAAACATAAATATATCTTTAATATTTTCTTTCGTATATCTACACTTTACATAATTTTATCACTAATTCATTTTAATTAAATACAGTTTATTTATAGCTAAATTCTATAAATACTCAACTGTCATGATCTTTTATAAGTAATCAATAAATTTTTATCTCTTACATAAGAAATTCCACAATTAAAAACCTTTCATTTTAAAAGAAAAATACACATAATCATGCATAAGAAATATTTTATGCAGTAACATCTTTATAACAGTTTGTTCTATTTCATAACATGATCACCATTGTGTGTGTGAGGATTTCCTTTCATCTCATCCCTTATACTGATTCCTCGTTACTTTTTTTTCAATACGGGTTTACTATATACGGGTTTACTATTACGCAATTTACAAGTTTCAAAATAGTCTGGATGAAAGTGATATTTTAAGAGTTTACATTTATCTCTATAAACAGTCGTTAGAAACAATTTAATGGAAACTGCCCAAAAACTACCATACTCTCGTATAATATTTGAATAAAAATTGATTAAAATTTTAAAAAATAGATGATGAATAACTTTCAAGATACACGCAGATCAAAGGTAATTTATAGTTCAGACATATCCTACGGCGGGTAAAAGAACACTTATTTTTTAATTTTTTAGAAGATGAATAATGCGTTAAGGGGCACACATTGCAACCAATAATTTGAAATTTTAAAAAAAATTCCTTCATTTGCCACAGATATTTTATAATAATGAACTATATTGTTAGATATTATTTTCCAAGTTTTATTTTTTATCACTACTTTTTTGGAACTGATAATATTTTGATGCTAATAGTTTTTTTATTAACGGCGACTACTAACTACATATTGAAGCTGCAAAAACTTAAGAACTATAAAACCTAAAGCATGGAGACCTCATTTTTTGTCCGTAATTTTTTTAAAACTTTAAGTTAAAATTTAAATTTAATCATGCAGAAAGAAACATAATTCATCGAAATTTCGGTGGGGTTCTTAAAACAACTCGAAGTAAGAATAATTAACTTAATTTTTATACTGTTAATTAAATTTAAGAAAATATAACTTAAAGCGCGTTTCTCTTTTCTACAATGTTATAGAGATCCCCACTTTGAGATTGTTACCTATTGAACTACCTAACTGTTTTTAATAAAAATTAATATAATTAGGTTCATATTTCATTACTTTATCTTTATTCTATATTTTTTCTGTATTATTAAATTTGATTTTAAATTTAAAATTTGATAGAATTCTTTATTTTAAAAGGTAAAAAGAAGGAACAAAATTGCATAATCAAATAATAAAAAATAAATTTTTTAATTAGTTTGAAATTTCTAAAGGAAGTTCATCACAATGCAGTCATCTCAAAAACAAAGTTACGAACAAAATGAACCCAATTTCATGTTTTTAGGTTTGACCATTCTATAATTTTAGCTATTTCGAATGCTACTAATAATAGTTTATCATAAAAAATCAAAAACAAAGTTGGAGGTTTTTTTAACTTTGAAATTTTTTGCTGTTTAAATTTAGAACTTTAAAGGATTTGCAGCAAATAAAAGAAATTTTCGACAAATATAATTTTAAGGGCACACTTTTCCACAATAATCATAACCGAAAATAAGTAAAAGTATTTACCGAACAACCTTAGCACATACGAAAAACAAATATAATATAATAATATAAAAACATAACTAGCATAATAACCAAATAAAATATAAAATAAATCAAACTAAATTTAATGTTAGAGGAGAGGAGGGTATTATGGAACACCCTTTATATATTTAAGAATAACTCTATTAGTTTTTAATAAAAATCTGCCGAATCATTTTAAGTACATACTATAACTAATGACAATGAAGGGCCAATGGTCAAATAAATCAGCATTTATTTTTATAATCAAAAAATGTACTTTAAGAAAAAGTTACAAATGGAGGGTAATATGGAACAGTCGGGTAATATGGAACAGTCGGGTAATATGGAACAGTCGGGTAATATGGAATAGTTGGATTTACAGCTATTGAAAACTAATTAGACCTTAGAGAACATAGTTAATCTGAACTATAAAAATATGTTTAACAATTTGCATTCAAATAGTTTTGTTCATGAGTCTATTTACAATAGTCGCAAACATAATCGTCTTTTTCTGACCCTTTGCTTATGGAATGTTCCATAATACCCGACAGGCCATCTTGTACTATGAACCCTTTTACTGACCGATAAAACATAGATAGGCAAAAAACGACTGCAGTTTAAGAAACTACTGATCTTTTAGTGTACATTATGCTTAACAACAAAATCAAAGTATCATAGATACTGGTAGGTTAAAAGGTTTGAACATTTACCGTAAAAAACTTTCGAAAATCCTAAAACACACTTTGCTTTGCTGCGACTGATCAGACAACAACAAGAAGCTAAACTCTTTGCACACTGCATCATGGGGGACTTCTTAAGACTTTCGTGGCATTGCCCCGTGATATCAGCAAGAGGGGGAGCAGAAACTCAGGTGTTCCATATTACGCGACTATTCCATAATACCCTCCTCTCCTCTATTAAGAAAAAACTATGCAATAGATGCCGCTATTTTTCCAAGAGTAGTTTATCCAATTTTTTATGGTATTTTAATCAACTACTTTCGATCTGCGAAGGAATTTTACATTTCGAAATAAAGAAAAGGAATATGGGTTTATTAAATCATAACACAATTCTAAAAGATGTATTCCACAATTTTTTCAGAAAAATTTTAATTACACCTTAACTACAAATAGAAAATTCAGAATATTTCATGGAAATTATAAAATATATTCTATACAGTTCTATAAAATTAAATTCCTACAAAACTATCTAAAATCTACATAATATTATTCTGTTAACAACACTCTAAAAATAATCACAACTCCACACATTCAAAACAACAAAAAACAAAACATAACACTGAGTTCCGCGTTGAAAAAAAACATCACTTACCTGCCGAAAACATAACCAGAACCGAAAACAAACTGAACAGAAGGCATTCCATTCTGCCGCTAGTCCTGCACGCTTCTGCGCTATCTCTCACAACAATATGAAGGTAAACCGGCAGTGGACTCCTCAAACCATCAACTAACGACCAGCCTCATGTGCCGGGTTTTAATTCCTGTATTTGAAACCCGGCCGAACGGTAGTCATGAGTTTTATCAAGCGATGCAATGACGTCACATGAACTCTTGGCCAATCGTTGCTCGCCGGGGATTCGTTCTTCCACACTTTTCTCCACACTTGATTTTGCCGCTTGTTTCACGTTGATTTTGCCGCATCCGGGAATGAGACGAAAATGATACGTAATTTTATTTCTCGTACTATTTATAACTCTGGATGGAAGAAAGTTTTAAAATTGAGGGTTTTTATCGTCATTAAGGCGACAATTTTTAAAGTTATTCGTTTAACTCATTTTTGTTAACTTTGAAGAGTTGGGAAAATGTATTTGCTTCCAGAGAGAGAGAGAGATAATATGAAATAAGTAAACATAGATTCTGTAATTAATCATTTTATTAAACTAAAATCTGTTATTGAGATTATGTAGAGGAGAGGAGGGTATATTATGGAATATGGAACATAGAAGTTTCAGCCCTCTCCTAAGCTGCCATCACGTGGGAATACCAAGAAAGACTTAAGAAAGATTCCCATGATACAGTGCACAAATATTTAATTGAAAGGGTTAACACCTTGTTGTTGTCGTAATAGTCGCTGCAAAACAAAGTGTGTTTTGGGATATTATCGAAAGTTTTTGCTGGTTAAGGTTCGAACATTTTCACCTACCAGTAATTATGAGATTTAAATTTTTTGTTATCATCTATTTTATAATGAAAGTCTACTGTACTTCTTCCTAAAGAATAAGCTTGCACTTTTAAGTTTGTTTACAAGCATTAATTATATTATTTCTTAATATTTATTCATTTCTCACTAATCCTACTTTGTTATAAAAACTTTGCGCTGCTCAAACTGTGGAATGTGAAAAAAAATATTATGAACTTAAAAGCGCAAAATTTTATTTTTATGTTGCAAAAATTAGAGAAAAATTACAGATACAATGACCATTAGACGTAAGAAAAGTAACACAAGGGAACTATATTTTTAATATTTTCATTTAATAAAAGTAAAAACATTACCGTAAAACGCGGTGAATCGAAACACTTTTTTAGTTTTTGCTTTTAATTCTTCTGCAAATTAGTGTCATAGTGAATTTGCCCATTGGTAAATATTTTAAAGATACAAGCTATTGAAATTATCCAAACAAAACCAAAGAAGGTTTTTATAATTAGTATTGTAGTTATTTTACTGATTTAGTGAAAAACAAGAAAAAAAGATGCAATGCATGTCCTATTTAATATTTATTATAGAAAATGTATTATCTAAAGGATAGTTTACACGTGTCAAGGGCTAAATCTGGGGAGGGGGACTTGGAGCAGCCCCTTAAAATTATACACGACAAAGAAGTTAAATTTCCAGGTTTTATTTAAAACTCCTTTACTATTTCGATATTACTCTCCTTACTTTTATGAAAAAGGGTGATAAGGTTTTTCTAGAGTTAATTGATGAAAATAACTTCGTTTTTGAAATACCAAGTTTTTAGGATCACATGAGTTTTTTTAGTCAAAAGAAAGCTAAATTTTAGTGTATTTGATAAGAAACTTAAAATTTAAAACAAAACTATGACCCATGAATTGAATATACAACTTGATAAGCGCGAAGATGAGTTTTTCTATAACAAGTTTAATGACCCTGGAAAGCTGCCCCAGTCATTTAGCAAATGAATTTTCACTGGGTGTCAAGATCCTTGTAAAACAATCACTTAAAAGATCAAATCTCTCACATTTACAGTGGGTGTAGTAAACTGCGAATTACCTTCCCTATTCAGTATAAATCAGTCTACGCCGATACATATCGGAGTGTATCGTTTCCCTGCCAAAAGGTAATGAAGCGATTATCTCGGAGAGCCAAGTTAGCATGCGTCAAATCCCACGAGGGAAGATCCTGGTTATTGGGTCGTGCTGTTTCACTGGAGTTAGAAACGCGACACGCCATAACCCTGCCGGAAGACGAAAAACTGGGTGAACAATTAAAAGAAAAGGTGGAAAATTGAGTGGGCTGGCTACTGCGGAACGGCTCATCTCTGGGAGGGTGAGAGTCCACTATCTCTTCACCTAGAGAAAATCCTGGATTTTTAGACAGCTGTCACTTTACGGCCAAAGTGGAAAGTCTTTATTACCCAGTTCACTTGTTGCTATATCCCATGGGGGCCCTCTTAAGGATCTTTCAGGGGTTTTACACCAATTACCCCTTGCAATTTTCAAGGGAGCGCAGGAGAGGGAGTTTTCTATTACTTTTCAAGGGAGTTTTATATTATACGTATCCCTCTTGTCAGAAGTTTCCCGTTGGGATCTCTCACTTTAAAACTAAAATTAGCACAATTCAAATTTGAAATATTTTATAAATATTACTCTTTTATTTAAAATTAGTAATTTTTTTGCTTTTAAATCTCGACAAGCAGTGGAAGAAATGAGAATTTGTGAATGGTCCCTCAAAACCTTGTATAGTCATATCTCCTGGAGAAAAACTTTTGGCGCCTTGCAAATAGTATTGCGATTGTTGTGAGAACGGATTTTCCCACTCAATTTCAGAGGTGACTAAAATTCATAAACTGGAAAAATGTTTATGCAAAATCTGCATGGCTATCATTTGGCTTTAGACTTCTTTTCAGGGTTTTGGTTTTTCTATCAAAGTTTTTCTCCTGGGCGTCTGACTACATCCAGTTTCTCGGACTTATTCTATGGCAGAAGTGTACAAAATATGGTTGGCATGCTCCAAACATGGCGCATAGGATGAATAAGATGGCACATCAATCATTAGCTTATTTAATATACAGGGTGATTCAGAAATAATCATCAATATTTTAGGGGGAGGTAGAGGGACCCTAGACAAGCATATTTCGAATAGGGATGGTGGGGCGCAGCCTTACCGTTAAAGAGCTAGGACCTAATGTAGTGCGAGCGCGTTTCAATAGGCCGTTTTTAGAAGGCCCGTGTGACGAAACAAAACATAATAAAATGAAAAACATAATTGCATGAGGTAAAGGAGTATACGTACTACTTAAATCGTCAATGTGATAGAAATTGGACCCCTTGCTAAACCGTGGGGTGAGTTTTAAAACGTGCAAAATTAATCTCTTAGTCAAAGAATGGAGTTCCCTTAATGGTATTAAGAAAAATGATGATCGGGGAAGGAATTTTCAATGATCAAACGGTTTCAATGATCAATGTTATGATCATTGAAAATTCCTTCCCCGATCATCATTTTTCTAAATACCATTAAGGGAACTCCATTCTTTGACTAAAAGATTAATAGTGCACTTTTGAAACTCACTCCACGGTTTAGAAAGTGGTTCAAATTCTATGGAATTCATGGTGTAAGTAGTAGGGATACTTCCTTACCTTATGTAATAGATTTTTTCATTTTGTTTTGTTTTGTTTCGTCACACGGTCCTTCTAAAAATGTCCTTTTGAAACGCGCTCGCACTACATTAGGTCCTCGCTCTTTAACGGTAAGGCTGCGACCCACCATCCCTATTCGAAATATGCTTGTCTAGGGCCCCTCTACCTCCCCCCAAAATATTGATGATTATTTCTGAATCACCCTGTATAGCATCAATCCATTCGAAATTAAATTATAAGTATTTATTTTTCAGCAAAAAGAAACGATTATTTTAGTCAACTACAATGTTTAAGGATCAGAACGAATGCGCTAGAAATAATTTGTTAAATGTATCGGAAAAATATTTGAAGAGTCGTTTTCAATATTTTGATGAAGAAGAAAATTTCTTTATCCCATTTAAAACTTATACTTGATTTTGAACTTTGTACAAGTTTTACAGGGAATTCCGTCTCTCCAAGAGAGGATATTAAGACTTAAAATTCCCTTGAAGTTTCGATGACAAATCGTAAATGTTTTTGCTTCAAAATTGATAGGGCGATTTCCTGAGGGCATAAAAAGCGATTCTCTCGGGTGTCACACAAAATGTCCTAAATGTCCAAAATGAGTTAAAGCCATGTAAGAGTTAAATTCCATAAAAATCCCAAAGACTATCTGTTTTTGTTTGGAAAATTCAGCATTATAAAAAAATTAAAAAATTATGATCTGGAAAAGGTTTTCTTAACTTCAAATTTGTGAGAAGAAACAGTAAAGTGGCCTTGAAATTGGAAAACTTATGACATTAAAGAAAAATTGTTGGGAATACCTCTTCCAAACAATAAACATTAAACATAGCACGATAAGTGCTATAGCAATAAGGTGCATTTGAACTCGTCTGTCAAATTAAATTATTGGCGCATGGTAAGCAACAGGTTGGCCACCCCTGTTCTATATTTTTCTTTATTTTTTGATTTAAGGAGAAACATGTATGTATGTCCCTAACATATCCATTATTTGATAAAAACCCAATAAAAAGATAAGATTTGACCGCATAAATATTATTCGTACTTAATATTTATTTGAATTATATTTTTTCACAATATATTTTCCCTGAATTTGGAATTAGCAATGAGCATACTAATGTGCATTTTCTAATTTTTAATCCTGCTTCATACCTATAAATAAATTTATTAGGATTTTGTAATTTAATTTTTAGTACCTCTTTGAAAATTATTGAATATATTTATAAAACTAGGTATCATTCCCTCTTATCATTGACAGCATGAACTTTTTTACGTTAGTTATTTGTCACATGTTATTCTATTTATCATATCCTGTATCAAAAATTAATTTAATATTTTTAAGAAAGACACATAAAATGACAGTTTTGAGTAAGCAATTGTGAGTTTTTTGTAAGCAATTTATTTTAAAACCATTTTCAATACTTATAAAATAAATAGATCGTAATATTAGTTTTTGGGTGTTCTTATTATAAAAAAAGTTTTGAACCTTTTATTTATCTCAATCGTATTTTTCTTATTAACTAGTCTCGGTCCTCCAAATAAAACTTTCGGAAACCCCTAGTACATATTTTATTGGTTTATTATTCTCCTCGCATATTTTGAATGTGGTGTATCAAATACTATTTCTGCCCTATAAACAGCATCATAAATGTATTCTTAAATGAAATTTTATTTTTTTATTGTAATTTCATGTGCAACTAATTGTAACCAACTGTTTATTGTTCACCTACATGGATCGTTCAACGATCCCAGGTGATGTAATACTTTATTTACTTTGTTTAAAAATATAATAAATAAATAAATAATATTTAAAAAAAAAAAATGTTGCCTGATTTGTGGGTAAGACTTTCTATGTCCGGAATACCCAGATGTCAATGACTGCTGAAGATTCAAAGTTGGTGGTTTTTCTCTTATATGTAGGGCACAACCTGAAGTAAAATCACGGAGGTAAGATCTTGTTACACTCGGAAGTGTTTACCGGCTAGTGATGAACAGCGGGAAGGAGGGAAAAGTTGAGCATACTTTCGCGTTTAATGATCTCTTTCCTTCTCTCTCTCTCTCTTAGAAAACATTGCGGCTTGAAAGTTTTAGGGGTTTACAGAAATGCGTACTTGGTTCGGAATGTTACCTAGGCTATCAATCAGTTGATTTCAAAAAAATAATTGATGACTACTCCTGATAAGTTAAAAATTATACGTAGTTATTGAGTAAAGTACATTTTTGGAACTCTTTAAAAAATTAATGGAACCAAAATGTTATTAAAAAGGAATTTCTAGAGGCTGCTTCAACTAAGATGTTATACACTTCTAGGGAAAGTAGAGTATTCCTAAACGACTCAAAAATATCAGAATTTAATTGAAGTGTCAGTTCTTTTTATAGTTTGATACAGAGATACCCCCAGAAGTATGCAACATCTTAGCAGAAACACGCTGTATAGTGGACGGTATATTTTTCTTTGAAAAATTTATTTGGGGCCGTTCAAATATTATTTAAGCATTTAGGGGGTGCCTTTTATTATTTTTGCTGATTTTTAACGATGCGTAGGACAGTTGTTTAAATGAATAATTTTTATGCAATGGTATACAACAAAAATAGAATGTGTTGGGGAGATTGGGCAGTTTGCTAACGTTCAATAATAATAAGAGGCGATATTTAAAAAAAATTGTTCTTATATACAGGGTGTATCTGAAATGGTGCAACAAACTTTCAGGGATGATAGTACTCATCAAGACGAACAAGAATCGGTATAGAAAGGGGTCCCAGACCAAATCCCAGGGAGTTAAAAATGGAGCGACACCCCCAAAAAATTCATTGAAAATTCAATTTGTGGAAGAACTACTATTGGTAAAAACTTTTGTTCCATAAAGTAAAAATTACACCAAATGTTGCTATAGAGGTGCTGAATGATTTAGGTCTTAAGATTGGTATTATTGAGGAATTTGAATTCAATTAATTTTAATTTCATTTAATTTTAGTGATGATATAAAATTCTTACCAAATTAATAAGTTTTGGCAAAGGTTAATGTTATACATATTATAGTACTATTATCCTGTAAAGGCAATGTCACATTTTTAAAAGCATTCAATAAACAAGAATTTCATTTTCTTTCAATATTTATTTTGATGACCAATTAAAGAATTACAGATATTACAAGGAAAACTATAAGGAAAATTAATATGTATATTTAATTTAAACTATAGCAGGTGGCGATTCAAAATTACTGCTAAAAAGGCAGTTTTTTGAGATTACAGCAAATGCGTAAAATATTAACAGCAGTTTTTGCTGTTAAATTTTCCATTTTTTTTTTGCAGTGTGTATCTGGTCACTAGCATGGCAGTTGCCAGTAAACTAGAGCAGGTGGCGCTTCGAATTTACAGCTTAAAAGGCAGTTTTTTGAGATTACAGCAAATACGTAAAATATTAACAGCAGTTTTTGCTGTTAAATTTTCCGTTTTTTTTTACAGTGTAGTTATATGACTTGAGTAATTTGTTAATTCGTAATTTATCAGTTTTTTTATTCATCTGAACGGTTTTTTCTTTCCTTTTTAAGCTCTGAAGCGACACTTCCTTGGGGTGAGCTGTTGGATCTCGCCTGATAAGGCCACCCTACTCTCCTGGGCATGGAGGTATGCTCCTGGGCCCTCCCTATGACCCCATAAACCGCAAAGTTGAGGGGGTCCGTCCGGGTTGCCCAATTTCTTTTGCCCAATTATAAGAGGGGATTTGGGATGTACTTATTTTTGCTGAAGATGGGGAAGGGATCTAAAAGGAACAAAAACATTCTTACGAAATATTTGAATGACCCCTTATCAGTTACTAACGAGTAATTAATAAAACTTTAATTTGGTAGAAGAAGCATTTTTTTTAAATTTTTAGATTATGTAAGTTTAACTTGGAATTAAATACCTTCTGATAACGTATTATCTGTATTTTCACATGCTAATATATCTTCCAATATTTAAGATATTTTCATAAAACTTTTTCTGCACATTTTTCATAATGCAAACAATTTTCTTATCGAAATTTTTGTTCGATCTCCTTTAGTTTTTAATTATTTTTAGCATAATCATTTATTTACATAAGGGTAAGTTCATGACCCTAAAAGACGCGCGCGTTGGTTCCTAATAATAACCTTGAAACGGATTTTCGAAACACCCTGTATAGTATATACGTGTAAGTTTATAACTAGTTAAATATAATTACAAAAATTTGAATAAATTATTAAGGTTATACTAATTGTTTTCAAAGCTGGATTAAGACATTTTTAAAGTATCTCAAAAATGTTATTAAAAGTATTAATGCCTTAATTCCTTATTCAAAATAATTATGTATGATTTAATGAAGAAATTTTTTAAATAAATTATTTATTTGATTTTCTCTTAATTCCAAGCATCTAATAAAGATTTGCATATTGAAAGAGAAGAAAAGAGCTAGAGTTCTTAACTCATCAATATTCTCAATTTTTCACCTTGGTGTGTAAAAATTCACATAAGAAAATCCCATGGATCTTTAAGAGGGCTATAATACTATCGAATCTTTCATTGTGTAACCTTGAACTGTGTCCAGTCCATATCGCATTGTTCTGTGTGTTATACAAGAGGTAAATCAAGGTTCGGAAAGCAACTTTTCTCATGTCTCGGCCTTGATGTCCCGAATTAGGTCGGAATCTACCTAGAGAGTCGTAAGTTTCGGTCTGTTTGACCGCAAAATGACCGTAGAAAAACAAATAAAACCTAACATTATCCGTGAGAAGATTCGTTTGATGCATAAAACGTTTATTTTCTTTCAAATCTTCGTCACAACACGCAGTTCATATTTTGAGAACTTTATGTGCAATGGATTTTATCTTTTTTCTTATTGTGCATTGAGGTTTATAAAAATAGTAATAGAAGGAACTTCAATGTTTACAAGGACTTGAATTCAGCTTTCTTTATCCGAAAAATTTGAAACTCAAATTGTTTTAGATCTTTAATAATTTAAAAAAAGGAAATTTACCACGTTACCGTCAAACTTACGAAAGATTTACTTTGTTTCTTTCGTTCGCATTGTCTGTTTTGTTGTTGTTGTTGTTTTATACGTTTGTTTATCTTTAAAAGTATTCTATAGTCAATCCCTAACGTCTTTTATAATTTTGGGGATCGTAAATGGTAAATACAAATTTGATCCCTATTTTAAAAATGTATTATCTTCATAAAATTATCTTTGAATGTTCAAAACACTTAACAATTTTTCTACTTAAAATTACATTTTGTTAATTTTATGTTTTTGTATTATGTGAACACCCAGATAGGTATTACGAATTTTCCATGAATTAATGTTTTTTACAATACAGTAGGGGTGAGAAATTGTTTTTCTCGGAGGCGACCTAATTTAAGCGGAAGTTTTATACGATGCCTACATCATTCATTACCAAGTTAATTTTCCGTTTCACAAGCATAATTTTTTGAAAATAAAGAAGTATGAAGTAATAATATAATGTATTGTATGCAGTGGAAGTTGGGTAACTCGAACTTCTTTAATTCAAAGAGTTCTCTTGGTCCCTTCAATTCCCTATTTACTAAGAAATTTACATTTAATTCAAAGATTTAGATTAATATAAAAACTTTTGGTGGCCCCTTCAGCTTTAAGTTATTCAAGTTGAATTGAAACAATAATATATAAAATAAATGGCTTCAATCACATGTTATTAGAATTATTTTAAGGAGACAAATGTAACCTATCACACTACTCTACAATTTTCTTAAAATCAGGAATAAGATTGCTTATGGAAATTCTCATTGCAGCATGCAATTTAATATGCGTTAAAGAATATTTTTGTTAATCTTAATAATATTCATGCAAGAAAAACTTTGCTCACTAATATAAAAAATACGTAGATCCAAATATTGAGAACATTTACTCAGTAACCTTTTCTCAAGTGAGGAAATGTTTCACCAGAAAAGGATTTATAAAAATGTTAACCAATGTCTTAATACTAAACATTTCTTTCAAAGTATGATGATCTCGTCCTTAATCCTTATATTCGTCAGGTGATTCTTATATTTGACAGAAATACTTTCAGTCACTTCTTTTTTTTCAGTAAACGGAAATAACAAAGATTTCCTTTCTTGGTTTGATTTGAAAATAGGCGTAATTTTGTTTTAAATTATTTTATTTGACTCCACATTTCATGAACAAACAGTCCTTTCCCCTGTAATGTAATGTTGCTATTGAGTTCATTCAATTCCTTAACAATATCACCGGGAAAAATCCCCTCATATCTTCATACTTCGCATTCCATTTTTGTAAAAAAAATCATGAGGTATCTACTAATTAATGCATTTTCTCGAATTTTCAAAGTATTTCAAGCCCCCAACTGAAAGAACTTCTCAACAAACATTTTCATGTATGAGAAAACTCCAGCTCTCAAGCGTCGCCTCCAATCGTGGACCGGTTTCGCCCTTGTTAGGGCTCATCAGCACGGTATAGGAAGGTAACGCAAGAGAGCGGAGGGAGAGCTTTTAATCTAGCCGACTATAACGGAAAAAAAAGTAAAAAAAGATTTTTTAAAAAACACTTTTATATTGAAGTGTTCTAAAAGGTCAAAAATAATTAATTCGGTTTGACAAATAATTTATTGGGAAGTAGAAAATAACTTTTTGGTAAGTAAATAATAACTGATTTTCTAATCACTAAAAATAAAAGCGTGGGCGCTAGTAATTTATATATTTTTTTTAATTTAAATTTTTATATTTTTTTTTAATTTGTACAAATTCACCTGAAGGACCCGTTTATGTAATTCAAGTTTAGTAACACTAACATCTATGCCGAACGAGGGTTCGAACCCCAGACGTACGGCTTTGCAGTCAGATGATCTAAACACTAGGCCATTACGTCGGTATTTATGTATAATTTTACATAGAACATAGAATAAACAAGTTAGAATAAATAGTGAATAAAGAGTTACTAGCGCCCACGCTTTTATTTTTAGTGATTAGAAAATCAGTTATTATTTACTTACCAAAAAGTTATTTTCTACTTCCCAATAAATTATTTGTCAAACCGAATTAATTATTTTTGACCTTTTAGAACACTTCAATATAAAAGCGTTTTTTAAAAAATCTTTTTTTTTTACTTTTTTTATTTTCTACTTTTTAGTCATGGTATTTTTTTTAACAAAAACTCACAAGAAAAAATGTATTTATTTCAACCATATTTAATCTGATGTTAGAATGGAATTTTAGTTTTCAACAATATGATGGTGAAATATAACACGCTCACTCGCAGATAAAATCCGTTCATATCAAAAAGATTCACAAGAAAAAGAAAAAGCATCCCATTCAGGCTTTTCAGTAATCCATAAATTATAAAAGTAGCATATTTTTCTTATCTCCGATTCTTCGGGATGGGCACCAATTTTCGGCGATTTCTCGCTCTTCTGGCGATTTCTTTCTCGCGGTTATTATCTTAAATCGCTAATCATCTTAATTGTTAATTGGAAGGTAAGAAATCACGTTTTGAAGATTAAGTATTGTAGTGATTTACCTAATATATTATCTTACAGGTTTTGGGAGCCATTGGCTTCACGGAAGTGTCTCAAATTTGAATTAAAAGGATAACTAAAAACACTCGTTAAGTACCTTAATTACGGAGGTTTTGACTAGTTGATTATTGAATATTGCATTGTCATCGAGTTTACACCATGGTGCAAAGTTTCAGAACTTTATATCGTTTGGAAGTGCCTGAAATTTTATGTACAAGATCTTGTAAAAAAAAGTTATTAATCGTCCATAAAATATTGTAATTACTGGGCAATTCTCGTTTTGACTTTTAAATATGATGAAGTTATGCCTTATACAACATTGTGCATGGTTTAGGGAGAATAGCCCCTTGGGAAAGGTCTCAAAATCTGGTTTTTCTGTTAATTAAAAGTACTCGTTAATTAACTTAATCCTTTGGTTGTTTGACTAGAGAATGGTTGGATATTGGAGTGTCATGAGGGTTACACCTATGTGCAAAGTTTCGGGGCCCTAACATATCGGGAAGTGCCCGAAAATCGAGTTTTAAAATTCCTCCCGTAAAACGCCGCCAAAAGCAAGTAGAATAAAAGCGTTTAAAAAGTGGTGACCATTGATCAGTCCTCCACTATCTGCCGAAATGAACTGCGCATGAACCCCTAGAACAGATTTAATTCCCGAAAGGCAAGGTATGAAAAGAAGAGTTTTTTTCTCACACATTCCTCTAACCAGAGGTTACTGGTGAAGAACTCTTCTTTTCTTATTTTCATGTATATTCGGTGCTTACCAGTGTCACCTCTTCCTCACTACCCATCATCAAAAAAAGAGGAAATTTTTTTGGTCCATTCTGCTGTGTTTGATATCTCTTGAAATCGAGTCTAAATTACATTAGCACAGAAGTATTTAAGAATGAAAGCAATCATTTCCATAGTAAAAAAAGCTAGAATTAAACACCAGATCGAAACTTCCTCGATTCACTAATTACTCAAGTTCATACGAGGCCTTAGCAAAGTGATCTAATTTCACCCTGCCACTTCATTTAACTTAGCATACCACAGAAAGAGAGAGAGAGAGCAAGTTAAAAAAGAAAATTAGAACTCATCTTCCCCGCGAAACGTAACCGCTGACTCTGAAAAACCCAGCCAAGGGTAACGTTACGTTTACTTAAAGGTAGCATAAGTGAAGCGAAGAACGTATGGAAAAACTTCCCAACTCTTCTTGGGGCGGCCTTCAACACCAACGATAGGGTGGCACCAGGCAGTTTTCAAGTTGAATGGACTCCTCTTCACGTATCACTTGAGGAAGATGTCCATTAGTTCGATGGCCGAGTATTTACATACGTAAATACCGAGTTTTATATTATACTCATGCAATAGAGCGTGCGTTTGTTTTAAGGAAACGCTCAAACGAACTGTTTGGTTTCAGATGGAGCGTTTCACAGGGAAAACTGTTTGAACAAGATCGGTTCACTCTGTCCGGTCATCTTAAGGCTCATTCACACTGTTTCACTCTCAATATTTATCATGAGGGATTCATTCCAGTGAATCGCTAGTTTCCATAGAAAAGTGAAGGAGTAAAGAGTGAAACGCCAGTTCACACATTTCACTTTGGATGATTCCTCTAAAATGAACACAAAAAGGGATATAAGTCTGAATGAGCCTTTACAGAAAAGGAAATTGGTCGTTGGTAAAATTTTTATCAAGCTTTTATATTCAAGGATAGAAGAAATAAAGGGTAACAATTTTGACCATTTAAATTTCTTTTTTAAAAATAAACCTTCAAAATCATTGTGATACAAAACTAAAACTCGAAAATTTTACACTTTATTAATATCAAAAATGCCCTTACATGAAAAAGCCTGTTTTATAAAATTTGGAAAGAAAACGAAGATGAAGATTTTGTACGGGGACTTCCAAAGAGTAGGAAAAACCAAGAGAACAACGTCAAGGTTAGGAAAAGTAATATTTTCATTCCTTAGTCTAGGCCGTCTTTATGATGAATGTGTAACATGTGCCAGTGCTATAGCATAGGGCTATTGTTTTTAGGGGGATTATGATCAGTCAAAAAAATGTGTATTTCTTGTTTTCTGTAAAATTTGGATTTACATTCTATGTTCACCACCTCATCATCTGCATTTTCTATTCCTTTTCATGGTTTTCTCTCGAAAAGGATCGAAACTTATCCAGTCCCCTTTCACAAAGAAAAAATAAGTTAGTAAAGTTAATGGGTTTATATTCAGGTATCTCAAGTTAATCCTTCAAACAAGACCACCTGTAAAAAATGTTACTCAGTGATAAATTTAATGCTGGAGGGAAAAAAGAAAGGTAAAATAAGAAAAGGGCAAAAATGAGTACAGGGGGCCACAAACCTTAAGTACCAGGTTTGTTCTTTTTAGTATCATTAATTTTTAAAGGTAAGAAAGTTGAGAAGCTGCTCATTTACCTTTAATAATATATGAGTTAATCATTTATTTGTAAAGGTATATCTTAAATTTCTATTATATTATTTAAATCAACATCAAAAACACAGTTGTACACAAAGTTATCCTATCCATAAAAAATTGGAAAAATATATTTTTATTTTCGGAGAAAAAGTAATTGTTCATATTTTTGGTTCAAAATGAAAATTTGAGTTTAAATGGGATACATCCCGATGACTCCTTGACTTTGCCCATTGAACAAAAGGACAGAATTAACCGTTGTAATTCATTTATAAAACATTCATTCAATGGCGAAAAGAATTTCTCAAAACCTCAATAAAACGACGGGAGTGCCGATGCCCTGAAAAATTCAAAAGAACTGGTGGTAAAAGTAGGAGTAACTTTTGAACTGACAATTGCATATTTCCAGGAATCTGAAGTTAACTCTTCTTTTACTTGAGTTTGAACCCTAATTAGGAAAATGCCTTTCGAAGTGTTAAAGGCTGAACCCAGTATATAATCGGGGACACCCTTTTTGCACACTCGAGGCACACTTGACCTTGAACTTGCAGAGCTGCGCAAATGATGCGTCACCCCCACAAATCGAACAAATAATGACCCACATTCCGACGACAGCGATGGGAAGAGTCGGCTTCCTTTTCGGATGAAGAGTGGCGTCACTTGAAGGATTGTTTCAGCACTGGAAAGCCAAACGAGCAAAAAAGAGCACAGAGAATGTATCTAGAAACGAATGAACAGTGACTCACCAAAAAAAATTCTGATAGGGATAGTTAATTTTCGAGAGGGAATATATGCCTTTATACCGTTTTCTACGGTCATTTGCTGAAAATCTTATGTTTTTCTGGGGATCCGAAATCACTCTCCTAGTTACTCCACTGCCATTTAAATACATTAGTCCCCAAAAAAACATTAAAAACTATTATCTTTGTAAACTGATGTAATCACCCAAAAAATCCTAAATGAAATTTTACTTAAAAAATTTAGGCTATGTTTTATATTGAATTTAAAACTATTTTCTTAACTTATATAAAATTTTGTACACCTAACAACAATATGTTGAGTAAAATAAGCTAGATAGCATTATTCGGGTAAGTAATAAGTAAATTTTGAGTTGAAAATTTCCTTTTTTTTCTATGGGAAGAGTTCACTTTTGAGTCTTAAAGGTATACTCGTAATATTATACAGGGTGTCCCATAAATGTTGGGTCACACTTCTAGGGGGATAGTAAACACCTACACAATTCAGAATCACATAGGATTTGGGGGTCCCAGACCAAATCCCAGGGAGTTAAAAATGGAGCGACACTCCAAAAAATTATTGAAAAATTCAATTTGTAGAAGAACTACTATTGGTAAAAATTTAATTATGGTCTCAAAAATTGTGGTTTAATATGATCTTTAAAATTATCTCAAAAGTCTTCACTTTAAAATTTGTTTTATTATGAAAAAAGTTAAAAACCACAAAAAAATGTAAAAATTCTGCCAAAACCTCATTTTGTATTTCGAAATCCTTTCTTTTGATTTAATATTTTTAAAGATCATAGTTGTAAACCTTGAAGTCCAAAGAAAAACCATCGATATTAAACGCTTGAGATCCTGTTAAAGTTCGTTTTTTGCGTGCGCACACTAGTTTCCTATAGCCGTAAACAGCAGTTTGCGGACGCAAAAAACGGAACCATGCTTTAACAGGATCTCAAGCTTTTAATATTGAGTGTATTTCCGTGAAATTTTAGACTTACGGGTTTTCAACTATGCTCTTTCAGATTATCAAAACAAAAGAAAGGATTTCGAAATACAAAAGATGGTTTTGGCAGAGTTTTCACATTTTTTTGTGGTTTTTAATCTTTTTCATAATAAACCAATTTTAAAGTGAAGACTTTTGAGATAATTTTAAAGATCATATTAAACCACAATTTTTTAGACCATAATTAAATTTTTACCAATAGTAGTTCTTCTACAAATTGAATTTTTCAATAATTTTTTTGGGGTGTCGCTCCATTTTTAACTCCCTGGGATTTGGTCTGGGAGCGTAATGTTTTCCTACAAGAAAATAACCAATCCTTAAAACTCCAGCTTCATACACTTGCTTCAGAAGTATGATGGTTTTGAAATGAGATTATACCTAGTATAACTCCCTTGTTTCTAATTTTATCATAATATTTATATTACAATACAAGTAAATAATTTTTAATAGGATCTTTCAAAAACTTTTTTATTCAACAAAATTGTAAAAAAGGATTTTTACCTTTTCAACTGTAAAAAAATTTAATTTTTGCTTATGCTTTTATACTTCGGAGTATAAACTGCTGCGAGGTAAAAATTTCTTCGGTTTTAACTGACAGTATAAAACTTCGTGGAACACATTCAAAACGTAATTTGAAAAAATCAAACTAAAATATATTTTTGCTTTGAAATTTTTCAGCTTTTCCACTTTATTTCTTCGGTAAAATTTTGGAACCTCTACACATATTATTTAATTTCTATTTCATTAATTGTTTAAGTTCTCACTATACTGGAGAGTGATAATCTTCATATTTTAGTGAAATGAATCCTGAAAGATAACTCATGAACAAGACTAAAAAAACTTATTGTGGTGCTGTCATCAATTAAACATTATATACAAAACAAAAAGACCCCCATCATGAGGAATAAAATTGTATGTGTATCCCCCTATTTTTCCAGAAACTACTCTTCCAACTATTTTCTTAGAATTTTTCCAAAATTTTCCGCAGATAATTTTTAGTCAGTTTTCTGCAGATACTTTCTGTTGGCATTGTAGTGAAAAGAACTCTGAGGAAACCCCAAATTTTACTAGACGTTAAATCCAGGAACGCTTATTTTATTAATGCCTCATCCCAAGAGCAGTTCTTGGACGTCTTGGCGATCACTTTGACATTCAGTGTTTCCATGCTGCCATCTATACTTATTTTTAAAAATTACATGTTTGGTTAAAAAACTGATATTGAAGATAAATTCTTTTTATTTCTGTAATAATAATTAATTCATATAATATAACTCAACTTTAAATCAAGCAATTATCACATTAAAGGTTGACTTTAATTTTATTTCTATAAAGAGATAATATAAAATATTGGAATGTATCACAGAAGGCATTTCATTTTAGTTATTTTTATTAAATAATTAGATTATATTATTATTACTTGAGGGATGGGTGGGGGTCAGACCCATTCTTACGTTATTCCAAGTTATTTATTTCCAAGTTATTGTAAATAAATTCCAAATATTCTAATCAAATTACTATTGAATAACCCCAGAAAAACTTAAAAATGCTGAAAAATTAAAATAGAAATAAAATTAAAGTCAACCTTTAATGTGATAATTGCTTGATTTAAAGTTGAGTTATATTTTATGAATTAATTATTATTACAGAAAAAAAGAGTCTATCTTCAATATCAGTTTTTTAACCAAACATGAGTCGTCTAGTTTCAAAACCAGGTAGATCCATTTTGACACAGCTTTGATAAAAGGGTTGACCATTTGGCGAAGGCGAATCGGTCACCAAATGGAAGACTAGTTGGTGATATATCACGGCCGGTCGCCATGTTTTACCACTTCTCAAAAGATTAACCCAAGAAAAAGGATGTTATAACAAGTTATTACGATTTCAGTATGGTGCACGCTCTGCATCGGGGAGATATATATTTCGGTCCCCGGTAATTATCTAATTTAAAAATAAGAAGAAAATTATATTTCGTAATTCACATGTGTTAACATTTTGTCGTAGTAAAACATGGCGGCCAGAACGGGTGACCGGCCGTGATATAGCGCCAACTTGTCTTCCATTTGGCGACCACGTTGACGCTTACTGAAGCTGTGCCAAAATGGATCTACCTGGTTTTGAAACTAGACGATTCACATGTACTATTAAAAAAATAAGTATGGATGGGGGCATGGAATCACTGAATGTCAAAGTGATCGCCAAGACGTCCAAGAACTGCTTGGGAAATATAACTCCCAGCGCATGTGCAGTGAGGCATTAATAAAATAAGCGTTCCTAGATTTAACGTCTAGTCAAATTTTAACTTCCGTGGAACAAGACAGCCCAACAAAACCGAAATACATTGTGGTGCTGCCATCTATAAAACTTAATATTAAACATAAAAAGACACCACATAATGGGAACAAAAATTATATTCTCCTACGCTCCTACCCACTCTTACCTTTTGAGATATTACTTTACTAACTATAAATTAAGTTTAATTCGAAATATGATGTTTAAAAATTCAGACTACGTTCTTTAACTATTAAAAAATAGACCAAGTAATTGGCAATTAGGGAGCAATTTTACCGAATGAAATTATTTATAAATAAGATGAGAATAATAATCAAGTAACTTAATTTATGATTAATTTAAGAAACGAAACTATCATTGTGTGAAGAGCACAGTCACGTTTAAAAAGAGTTGAATGAAATTTACAGAAGGAACTCGAGGACAGATTCCACTTTCACTAAAGCTAAGTTTACTACTTGTTTGATGGCAACATGTTGATTTAGTCTTGTCCTCGTCTGTGTATGTTTGGGTTTGGTTTTCCATTCCAAAATACAAATTTATTATAAACGATTGAAAACTTATTTTGCATTAATTTCGTGCTTGCATTTAAACCTAAAAAGTCTAGGAAAATTTAAATTCAGCAATTTATTTGATACACCACACTACATGGGCAAAAGCATTAAATAAAATCCAATTTCATTGAGTTTTCCAAATGTTGTAACTTGTACCAGTTTCATCAAAAAGTAAGACCTGCATCATTTATCTTTGTTTCAGTCACTTATATTTTGTTCAATTTTTAAAAATGTTGGTTTTTATCCATCTTTCATAAAAGTATTTACCCATAATTGAACTTAACGAATTCATGTGCTGGTAGTTAAACATAGGTTTGTTAAGTTTTGTTTGATACCTAAAAATGCTTTTTAAGCTTTGTAAGTATATAAGTTAGTTTAAGCTAAGTTATAAGTATAGTTCAAGCTTATATTTCAGCACAGCAGTGGTAAGGGTTCTTCATGGTGACTGTTTTCCTTAGCAGTTGCCAAGTTGGACACTGCTTCACAGGCAGCTGGTTGTCAACTTTGCAACTTCTGAAAAAAGATGGCATCATGAAGGACTCTTGTTTAAGCTGTGCTGAAACATTCTCAACTTTAATGTCAAGTAATTTAAACGACCAAAGAATGGCTTCTTCTATTTCAAAGCTGTTAAGTGGGGAGACCGGGCAGGGATAAGACACGGGGTGGGATGGGACACCTTCAATAAATCTTATAATTAAAAATAAAATTGTTTTTTGAGTGTTCCACCAGGTAAATCCACTATTGCTCTTCATACTTTTTGCTGTTTACTATTTTAGCTGCAAGCTCCTACAAGTTTCTGAATGAAAAAGATGGTTTTACTATAGCAAAATAACTAAGTATTATACTTTCTAAAGTGAATTTTAAATCTCATTTTTGGTTGCTTTCTTAATGGTTTATATTGTTTTCTAAACTGAATAATATAATCTTTATGAATAAATAGTTGAGTTAAGCCTAAAGGCCACAGTTCTTTTGTAAGAACCTATTTTTTAAAACTCGTGCTACCGGGATGGGATGGGACACCATGACTTGAGGTGTAATGGAACATGCCCAATTCCTCTCAATACCTAAATAAAAGCTATTGCATACAATTCTTTAGATACCTTTGTTCAGTTTTAAATGTATTTTTTTTAGATTAAAGAAGAATTTTAACTATTTTGTATTTTTCACTGAAGTTAGATTTTTCGAAGTTAATATAGGGTAAAATAACTGATGTTTTTGTAATAAATCTTTAAAATGTGTAAAATACATCCATCTTTGTGGTTTTTAATCATATATTTAAAAATTAATCCTAAATTTTAATTTTAAAAAAAATGTCCTGGCTGGGGTGGGATGGGACATTTTTAGACTTACTTTAAATCATATCGTTACTTCGTAGTGTTATCATTCATTTACTTTAAATCGTTTATTAATCTTAAGTTTTATTTGCTATCACATTGGTTATATTTTTTAAACATGTTAAAATGTTTCAAGATGTTATTTTGAAAGTTTCAAGCTTTTACAAGGAAAACTGAATTTTTAAAATAGATTCTTGTAAAAAATGTCCCATCCCTCCCCGGTCTCCCCTACAGGGTAGTTAATGTAATTAAATTTCCATTTTGTTCCTTTCTTTGTCAAGTTCTAATAAATAACCAAATTTCACCAAACATTGTATTTCTTGTAGAGGATCATGGAATTTTATTTTCTACCCAAGTAAATTAAATTAAGAATCCCACACTACCAAGGAAAAAAAGCATGTATAAATTTTTATATAAAATAAGAGCATTGTTGACACCTTAAGCCAAAGTTTATAACTAGTTTGTGGGGGAAAATATATATACATTACTGCAATGGTTTTATTCTACTGATTTCTTACTTGACCAGCAGGGTTGGCAAAACCCCAGTTTTTTTAAAAAAAAACCAAGTGGGTTGGGTTTTTTCAATAAAACCCTGAAAAAAAACATATAAAACTGGGTTTTTTTGGAAAAAGTGTGGGTTTTTTCAAATTTAAGTGGTTTTCTCCTTCATAGTAAGTGGGTTTTTTCAAATTTTAGTGAGTTCTTGTTAAATGTGTTCTTTCAAAATAATGTCAGTTTTTCCACAATTAATTGTTTTTTCAAAGTTTTTATACCCTTATTTACTGAAACCTGGTTTAAATTTTGAAAAAAACCCCCACTAAAATTTAAAAAATATCCTAAACTTTGAAAAAAACCATTCAATATTGAAAGAAATCTGTTCAACTTTGAAAAAACCCACTGAAATTTTAAAAAATCTTTATTTTTAAGTATCTAGTTTGAACTTTAAACGTCTTAAATTTTGAAAACACCCATTCAATAATGAAAAAACCCACTAAATAATGAAAGAACCTATTTAACTTTAAAAATAAATTCTCTGAAATTGAAAAAACACCATTTAATTTTTAAAACCTTTTTTAAATTTTGAAAAAAAAAACATTAAAATTTTAAAAATATCCTAAACTTTGAAAAAAACACATTAAATTTAGAAAGAACTGCCAAAATCTTGATTTTTCTTGAAAAAACCCAAAAATGGGTCCAAAATGTGGGTTTTTTCACATGGGTTTTTTTGAAAAAACCCAGTGGGTCCAATCCAGCCAACCTTGTTGACCAGAGACTTGTCTATAACTGAAAAATGGTTAAACCAAATGTCTTCAAGTCTATAATTAAGTTTAACAATATTGCATACAGTACTATCTATCCCTATTGTCAAAATATTTTTATGCATTTTTTTATCATTAAAAAATGAGATCCTTCAACATTTTTAAAATTTGTTAAAGTTTAGTAACATTTGGTTAGATTTTTACGGCATTTTCAAATTGCATTATCTTCAGTGCATTTACTGTATTATCATTTTGAGTTAGAAATTTTTAAAAATAATTTTTCCTCTCTCTTTCTCTATAGGTAATGGATAACTCAGTGATAGCAAAAAGTGGCTGGCTCTCTAGACAAAGTAAATAAAACTTATTTTACTTATATACATAGTTAATATTTCATTACTTTTTTGACCCTCTGAATGATCATCCTGGGATTTCCGCGTCCAACTCAAGTGTAACAAAATCTGCTCATCACGCGATTTCCGCTTGCATGTGTTTTTCTTCCTTTATTGAGACGCGCGTCCCGTTTTTCCTTCAAAACTATTAATTTCTGAGATCTGGAAATACTTTGATCATAGTGCTGAGAAAAAGCCTGTATGGAAACGCCTTATTTTTTAAAATTGACCGAAAAAAAGCCCTGAAATTTTTTTAAAGTATGAAAATTGCAAATCCAAATGCTAAGTGTTCATTCACTGGGCAATAAAAAAATACAAATTTTTGAAGCAATTTCGGTCCAGAAATGTAGCAGTTGGAGGGTTAATGCTTGAAAGATTTTCTTTTTTAAAAACACTTCAAATGGAACTGAATCTTAAGATAAAATCCTTTTCTTAGCTAACTAGTAATTAGTTTCTTAAGAATCTTAAGGCTACAAATACTATTTCATGGGCTAATTATATTATTTTCATATGGTAATCAGATTATTGATTTATGAAACTACCAGTACTAGTAAATATAAGTCACATTTTATCCAAGGTTGTTAAGTATTTAAATAGTACTTAGTAACGGATATACTTTTAAAATCTTTTTAAAGTATTTAGTTACATTCGTTGCTTTTTTAGTATCGAACTGGTATTTAACTACAAAAGTTTAAAAGTAACTTGAATCTTTAGTACTTAAGTACCTATGCTGTACTTCAGTTACTTTTCTAAGCTCAAAATTTTAAAAAATGCAATCCAAACATTGGAGGGCACAACAAAACACATCTTCCTGCTTTCCGCAGAGCCCGAGAGGAAAAAGCGACCTTGGCAGGCAATGATTCGACCCAACCCCCTTGTCCACTAGCAGACGGTGAGTTGGCGACAAAGGACAGGGGCATATGGTAACTCAATACCATGGGCTGACAATCCTCTACAAGAAAATTTATAGCCCCCATCTTTTCCCCGGTGGCCCCTCGATATTACACCGTTTTATGGCCATTAATTGTTCGTATTTTCTTGTTTTCCCACTCTACCTTCCAAGTCACTGATGGGAGGGTACATTTTTTCTGGGGGGTGACAAATTTTCCAGAATATGCCCTTCAGTCTTTTATGTTGTGCTCTCGTAAAGGCTGCTGGTTTCCTGCTCGGTCTAATACTATTCGGTCTGGCCATTTTGGCATGAGGACCTTTCGGTACTGGGCGTTTTGGCGCGGGGACAATTTGGCATGATAAATAAAATGAAGTTAAATAGAACTCTTTCAAAATCATTCTTAAAAACTATAAAAATATTTTTTGTCTCGCGCCAAATCGCGTCCCATTCTGCTCCTGCTTCCTGAATGAACTTTGCTAGAAGCAGGGCTCGATTTCTAAAGAAAGAGGTACCGGAACGGTAAAATTATTGGTTTCAAAAACTGAAGAAAAGCGAATACTTTTTAATGCAAAAACTTTAGAATTTTTTTTTAAATTTTGAAAAATTCAAATGTGTTGAACAAGATTAGGAAGAATTTTCTAACTTAATTATTGTACAAGGCGATGAACTATTTAGGCAAATTTTTTTGTTAAAACACCGTTTTTTACATACAATTTTTTTCCAACAGGGCGCCTCTTGTAGAAGGCGGGACTGTGTATCATCAATGAACCAATGGTGTTGTATATTTTGCCAGTTTAAGGAATATAATGCGTAGTTAAAGTCCTTAAACCGTAGAATTTAAGATGTCGCAAATTTTCTGGGCAAATTGGACCAGCAATCTGGCAAATCTGATTCAAGAATCAACACCAGGAGCGGATGTGTGGGTAGTTCAAATTGGGGTTTACAATTATGTTTTAAAAGAACACAATCTAGTAATATCCTTAATTTTAGAACACAAAATTATTGTTATTTGCAAGAAAGATAAAAATGCATTAACATTTTTTTAAAATTTAAAATATGCACAAGTGAATCGTTGAACAAAAGTTTAAAAAGTAACAACAGAAATTTTTTTTACACATCTAGGATCATAGTGGATTATGTAGAAATTTATTTCGGGAGGGGCCCAAATATCCTTTCATAAAATGAAATCAGTATCAGGCCCCAAGTTAAATTTTTGCACAGGGGGGGAAGAAACACGAAATTCCCTCAAAACCCTTTTTTACGCCATGAACTTAATCTGAAGATAAACGTGATTAATTGAGTCCCAAATACAAAAAGGGGGGTCTGGGGGTCCTCCCCCAGAAAAATTTTGGAAATTTGACCCTAAAAACAGGGTTTTAATTCATTTTAGGACTTTTATTCGTACAGATAGAAAGGTTTTTAGGGCCTGATGAAAGGGTTTCTCGGGCTGTAGTTATAGGAGACCCCTGAACAAAAATATTTTTTTTAATCGAAAAAGAGGTTCCGGAACGCCGTTCTGGCTGAAATCGAGCCCTGGCTAGAAGTATAATGTCCTAAAAAGAGGTATGGTTTTTTCATAATTATTTTTTTTAAAAGTAGTGAGGATATTTATAATTTATGTTTTCTTTATATTTCTATCTAGATAATTGCAATGTATTTTTATGTTTTGTCATTTCTATGATATGTAGCTTAAAAATTCTCCCATTTTTCACATCATTCTCTCAATTAAGTTTTAATTCAAATATTAAAATTTATTTTTAATTAAAATTATATTTCAATTTTTAAAAATAATTCAAAAATAAAATTTAATAATTAAATTAAAATTTATTTTAAAAAATTAATTTAATTAGTTTAAATTTTAAATTAAAATTGAAAATTTGCGGGTTAAGTTACTGAAGGAAGTCTTAAATACTTTTCATATACTCTATTTGTACTCTAGTTACTTTTTTGGAGTATTTGTACTTAATACTTGGTTACTTTTTCTGAAATACTTGTATTTGTACTCAAATACTATTTCAAAGTAACTTTAACAACCTTGATATCATAAGTGTTATGGAATTTAACTTGTACTGTATCTCTTACCATACCATAAGGAATAAAACATTTAACCAGTAAACTTGAGCTTCAAGTTCCAGAGAATGTTTATAAGAGTCTAGTAAAAAGGATGGTACTGCAAAAAACTGAGAGCTAAGTTTGGGATTGATTCACATTTTTAATAGAAATTTAAATTCATGCCATCTTCAATCTTTTTCAGGGCAGATTTGTGTATGTGTATTAATTTTGAAGTTAAGTGGTTTGTAGAATATGTTTTAGAGCTATATATTATGCCTTTTGGAAAAGCTTATCTATTTACTCTATCTTAAATTTAATCTATCCCAGTTTTTCTTTTACAATTGAAAAAATTGGAAATCTTGAGTTGAATAAAAATAGATGATATCACTAAGATTATGAAAAAAAATTAAGGCACATAAATTCATGCTGAGGTTATTAACCCTCTCAGCACCAGAACATCGAAAAAGTGAAAAAAAAACTTTTTTTCTTATTCTCAATACATCCAAAATGCCCCTATAATTTGTCTGGAAAAAAATTTTTCTTGTGTGCACTCCTTCCTAGTTATTTTTATGAGCCTCATTGAGGCCATATTTTTTTTTCATTTTAACAGAAAATACTTGGTTTAGAACTTATTAAAAGACCTGATCAGGGCTGAGATTGGAGGGGGACGCGGGGGGACGCCGTCCCCCGAAATGTTTGGACCGTACCCCGAAATATTTTTACCGTCCCCCAAAATATTTGTTTAAACGAAAATTTTTAGTTAAATTTTTAAAATTTCTTAAAAAAATGTGTAGCACAGGGGATCTAGCGTGATAAATTTTGGAAAATCCCGGCTATTTTGACATTTTTTTGTCAAAAGGTAAAAGTGATGGTCTGGAAAAGTGTTCCCCTTTTACCGAAAAGGTTCTCAAAATGAGTTAAAACCCTACTTTTACGAGTCAAATTTAAAATTTTTTTTCTGGGGGAGAACCCCCATACCCCCAGCGGTCCACAAAGGGACTTTTTGCGTGATACTATTTAGGAAATAATCAATATTTTGACATTTTTTTTACAAAAATTAAAAGTATTGATCTGAAAAGTGCCCCTCTTGGACTCAAAAAGGTTCTCAAAATGAGCTAAAACCCTACTGGTCAAATTTCAAATTTTTTTCTGGGGGAGAGCCCCCATTCCCCCATGCAGTACCATAAATAAGGGATCTTGTGTGATACTTTTTAGAAAATCAACATTTCGACTTTTTTTTTGTCAAAAGGTAAAGGTGAGGGTCTGGAAAAGTTGCCCCCCTTGGAGCCCCAATTTTAGTAGGTCGTATCTGAAATTAGTGATATTTTGCCCTCGATCTATCAACCATCTACTCTGTTAAAAAAGGTGAGTCCCCCCAAATATTTTTCTCCAATCTCAGCACTGGACCTGATCATAATAGTAGAAGGTTATAATATAAGAAAATATCTACCAATCTATAAAAAATGTTCTACAGAAGCTTGTATCTAGCTACAAGAATAGATGTTATTGAAGTTATGATAGTTATTGAATGCTGCACCCCTGAAAAAGTCGTTCAGTGGTTGCATACTTTAATTACTTTAATTAAATTTATATTTTGTGCTTGTATCTAGCTAGTATTTTCTCTTCACAAGCATCACAGCTTAAAATGCAAACATTGAGGTATAAATCATCTTGCTGCCATTTAGGAACGAATACAGAAACCATGTAGGAGTCTCATATGGGATCTACATGAATCAGTGAAGTCACTGATGAAAAGAAAATATCTGCGTGTTTATATCATGCAAAAATTGAGCTCATAAGTAGGAGCCTCATATGAGGCCCAGGGTGGCGAGAGGGTTAATATTCAGTGAGGTTATGAAATTAAAAATTTATACTCCACTGTAAAATTCAATTTTGGATATTGTAATATAATAAATGCTATGGCAACTCCAGTTCACAGTCAAAATGTTTTGTAAACACTCCAGTGCAATTTAAGGGACTTGCGTATTATCCTGTCGACCGTTCAGTGTCCGTCTAATTCTGCGGCACATCAATGGAAAAGTCAATGGGATTTGATAACGTTTCTGATTAAGGGGTACGGTTGACGGTATAATACATAAGAACCCAATTTAATAAGTATAGTATAGATTCACATAATTAGTAAAGCTTAACTAAATAAGAAATATTTTCCTTTCATTTGAGTTTTTAAACTCCGGTAAGTAATGTGCATTTTGCAGATTCATTCTCTCTTGGGATTATAAAAAATGTAGAATAATGATAAAATTCTTCTGAGGCTGTAGTGTAGCGGTCAAAACGGCTAATGTTTCATCCTAAACTATGTCGAGCATCATCAGCTCTTGATTAGTCTCAATGATCGTAAAATATAGAATGCTTTGTATATTTTCAAAGAAATATTTTAATTTATATATTTATTGGTTTCATTCAGTATTCACTGACTTAATTTTGGTTGTTACTTCATGTTCTATATTTGCTAATTTATGCAGCTACAACTTTGAAGAAATGGAAGAAAAGCTGGGTTGAACTCTACAGGGATGGACACTTGAAGTACTATGAAAATAAGTGTTGTCCAAATGCTGAAGATATTATTTTCATGCCAACTGAGTGTTTAACGATAAAAGCTGGACTGCAGGTAATTACTTATGGAATAAGGTTTAGAATAAATTGGCTCATGTCATTGGCTACTTTTTCAGTTTTTCCTAAGCTGAATGTTATGTTTTCCCTTTTCACCTTAGGTGTTTACTAAGTTAAAACAGATATCTTGTTTTTAACCTTAAATCTTTGCCTCCATTTGTTCTGTCAGTACCTCCTTTCTTGAAATTTATTTATTTGACCAAGAAGCCTTGCTAATGTTGCCCCTGCTTTTGTAAACTCTTCATAATGGTTAAGTATCTAATAATATTGGAAGCATGGTTAACTTTTTTTTGTTTATTTTTATAGGTAGATTCTGTACAACCTCCAGAAGGATATGGAGTGCAGAATCTCCTCTCAGTTGTTACTTCTACTGGAAAAACATGGGTTTTTTGTGGGGAGTCATTAGATGATATGAGGTAGGTATTTTTAAAGTTTTGATTCATACATTTTTGATGCTTGTTGCTTTAAAAAAGGTAAAAGGGATATTTTTCTTTGTTAATATTTAAGAATTTAAATGATTTCGTATTAGGCACTTAAAATAATTATCATTTTAAGACTTTGATTTAAAATGCTGCACTAAATTATTATCTTTGTTTTTACTTTAAAAAAGGGTTCAGTTATGCTCCTCCATTAACAAAACTATTCAACACCAATTAATTTATGTTGAAAGATTCATTAAAAGTAAATAAAATAATTAAATATTTAGTGAATTGAAAGAAAGAAGTTGTTAATGTGTGTAATGTTTTCAAAAATTAAGAAAATTTAAAAAATTTGATTCTTTTTACTATCTTCTACACTTAAGAAAGTAAATATGGTACTTACCTATTATACCATTGACTGTTCAGAGGCCGTTCAATTCAGCGGCATAGCAATAGAAAAGTCAATGGGTTTTGATGACGTTTTTGATTAAGCGGTACGGTTGACAGGATAATACGTAAGAACCATAAATATATTTTAATTTAATATCTTCATAGAGAAATTATTTTACCTCATATATTGAAAAATTTGATATTTTTAAAAGTTAATTTTTCTTTTTTATTTCTTAGAGCTTGGCAATTAGCTCTAGAGCAAGCAAGGCTGTTTGGCGTAAGTTTAGTGTACTATGTATATCATATTTCTATTAGTTCATAAAAGTAGTAGACTGGTTGTCATGGTTTCCATTCTTATATTTTTAGATGCATCCTCATCTGACTGGACATCCTTCTGCTTATTTGCCTGCATATAATCCTGGATATCTTCCAGCATATGGTGGTAAGTAAATTTAATGTATTTAAAATTATTACTCGCGTCTTCAAAAGCAAGATAATTTAATTTCTGGTTTTCAAGAACTTTTCTTTGTTTATTTTATTGGATGAAATGGTTTGATTAGTATCGAGTAATAAGTGCTTATTGTCTGGTAAGCCAACCTATACCTTTTGTTAATTAGAACTTAAAATGTAATACTATGTATAAATAAGAAATCTGTATCAGATACCTGCACCTGGAAATTGATCCAACAAAAGTTTGGCCTTCAACTTTGATCTTACGGTAGAGTGTGGTCTCAATGTACCTAGTGACTAACGAGAAGGCTTTGTTCCCCAATACTGTAGCTGCAATATAAGGTTCAGTTGTACTGATATTGTGTTTACCAGAAACATCAACAGAATTCTTTCTGTGGTGTATTTATTTTCTACTTACTCATTCATCCCCAAAGCTATATTCTATAACATTCTGCATAAAAATTCGAGCAAAGCTTAGAGGTTTTGCTATCTGTTTCTTTTAAATTTTTGATTGTGATTAGGTTGATTTTTCATGATTAACCGTAAATATCAATTACTATTGCATTTGAATTATATTTAGAACTGAATATTTTTAAAGTTCTTTGTGTAATGATGAGGGTTAACTGGATTTTGTACTTATGCATGATTGTTTAGGACTCTTATTATAAGAATGCAATACCTCAAATAGCTTTTAGGTATCATTTAACTCATGTTCTGTATATTCACTTAAACTTTACAACACAAATTTACTTTTTATATTATTTATTACAATATAAGTTTGCATTCCCATTAATGTTATCTTACTCAATGCCTGCTCAGTCAGAGAAATTCTTTGATGAACAAGTTTCATGGAAAATTTACACAACGCAGTTGATCAAAAAGTCTTGCATCACTGGAGACATACATACAAGATTTGACCGGCACAAAGGTCAATTTCCCATCTCACAGCTGAGATAGATCTAAATGCAGATAATTTTTTAAATTAATTTAGATATAGATATTTTCAATATGGTATTGGTCATTTCCATTGGGTGATAAAGTGAAATTTCTGTAGATATTTATTTACAATATGAGCTTAAATATAGGTATGAATGAACATATTTTTAAATCTTAAACATTGTTGTAGATAATTTGCTTTTTAAAGGACCAAACTATTTTCATTTACTGTCCTGTGTTAATTATTTTTCCCCATTATTCTGGATTTTAGGTTTCAAATAGCTAGTTAAGTCCGTCTAAATCTAGTCATAGTGTAATCCTATTAGTCCTATTACTTCCAGAATGTACACCATCTATAGAACTTTGACTTGATGAGAAAATTTGGATGGATGTATTTGTTGAGTAAGTTGCATGATCATGTTGTAGGTGGAAAAATTCTTGGGGCATTGAAATTTGCAAATTTTTATATTTTTTTTGCATGTTCAAATATGTTTTTCCTAATATTTCTCTCTGCATGATTGTTCTGTGTGATTTTCTTTTTAGAAAATCTTATTAGACTAAGTTTTCAATTGAAAAAAGGGTTACAAAATACTTTGGGTTTTTTATGCTGTATACAATTTCCTCTAATCTTTATGCTTCAAGTATACTGGATTAAAATCCTCAAAAACTATCCTAGTTTTTATCCAATTGAGAAAACACATGCTTTTTTGCATGAGTATTAAGCATGGTGGATGGAAGTGTTTTCCGAGTGCATGCATACTTTTTTAATGCCCCCTGCTTATCAACATTATCATGCATTTTTCTTGAGTTTGAAATGTTACAGCTTATAATGTGTCTATTATTGTTGTGTACTTTTCTTCTAGGTGATACATCAGTTACATTTTTACCACAGTATACCTATCCGCACCCTGCCTATTACGGATATCCTGCACCTCAGTACAGTAAGTTTCAAATTCATTTAAAAACTTACTTAAAAGTAATTTGTCCTACATGTTTTTTTGTTTATAATCTACTTTCCTTATTTTAACATGCACCTTCTTCACATTTTACTCTTTTCGATTTTAAGTTTATTATTTCTTTGGGTGGATCTAATTAATGCCAACAAAATTGCGCGAGAGAATGAATTTTTTAAGAATATGTAGACCCCAAGTACTTAATTGTACAGATCAGAAACATGATTTTTTTCTTCAAGGTTATGAAATATACGCTCTAGGTTTTTGGGGTCTTTGGTCAACTTATATTTTGCAACATACTTAATAAGTTTTTTGCTTTGTAGTGACTGCTGCTCCTGGTCAGACTATGGTTTATCACCCTGAAAGGTACCGCCCTGAAGGCAGTGATTTAGCAATGGGTATGTTAGGAGGAGCTGCAGCTGGATCTCTCATGTGGAGCCCTTTGTTATGGTGGTAAAAATACCTCAAATGCAGCTTGCAAAAGCTGTGCTTTGCCATTGACAACTTGCCTCTACCATAGAAAAGAGGTTTTGATTTATGATTGTAAAGAACAAGTGTATTTTTTAAAACAGTTTGTCATACTTTCATTTTAGTCATTTGCTTTTTGTAGAAATTAAAATACTTTTTATAAATAATATGTTAAATGTTTATCAGTAGGAAAGAAATCTGCTTTTTTTAGAGTTCTTTATTTTAGAATAAAGAAATTGCTAACACGTTGTTGCTTAAGGCACAACATTACATAACTCAATTGAAGGCTAAATTGTGTGATTCACCAATTTTCATTCAAAATTTGATGTTGGATCACCCAAACAAATTGTCTTGCAGAAAAAAAACTTGAATCACTGCAATTGCCAGTCTTGTTATCTCTTCACTTTATCCATAGAAATGTACGTTACTGAAAGCTTGTTATTCTACTCCCCTTAAAAGTTAGGGTGAAGGGAAGGTTGGGGAGTTATGTCATGTTGCACTTTAAGCAAGGATTTACCATACTGACATTATCTTGGTAACTTAACTCGTATTATGTGTATTGCAATGTTTTTTTACAAAATATGATGTATAAAAAGAGTGATATTTTTTATTAAGATGTCTTTAAATACTTCTAGTCATTTTTTATTATTATGGTAAAATTCTTGTGTTATGGAATCAAAATATGTTACTGAAACAAGTTACTTAAGATTTTTATGCCATCGTATTGTTTTCTAACACTTACCTAAATCTAGTTGTAGTCAAATTAAAAAAAAATATTATGTTTGTTAAGTTTTATGAAAGAATATAATTTACCAATGGAAAAATCAAAATTAAAAATACAATGTTCACACATTTAATGCAATCACTATATTTTATCCTATGCTTAAAAAATATTTATTAGTTTTAAATTATCTGAAATATATTTGATACTGATTTTTATTTTATTGATTTTTTCCATTTGTTATAAATAGTTTTTGTGTTGTATTGTTCAGTGTACATCTTGATATACCTCATTTGGGAGGCAGTAAACCACCACAGTACATTAAACATGATAATTCAAAAATATTTTGTGATCCATATTTAAGAGCAAATCTATAGCTGACATGCCCTTATTAAAAAGAAAACTATACTATTTATACATAAAGATGTGACCTTTTTATTAGATCAAGGAAGATTTAATAACTTAAAATTTTTTTATTTATTGCGGATTACCTGTTTTATATTGAAGAATATGTATTCCGGAAAGAAGGACTCCTGGGGGTGTCTCTTAGACAAGGCTAACACAGCCTATGTATACTGCAGATCCAGAGAAGGTAAAATGGTTGCGTGCTTTTGAAAGACTAAGTGGTTATTTTTAAGGGAGGCTATTGAAAAATTACCTTTGATCTTACTATCAAATGCTATTCATATGTAATAAACTTTGAAAGAAGAGGCAACTTCCTACTCACACAACCACCCAAAACTAAAATATTAACCCTCACCCTCTTATTTCTTACTCCCTGTAAGCAAGCAAATGTCTCCTACCTCTTGTTAATCTTACCTTCTCTCCTCCTAGGTAATTACCTCGACTTTCAGAAGCACATGACCCTTTTACCTTTACTGGCTCTATGGTAGTTAGAGTTATGTACAACCTATATAGTATTAGATCAGTGAAATCTTATGAGAGAAAAATAAAAATTGGTACAGAAACACTTATGAATATAAAATGTAAGCTGGCCAAGATGTTTCAACAGTCAATCAGTATGGCTATTAGGTAATTTCAAAACACTATTATTTACTTCAGGTTTAGGTTAAAAGTTTCTTTTATAACTTTTAAAATTAAACAATTTGAAGACATTTTTTCTTTTAAAACACTTAAGAAATTTTTACTTGAAACAAAATGCATTTATAAAAAAGTTAATTGTATTTTTTTATAGTTTTTTTTTCAAAAATAAGTGAATTTCCTCCTTTAAAACACTTTTATTTGATTGAAATTTCAACAAAAATACAAAAATCATTCTAATTTTAATTTGTGTATTTGCTACAAATATCTAGTATTTAATAGTACATTAACATTCTTGGAATATTTTTAAAATATGTGTTTAAACCAATGCATGCATAGCATACATGAAAGTACAATTCATTATTTTAGATGAAACAGCTATTAAATTAATTTTGCTATTTTAATTAAATATTTACTTCACCTCATGGAGTTATATACTATGGGATTTTTTTTTAAATCAGACTGCAATGATGTATAAATATTTATTATGTGTGTTTTCAAAATGCTAACAATAATTTTCAAAGTATCTAGTCTATGCTTTCCAGAACAACTTGATACAAGAAAGTAATTTGTGTGTTTTGTTTTATGTTAAGATAAAGTTAATTTAGTGCATTTTTTCTTTTTTTCTCTCAGATTTGAGAAAAGTGTTTAATCACTAGTGCCAACTGTTGCCAATGTTTAATATTTGTTTATTGCTATATAAAAAATATAAAATTATTTAATTTGTTGATGTATTCATTTGCTGTTGTCCTTTGTGCTCAGAGAGTTGTCTCTAATGTTTCCGATCTGCAAAAAAAAGAAACACCAAAATATTTTAGGAATCTTTAAAATAATTTTTCTTCAAAAGTACTCGATTTCTGTAAATGTTTTGTAAACCACAACTTTGTTTTAATAATTCCTCTGAATTTGATTCTAGTTCAATTGATTTCTTTTATTCTGCTTATATAATTAGGAAAATACCTTATTGTGTTTTCTGTCCAGCTTCTTCTAATAATGATAAAAATTATACAATAAGACTTGCAATCAATCATCTGAAAATATTCTTTGTATTTGCCTTCATTATTCCCAGTAAGCATTATTATGACATTCTGATCGAATTTTTCCTGTTCGCATAAGATATGGAATAAAAGGTAGGTGTCTATTACCCTTAACTCTTTAAAATTGGCTTAAATTTGTATCTGGAAATTTTCAAATTAAAAACATATATATTCAAAGTACTATTTCAACAATGATTTCATTAAATAAAGTGAAGAAAAGTAAATATTCTATTGGATCACGAAAAAATGACGTCTCTAGGACACAAGACAATTCTTTAAAATGTTCTTTTCAAAATAAATCAAACAATTTCCTGGGGAAAAATAACAGAAATTGATTAGAATAAAAAAAATAATTCCATAATTCCCATTCATCTCGAGTCAGTGGAAGGAGTCCAAGATAAATACTTGAGTTATGGGGAATATAGGGTACTTATCACTATTTTTCATCATCAAAAAAAGGAAATTCGTTATTAATATTGCATATTTTAAAACCTGTGTAATATTGTGTACTGTAGGAAATTTTAGTGGAAGTTATTCAAAGGGTTAGGGAAGGGATATAAAAATCTTGGAAAAGAGCTAGCAAACTCAAGCAGCTACTTAATTTTTTAAATCTATTTTATAAAAATTATTTTCTGCTCGCCTCTAGTGATAATAGTTATAAATATAATGTGTTTGTATTATATGTAAATCAATTTTTTAAAGAATGAATTTTTCATAATTTAGCTGAAATACAGATAACTTTATACAGTATCTACCATTGGCAAAAACTAGAGTTGACAAATAGGGGGTGTTTCTCACACCAATTAAGCCATTTATGGTCCCCACTTATTCAGGAGCCGTCACCCTTTGCCTTAAATCCTTTGCGAAAGGAGCTTGGATATACCAAGTGGCATTAGAAACAGTAATTTTTTTTCACAAAACGTCCAAAGGGAAAGATTCATTAAGAGGCTGAATTTTCAAGGGTAAAACAGTATGAGAGACGTAAAAATTTTAGAGGGGGGTTTGGGGGTTCTCCCCAGAAATTTTTTTCTAAATTGGTGTCTTAAGGTAGTGTTTAAGCTCATTTTGAGGACCTTTGGATTAGTCCGAAAAGAAAGGTTCCTTGTAAACCGCACAATTTTCTAGGTAAAACTTTTCAGTTTTTCATGTTCTAGAAACAAACGCGACGATGCAATTTGGGGGGGGGTTACAACCCCAATAACCCCCTCGTTACGCCTATGGTATCTACAAGTCCTTTTTAATCAAAATCAAACTGGAGAAGTAACAGGGTGGCCACCAATATGGAAAAATCAGGGAATTTGAAACTTCTGGAAAAGTCAGGGAAATATCAGGGAATTTTGAAAAAAATCAGGGAAATCTTACAAAATTAGTTACCAATTTGTGGTTAAATCGCATATACATTTTTTTATTTCTAAAGCGCGATGAATAAATAAATATGAATTCTGATCGGATTCACTTATGTTTTCAAAAGCGAAAGTTTGCCGACAGCGTGCCAGAAAAAGGAGTTCTCACATTTTGGAGGAAAAGTTCCTGCATCGCGATACAAGCGACGACAAGCCTTGTGAAAAATGGTGTCATCTTTCCAAAATGAATCTTTTAATTTTAAGGACAGGGCTACTATTTTATTTTTATAGTATTTTAAGTTGAATTGTGTGTGCTGTGCAGTGAGGGAAAATTTAATTAAAACCTGGAATTATCAGGGAAAATTACTTAGCTCAGTTGGTGGCCACCCTGAGTAACTAATCCATGGGAAGTGCAACTGTCTTCCTTTCACCATAAAAATATCGATATTTTATTTATTAGTTTCTCTCCCAGTAGTGTCAATTAGGTAAATTCATGAAAAACTAAATTAAGGAGGGGGGAAAATATTACTTAAAATATTATTTTGATTCAGAAATATATTTATTTTTGGATCTGGTGGTTATTTCGTCTCAAGACTAGCTGTCCTGAATTTTAAAGAATATAAATATTTATAAACTTCTTTAAACATATTGCATCCGAATCTTTACTACAAACTAAGGAATGTTCTTTGGTTTGGTTTAGTTGTGGTTTTATATATATAGCGCAAGGAACGTTCTTTGACCATGATCTTTGAACCATGACCAATAATCTAATATTTTAAGCTCAAATCCTAAAAAAACTTTTTAACTTCCCAGAAAAATTGTTACCAAGTGTCGGGTCTACTTTACATCATAGTACTTCGTCGAGAGATGGCGCTACAAGGCATGTAAATTGATGAACGTCTCCGTTTTCTATCCACAAGGTGCTCTTTCCTTCATACACATTTTTAAAATTGTCTCATTTTTAAACTACTAACTATTAGGTGACCTGACCATACGTCCCGCTTTTCTGACTAAAGTTTCATCAAATGAGGAATATGTAAAGAAAAACCTAGATTTTTTTTTCAATTTTTGGGGTGTAATCTAATCTTTCAAAAGTTCTTAAACTGGTAGGCTGAATTATTACTAGTTTATTTTAAAATAAAAAAATTGATTTTATAAAGTATTCAGAAAGGTGTGGCGTTCAGGGTACTATTTATAGGGTTCATCCCCCTCTCTACTCGAAGGTTTGGTGACAAGTTTTGTACAGTTTTCCCCCTTAAAAATTATGTCCAGTAGCAAGTAGTCAGCCTCCTCCTTGTCTAAAATTGAGTTGAAAAACTATTTTAAAGATACAAATTTACCAACTTCTTGGGGGAGGAACCCTAGACTCCCTTATTAGACAGTTTAAAAGTTAATAGCTTATCATAAAATTTTAAAACTCAATACGAAGTTTGAATATCTTTTAATTACAGTCGAATCCGCTTAATGTGATCACGGTTAATGTTATCAATCGGATTATGTTATCGAAATTGACTGGTCCCGATCACTCCAATTTAAATTAACGCAAAATGTATCGTTTTATGTGATCAGTATATCGTTTAATATTATCAAAATTTGGCGAAATCCCATAAAAACCACATTTTTCCCGTTGGAAGGCCACTTTTATTGCATAAACATACAAAAGGAGTTCTTAATGTAGTAGTGATATATGATTAGCGCTTACATTTTTCTTTAAGAATGTTTAAGTTGCAAAATACATATCACTCACAGAAAATCGTTTTAAATACGTAAATTAGTACTACACAGTTGTGATTTTAATACAAACATTTATGTTACACGTTTGCCGCTTTTTTGTATAGAATCGCTTATTATTATCAATCGCGGATATTGTTATTCTGATCTTGGACAAATGTGATCACATTAAACGGAATCGACTGTGCTTTATTAAATGAACTTTACCTTATGAAGTGGAAGAGATCAGTGGTTATAAGAGATATTGGTTTTGAAACAAGAAAATTTGTGTGTGTATTTCATGCAAAGTATATAACTATGTGAGATTTAAAATCTTTCGTTTCATTAACCCCTTAACAGTGTCGCCCGAGCTCAGCTTGGGCAACTACTACGTGCAGAATTTGTGATGCCCGAGCTCAGCTCGGGCAGGAGAAAAATTGACGTTTCCCTTTGTGTTCGTTTCGATGATGATAGTGATTTTTCGTCGTTTACATATTGTGAGACATCATTTTTGAATAATCTTGTTCCTTATTTAATAAGATGTGTGCGTAATCCATTACTTTTTTGTTTGTATGTTAAAATAATTAGTACACTTGTAATTACATTTAAATTTTGATTTTTTTATAAAAAACTTTTTTTAACACTTATATTAATATAAAGAACAAAATTAAACAGTCAAAAAAATTTTCCATTTTTTGTCAATTTTTCTGAAATAAATGTCACTGTTAAGGGGTTAAAGTATGCATTGAATATAATATATTTAATACATACTTTATTATTAATTTGTTGTTTTATTATTTGTGTTGGGAAAATATACTCAGGATTAGAATATATGTTACGGGCAATGTGATAAATCGGGCATTATTAATAATGCCCGCAGTGGAGGAGGACAATGTGATAAATTCAATGGCATTTATCAATGAAATTTATCACTGTCCGCCTCCACTGTGAAAATTATTAATAATGCCCAATTAATCGCTTTGCCCGTAACATAGTATATACCAATAAAAAAATCCACTACTTGTGATGGTATTGAGAGTGCTAGAAATGTAGTTAAAGGATGGAATTGTTCTAAAATATCAACCTCCCCATCTAAAAACACTGAAATCCATCCACCATTTTTCAAAAGGAAAATAGAAGTTTCTCTTTTATAAAGATTTTAACTAAAACACCTCATCCTCTTTCGTGTGTTTCATCTCGTAGTTCACCCACCATTCTCTTCAAGCACACCGATGGAGTTTACTTCGTTTTTTCACGGCTAGACTGGATTTAACTGTGTTTATATACGGCTTGCGCAATTACGCGAAAAGGTAGGTTCCAGAAACTGGGATACGATCTACGATGTTAGCGCCATCTGTCTGTCATTCATGGCATTTCTTTTGACTGGAAAATAACACCGGCACACAAAAAAAAGGAAGCGGAATGTACTTTGGACCGGACCTACCTACCGGTATGTTTTTCGACCCGCTGAACCTGAATTTCAAGTCCGTTTGGCCCGGTCACCCTCCAGTTTTGAGTAAAATGCAAAAAAAGGCCAAAAATTCCAAAAAACTGCAGTCACAGCATAGAAAAAATTTTTGTGGACCCGGATCACGTATGATTTTTGTGTATTCTAAATAACTGAATCTAAATCTGAAAGTTAATTAGCCCGGTTAGCCGTCCAAATTTGAAAATAAACCGAAATGAACCATGAAAAAATGAAAATGAACCATGAAGTTAGTCACCAGTTGAAGTTTTTGAGAAAAGTTTGTAAGTATGGTTTTGGAACCTGTGGTAGGATTTTTCTGTGTGCTGCGTATTTTGAAGAGCCGAAGCAAACCAACCCTAACGAGCGACTACGCGCGGTACCCCCTCAAGCGGTAAAAACTGGAAACTTCCAGCGCCGTCGGCTCTTTTGATCTTTTGGATAGTGGATAAGCCGTATAACCTACGGTCGCGATCAAGTTTAGCCGTGGTTTTTTTTATCTTAGTTTTATTTTAATTTTTAATTTATTTAAAATTAGGACATTGCGAAAAATGGTCTCATTTTCAAAATTTCTTATTTTTTACTGGTCTGAAGGTGAAACATGAAAATCAAACCAACCATTGTTATTAAATTTTCAGTTTTAGCTTTGATTTAAGTAAAAATGACTAAAAATATACTTTTATAACATTATAAATTTACTAGATTAGAATATTTTAAATGTACTAGCCTTTAATAAATATTTAAAGGCGTATAAAATTATGTAATCAAATATGTTTGAAAAAGGAAACGAAACTAGTCAAAAAAAGCTTTTGTGCTTAACGAAACGAGTTTCATGAAATCAAAAGTAGAAGTTTTCTTAAATTTAATTTTACTTTTAAAAGAAAAAAATAATGAATATTAAAAATATGAACTATAAATGAATGAGAACTGTTAAAAATATTTCTAGAATTTTATATTTTTACTAATTTATAAAATACTAGGGAGCTACCGCCCCCAGCTCGCTATCGCTCACCAACCCCCGTTAACTGCTTACTCAGAAACTTTTGGATCGCTTTGCCATCCTCACAAAACACAGCTCACAGCACTTACTCACTTTATAAAACATTCTTAAAACAGGGGAACTACTTCTCTGGGGTATTCTTTCAAAAATGGCGAATATTCATTCAGCGGCGATATTTTAACAGTTCCTTTATGGCAATATGAATTGGTGGATCGCCATTGAATTCAAAGAAAATTAGCAACAGAGCAGTGTAAACTTTCTTTTACCATTTCCCCAACGTAATGTTTTTCTCACACAGATCCATTCAGAAGCACTGAAACATCTCCGGAATAAATTTTACTTTCTTAAAATTTGTAATGATTTCCATCGATTGTCTGTGAAAAATGTAGTAATTATCGTAAAAATTTAGAATTTTGTCTTCATGAGAACAAATAAACATCGAAATTGTGTCAGTTTAATAGCTATGACACGAATGTTCCGACTTCAAACATTTTCGATTTTTATCTTTATTTCTAAAAACATTCACCCGCTATATCTAGTTTTGCGTTTTGGCATTATAAAAAAGTTACATTTTACTACCTCAAATAACATAACTTGCAAAAGGATATAAAAATAATTATTATTGTAATAAATAAATGCAAAAGTTCAAAATTTCTGAAAGCGAGTTTATATTTTATTGTATTGTAAATATAGTAATGATTAGGTTGCCACAACGACAAAGATAAATATAAAAATATGAATTTATTATTTAAAAATAAAAGATAAATTAATTATACATTAGTTTTAAATATAATTAAAATCGTTTGAACAGCAAAAATATAAATATTGTTAAAAAGAATCCAATATATATTTTTTAAATTAGTGTGATAAATAGAAATATGATTATTTAATGTATTTGAATGTTATAAAACCAGAGTGAAATATGTTTTCAATTGTTTTAAAATTCACAGTTTCTTGCTTTGTAACTGCGACCTTATCCGAAATCTAAAAAAATGGAAATATTTTAAAATTGAGAATTTTTTTAAAAAATTCAATAGCCTACTCGGAAATCCGGAAAGAATCCGGACATTTTGATACCAGATATGTGTCATTCCGTTCAGTAATTAAAAAGTTTTTCTCTTGAAGGCACTGTATATTTGGACGGCCTTTTTTCAACTAAACTCTACTCTAATTTCCACGGCTCGGCGTTCCATTGGTTCCATCACTAAGCGCCGAGACTGCTACGTAATCACGAGACCTACAGCGCATGCGACACTGGCCGTTTTGGCCGTCCAAATATACACTTCGTCTCTTGAAACCGTTTGCCAAAAACTTTTTTTTAGAATAGAGAGATTTTGTCTCACTCAGTAAGTACATCAACGTTTACCATCACATTAATATTTATAGTTCCGCTTAAAAAATGGCAACAAGCATTTTAAAAGTTTGTTTATTTACTTTAGAATGTAATTTTAAGAAACAGAAGTAGTGAGCATTCTATTAAATTGACTTCGAAAAAGAGTGCTCGTTATTAGCCGGTCTTCTGGTGATGAGATGGCGCATTATCGCTTGCTTAGCAATTTCAAAACTATTACAGGCATGCGCTAAATCTTGGCTAAAAAACGCGGTCTTCTGTGCAAACAATTTTGTGCTAACAACGGAAAAATATGTCATTAAGGTAAGGTATTTATGTATATTTATGTCAAGTCCCTTTACTGTAATTTTTATTAATAAATAAACTTTTAAAAATATTTTTATGCCAGGGATATTGTTAAAACTGGTGATGTCAGTAATATACAGGGTGTCCCACAAAGAGCTCCCTAATTTTAAAATTAAATATCTTTTAAACCAAAATAGATAAAATATAAAACCAACTGTATCATTCTAGTTGAGGGTTGAGGCTTGGAATTTTTTGTGTCAAAATTTAAGAAATTTAGTTACTATTTTTGTTAACAAATCGCAGCACGATAAAAATGTCGAAGTGATTTTAGAACTGAACGTAGCAAACTGATTTTACTCAAGATCGATTCATTGATTTAAGATTAAAAGGGGTTAACTATTTTAAGCTTTATGAAGAAATACTTTACGTCTTTAGGGTCTTTAGTCTTTAGGAATAAGTTCTTCATTCCTTTAAATGTTTATTTGGTGTTTTTCTTTTCTTTTTTAGTTTTGAGTTTAGAATAAAGAAACAAATTGAAAGAATTACATTTGTATCGTGCTGCCATCTGTTAACCAAAAATAATTACTATATTTTTCAAATTTTGACACAAATTCCAAGCCTAAACTAGAACGATACCGTTGGTTTTAAATTTTTATCTATTTTTGTTACAAAGATATTTAATTTTAAAACTAGGGAGCTCTTTGTGGGATACAATCTCTAGCTTTATTTTAAGTTTTTAACTATGCAAACATATGTGTTTTATTCTAATATTTCAAGTCCCGTTGCCATCCATACTACAGGGTGATTCAGAAATAATCATCAACAATTGGGTGGAGGTAGAGGGCTCTAGACAAGCATATTTCGAATAGGGATGGTGGGGCGCAGCCTTACCGTTAAAGAGCTACACTGTAAAAAATAATCCTGCAAAAAAACAGAAAATTTCTGGCAGCAAAAGTTGCCAGAAAAAATCTGTAGGTTGAAAAATCCTGTAAACAGAAAAAAGCTGTAACCTACAGGTAAATGCTGTAAAAAGGAACTTTCTGTCAAGTGGGCTACAGATTTTTCTGTTGCCTCTCAGTGATTTTCTGCTTGTGCGCATGCACTTATTTTAGTAGAGTTTTTTTAATTTTAATTAATTGACATCCGGGGATAGAACCCGCGACCTACCGCATGCTAAGCACGCACGCTACCACTGAACCAAAGAAGATTCAGTATAACGTTGCCAATAGCTGTATTGGTTTTCAATGCAGTAAGTTTCTGTTTGAGTACAGATAAGCTAAAAAACTAGGTAAAAGCTGTTATTTTACATAAAATAAATAGAAGTGCGGTGGGAATGTTACATGACAGAATATCTCTGTAAACATAAAGTCACTGTTATTGAAATTTCTGTTTTTCTACAGTTTTTTTTTACAGTGTAGGACCTAATGTAGTGCGAGTGTGTTTCAAAAGGCCGTTTTTAGAAGGCCCGTGTGACGAAACAAAACATAATAAAATGAAAAATATTATTGCATGAGGTAAAGGATTATCCGTACTACTTAAATCCTCAATCTGATATAGAAATTGGACCACTTGCTAAACCGTGGGGTGAGTTTTAAAACGTGCAATAGTAATCTCTCAGTCAAACAATGGAACAAGATTTTTTGTATATATTAAATCAAGATATTTTTTGTATAGATTAATCAAGATTTTTTGTATATATATTTTTACTTAAATTTTCTTTTTATTTATTAAATTTAATCAAGATTTGCAATATGATGTAATATATTGATACTTTCCATTAATTTATTACATTAACCAAGTTTTTTTGTAAAACCACAACAAACAGTTTTTTTACAGTAATAGTTTATGTGACATCTTGATACATATACTGATACCAGTACCATATACTGGTATACCAGTATATACTGGTACCAGTACCATATATTGGTATACCAGTATAGGGTACTGGTACCAGTATATACTGTTAATGTGATGTGATGATATATTGATACTTTCCATTTATTTATTACACTAATCAAGGTTTTTTTTGTAAGACAACAGTTTTTTACAGTAATTGTTTTCTTGTATAAACCTGTGTTTCGTAAATGAACATAATTGATTTCACTCCAGTATATACTGGAACAAATTTAAACCAGCTTATGAAATACCAAATCCAGTATCATACTGGGTTCCGATATATACTGGATCCGGCATCATACCAGATCCAGTATATACCGGAACCAGTTTATACCAGGTTATGAAACACCAGAACTAGTATCATACCGGACCCAGTATATACCAGAACCAGTGTAATACCGGGTTATGAAACACCGGGACCAGTATGATACCAGAAACAGTATTATACTGGTTCTGGTATCATGCTGGTCCCGGTGTTTCATAACCCGGTATTAATTTTTTTATACTGGAAATTTTTTTCCAATAGGGTAAAAGATTAATATTGCACTTTAGAAACTCACTCCACGGTTTAGAAGGTGGTTCAAATTCATTCGAATTCATGGTGTAAGTAGTAGGGATACTTCCTTACCTCATGCAATAGATTTTTTCATTTTATTATGTTTTGTTTCGTCACACGGGCCTTCTAAAAACAGCCTTTTGAAACGCACTCGCACTACATTAGGTCCAAGCTGTTTAAGCGCCCCACCATCCCTATTCGAAATATGCTTGCCTAGGGCCCTTCTACCTCCCCCCAATTATTGATGATTATTTCTGAATCACCCTCTAAAGAGACTCGACCATATTTGCACCGTTTATTTTGTAAGTGGTATTTAATATACAGGGTGTATCTGAAATGGTGCAACAAACTTTCAGGGATGATAGTACTCATCAAGACGAACAAGAATCGGTATAGAAAGGGGGGTCCCAGACCAAATCCCAATGAGTTAAAAATGGAGCGACACCCCAAAAAAATCATTGAAAAATTCAATTTGTAGAAGAACTACTATTGGTAAAAACTTAATTATGGTCTCAAAAATTGTGGTTTAATATGATCTTTAAAATTACCTCAAAAGTCTTCACTTTAAAATTTGTTTTATTATGAAAAAAGTTAAAAAACACAAAAAATGTGAAAACTCTGTCAAAACCTTATTTTGTATTTCGAAATCCTTTCTTTTGATTTGATAATTTGAAAGATCACAGTTAATAACCCTCAAGTCCAAAGTTTCACGTAAATACAATCGATACTAAACGCTTGAGATCCTGTTAAAGCTTGTTTTTTGCGTGCGCAAACAGCTGTTCTAGAAAACTGCTTGCGCACCCAAAAAACCAACTTTAACAGGATCTCAAGCGTTTAATATTGATTGTATTTACGCGAAACTTTGGACTTAAGGGTTTTCAACTATGATCTTTCAGATTATCAAATCAAAAGAAAGGATTTCGAAATACAAAAGAAGGTTTTGGCAGAGTTTTCACATTTTTTTTGTGTTTTTTAACTTTTTTAATAATAAAACAAATTTTAAAGTGAAGACTTTTGAGGTAATTTTAAAGATCATATTAAACCACAATTTTTGAGACCATAATTAAGTTTTTACCAATAGTAGTTCTTCTACAAATTTAATTTTTCAATGATTTTTTGGGGTATTGCTCCATTTTTAACTCCCTGGGATTTGGTCTGGCACCCCCTTCTATACCGATTCTTGTTCGTCTTGATGAGTACTATCATTCCTGAAAGTTTGTTGCACCATTTCAGATACACCCTGTATAGGGGGTGTTGATTTATAATTCGCTTTCTTTTGTCTTGAGATTTTCGAGATTTTTCGCTTGATTTATCGTTTGCTTGACATAAATTAATGTGTGTCTTTAGAAATACATCGAATTAATAAAGTTCAAGTAAATTATTTGATGTTTAGGGGGATATGATATTTTGTAACAGAGAAGCATTTTACAATTAATTTAATAAAAAATGCACGGCCAATTAAATTGTACTATTAGAAAAAAAAACAGAACGGAAAAAAGAATAGACGAGAGCGAGGGTAAAGTAACACAAGAACCAAAATATAAAGGAAAAACTTTAGAGAAATCCGAAATAAAATTTTTGAACACCGAATTGTCATTGATGCGTCTTAATTAACAGAAGAATGAAAATTTTATTTTCAAATACTGCCAATCAGAAGTTAATAACAATTTATTTTCTAAAGCGGAACGAACTTCAAAATCTATGTTGATTTCTAGAAATAAAAAGTTATAAATTCTATATGAGCACATAAAAAACTGCGGAAAATTTTAGATCTAATCCATTTCCGCATTCCCTACATCAGTCAAGTTCAGTGTGCTTTAAGGTATAATCAATCAGACATTCATCTTCAATTTAAGGGTTCAGTCTTTTTAAGGTATAAAGTAATCCCAATTTTCCTCAGCTTGGATATTTATAGATCTAAATATTAACTGTTATATTAAGCCAACGATAATGGTTTTAGGAAATTAGAAAATTGCAATAGTGCGTACAATTATATAAACCTGATTTGATGTGTGAAATGGCTATAATACCAAGGTTGGTAGCGTATGTGATTATAGAATGAGTGTTTCTTACATTCACCAAACCTTATTTATGGCTATTGTAACTCTTTTCAATACAAATTAAAAATTTTCCGAAGCAAATTATGTAGATGCCAATCCAGGGTGCAGCGCCCAAAGTAGGTATTTACGCGCGCGCGACACTTGTTACCATTAAGGTTTAATAAAGAAGTGAACCAATTCACTCCAGGTGTTTTAAGATTTCTTGGAAGGTTTAGTGTGGTTTGGTCGGGAATTAATTTTGAAAGCTTGCAATTAATGTTGTTTGCCTTTAATATTCTTAACTAATATTGCAAAAAAATTAACTGTATGCATGGTTCGAAATATAAAAGTTTTTTTTGTGCATGAAATAAATAATTTTCTAGGGAAGAAGCTGAGAGTATCGGGGAAATGAGCAAGAATGATTAATACCGCAAAGTATTTATTATATTAGTATTAAACTTTAAGATTTTGTATCATTGAAAGCAAGGAAGACTGTTGAAGGACCTACTGACAAAAAAATCTTATTAGTTTTTCTTTAGCCGATAAAATCCAATTTCAGATAAATAAATAAATCAGAAAGTATTTTGAGAGAGAAAAAAGTAAAGGAAAACGGGTTATTTTTTACGTAATAGTTAGCCCAAGCAAACGTTCACGATTCGTCCAAATTTTGTTATGTATGCCCAAATTTTGTTTATTTCTAGTTGCAGTTGCGTAACTTTAACATATTTGGTATGAGTTGTGCTACTAGGGGAAATTAAAAGCCGCGGAAATAAAATTTCGCAGCCCCCTTACGCGAGACACCATTGAGTGTTGCTTTTATGTGTGAACTTTAAATTCATTTTTTCGTTTTTTAAACCCTTGGCAGTTATAGTTTTAATTGAAATATTTTTTAATACTTTTTTCAGGAAATAATATTCCTCGATCGAAAAAAATATTTTAATGTTTTTTAAATTAAAAACATTTCATTTTCAATAAACTAACTTTTCTTTAAAATATTAATACCACAAGATATAGAGTCATTTAGGAATTACATTAGATAAACACAATTTTTATTCATGCATAATTAATTCTAATACTTAATCATGAAAACTTTGCATTTACTTTAAAAAATGTTAATTTTTATTTAGATTATAAAAATGGCTGGCCCTAGCTCCACGAAGTATACAAAGTATAACTTAGTAACTAAACTACGTATTTCAACGGAAAGAAATGTGCGAAACAGAAAGTTCAGTACACTTTTACTGCAAAGGTAAATCACAGAGTGATAAACTGAAGAGAGAGAAAAGAATAGAGGGATGAGAAAAAAAAGAAAGGTTGCATCAAGATCCAACACCGAATCATGAAGAATGGTCCACCAAAGAAGTCACGTTTTGCAAACCCAAAACATTGTAAGCTTCAGAAAGTTAATGACTCATTTAAGAAACTCTTTGCAACACTTTACAACAGGACAGATTCAATGGACGACAATCGTAACATACAATCTTGTTTATCAGTAATTAAGAGCTTGTTTATGGGTGATCGACGAGTTTTTTAGTTCTTCGTGATATAGTTTATGAGTGATTTATTGATCTTTTCCAATTGTTGGATAGGTTAAAAATCAACGCAGCCGCCGAAAATGCTCTGAAAGTGAGTGAAGTAAGGTTCATTCTTTTAACGTGGGAAATTTCCCAACTTCTTTTTTGACGTTTATTTGATACACTTTATTATTTCTCCTTTTTGCGGGTTGTGAAACTTAGGAGACAAAGACTATTTCACAAAAGGAATTTATTGTCTCGATTTTGAACATTAATTTATAATGGCTATTATACCAGCGTTAAGATTACTTACACTATCGTGATTTGAACCTTCTGGAACGAAGTTCATTTATCAAAGATTGCTTTGCAGATCTCTCTCTAAACCAGTGGTTCCCAACTCAAATATGTCTGCGGACCACTTCACTTAAATTTGAACCTCTTGCGGACCATCCTTTATCCCCAACTTTTTCTTTAAAATTTTAATCTTTTTTTTCAATGCAAACCTTCCTAACTGAGGGTCTGAAATTTGACCTTTTTCTGAAGTAAGGGAAACCAAGTCTTAAATATATGTTTCTTAATGGAACTGAAAATCAAATAATTTATTAAACTTAAAAGAAAAGTTAACATAACTATAATTTTTATACAATTATTTAAAAAGTATGCCTTTTTTAAAAGACATTTAACCATTCTTATAAAGCGCTCACTAAATTAAACAATTTAAATAGAATCTATTATTAATTACGGTTTATTTAATTCAGTAAAATTAAATTATGAAATTTTATAATGAGTAATAATCTATATTTTTAGCAGATTTAAATTTGAAACTAAGTACTTAGCTTTGAATTAAAACTGCGGGACCAATGAGATGACCAGGAGTTCAGTTAATCACAAAAAAGTAAACTCCATATAAAGAGCAATTAACAAAGAAGATAATTTACCTAATAATTGATTATCCGGCAATAAATTTTTTAAATGAGAGGAATGAAGAAGGAAAGGATAGAGACATAATTCTGAGTAATGAAAAATGTATAGAACACAATTTGATTTACTACTAAGTTAAACCTATTTCACTTGTATCAGAGTTTTCTTTTTTCCATACCTCGAGTTCTTCTTGGAGTCACTTTGCCTGACTATTGTATGTAATTTTTAGTACCTTTCAACACTTCCACGCTTCGATTCGAAAGAAAAATGAATGTTTAAGTCCAATCATACGATTCTTTATTTGCCCCACCCTTGAGCCTCTCAGTTTTAATTCATCTGATACAATACTTTGCCACATTCTCGCTATGGTCGGTGCGTGCACGGGCCTCGATCCCGGGGGGGGGACGCGTCCCCCCAATAATTGGGAACATTGTTTAAAAAAACTTAATTTTTAACTTTTGAGGAAAGACCGAAAATTTTCTGAATGTGTTTTTCCAACCTTTATTCATAAAGGATGGTGCCAATTTACCACTGGCATCTAACATAAGAGGCGCATATAAGAGGGGGACGGACTCCCGATGATTTGGAACAATTTTTCGAGCCCTTCTCCCAGAAAAAAAATCCAGCAACAGCGCTCTGATTGAAGAATATGAATTTGGTTTTGAAATTGTCTAATCATAACACTAAAAATGAGTTCGACCCTTTTTTTAAAATTCAAATTACAAAAATTTTCTGGGGTTGAACCCCCAGACCCCCTTCTTAGTTGAAAGTTAAAAACAATTCCCAAAGCTTTAGGTGAAAGTTTTATAAAATTGATTCACAAAGCCACCTTAAAATCACCGGGCGGGGCTTAAGCGAAATAAAAGATTTTTTAAAGAGTAGTTAGTCATGGTTTTGTAAAATACCTCTGTGGAGGAATCCTAAATCCTTGGGTCGCCCCCCCCCCATTTTCAGGAGCCGGCGACGCCAATGGGTACGTGCGTAAGTCGATAAACCTTTATCACCAGTAAATAGATAAAAATTTTGAAAATAACTTTCCTGAGATCTACTAAATTGTAGAAGGTAAAATATTCAACGTTATTTTTCAAATCCTCGGAATTTTAAGTTTCTGTGGATAGGATGATTAGAAAGATTAGAGTTCTCCGGAGTGTGTCTGAAATTGTGCAATAAACTAAGAGTGGGTTGATAGGAATCATCAAGACCAACAAGAATTGTGGTATCACATTTAGTTTTTACTTTGTAATAAACAACAGTCAAATAAGTTAGTGAAATGAACAAATGAGTGACACATAGGAGAGAACGAGAACCTAACATTTTTTTTTATTTATGAGACATCTAAGTTCCATTTTTTGCATCTGTGGTTGTTTTTACTTCTTTCTGGAATGTTTGATAAGGGAAACTTTTTTTATTTCAAAAATTTTTTTGGGTAAGTTTAAAAATCTTCTCACGGACCACCAGTGTTCCGCATACCACCTGTTGGGAACCATTGCTCTTAAACCAATACATTGATGAATCATGATAAGAAATTTTCTTTGATTCTTAATACAGTTTATTTAAATATGAGGATTTCTTATTTTTAAATAAGGAATTAAAGAAATATTTTATTGAATTTAATTAAAATAGAACTTTTGGTGGTAACCCACATATTTAACAAATATAAGTATTTAAAACACTTTTTTATCATAAATTAAAGTCAAGTTTGTAAGGTTCATATCGATGTTTATTAAATATATTATGTCCAGGTCTATAGTTGCACCTTAGAGGAACATACCTTATCACACCCTAACCCTTATTTCCAGGAAAAAACATATGCTAATTAGGGTCACTTGGGGTAAGTGGGACCCCTTTTGGCCTAGTACATTTTTGGAGCTTTATAGAAAAAATTTGAAAGGGTTTATTTTGTACTTGTTGACTAATTTCGTTAAAGAGTCTATCGATAAACAAAAATTTATCAGCAGTTTCTAAAATAAAGCTTTACATTTTTCTTAACTGGTATTTTTATCAAAAATGAGATGGGTGACCCACTTACCCCAAGAGATGGGGTAAGTGGGTCACCCCCTCTTTATTTATATTTAAAGCAAGTAAAACTTAAAAGGAAGTAAGTGGGTCTTACGTGATAAAGAACAGTAAATTTCAATATAAAATATTTTATTGTAACTGTATCCATGAGTGAGAAATATGCTCACATCAAAATGAATATGACAAGGTAAGAATAGAATGAAAAGCAAAATAAGTATTTTAAAGAATGTTTTGAAAGGCCAAAGGGATGTTTTACTTTAGCATATAAAATAGTGTTAAAAAACATAATAAGGTTGATAAAGATTTATTTTGGCACTTTAATACACATTGTAAGATAAAAAGAAATTGGACACACTAAATGAGAATGAACACTATTGATGAGATATTTCACTTTACTCACCATAACTTAAATTAAATCGCAAATTCGATATATAATGTCGATCAAACTATTTATAAATTTTAATGAATTTTGAAGTGGTGAGTAAAAGGTCTTGCTACTATAAATCGAAATTTTCTGAAAATATTTGGGGAAATGGTACCTATAACCCCCCTGAAATCCGCTCATGTCTTCCTTCAGTAATAGTTCCTATATCATATGGGACCCTCTAGAACTACTTATATCATAATAAGGGGTCTCACTTACTAAATAAAGAGGGGTCCCACTTACCCCACACTGAGGGGACCCACTTACCCCAACCATGCTATAACTATGGGGTAAGTGGAACCCCCCTGTTAAACACTTCAAAATTAAAAATTTTGAAAAATTTCAAATTGTTGTATGTATTTTAGGTCAAACTCTGCAAAACAGTTCAATAAACATTGAAATGTTATGAAAGCTTACCTGGAAATACTTCTTTGAAAAATACGTCTTGAACTCTCCAAAAAATCCTGTCTGGGAATCTGTTTTAAATTAGTTCTATACTCCTGTTCATAAAAAATGCAACACAAAGAAGGAATTGTCCGATCAACTTGAAATTTTCAGGGTATGTTCATTATTGTTTGATTATCAAATGATACCAAATTCATATCTATAGCGCATGCGCGAGCTGAGCAGTGTCTTCTCAACCACTGATTTATTCGTATATTTGGGGGGCTGTAATGGGACGTTAAGGGCTTGTAAGAAGGTTGTTTACCGTTGATTATCTTGTCATTCGATGTTATTATACCCCTTAGACCTTAACGGATGTCATATGAAACTTTAACATAGCATAGTTTTAAAGAGGAATAATGTTAGGCTTCCCGGAGGGGTGTTTTTCACACTGTTTTACCGCTGGTCAGATGAAGGGAAACCGGACAATATATTGGTATGAGTTTGAAAGCAGAGACCCAAAAAGGGTGAGACGAGTTGAAAATTGGGGTCTGGACCCCTTATAGTCACGTCAGCTTGGGATGAAAGAGGCTTCATTCGTATGGCAGTGCCGGATCATTGAGTGACTTTTCAACATGTTTCAAATTGTTAGAATACTGTTACAGGTCTATCATTGTCTGCTCCATCAGTTAATCGGTCGCCATTGCACCAAAATTCACCACGTATCGTTTTTTTACAGCGCTCCATCGACGGAATTCCATCGGTGCATAAAGCTACCATGGGATAAACAAAAAAATATTTTCTCAAGATTACTCATAACAAATTGTCCTTTTAAAGAAATCACCCATCAATTTTGGTTAACATGACACCTAAATTGGGTTTGGACGCTATGCCGAAAATCACAATTTTTGGAGTGTTTTATCTTGAGACTGTGGTGAAGAAGAGAAGTGTTTTGACCTGGAGCACTATTGGGTACCATGGGCAATCTCATTAGATAAAAAAAATGAGGGCAATCTCATTTCTTAAAAAAACTTCTAAAAATTTTTGGAGCCAAAAGTTATACCCTACATTTGAAGCGATCCTGAAGCTGTAATTCATCAGAACAAATCCCGTACACATGTTTTTTGGAATGCTCCAAACTCACTTTACATCCAATAAAGACAGTTTCTTTCTCGACAAATTTCTTCATCCAAAATTTCACCTATGGAGCTTGACTAAAATTTCGTTGGTTTGTCCTCATGCTTAAATTGCTTGTTATTTTGCCAATATTGGCAAACTTTGGATTTGGGACGAATCTTAGATGAAAATCACCTCCTCAGTCAAAATTTCAATCTGTTTGATTCGATGACCTGTCGTATAGAGGCTCTCATTGCAGCGCGTATGAAAGACATTAAACACAGATTTTCGATATTAAATTCTATTCTTTTGTTCTGAAAATTATATAATTTATTTGTATCCACAAAGATCACTTGCTGTGTAAATTTCATCAAAATCTAACAAGTCCTTCATGGTGTTGCATTTTTTATGAACAGGAGTATATAATCTTAAAAATAAATTAAACAAATCTCAAATATATGCAAAACTCATCAGTGTGAAAAGCTGTAACATATTCAATGCGAGTAAGTGTGAAATTTCCAGTACATATTATAGTTTTAGGGGGTGACCCACTTACCCCAAGTAACCCTATATACTTTTTACTTGTATTGTTTCATTATTGTGTATTTAACTAAATTTAAGAGACATATTTTATAGGACGAGTACCAAGCCTCTCAAAGAATAAAGAGGTACACATAGGTTTTCCCCAAATTTAAATGACAATATTCAGGTAAGTGAATACTTTCTTAACTACACTGCTCAAAACAAATAAAGTATATTGGTGATTTTGATACATATTGACAAGCAAATGAAAAATTGCACAGTGGTGGAAGCATTTTTCACAAACTCAGGGTCATTTAAAAGCTAAATCCATGCAGTTATTAAAAGAAAAAAAATATTTTTACTTTTTTTTGATCGAAATTGAAAAATGCACATTTTGTATGGTTAAGAAAAAAAGGAAAAAAAATCCATTAATACTTAAAGTCCAATTTGATTGGGATATGGTATCCCTTGAATGATAACAATGTTGTGGACCCATTTTCCACCAGATTTGTTTGGTTATTAATGAGGGGCTGGAGTATTTTCCCCAACTCCCCTTTTAGAGCATTTTTCAGCACTTGGAAGGGCAGCAATTCATTTCCCTAGACTTTCCCAGACGTGTTCTATTATATTCATGTCGGAAGAACATGCTGGTCGATCCCATTCTTGCGATTTCTTCATCCTGAAGCATGGTCAGCATTCAGTAAGGTCAATATTTTCTACAATTATCATCCCTTAAAGTAAAGTTATCCCCTATAAAGTAAATTCAGTGAAATCTTACCTTCCCCAATCAATTGCGTTTAGTTTGTATCCTAATACATTTAAATATACGTATGTAAGTATAAGTATTTTCTTGACAAGAATATTTAAAATGACTACCACTATGAAATGTGACAAAACCCTAACCTTGACTCCACAGGGTGAATTTAAGGTGGGGAAGAAGAACACGTCCCACAGTGAAATAAAGTATCAGCACTAACAGGATGAAAGAACTTCTGAGAACCTCTTTAATATGATTTATAAAAATTGTGAAGAGCATAACATGCGGCTAAAAACTAACTTATCCGTAATTTTTTTTCAATATTATCAACGAGCTTCACTGGTCGCAGAGCCCTCCCAGAAGTCAAACTTGCATCCGCGTCTGTTATGGGAGTATAATTAATTGCATATGAAAAGCAGAATAAAGCAAATAAAATAACTAAAAGTGTGTTATCTCGTTTTACTATCGTTGTTGCATCAAGTCTAAAGAAACTCAACAGCACTGAAGAAGAATTAGCCAGCGAAATTAATTTCTGAGTGAAGACTTCCTGGGTCCTTTTATCTCCGTAAAGAGCCATTTTAAATAGAGCATTTACCGTCCCAAAAGCACTAAAAAGGATGAAAAATGTTTCCATTTCTATCTGCAGCGCAGAATTAAGAGGCTGTAGAAAAATAAATCCACCTGGAAAAGAGCAGGCTTTTATGTTTCGGCGGTGGGCATCAGGAGAATGGAGCTGAGACAATGGGCATCATCTGCCCACTGCTCAGGGAGGTAAGGGTCAGCGTGAAGCGTGGGTGTGGATGTGACGTCGGGAAATTTATTGGCTTCGATGTACGACGCGGTGAGGGATGAGGACAGAGAGATCGTGAACTGGAATAAATTATGCAACCTGCATGCGATGAAAGGGATCACTAAAGTGGGCGCAAATGAATGAAAATTGTTTTTCTATTGAAAATAAAAGTTTATGGAAGCGTATTTATGGTGCCCGCGTAGGACGGAATGGGTGCCTGCTCGGATTGGGTTCAATAGTGGAGGCTTTAAACGGGCGAGTCAGATGGTTGGTACTACTGTAGTATTAACTTTTACTTAACCCATTATGAATAATTAGAGGGGAAATGCTATTCTGAACTTTCGTTAATACTTTTTGGGGGAGCTAAGAGAAATTTAAAAAAAATCTTAATTTTTGTAGTACCTACTTAAAAAGTTATTAAAGCATTCAAATATATTAATATTTTTTTCAGTGGGGTTAGTGTTGAAATATTTTCAACAAATAGTTTCTTAAGTATTTATTTTTCCATTTTTGGCCAAAAAACTTCAAAATTGACTGATTTAAAACAATCAAAATTCTTCTTTTTCCTGACTTTTGAATAAGATGGCTGTTGAAATAGAGCAAGTGAAAACAAGTCTATATAAAATTAGAATGAAACTAATTTTTGGCAAGTACTAGTCTGGTCAATGGTCACCACTTTGGTCAATGGTCACCACACCAATGCCCTCCGCTGTCTTGCGTTACCTTCCTATACCGTGCTGATGAGTCCTAACAAGGACGAAACCGGTCCACGGTTGGAGGTGACGCTTGAGAGTTGTGAGTTTACACTTATTGTCCGTTTAACCAGCAATATTTGGTGAAATACTCCTTTCACTAAATCCGAAGGTATTTAGGATCGGGGGAGCAATGTGTCAGACGCTTAAATGTTAAGATTTTGTGGTGAAATTTCAAAATGCTTCCCTCAGCGAGACGGGTTTGAAAATATACTTTCTTTCCACTTGACATTATCAGTGCGCATGCCTGAAAGAAGTTCTAGCAGTTTCAGCCAGATATCACCAGTAATCAAGGAATAAAGCTTAATACCCTGTTTTATCCACCTTTCCCCTATACAAATTATTCTTACATTGTAAAAAATTAGTGGTTAAGGTTTTGAATTTATTCACACTTTAATTAAGTGTTACATATGAGAGTATAAATATTCGAAAATCATCTGACTAATTATCTTCTATAACCTTCCTTCATTCTTACTTTTATACAATTTTCAGATACGAATAAGATACAGTGGATTCAGAAGTGCTAAGAAGTATGATAATATTAGATAAGCAAAGTGAAAATCAGTATACATAAATTTATTAAAAGAAGCTTTCCTTGTAAAAACCAGTATCTTTGAGTGTTTTGGACGAAATTGAGATTTACGATGACTACGAAACAAGGTGAGAATATTTCATTTTATGTAATTATGCGATTAATCATATATCAATATATTTTTTCTTACATTTTTATTAAAATAATATTTATATTATATTTTATCAATACATTACATGGGTAATATTTAAAATTAACAATTTTTAAAATCGATAGAAAACCCTGATTATTATTGCTTCGAAGTAAATATTACGACACACCAAGGCAAAATGGTCAAATTTATCAGGAATTAATAATTGTTTTTGTGTGTTGGTTGTTATAAAATCCTCGAAAAAAAATCCTAAAAAAGTTACTTCGCCGACGCGACGTCTCTATTCGTCAAGCAATTGTGCTATTCTACTCACAAGACGTGACAGGGAGGGGTATCGAAAGTAATTCAAGGTCTTTATGTTGTATTCACTGGAGCAACGCGTTTTTATTTTGTTTCTAGTATCACCTATTCAATCAATGTCTGATGCCGCTTAGGCAAAACTTAAAAAAATAAGTACGATAAAAAGACCAGTATCATAACACACAATAATTCATTTTCTGCACACCAGGGTGCATATTTTAGGTGTTTTTTTAACCTTCTTTGTTTCACATTTTAAATTGTAACTCATTTCAAAGTTAGGAAATTCCCTGCAAAAGACTCAGTAGTTAAATCTTATGTTTTCAAGATAGAAACTTGATTAATTTTAAGTTATTTGCTGAAATTCTCCGATAGCTTAAAAATACTTTCTGACACGCAACTATTCAACTCAACGGTTCCCCTGAAGATTCACCTACTACATTGTAGTACATTATGGGTTTTCATAAATGCCAAATTTATTTTTCCAGCCTTTTTTGTGTTTTTGTAGTGTTTTTCTTTTCTTTTTTTCCATTGGATTTTTAATCATATAATTTCTATTACGCCAGGACGAAATATTTTGTTTCCCCCTGTCGTATCATATGTTTATTTGTATTCATTTTAAGTGTTCTTCCCATTTTGTTAATAAAGATTATTATTAGAAAATTCATGACAAATAATTGACTCCATTGCGCATCATCTTTGGCATGAGGGAGAGATAATGATATGCCAGAGATGAATGACAGTGAAGGAGAGATAGAAGGACAATGAGAGTAAAGGTCCAATTTACCCTGGTTCACTTTCGATTTCATTAGATGTGATCCTCTCCGATGCATCACTCATTTGTGAAGGAAATCGGAAGCGTCAAGAGTTAAAAGACAGTGTGAGGTCATTTTCGATAAATCCTCTAAGATGGACATCGAAAGTGTAAATGGGCTTAAAGATAAAGAAAGAGGAAGAATAGGTAAAAAGAGAAAGAGGAAGTATTTCTAAGCACAAATATTTCTCAGGACGCCATTTGAGATTAATTACCAGATCCATCGAAATCATTGTAGTTACGAAGAAACCCGTTATAGTAACCCGTCATGGTGCCAAATAAATAGTTCACTATTATCGGATGTTCACACTAATTCTGCATAACTGCAACTTTTATTTCTGTATTACCCTACAACTTGTTCAATCGGGACCGGTAAAGGAAAAGATCCATTATAACCGGAGAGTTTACTACTTCGCTTCACTGTAACGAAGTTAGACAGTATCCTCATATAAATATGCATTTAGTAACTGAATTTTATTCTGTACAAAAGGTATGCTAATATCAAATACTGACTAACTTTCGTACTTCGTATACAACATAATACCCACAAATAAAATCAACTCGTCTTCTATGGTTGAAGATGAAGAACAATTCTAGGTAGAGGGATAATGTGCTTTCAGGTATTAAATTGAAGGCATAAAATAGCTCGGTGAAATTAAATCCTGCCTCCCGAGTGCTAAAGCATACTTGGATCTGGCAACAATGTAGCGCTGCTACTTCATCGCCCAGAGAATCCCACGACTGGTCGTGGAGCCCAGATGTGTTATCTGGGCAGCCCGCGTGTTTGGCCCAGCCCTCAGGTTCACAGCGGTCAGCAGGATGTTTATTTGCAAACAGGCTTGATACATATTCGCGGGTGAAGCTTGGCTGCGGATGGACAGCCCAGAACTAGCCTTTCAGTTCTGAAACGAACAAAGAGTTCGGTTGGACCGAATTGTCGTTTTGGGGAAAATTTTAGAGTCATTAGTTATTTGGGTAGTAAAGTGGTCTTAAGTTAGCCTTTTTGATAAAGAAAGAGTAAAGACTATCTTTGGTTGTGTATTACCCCGTCGACCATCAGCGGCACAGTTATGTGCTTTGGCTATGTATTTTAGTTTTAAGCAGCATGGTCGACAGAATAATGAGGAAGTGTCGTCTTTTTATGTTTAGTAGTTCATAAAAAATGAGCTTTAATTATAATGTACTGATTTTAAAAATGTAAGATGTGGGAAAAATAATTTTAAATTAAGTGGGCTGGTTTAAGAGGGGTGATGGATATTTCTCCCTAACCCTTTTCACCTAACTCATTGCGAATAAATGTAAATAAAAATAATAAACTGAAGGTGTTAAGAATAAATAACACTAAGTATCAGTGAAAATTAATGATACTTTTATTGCATTGAATTCGTTTCTTGAGAGAACATGGGGGAATAAAGGTACAACATCAAGGAAACGTATTCTTAAAATAGTCCACTTTGAAATTAAATTTTTTTGAAAGAAGGTAACGATTTTCTTGCTCTATCAAGGGTGCATAAGATCATCGTTTTCCAAGCTAAAATTTCTATTTCTTATGCCCGCAGCTAGCAAGATGCTCGATTAAACCCTTTCTAAAGCTAGCTCACTTGGGAACTAAATGAAATTATCTTCTGTGTTCAGATCAAAATGCTTTTCGCCTGACGTCTGACCTTTGCGAGATACGAAAATCCGTGCCTTGCAAGGGCCGTGACGCTTTGGTTAGACATGATCTACCCTCAGCATCGGCTTTCTTAGGTCAACGGTCACTATTCTAAGATCCAATATTGCATGACTATTCACTTTACAGCGGGCCCATGCCTCTTCAAGATCATAGTTTTCAACACATTATTCATTCAAGGCCGTTGGGTTTTGGGAGGGCTCTTGCACGTGTGATCAAAAATGTAAGGTGGAACGAACTCTGCGGATCGTTTTATAAAGTATATAGTGTTCGTACATTTAACTAGTTATTCTATCATAAAAAATCAACTGGATATTTTTGAAAAGAGCTGAAATAGACATTGCAGTGCTTATAAGTATAATATGTATTTCGATAAATTCTTACATTCCGTCCGACCTTGTCTCCCTGTCATGTATTTTGGGGATTATACTCCCCTGTAATAGAATTTCGGGAACCAGAGGGAACACTATTAATCCTAGAAAACGTAGAATAATGCGATTCAAGAACTTAGCCTTATAGGAACGACATTAACACTTAACTAATTTATGGTTTAATTTTTTCAACTGGATGTGTATGTTATCAACTTAACTGAATTTTTACTAAATTGCTTAGATACAGCAATGCTTAAAATAAGTATACCTATGTATTTCCTCGTAAATTCCTTCATTCCATCCTATCTAGGTATACTCCCCCATATAGATTTTTGGGGAGGACCAGGGAACATTTACCAATCCTAGAATAGATAGAATGATGAATTTCACTTCATAAGAACGGCATTTACCTATACGTTCGTTAAGTGACGAACCCATAGTTTAATATTATCCGAACGAAAAACAAAAGCAAACAGTTGGCTGGATTCTATTAAAAAGGAATGATGAGAAAGAAAACAGACAGCCCATTGTTAAAGTCAGACTGATAAATTGTACATAAGTTGAGAATGCTAAACACCTATTAAGACACCCGACATAGATAGGAAAAAACCCTGTCAAATAAAAGCATATTAAAAATAAACAATTCGACACGGTAAAAGGAACAACTTGGCAAACACAAGGTGGTCTTTCGAGCATCGTGGGCTTTGGTGGCACAATAGTGGTATACTTCGTGAGTTTCGTTTTTGAAGTGACTACTAGATCTCAAGATCCTAGTGTTTCATGCAAAGAAAACACACAATGCTACAAAATTTGACACTTAAGACTATTACTCAAGAAGAAACAGCTATGGTTTGTCCGAATAGCAAAAGAAAAGATCAATATCACTTTACAACCTACACTCCAACCTACTTAAATATACACTTAGAACAAAAGCTGGGCATAAAATATCGTTTCCATGATAAGTTGGTGTCACATATGAATCTCATTTCCTCATAACGCATAAAAACTTAAGTTCTTTTCTCCAAGTTTAATGTTTAAACGAATTGTAGGAAAATGAAGAGAGATTGGTACTCAGAAATTTTAACTAACTCAAGTAATGACACAAAATTAAGTAATTATGTAAAAATTATATTGAGGGAAAATGAAATATACCCCAAAGACAATAATTGTCTGTTGATGAAATTTTTTTAAGAAAACATCTTTATATGCTTTAAATATTGTTAATCTAATCATTATTAATATTTTACATATGTTATATAATAAATGTCACACATAATGATAAAACGGGTTTTTTTTGTTTAATACTGAAAGTTCATAAATTTGAAGAGATAAAGTTTTTTATGCTATTGTTCTGGTAAGGTGCGATACCAGAGAAAATTTTTAAAGAACGTTTTAATTTGTGTAGTACATTAAGTTCTCAAAGTCATCGTAACTTTTTATCTCTTTGGGAAAGTTAAATGAATAACATTTGGTTTTAATTGTTATCTTTAAAATTTTATCAGGGATTTTGAATTTATAGTTTTTAGTGTCTTTAGCTAACGTTTTAAAAATTAGATAGGTACTCAAGGTTTCTTTAAAATTTTATGACATGATAAAAACCTATCTTATATTCCTTTTTACTCTTCTCAATCACTTCTTCCTTACTATTTTTATTGACAGAAAGAGAGGGAATATAGAGGGTGTTTTTCAGAAGTCACTTACACACACCTTTTGTTTGGAACCAACGTCTCCTTATTGTATGTGTCCAACGTTGTATTTGACGTGTTAAATTTATTTACCTACAAAAAACTTTGTTCATTTATCTTTATTTTATAACTTACTGCACATCTAGTTTAAAAGAAAAGGTGATTTTCCACACACACACATCCGAACAACCAGTAACTTTCTCAGTTTTTATCTAGGTCTTTGGTGTAAAAAGGTTTTATTCTGAAGAACTCATTTTTTAATACGACTTACCTGAACTTAGTAATGGTGAATTGCGTCACTTCTCCATGGCAGCTGTCCTTTTCACCTTTCACACCTTTTAGTCAAGAATCTGGTAACACAAGAGATTGTGAAAGAGATAAATTATATACTCTTCATATTGTACTCTTGATCAAAGGACTTGAAGTTATATGCTTCTATAGTCGTGACATTCCAAGTTACAGAGATTTCAGAGTATTTAATCTGTTCAGCTGAACATTTCTGTTCGATCATAACAATAGATTTAATTGCTATATAGTCCAGATTTTGAAACTACAGACAAGTTAACGTGTTTATTTTAAAATTTTACATTTTCGTTCCTGATATTAAATTTTGGAATGTCTACTATTTCTCTTGTTATCTTAAGTGAATTTAAGGGAAACCCTTAATTCACTAATTAACCCCTGGAAAGAGACAATCATCTCAGGGTGTAATCAGGTGTTGGGTTATTTAATGAATAGGGGATTTTTTCAATTGGTAAGTTCAACAATTAAAAATTTGTATTGAATTTGAATCAGATGGTAGTTGTAATCTAATGAATCCTTTGTCAAAATGTATTTTCCCCTGAACTTAAAAAAATCTATGTGGTGATAAGATATGCGTGGTATAATCTTTTATTCACTGAAGAAGAACGTGACGAATTTAAAATGCAAAATTGTTAATATAGATGTCGAAAAGAAAGGAAGTTTAAAAAAATTGGGCATCTCTTCTCATAAATGGTGACAATGAATTTTCTGGAGACGTTTGAAGAAGTATGCCATCATTTTTAATTCATTGTCATTTAATTAATGAGTTTTTAAAAGCACATAGCTCTAAACAGATAGAGGTTATAAGAGGCATTGAAAAGCTTTCACTTATCCAAAAAAGACATTTAAAACATATATACTTACAACCCGAATATATTTAAAATGAGCTGACTTCGTGGGTGGTCATCACAATTTTCCTTCGCCTTATGAGTACTTTTCGCAACCAATATTTTACTCTCTGATTTAGAATACGTGACTCGTTACTAGTTACGTATAGGTTACAGCAATTTTGGAGACCACATCAAACACGATTGTTTTCTTAGCCGGAGACTGGATGCATTTTTTTCCTCCATTGAGGGTAGACATAACAGTCAAAACAGAACGTTTTATTGACTTTGTGTGTATGAACTAGTTCATCATTATACCTTTCATGTGAGTGTTTTCAGTTAATATTCATAAAGATTGAATAGGGGAGAATAATGAAAAATGACTTCTAACCCCAATAATTTGGGCCTTCGATCGAAGCTTATTGTTGAAAACCTGGTTTCTTTGAAAATCATTCAGTTTAAGAAAACTCTTTTAAAATGGGAGTATTTCTTACTGTTCCACTCATAGAGAAAAAAGAGGGACTGTAATATAATGATAAGAATCCGAGATTTAAGATCTTATTCATCATCCCATATCAACTGGAAAATGGATGTTTAGTCATTCTGAGAATCAGCAACCAGAAATCATAACGATCAAGCATTCTAACCTCAAATGGTCTAAAAATGTTAGGTTCTTACGATTATCCCGTCGGCCGTGCCGCTGAATTTGAAAACGTCATGAAACCCCATTGACTGTTCTAGTATAGATGTGCCGCTGAACGGTCGACGGGATAATACGTAAGTACCAAATGTTATTATAATCAATACTGATAAGTTACAAAATTACAGTTTATCCTTATTCAAGGGGTATAAAAAATTTCAAGACTTCGGGTTTTAAAACGAAAAGACAAAACCATACATAATAAGACATTCAAGAATCATTTTTTGTATAATTTCTAAGGTTTTCTAGTTATAGAAGTTCGAGATATCGAACAATTATAAATTATGTAATGTATATAAATCGCATTAGATATTTTATGCATTTGGTATCAGTGAAACATAATGATCCTATGTAGTTCTAAAAAAACTTTAAAAAATTACAAATTCCAATACTATTGTTGGCAATAGTATAATTTATGTATTAGTATTAGTATAGCTATAGATCAATAATATTTAAGCCTTACTTTTTAAATTATTTTAGTGTCATTTGTTATACTACTAAACAGCTCCTTATATAGTAGAACAAAATCTTATTTATTTCAATGCTATTAGACCAAAAGTAAGATGGTTATCCTTATACAGACAAGATTAACTCCATATTCATATTTTTCCGAATCTTCAAAACATAAAAAAATATCCTAGGGGCGTATATCTTTAGAAAGCTTGAGATCAACAAACCATTCCAAAGAGAAAGTTAAAATCGTGCGTCTTTAAAATCCCCAAGCCTGTTACAACTAAACTCGCTCGCTTTTATTCGAGTATTTCGTCAGCCCAACGACTAATGTAACTCACGTCTCCCAGGCTGCACTACACAAGCTTTGTCCCTCTCTTCCCCTTCAAGTTATTAGATGCACCATTAATTTTGCCATTCGAAGACTGTAGCAATTAATGGCAAATGCCAAGATGATTTATCACCATGGGTGAGTTTATTTTTATTTTTCTTCTAGTTAAATACTCATATACCAATGCGTTTCAACTTTCTATAACTAGTTGTCTATCGTATAATTACGTTCCTAATGAATTCGCGGGCTATTATTAGACTGGATAATTCTTGTATTAAAAGCTATTATCTGTAGTTGCGTTATTTTCTCAGTAAAACATCGAAAGGTAAATTTTTAAAATAACTTGTTGTAAAGTTAATATTATATCTATGAAACTGGTGTAATAGTATTGAACAAAGTGACAAAATATTGCGATAAGTTTTAAATCGTGGCCAATTTTTTATTAATTTACTATAGTAGGTTTAATGTTATCTATTGGTAAGCTCTTGAACAATGCTTTTTATTTCTCTTCTTTGAATCTATTCAGATCATATTAAACCTGTTTTTTATGTTCAACGAATTCAAATTTGTAATTTATAGTCACACTGTATGATGAGGACTCGAAATATAGTCTTGATTAATTGCCAGTGTAAATCAAAATCATCAAGGTGACTAAAAATTAATCATCTCGTGATCCAGGTTATAAAAGCCATAATTGCCTTCTTTAAAAAACGAACTGATTTGACTACACTAAAATATAACAGGATTGCAGTATTAATGATGAAAAAAATGCAAGTTTTACTTAAAATATTATAACAACTCTGTTAGTATTTTCCAGTTCAATCAATGAACATTAAAGTTACTTCGCTTGAGAAAAAGAGCTGTGTATAAAGAAAATAGGTAGATGACACTATTCATACCGTTTATAAATCTTGGAAACCTGTTACCCCCTTCTAGAGAATAAGGTAATGAAATTGAATACATCTTGTAGTATCAATTTCAATCGTAAACAGCCTTTATAAATGACCCAACCTATCAAAAATATACAGGTTACAATCATTCAAAGAAATTAAATTCTACTGGGAAGGTATTAAAGAATTAGGAAGAATATATTATTAAAAAACTCCCCATTATGTATTCCGTACGAACAATTGAGGAACATACGTATAAAGAGTAAAAATCCATTATAATAGAAAACCACTGTATTTTACAAATTTTGGAAATTGGAATACATTTTAAAGGGGGAAACTTCCTGTTTAGAAGTTAAACGTTTTGTATTTTGCACTCGCAGGTATCACGTAACGGTCATCAGGCTTACGCGAAAACGTGCTTAGATTTGATTATAAGGATTTTTATAGCTTGATATGGAGCATAGGACAAAGCCGATGGGATGACATTAATTGCTGCATTAGGTGAGGATTACTGTTATTTATGATACTTTTGGTTCGTGATTCACTGACGAGAGGAAAAGACATGAAGACGTTTGAGAATAACTCACACACACGTCGATGTCCAGGTCTGAAGAGATCTTACTACTCCGTTCGACGTCCGTCATATAAATTAAACCGGAGATGGATATAAATTTCAAACCAACTGTTGCCATGACTAATTCGAACTGAAGACAGAACACGAAGCTTTTATCCTGGCTTAACCTGATGATGTCCTGGTTTCCCTCTATATTGAGATGAATGGGAGAGAGAAGATTGAGGGAGGTCTTCTATACTCTTCGAGTGATAGGCCGTCAATGAGAAAAATCAAGCCTTGTCCAATCGAAAAGTTAGTTTTACATGACCTTTAGTGAACTTTTTTGCTGAAAAATGTCAGTGTATTTATACACTATAAAAAAGGAGACGCCGTAGAAAAAGTTACTTATTTTATTTTATTGTAATTAAGTGGAAAGGTAATGAGGAGTAAAGTAAAATATTTAGTTGTTTTTTTGTATTCACTTTTCCTAGAAAGAAATATAAATCAAGTAAAAACAATATTGAAACACAATGGGGTGGGGGTGGATAGTTTCCGGGGTTTATTTATAAACTTTCAGAACCATTCGAACTTGAAGGAAAGGGGTAGCGCTAAATATATAGAGGAAATGGAGAGAATCAACTTTAAAAAACTGAGTTTGCGAAAAAATTGAATTTATTTTAGAGGATAATAACTTTTTTAGTTTCACAAAATGAAATAAGAGAAACACCATTTGATTTGTTTTGTCATGATTTTCAAATGTTTTATATAAAAATATATGGTTGTTTAAAACACTTGTTACTTTTGTAGCCTAATTTTTAACTGGGCATATATCAAAAGATTTTTAATGAAAATTTTAGAAGATTACTGGGGATATAAAATGCTCTATACAGATTATATTAATATTCATTTTGTTTTTAATTGTTATAATTAGTAAAATAACTGGCAGTTTCTTTAACCTCTCGTGGAGTAACAAGATATAGTCTTTTGGGGTATAATAACGTACAAGTAAAAAATCCCCTTCCCCTGTTATTTAGCAAGAGTATTATTTTTTCAAAGAAAGCTGATAATGATATAAGTATTCTGTAAAAAATCAGCTTCATAAACTTAAAGTCCTGTGAAATTTCGCATGTTTCTTATCACCCCACTCTCCCCTACAGAATCTTTCCTTTTTTAATTATTTGACTTGGTGTTTGGGAAGAAAATTTTATTTCAAGGCATATAAACACTGAGAAAAATAATGTTTTTAAAAGACTAGTGCTACCCATTGACTTTTTATAACTTTCCAAATAGCTTTGAAAGCACAATTCTGAATAGTACATAAAATTAAAATTGCAATTAATTGTAGTCCAGGGTTGGCTGGATTGGACCCAATGGGTTTTAAAAAAAACATGTGAAAAAACCCTCATTTTGGACCCATTTTTGTGTTTTTTTTCAAGGAAAATCAAGATTTTGGCAGTTTTAATATTGAAGAAAAACATTTAACGCGAAATAACATACCAAGAACTGCAGATGAGTGGGTTTTTTCAAAATTTTAACCAGGTTTCAATAATTAAGGGTTTTTTTATTATTGAATGGGTTTTTTCAAAATTTAAAACGTTTAAAGTTCAAAGTTTAAATTTCATAAAAAAGTAAGGACGATTTTTTAAAATTTTAGTGTTTTTTTTTAAAGTTAATAGATTTCTTTCAATATTGAATGGTTTTTTTCAAAGCTTAGGATCTTTTTAAAATTTAAGTGGGTTTTTTTCAAAATTTAAACCAGGTTTCAATAATTAAGGGAGGGTTTTTTAAATTTCAATGGGGGGGGTTTTTCATTATTGAATGTTTTTTTTCAAAATTTAAGACGCTTAAAGTTCAAACTACCACTTAACTATGGAAAAACTGACATTACTTTGAAAGGACACATTTAACATAGAAAGAACTCACTAAAATTTGAAAAAACCCACTTACTTTATAGGGGAAAACCACTTAACCCAGTTTTATATGTTTTTTTCATGGTTTTATTGAAAAAACCCAACCCACTTGGTTTTTTTTTCAAAAAAATCCGGGTTTTTGCCAACCCTGTTGTAGCCCCTTATTAATTAAAATTATACATTACTGCGCTAACCTGAACGACATCAAAAACATCCATTGGGATTATTTATTTATGAAGACAACTATTGTTATTCTCCAACAATTTCATCTTTTACTAATTACACTTTATTTTGATCCACGCTATGACATAAGATAAGAAAAAATATGCTCCCTTTCTTTCCCGTCACTCTTTCTACAAATCATACTCCACTATTAGCCTCTCCAATCATACATAACTTAAAACATTCAGAAATCTTCCTTTGTCCCGAACTCCCCTTATCTCGAAAATCTGAAGCAGGTGCATCCAAACAAACAATTCATTCCCTAATTTAAAAATACCTGTTATATACACCTCTCACCCCATAATGGCTATTGTGTTCGCGAATTTTCATTACGTTCAATCAACAAATTAATATATCGGAATCAATAACTATTGAGCAGTAGCGATCAATGACTATAATTTACCCGAGACCATCTAATGCTCACCTGGCGAGCAGTGAGATCTCTCTGTGATTATGCGGAGCTGGTCCTCACCTCCACAAGGAATAGTTCAGAGCTCCTTGCGGATCCGCCAAATTTCGCATTTAGTTTCGGACCACACTTTATCTTCCTTCTAACGTGCTCTCTTTTTAAGACTTGGGTTTCGTGGGGGGTTTATTCAGTATTATTTCTGAGGTACCTCCTTATGTGTACGCTAAGTTTTAGATGAGTTACACGCGTAGTGCTTTATATTTGTTGCAGTGAATTAAAAAATTGTAAAAAAATTTTTCCCCAGAAAAATTTTGGAAATTTCCTCCTCAAAATAGCGTTTTGGCTCATTCTAAGATTTTGGATTACATCCAAAAAACGTAAGCTCACTGTAAGCGGTTGAATTTCCAAGGAAAACCAGTTAAAGTATCATCAAATTTCAAGGGGGAGGTTTGGGGGGTTTCGGATAATTTGCCCTATTAAGTGGTGTTGTAATTCATGTTGAGACCCTTTATGTTACACCAAAAGAGGACCATTCCTCACAGAATTTTCAAAGAAAACAGTATAATATATTTCAAGGGGAAGGAGTTAGGGGTCCTCCCATGGAAAAGTGTCCCTTAAAGTGGTGTTTTATCTTTATCCTATTTTTGAGACCCTTTGGGTTACACCGTTCCTTTAAAGTCATGTAATTTAATAGGGAGACACCGTAAAAAAGTTTGGGACCAAATTTCAAGAGGGGTTTAATTCCCTTAAACCTTCCTTCTTAGATACAGCCTTGCTTTAAAGTATTTTATAAGTCTTCCTAGAAGAAGAGAACTGGCAAATCAAAGCTTGGATTATCTAATTAGAAATCATTAGGTCTCCTAGTCTTAAAAAGGCTGCAAGGGTGGAAAACGTATCGGAAGGGGGATAAAGTGTAATCCGACACCAATTGCGATCTTTGTGGCCCAGCAAGGAGCGATGAACGGGCCCTATCAAGAGATGATGTTTTTTCAAAGGAGTTGAAAGGTCATTAAAATTCAGATAGGGAGTCCGTGAATAGGAGGATTTTTTTCCAATGAGATTTAAAGAGGGTGGAACAAACAAAAATCAGATGATGTTGTGTGTGTATCACGAACTCCCTCTGAAGATTATCTCGGAATTTGTGGGAGGGGATGCGAAGACGGGTGGGGGATGGTCAAATATTGCGTTTGGTAAAACATACTCTACCCATTGTTTGGGCCTAACTCTGAGGATCTGATGAGTGGTTTGATACGAGACGCGCGTTGAAGGGGTCGGTGAACTTCGAAAGATCAATTGGGGGTCGATGGTTATTGGAGAGATTTCTAGATTTGAAATCATTCCTTTCTGTGTGCTGTTCTTTAGGTTTTAGAAGAAGGGAGATTTTCAGTTTTCATTTATTTTCTTTGACAGTCATAAATTCAGAAAAATTTCTTATTGATATTAAAAATCTTTCTTTTGAAATAGGTAAAGAAAATGTTTCTTTCATTTCATTTTAATCATAATATTTTACACAACTGTCGAGATTTCTAACTTTCACACACACACACACTTATAATTTATGGATATTTTAATCAACTTTATTAAAAGAGTCAAACGCTTCGACTCAGGTTAGAAAAAATAGTTGCATCGTGTTATGCTTCACGAAAATTAGTTTTAAAATTTGGTTAATAGAGCTCTAATACATTAAAAAGTTACCAAAATGATTCGAATGGATTAACGAGTCATAATGGAGAAATATTATGTTCCTACTTTGTTTAATAATTATTATTGATGTTATGTTTAACATTTTAGAGATTTGAGAATCATAAATTTTTAAAATAATATTATAAAAAATTGTCCTTTAATTAATTTAATTATTATAAATAATTTATTTTCAAAATAGAGAGATATTGAAACTGAAAAGGTATTACTTCTTGTGAGCTGTCAGCCAAATACAATACTTTTATGACCCCCTTAAGCAACTTAATTAATATTATATACTATAAACTATTTTAATTTTAATATAAATTTGTTTACACAGTACAATTAAAAGTTTGTCGTTTTTAGAGGTTTTATTTTAACTTTAGTTTTATTGGATAGGTATAGCAATTTTCTCCGTTCCAGCCATATATATACTCCAAATACTCCATTCTATCCTCTTAACAACTTTGATGAATTTCTCCCTGCTTATTAGACAGTGAAAACTCAAAACAATACGTAATAACCTTTCTCCACCACAAAGCTAGTAAGTAATAACAAAATAAACCCAAAACAAAGAGTGGAATGATATTCACGGCAAGCGTTTTAATCCAAAGATAAAAGCTCCAAAAGCAATTAAAAAGCCTTTCACTCCTGATGGTCATGAAACCATTTAGCACGCTGCAAACTTTTGTTTTGTTCAATTATTGAACTGGATGGTTGATCGTGCGCTACAGATCTCGATAAGTCGTGCTAAGGATCTAATTCACGATCGCCTCGGTTTATAGAGCATTCTCTCAGCGTGCTGTGGCGAGCGAGGTTAAAATGCCACTGTGTAAGAATCTGATAACAATTTGATTTGGAGGCAATCACTGGCCATAGCTTCGTTCCCATCAACGTTAATTTCCAAGGTTAAGTATTGCTATTTTTCACAGAGAGATAATGAACAGTGTGAATAGCTTTTCACACTTAACAACCAGCTCGAAAAGCTATTTGTAAGATCAAGATTGATTGAATTTGGCTTGATATTTTCTCAGCTTTTGCATAATAAAGTAAACTTGGTTGAATTAGCTTGAACGGTGGTAGTGTGAAATAGCTTGAAACTGAGGAAGGCGAATGTTTCGGTTAGAACACACATGCAAGTTTTGTAGAGTTCATAACATCTGTATATTTTTAAATCTATTACTATCTGTATATTATTGGTAGATTTTATTTTTAATTTCTCTGCACTATGTTCTATGTTATATTAACATTAGTTTAGAAAAATTCAAAATTTTAAAGAATTTATGCAAGTTTCACACTATGGTATAGAAAAGTGTGAAATGCGCCAAAAAACAACTTAAACTAATAATAGAAATTGTCTTTTTATATAACTTTATTAAAGTGCATAATTTTTACTTTCAATATTGCATTGCTGGTAACCGTTCATTTTTTTAAAGATTCGGGTTATTGACTTCAAATTGCATACTTTTAAACACCATTTCAAATTATTTTAAATCAGCTGTTAGTTTTCAGGATTCAAATGGAACTTTTTTCTACATTAAAATGTTTAAGGGATTAATTGATTACATAGACATATACAGAGGTTTTTTTATGCATTTTATGCAAATTTTAACTAACATGTATGATAAAAAACATGCACATTCATAGTGCCTCTTCATAAAAAGATACTAATTAACTATACTATGATACCTTTAAATTCATGTCACTATTATTTCGTAATAAAATTATCATTCCAGTTTAAATAATATTAGTTTCTGTATAACCTCCAATTTTTGTAAAAATGTGAGGAGTCGCGGATTAGTACGTTTTCTGCACAAGACTGACTTGTTAGCCACAATTAGTACTAAGTTCTGATTCGTCATATTTTGGTTAAATACGACAATTTGAGTTGAAGGATCAGTCAAGTGTAGAGAGTCATTTTTCAGTGTAACACAGTTTTCAGTTTCTTTTTGAAATTCGTTACCAAGTGCAACAAGAGCGAGAGTTCAATTTAAAATATGAAGTAATATTTACTAAATTAATCTAACTTATTCACACGCATCACGCCACAGGTGATTTGATTTGTCAAAAACGCTTGTTACTTCAGATGTCAACCCAATACTTTTAAAATCGCTAATTAATTTCTTCTTCCAAAACATTTTGAGTTTTGTTGAATTGGCCTCCCTTCTAAAGTTAGTTATACACAAAAGCAAGTAAAATACAGATTTCGAAGCAAAAATAAGGAAAGCAAGTTGTCAAATATTTCATTTTCGGGTGATTCTCGGTTGTTTTTTAGTTCAGTCAACCTTGAGAAGTGGATGCCAAGGCTTGGTAGTGGGGTTATAAAACATGCATACGAATTTAATGATGTATGGAAGTGTCAAAGAAATTGTAGGAAATATTTTGCTTTCCCACCACTAGGAAGTTAATAGAATCTCGTACTTAAGGCGGAATCCAGCCGTAGTGGCATACGAACACCGTAATCTGTCTGCAAATACTAGTCGTTTTCATACTTTTTTAAGCTAAACCGTTAAGTTTAACAAGGAAATTCTGCATTGTAGACTTTTTTGGCCTAGTTGATTTGATAAAAAAATCCTCAAAGTCATCTCGTCATATTAAAGTAGCGTGGCTAATTTAAATTTCATTATGTTTTTCCCTTTGTTCCATCCACTCTGTGAGTGGTTTTGAACTTATAAATGATTTTTTTTCTACCTCAGGAACTCTAAACCCTCCCATAACCCATAAAATTTCAATACTACCTTCCAAAATATATTCTGCTGGCTATATGCTTTTGCGTACTGTTAAAACATTCAAAGTATAGTACCTAATAATCTAATCATGCCGGTAGTCATGCTTGTTACTTTCTTATACAAAGCTCTGTAAATCTAAGACCAGTTTAATAACAAGAAACTACCTACCTTTGACCAATGACCGTGGACAAGAGCTTTCACTCTATCGCACGTTCTGGATTACAAAGAAAACCAACGTAAATCACTAATCCAATTTGCTACGACGTCCACCAACCATTCCCAATGAGCCATTAGCTATTGTTTTTAAACTAAGCAATAATTTCGTGTAGAACACCAAAGCGGAAAGCCAAGGCTCCCGCCAGACGTGTTAATAACATACAGCAACATAACAAACAACATACCCACGTGTTAATAAGTCTTCGTGTATGTTTAAATTATTAATTCGAGCGGCGAAGAAAATCAACGCTTGACTATTTGACCTTGCGTCCCTTTCGTGCTTCAAATATAAAATCAAGGGACATTAGGTATACGAATCGAATCCATCAAGTATATCTCATCGAACGCTATAATAGAGCAGGTCCTTTGTTTGGCTTATCTCCAGATCGAACGTTAGGAGAAGTTATTTTATTGTAGTGTATCTTTCTTTTTTGAAGCTGAGTAGTAGTGTACTTGAGGTGATGGGGTATAATGGACAAAGTGGTTTGACGAATATCAGTGTATTGGTAGGATTAACCAAGATGGTTGAGAGAGAGGCTATTGAAGGTCCAGAACCTGCATATACACATACAGGGTGCATAGGAAAGCCCCTTTATCCTGAAAATACTTGCAAACGGAGAAAGCCACAGCAGCTATTATACAAGTGGGACAACGACCTAATGCAAAAGTTTTCACTTGCTAATACCTCTTCCAATATTGAAGATTATTTTCATGATTTTTTTTCTGTGCGTTTCTTATGATATTGCCAACATTTTTCTCGTCAAGGTTTTTGTTCTATTTTTTTGTTTTTCAATTGATTTATCAACTTTCTTATTTTGCTGCTTTAAGTCAACTCGATGGACTCTCCATGGTCACTTACCTAGGGTTACGCCTTACTTCCATGACCCTAGGAGACGTATTCGAACCCTTGGAGACGTGTTTGTAGCAAAACTTGCAATTGCGATTTAATTTTCAATTTAGTAATTGCAATATCAATGATTAAAATGCAAAGATATATTTATCGGAACTTGACATTTTTAAACTCACACAATTATTTTAAGACACCGAAGGGACTAAATTGTGCAAAAAAGGAATTATTTAATTTCCTTTTTTAAAACACCCCTACTCATGAATGTAAAAATATTTAATATAGGTATAATTTGTATGGATAACCACAATAATCTCAGAAGGACTGATCTATTTTATTAAGTCATATTGTAGTACATCTTCAAAATGGGATCCCGGATTTTTACTGATTTTCTTTATAAGCTCTTCCTTTTATGAGATGGATAACATTTATTTCCTCCCTATTAACGAGAAAAAAATTGTAAGTTCTTTTTTTGGCGCTATATCATCTGACTTGATTCTTGCGCCATAAAACCCCAACTAAACCATACCAAACCATCACGGTTGGCATGATATGGGAATGTAGTAAAAAACTGCGATTATCATTACTGAACATTATAGACAATGAGCACAAGCAATAAGAGCTTAACTCAATCACAAGCACATTCTAGCACATTTTTATTTAGTTTTACTTAGTTATATTTAAAAAGACGTTTTACCTTTTGTATTGCATGCAATACAGGAACAGTTTCCACCAAAAAAAAAGTACCGAGAATGATTAACTGCTTTGTAACGAAACGAGAATTTGTTTGAATTCTAATAATAAAGATGACTGCCTCCTCTTTGCATATCTAACCTCCCCGTTTTTAAACTGAGAACACACCTAACTTTTATTGGAAGTTTTGACAACTGACAAAGCAACTATCAGGGAATAAGTTGAGAGTTATTTTCAAACAATAGAATAATTCAATTGGATGGTCAGTGAGGAACACGATAAAGTTCATTTCCTTTGTGGCGAGTGAAGCGCATCTAATCGAACTGACTACTAAAGCCTCAATGGAATACTAATAAGTCATACTCCACACTAACACTAGCTCCTTCTAATCTGGAGTTATGATACTCTGAATCATCCTTATTAAAACTGTAAGATAGAGTTACGTCAGTTTCAATACTAACATTTTTTCTGACATCTTTTTTTGGATTGTCATATTTTTTTACTCACCAAGCAACATTGAAGCTGTGGAAGATAAGGACAAGTTTTTCAATTAAATCTTTCAACAGGTGGAATTTTGAAATTCTTGTTTGGCTTTATTATTCGGGCTGAGAATAACTATTGGTGATTCTTCTTATACGTTTCAGATAAAAAAAACTTGATTCTAACTGGTAATGGTAGTCGTCTGTTATAAAATCTATGCTTTTTTACGAACATATAGAGAAGACTCAAATATTTTACTAGTGAAAAAGTTCGTAAAATCAACAGACATTGAGAAATATTATAATCCTATAGAGTGTTACTAAAGTCCGTTTCGCGGATTTTATTTGGAAACAACATTTAAAATCCTAAGTTAATGAAGTAAGGTATACCCATAGTAAAATGATCATGCTGAATCCAATGCAACAGCTTACATCCCTCTTAGCAGCGAAATAAGAAGATAAAAATAATTAAAAACAAATGGGTGTGGAACAAAAACTTCAGTAAGAAAATTGATGGCAACATAACTAAAGCACAGAAAAAGCTTTATGAAAATATCTTAAATATTTGAGGAGATATTAACGATCTATAAGTTAGCATTTTTTTAACCTTAAAAAAGGGGTCGTTGAAAATTCAGAATCATCTCCAATTGTGTTATGCAACCTTTGATGTTGAATTCAAATTTGTTTAAATCCGTCATCATGACATCAAATAAATTTCAAATTTGTTGCCAGACCTCTTTTTGAAGTTCAAAAAGTGCTATCTTTGTTCGTTAATATCTCCTCGAATATTTAAGATAATTTCATGAAACTTTTTTCTGTGTGTTTTTATGATAGGATTACCAGTAATTTTCTCATTAAAATTTTCATTCCAACTATTTTAAATTTTCAATTAATTTTTTAACTTTTTTATTTGGAGCATGGCCACTTAACTATGGGTACACCTTACTTCTATGACCCTAAAAGACGCGTTGTTTCTAAATAAAAGCCGTGAAATGGACTTTGAAACACCCTGTATGTGTATATTAACTTCGTACATACCACAAACTGAAACCTCTTTATAAATGAAGGATATAAAAATATGTTACGAAATTAAATTATACGTATACCATACTATTACATATCATACTACAGAGATAAATGCAAAATTGTGCACATAAAACTTTTGAGTACACAAAATAAACCTCCATCATACTTTGTTTGCGTAATATTAAGAAAAGTTAGTACTTACAAGATGGCAAATTAGGTAGTACTAAAATATTTATTCATTTTTATCTATTCTTAACTTTTTTAAAAATAACGATTTATTCTCGACAAAAAGTGAACGGATTAAATACTACTCAATCAGTAGATTATCTTATTCGAAACTTAGTTAGAAAATAATTTTGGTTACATTTGTAGTGGTTTCTTCCGATTTATCTGTTTTTAATTGTTTTTTACTCCAGCTTTATTTTGAAAATCTCCTCAACGACATCATGAATGAATAGTACTCGCATAATACGGCTCATGACGAGAGTGGGTTTCAAAAAACTCATTTGGAAATTTCCTCAGGAAAATTTAATATGTAGGTATATTTTTCTGAGTATTTTGAGAATAGGGATTTCAACATAGGAAATTATCCAAAGGGTCTAGATTCGAATGAATTTTTGGACCCGATGTTGAGTTTTCACATGGTTCCAGGAAGGGCACTCAGTTTATCTCCAACATTTACCCAGAAAAGTGGGGAAAGCTTTATTCTATGCTATAGCGACGTAAAAAACCTGTTGTTATCTTCATTTTCGTGGGTATCTCATCTTCGAACTTGTGAATCGCTTATGCTATCAAGTTACTTTAAGTAGCAAGATTTGACCTCAGTTTTTAGTTGCGGCCATTTGTTTGAAGCGTAATTTCATCGATTTCTCACTCTGATACCGCAGTCCGGTTGACTATTTCTGAACTGTATCAGGTCGAAGATGATACGGGAAACTTTTCTTCCCTACCTTTGCATCTGATTTGCTCGATATGATATTCTCCTTGTTGTAAGAGATAAGGGGTTATAGGGAACGTATCAGTCAATCACATCGTTGGTCTCATCTTAGGAGGTTTTCTCAAGAACGTATATACACGATTTCATCTAAAATTGCATTAAGATTGTTAAACTTAAAGGAATAGATAGTTGTTGGTGTTAAATTTTCATTCTATGCCAAAATCATGTTTTGAGAGATATGAGATCGTTGAGTATAATAGTGAGCATTTTTATGGGCATGTTTGTTGTTCCTTGGTATATTGTTCCTTTCCCTACATCTATCGAATTGGAAGACAATATGGATAATGACTAAAATAAAGTTGATTAAGGTCCTTTCTGGAAAGTTAAAAATTCTGGTCCTTTTCGCTAAAGAACACTTATGTAAATTAATTTAAGGTTTTTAAGAATGATTAATTGCATGTAATGTTTAGAATCTTGATGGCTGTAATTATGTTTTGATATTTTATAAATAGAGTATTGGTGTGTTATTAGTGTAGCTTCTCCTTAAACTTTTTATTGGTAAAGTATTTTTTAAATATCTCATAGAAAAACCTTTTTCCGTTGCTTTACTTTATCACTTTACTTTTGTCGTTATTTTTCTTATTTTCAAAATGGTATTTTAAAAAATTAGAAAAATATAAATAAAGTTTATAATAACATGTAGAGATGAATAAGACACTGTAATAAATTTTATAAATGATGAAATCAATTTTTAAAAAAAGTAAAAGATACATTTCATTTATTGCAAATAATAAGGAAACACCAATTGTGGTTTTAGATGTTACGACATACATAAAAACACTTTAAGGAGCCTTCCCGGAAGGGACCCAAACCCAATAGTATGATGCATTGATATTGCGTTAATTTTTAGAACAAACGAACGGATATATCACTTTTAAGCTCCAGAATATATTTTTTCTAATTACAAAAGATGACGCATCAAAACATATCTCAATAACTTTTCTTTTCTGGGGTAGTGCACTACTAATGGCTGTATCGTTCGTTCATGCACTGGAACAATCACTTTCACATCTAACCCACTTTTCTTCCTAAACATGGTAATATCGTTGGATACATCTAGTATACACGAATCCAAAGCTTTTTTACAGACCTATTCTTAAGCTTTGCATTACATATGCCGGGGAAGTGCCGCCGCTTTTGGAGATAGCGAACATTACCCCAAAACGTGGGAAGGTGTTCGTATTGTTTTTAGGGTTTAGCTGTGACAGACAATACAGCAAATGTATAAGGTTGTTTTATTGTTAGAAAGGCGAAGCGCCAATTTTATTATTAACTCTGTTGTTTGAGAGTCCCTAGTGCAACATGTAGTACTCTTAAAAATAATATTCTTTTAAGATGTAACACAAACTGTTATTTAATTTAATTTCTTAACTTAAAATTTGTTTCTTGTGAAGTTATTTAAATTCAATTCTTTTTTTCCCTATCTCTCTAAGCATTGAAACATTTATTTTCGTCTTGTAATATAGTGGAAGTGGTTTTAGTGCAACATGAAGCATCATAGATTTCATCACAGAAAATTATATATCATCTAACAAACTAACTTTTCACCTTTATACTTGTTATAATATCAGTCGTCTCAATGAAACTCTTATTTATATTTCTTGCCCCAGAACAGAAGATTTTTAGTCAAATAAAAAGATTAAATTCAATCTTCTGTAATAAATATAATGACAATCTTCAACTTCATCAAATGCGACTGTGTAATTTAAGAAGGCCGAAAGTTTCTCACTCCAGGTCAAGTCTAATATACTATAAGGTTACAACAATTCAAAATATTTAAACCATCTTTTTAATCAATGTAAAAATAATAAAGAAATAATTTTAATAACAACATATTAGGAATTCTTTTGCAGAAGATCAAATTTAATTCCACAAATAGTTGGATTTAATGGAATATCGGACATGCAGCTAACTAATATAAAGGGCAAAGGCCTCTCCGATTCAGTTTCATAGTGTTAGAATTCAGGGGGAAAACAAGTCGCTGACGAAAGATCTAATTTCATATCAGAGTCTGTTTGATTTCTGAGAATCTGGCTGATTGATTGACAGCTGGAAGTCTGTATAATTCCTGTGATGAATTCCGTTATCGGATTAAAGGGATTTTTTTTGCATAAATTGTTGAAAACTTTTGTTTTTGATGTACGATAAATTTCCGAGTAATTTTAGAACCGGAGAGCGATTTAACACTCTCAACTGATAATGTCGGTACTCTTGGTATGTATAAAAGATGCCGCCAAGCATTTTTTAAAATGTTACCCTCCTTCAACGGAAAACATCATAGTTCAAACTAACCTTTTATTTGACATATGTTTGTAATTTTTTGAGGGGAAGAGTAGGATACCTCTAAATAGTTGGATATTTTTTTAAGATTTTCAACTTTTAACTTCAATACAAAAGAACTGGTATTTTTTAAATAAACTGTAAAATTTTTTATTTAATAGGGCTATTTCAATAATCACATAATGATAAATTGTTACAGTTTTCAATAAAATCTGCAATATGTGGGGTTGAGTAAGGCAGTATAAATGAATTGTAAAGGTGATTAAAAGGATTAAATCAATTTAGAAATGGAAAGTGCACTGTATTAATGAAATTTATTTAAAAAATATAATTTTTTCGTATGAATAAAGTGTATGACTTTATAAATTAATACATATACATATTACAATTTCTGATTTTTACATTAAAGTGAAATTATCTACATCTTTAAAAGGAATTAAAAAGATAAATTACTTCCTTTCATTAAAGAACAAAAACCTAAAAATCTAAAAGGTTGTTAAATTTTATTTTTTAAATTATGGTAATTTAACTACTTTTCTTTTTTGGTTATGTTAATTTTTTTTAACGAGAGGTCGTAATTTATTTGTTTAAAATAAATTAAGGGTGAAAATGATTTCTTGTGAATGAAAAACATTAATGTGACAATAACAAATGAAAATGCAATCATTTTTATATATTCACATACCCAGCTAAATATCAATGTTTCCTTATGTTTTTTATAATAAGATTTTTATAAAAGCGTTTTCTTTATTAACCCTACAATGCATGATTTTTTAAATTCACTTGAAAATCATATATTTGAGTTCTATTATTGTGTAAATTTGTAAAAAGATTACTAAAAAAATTTAATTTAATTTTATTCTATTAATTGACAAAAAACTTTGTCCTTGTGAAATTAATTTTTGTCCCTTGTGAAATTAACTGTGAAGTGAAATAAAAACAAATGCTCTAAAAATATAAAAAACAACTTATCTTTTCAAAACAAATTTTTTTTCAAGCTGAAAAATTTGTTTTATTTTAATTTATATGGTCCTTTTATTTTGGCGTTTTCTGAGTTTTTACTTTCATCTCACTAGCTACTAACAAATGTCTCAAAATAGTACCCCTGCTGCAATCTACTGGCAGTCTAAAGTGCTAAGACAATGAAATGTCGTATTTATTGTACTTAATGCATGGTGTTTCCGTTTAGAAATGGAAGTTCGAGTAGGAAATGGGGGAAAATGTCGTGTAGTCAAATGGCTACAGTATGCATTGTAAAGTTAATATCATTAAAATAGTGCATTATCTCCTTTTCTAAATTGTTTTAGTCATTTAAAAAACATCAAATATACTGTTATTGGATATTTCTTGAACAATAGAAACAATACATCCAAACAATTATATCCCGTTACATCTGACGTCGTGGTTACGTAAAAACATGTTTCTAAATATTAAAAATAGTTATTTTAGTTATTTAAATTATATAAGAACCCATGTATTAAGTGGTAAAAACATTAAAGTTATTATAATAAAAATAAATTAATTTTTATTACGAAAACGAAATTAAAACTATTTTAGCTAATGCGAAAATGCATAGCAATGTTAAAGAATCCTCAAACACATCTTTATACATACATTTTATAAACAGGTCCACTAAGAATTTAGAAAATTTGAAACGCCTCCCAAACCTTTCTGTATTTGAATACTCTTGGACGTTTTATTACTAATATACATGAATCTTCCTTTATCTTCTAATCTCCAGTGTTATGGAATCCTCTTCAATACTTATGCAAATTAGAAATTTTCAAGTGTCAGTGTTGACTGGAGCTTTCAAAAATGCCATCTCTTAAGCTCTTCGGAAAAACAGTCGTCTGTTAGACTTAGATCGAACCAATCGAACTAATTTGTCACCACCTGTTTTTTCTTTTGGAACTATTCAGCCGCAATTTTTCATCTTGGATTCCTCGACTCAAATGATCTCTTTCAATAAATTAACACGTTCTGTCTCCCGTTTTGCGTTTTTGCTTCGTTTCTGCAGGGACATTCTTTTTTGAAGGTGTCGCTCGAAGATTTGTTTTGCTTGGGCGTTGCTTTCACTGGGAGCGATCGACACGATTGATAGGTCAATCAGGTTTTTGTGTGTGTGTAGTCCAGTGAGCTGATTTACGATTTAGGCTCGGAGTGAAGGCAAAAAGAACAACCGATGTTTTCCACTCTTTTGAATGCCCATCTATTTGGTTACAAGTCTTTTGAACCTTGAAAATATACTATACGCCTCTCATTAAAAACAATGAGCACATTGAAGTTTTTTCAGAAACCTGGTTGGAAATTTATTTGTTTAAATATTTACGGAATTGTTTTTTATATACATTCCCCTTTGTTACCCCATCCCTTTAAAACTTAGGCTGTCCGATATTTTCATTAAATCCTGAAAAAATTGAGGAACAGAAAGAGTTAATAAATAAAAATATATAGCACCATGGAGAGATGGGATAATGGGATATGTTATTTGCCCCTTATACTATAAAAATGCAATACCAAATGTTTGCTTGCATAATATTGCTTATAAGCTGTATAAAATTTGAGATGGTTGTCTATGAATAAATTAACCTAAAAAATTAAAAGATAAAAACTCTTTCTTCAAAAATGTTTTTAATCGGTACAAAATTTTGTAAACCCTTTTGACGTGCACAAAGAAATATTCCTTTTGCTCAAAATAAATGTATATAATCAAGAGTTATATTTTAAAGTCTTTAATTTTATGTATAAATACATTTACGCTGTAATTTTTTACATAAAATATAAAAATGCCTTCCTCAATAAAAATTATTATTGAATTAATAATTATAATTTTGACTCGAGGTTAACTTTAAGATTCCTTAGGCAACATTCACGCTATACATAAATTATGTATCGTTATCAAATTATTTTTTAAAACTTTATTAACTATCATATATTATTAACTTGGAAGAGAAATTATTGAGAAATAAAAAAAACTTTATTTATTTAGCAATTGACTTAAATTTGTGTGAGGAATTCGGGTAAAAATGATCTTTTTTGTCTTTTTAAACTTATTTGAACTCTTTTACTTTGTATAATTATTATTAATAAAAACCCTTTCGCACCTTTAATTAATTTGATAACTAAAGTATACTATCTGTAGTTAAAAAAACTAGTTACTAAATAATTTAAATTTAACCGAGTTATGTACGGACTAGAGTGGTTTATTATAACTAGTGGTCTTTCACAACTGAACTTTTTTACAAGGCAACTATCATCAACTTTTACCTCATTCATCAACTTGTACCCTTTTAAGCATTAATAAATCTATCAATGGTCATTTACACAGTTGAAATTCCTCTTGCAATTCTTCCCTCTAAAAGGAGACCCAAATGAGCTTCGAAAAACTTTTCGAGAAGAAGATTTGAACCCTAACTATGAGGATGCATCTCCCGAATCTCCTTTCAGCTTATCCTGGAGAGTCTGTTAAAAAGGTTGGTTGTTATGTTTTTTGCCCTGATTTAATTTTAAGTCCACGAATGTTTCCGGGAAATTTATGAGGAAGAAAAGCCATGTTGTACTCTAGAAATGACGAGAACGATGCAAGAGCCGTGAATTCAACTATATAATATATCACGCTTCTTTTTGTAGCTTGGCACTGTGAGGTTAAAATTAATAAGTAGCTGAACACGTTTTAGCTATTCCTGTTTTGTTCGAAATTCGTTTTAAACTTTCTTTGGCGTTATGTAGCATCTTAAAGTTTTCTATTTTGTTTATAAAAATACCATTTATTTCAAGTGCTCGAGGAGAAAATGTAGTCTAATTTAAAAACAACGATCATCAGTGGTGTGAAGATTTCGTATGATTTGTATGCTAGTAGTGGGATAGGTGCCTAATATGGCCGAATAGACATGTTTCGTGAGTAGCTTAGGCGAATAAATTGGGTGCAATTATGCCCTCGAACATCATTATATCAGCAAAAGTAACTCAACTTTATCCTTGGGGGCACCGCAAAACTTTAAACTTTTTAAAAGTTTTGAAAGCCTTTTTTAAACGGCCGTTGTAGGAAACAAAATTAATAATTAATTTTAATGCAAAAGTTTCAAAACTCATTTATTTAATACCTTTAATTATTTATTTGCGCTTTTGTTTCTAGAAAAAAGGTAAATCCCTATTATGAGATATTACGACAGTTCCTATTATAGGATATCTCATTTTGAAACCTTCACCTTCTTTTGAAAATTTTAGACTTATTTGATTGCATCACTACCATTACCAATAAACGATTTTTATTGATATTTAAAGAGCTTTTTTTCTGTACATTTGGATCTAATATGTATCAAACAAAACTTGCCCCGTGAAATGATTGTTTCAAAGCACTTACAGGGTTTGAAAAACATAGTGCCTCCATAATGCTATTAGTTAATTTTATACTTAAAGTAATGAAATTGAATTATAACTTCAACACATTAATTTCATGAACGGTAGGAGGTCTTAGGAAATGAAATGGATATAAACTTTCTATACCTTGCTATCAGATATTAATATTCACACCCATATTGTAAGGAAAGCAAGACAGGTAAAGAAACTTAGAGTGTATTTATTTCTTAAATTTTCTTTTAGGCTGATTTATTTTTCTACGTGGTAGACTTTTACGCTTTATCAATTTTCTCTTTATTTATAATGACGAGTTAGTTCATATAAGAGATTTTATTTTAATATAAGCCCCATAAAACTTACATGGATGGATGAATGAAATTTAATACTTCTTCAAGTATTAAATTTACCTAGTATTTTTCTTTTAACTTATCAAAAAATTTATATTTTTGAAACGCTTGTTTTTAACCAGTGCCCTTTTCGTAATTTTTGTTTTATAAAATATGTAATTCTTAATTGGAAAGGCTAAAAATTCATGGAATTCTAGATTAATTTATATACAATTTTAAGTCGAGGGCCAAACACCACCCTAGACATAAATATCCACCCGCTTCAAAAACTAAATATTTTACGTTGCTTTTAGGTATTCGTTACTGTTGATGATCAATCTAAGTAACTTAAGATTTTAAAATAAATTATTTAATAAATAATCATAAAAATATTAAAATAAAAGTGGTGCCATATGACACTATCTCATTGAGAACGCAAGGTGTCTCATATTAGGAGACCGGTATAGCATATTAGGCACATTTTGAATTTTTATTAAATGCATTTTTTAGGGTAATTGTGTGCAATTCGTTTTCCTAAAAAAGCGACACGTTTTTCGAATCAGGTATGTACATTGTAATTATGGGATGTGTGTGTGGGGGGGGATACCACTTTAATTGGAATAATTAAAGTGGTATACCACACACATTGGGGTACTTTCCCCTCTTTGATAAACGAAAAGGGTGAAGATAAATTGGACAAAGAGGTAGTCATTCCAGGATAAAATTAAATATGTTAAAGTTTGTTCCATGCTTTTATAGATTTTTTATGAAGATGGGGACTTATTCTAATCATATATATTGTTAAAATGAAAGAATTGAATAATATGTGAATTAGAAGGTCACTTAAGGTGCCTGCCTACCTAAAAAACGCCGTTTTGGACCCAAAATTCAAACACAATTTTATTATCTTATTTCAAAAAGCACATCTTTAGCTTTCCAAATCAGTTTAAATTTTGTCTTTATCTTTCCTAGAACCAAAGTTACAGAAATTTTACTTACAGCTAAATAGGCATTTTATTAAGGAAAAAATAAAGAAATTCGCGTTTTTCTCAGAATCACATTTTTGCTATTTCTCTTCTCCGCAAAACTGCATAACTCAAAATATTATGAATTAATTTCTATAAAAATTGGGGAAAATACTTGACATAATATGATTTAGGAGCCTTACTATTTTTTTGGTTGTGGGTGTAATATTTTTTATTTTATGAATAGTATAACTTAAAACTTTACTGAATTTTGGTGGGGTTTTTTTTCATATTTCACGTTTGGTTCTGTAACTTTTGATATTAAATAAATTTAGTTAAAGTTTAGTTTAGTTTAAAGTTTACAAAACAAAAATATCTTCATATGAATTTGAGTTATGATGATTTGCGGAAAGGCGTTTTTTGTGATTTTTATGCATAAATTCTTCAACAATATGAAAATTTGAATCAATATTTAATTTTTTATGTTATTCATAGTTTTTAGAAGCAATTAATTGTATTAACCTCAAATTAGGTCAAAATTTTAATTATTAAAAAAGCCTCTATAGGTAGGCAGGCACCTTAAATAACTGAAAAAACGTGCATTTTTAAGACATGCCCCAACGTAATATAAAAAAAATTGTGAATATTACTGCTAGTAAACCAGATATTTATCACAAGAAATAATTTTTCTTAACAAATTAATTAAATTTAACAAAATTATCTTCCTAAAAATTATGATAATAAAAATATTTTTTGGGAGGTGTGTTAAATTTATTATAGATTCTGCTTGAAATTTCATTGTATATTTCATAATAGAATTTTAACCCGGCTGTCTAAAAAAACGCAACCAAATAAAGTATTCAGCATCCTAATGAATTTTAATCCAAACATCTTTTTATGCTCAAACTTTTTCAAGGCCAATGCGTTGTGATCCGCTGATTTAAGATCTCACAGATTACCTAAATATATCTAAAAGGAAAAACAATGGTTTTCTTGAAAGAAGCTAGAAAGGGTTCGACAGTAATAAGAAAAAAGAAGGTTGCATGAAACTGTTTCTGTAATGTGCACGTTTGAGCTAGGAGGTTTGTAACTGAACCCCTCCTCCCGAACATTAAAAATATTTCTACTACATTTGACCCGAGGGCTGGACTTGTGGTGTGTAATCCGGTAGCGAAGAGATGGTCATTAAATTCTGTTAGTAGCAATTGCTACGTTATTACGGGACAGAGTAGGACGCAACTGAGGAAATGCGTTTTGGATCTACATCTAGTAAATGAGTCTACTGCTGAGTGGATAGAAGAAAGATAATATGTTTGGAAATTGATATTTTCGGTAGAGGGTAGAGGAAGCATTAAAAGCAGAAAATATATGAGTTTTTTAATTGCTTTTTCTGCATTTTCATTTTGAGAGAGATAACTACTAGACTAGAGGTTCGGTTAAAATGGGAAATTCTTCATTTGGCGACGTAGTTAGATTTGTTGCGACAGTAAGTTGAATAGTAGTGAAGTTTAGTTTGAAATTATAAATTCCAAACCGTATAATCGTTCAACATTATTTCTCTTTCGTCTCAAAATATATTTCTCTCTTAAAATTAAAAAATATCAGAATATAGTTAATCAGACAACCTATTGCTAGTGCTAATATTGGTTACCTATTGCTTATATTTTACGGCAAGGATTTATTAAACTAAAATGTGTTAAAAGATACTTAAAATACATATATCACAATAATATCATTACAGAAACGAGTAAATCAATTTCGAGGCAAATATTTAAGTAATTAATTCAAAATTTATTAATTCTCTGAATGTTTTTGAGGTAAGAAATGCATTTGATGTTTATTTTAAAAAGCACATCTTTAAAAGGGGGAAGAGGGATTCAAACAGTTTGGGAACCTAAGATTCATTAGATAATCCAATGAAACAGTATAATATTGTGTCATCTGTGCTTTTGTTTAATACTGTGCCATTTTGTTTAATGACACAGTATGTCATTTTGTTTAATCGCAAGAATTTTCTTCTTTAAAAACATTGAAATAATAATAATAATAATTCATTTATCTTTTTTAAAAATACAATCTACAAAAAAAAGAATTGGTCACCAAGAGGCAACAGAGCTACTGTTTACTACTTGCATGACATAAAAACTTAAAGAAAAACTTAGGTAAATAACAATGAGGTATTCTCACGTTTTGGGATTAAATTTTATTAAAATAGTAGATAAAAAACCATGAAGAATGACGTTTGAATCAAGTATTTCCGTAGCCTAGTTTCTGAGATATAAATTTTTGAAATTTCGTTTTTTGTTTTGGCGCGAAAACAGTTTCGAATCACAAATCATGCGCTGTGAGGTCACATCCAATAGGAGCCCGTTTTCTGATCACGTGAAAACAGAAAACACAATGGTTTTCATGCGCTGTGACGTCACATCCAATAGAAGCCCGTTTTCTGATAACGTGACTTTTCTGACGTTTTGGCAAAAATAAAATTGAATTTTGAATTATTTAAAAAACATTTTTGAACTTAAAATTCAAAAATTTGGGAGTTTCAGACCATAATGTATCGAAAAAGTATAAATCAAGCAAATCCCTCATTCATGCAAATACCTCATTATAATTAAGATTACATGAAATTACAAAAATGAAAAACAACACAAATGATATAAAACAAAATAAAGTACAAGAAAGATGCATTTTCGTAACTTCTGGATTATACAATTTCCAGATTACCATGAAACACTAGTAAGTAGCAGGACATTCACAAATTACGACACTCAATTTGAGGGATCTTAGATTCTTCTCTCCCTCAACGTGACAGGTTGTCATACTTCAGTGCCCCCCCTCGTCCATTGTAATATCTAAAACTTGAAACTAAAATTAAACCCACATAAATTCAACATAGGGTGAACCGCCCAGTGAATGAACACTTAGCATTTGGATTTGCGATTTCTCCACTTTAATTGTTTCAGGGCTTTTACTCGATCAATTTTAAAAAAATAAGGTATGCTTCCATACAGGCTTTTTCTCAGCATTATGATAGAAGTATTTCCAGATCGCAGAAATTAATAGTTTAGAAGAAATCCTGATTTTAGTGAAAAAAGTGCGATATACCCAGTAAATGAACAAAGTTTGTTCTAAATATGAACAACGTTCTCCCAGTGAATGAACACTGAATTTACTCACCGGTTTTAGTGTTTTGGAAAATTTTATAAGATTATTTGGTTATTACGTGGTTGAGTAAACCAAATAAGTCTTATAAACTTTTCCAAAAAAATAAAACTGGTGAATAATTTCAGAAGCATTTTTTTTTCAAAATTAAGTTTTTGTGCTATCTTCTTTAATTTTTTTGTTTAAAAAATATTGATTTGGCTAACCAAGAGCACTGTAAGTCGTCTCAATATATTCCTCATAGTCACTAACTACTATGGGGAAACTTTATTCCCCTGATTCTACGAGGCATTGTTTTTTAAAACTAAAGCTGTGAAGCCAACTTTCGAAACACCAACATAGACTTTTTTTATCAACACACCCCGTTCATTTACTGGATGGGCACAATTTTAAGCCTTGGGCATTACACCTAGTTTAGCTTTCATCATTATAGATCGAATAAGCTAAAAATCGCGAAGATTCACGACGTAAGGCTTTTTCCCAGTGAATGAACGGCCGTTCATTCAACGTCAGTTTAACGATCCAGTAAGTGAACACCCCCATGTCTCCCCCAGTTTCCAAAATTTTGCATTTTTCATTATTATTTAGCAAAGAAAAACATCTGAATAGTTGAGTAAAACATAAAAAAGCATTAACAGCACAATTAAAACTCGGAAAAATATGATTGTAAGTTGTCAATTCCTAACCTTCAGGTCTCTTTTTAGTTCGCTCGAAGCTAGGATCAAATTGAAAAAATTTTCACAGCTACCATGCATAGATTTTACTTGAATAAACGATTGTTTCATATTTATGAGATTTTCCTGCGACTACTTAATGTTATTGGAAGTCTCCAGAACAATTAGGTTGCTTATTATTTGAGTTTATGTGGTCGACTGTTCATTTACTGGAAGTGTTCATTATCTGGGCAAACCACCCTATTCCAAATACTAATTTCCTGTTTGTTAATTTAAATAAAATAAGTTTTTACTATTTTTAAATCAATATTATAGCTATGGGAAAAATGCCTCATTCAGCAATACAATAGCAGTGATAAAATAGTTTTTAAAGTGTAAAATGTCCGAAAGTTTAATTGCCCCCTTTTTTATTATTGTATCCCTAATACAGAACCCCATCCTCCCCTAGATGACTTATTTATGTATAGATTTTCATAGAAGCAAATTTACTAGTATTAGTGTATTGGAGCTGTCTAAAAGTTTGATTAATCACCAGTAAATTTATATCAATAAGTAATAAAAAGTATCACCGCTTGTGTGATATCTTGAAGTCTGTTCATTAAAACATTCAATCCTGAAAGTTGCATTTTTTGGACGTTGTATTACCAGAAAAAAGTACAAAATTCTTGTATTCCAATGACTTAATCGATTCATTTTTTATCTTCAATAATGAGGAGTTTACCTCTTAGAATGGCATCAATCATGGGACATAAAACTGACTGATACATCGGTAGAAGAGATGACTTGTTTAGTAAGTTAAAAATATTTATCCACGTCCGATTCTTTCAAAATTCATTGCTTTTTTTCATTGCTTTTGGGAACTTTTTCCGCGCTCTAGCGCATCGGGATTGCTTGGGGGATCCCCTTTCAAGGGTGATTCTGGATTATTTTGGGTAGTCTACAGTATGTCTATTAATTTTGAATCATTCCGTATGTTGTTTACTCTATCTCATTTTCTCTCTTACCTTTCCACCCATCTATCCTTCAATTAATCTCATTCTCTCACTATTATTCCTCCATTATTTTGTTCGCCATATTCTCTCTCATTCTCTATTACTATTTGTTCTTTATTAATATCAAAAAATTTCTCCTTCATTCCTTTTCTATATAGTAATCTATCTCTTATTTTTTACACACCACACATCTTTTTTCTCACTTTTCTCTCCCTTATTCCCAATTCAATATTCTATTTCTTTTTCGCTGTGATTTCCTCTTTCTTTCCTTTTCTTTATTCTATCTCATGTACTTTCTCTCTCATATTGTCTCCCTCATTCTTATTCTAACTTTTCCTTAATCCAATCTCATATACCTTCTCTCTTCTATTTTACCCCTCATTCTCTTCTCTTCCTTTAAATACTCTCTCTCTTATCTTATTATTTGTCTCATTATCTCATATATTCCCCCTCCTATTCTATATCTCGCATTCTCTTTTCTCCATTCTATTTCCTCATTCTCCCTTCTTTATACCTCTCATACACTTTCTCTCTCCTTTTTTTATCCGTAATTCTCTTCTCTTCTATATCCGTACATAACTATTCTCTCTCCTATTCTATTTTTTATCTCTTTCTCTCATATATTTTTCCTTCTTGTTCCCCATCATATATCTGCCTTAATCTTTTTCTCTCATTCTTGTATTTTATTCCCTATTCCCTATCTTTAGAGTATCCCTTCCTCATTTTTTTTCTTTTATTAAAAAGCAAGGCACAAGTCCATCTCTTTCTCCCTTTCTCTCTCACATCTTATTCTATAACTCATTCTCTCATATGTTTTCCCTCCCTCTTCCCCAAAATATCTGCTTCTTTCTCTCTCATTCTTCTATTCTCTACTCCTTATTTTTAGAGTATTCCTTCCTCATTTTTTCTTTCATAACAAAGTAAGGAGCAAGTCTCCCTCTCTCTTTCTCCTATCTTATTCTATGTCTCATTCCCTCATGTATTTTCTCTCACTTCCCACAGCTCCCATAACCTTCCCTGAACCGAATACACAAAATTCCGTCCCCGCTAAAAAAAGTAAGCCCTGAAACTCCGAGACCGCCCGAATCAGACGGCTTAAAAACAAGGCGCCTCCTAATTGAGCGATTGTTTCTCGCCGGCCGAAACGAAGGCGAAAGTCGCGCGGCTTACTACCTGTCCTTTCTTCCCCCATTCATAAAAGCCGCGTTCGCCAGATGGCGCCTACAAACTCGCCAACCGTGCAATAATGCATTTGCATTCCGGCTCTCGCGGCGTCCCTCGTGTTTTCGCCGTCTATTGTTGTGCGCGGTCCATCTCCCGACGGACACCCGCGAAATGGACCACCGGACTTTCGATTCCTGCGACGCGCGCCAACTCGTGTTGTGACGCACCCGCGATGTGTTAAAAGAGAGCGTTTAACATGTGTGCGACACGTGCGTTTCTGCTGTTGTGAGAGCTTTGTTTTGACTGTCAAACGCAACCGGACTGCGAGATGATCCATGTGTTGTCCAAAATTCTGGGACGCAAGAGGTGAGTGGTTCTCCTCTCCCCTTTTCCTCTTGACCTGTTGAATGACCACCTGGGAGCAACAGGGGCTGGTTTCGGGACGTGCGGCGCCGGTATTGTGAGTGTGTGGGCTTGAATTTTGGATTCAAATCATTCTGTACCAACCATCGGTGATTGTATGTAAACAAATGTTGTAGAACTTGTTCGAATCTTGGGGAAAAAAAGGGACATAAAAAAATTCCATTTCCCACATTTAAAAAGATTCCACTAATTTTCCAAAAGATTATTTGGTTCTAATTGCTACACGGATGGAACTTTGAAATTTTTCAAATCTTTTTTCGTACATAAGTACTTTCTATATTGCCTTTGAAAACAATTCTTATTTCACTTCTAAATATGTTGTCTATCTTTTTTAAATGTTTAACACAATAATATAGTTTATTAGCACATTTCCTACTCTTCGCCAGATTTTGGTATAACCAAGAACTGTCGAGTCCAAGGGGTCTATCCACTCAAATGGTAATAAATTTTTATGAAATAGCAGATTATATAGATTTTCATGAAATCTATCCTTAATTTGACTTTTATTTTATAACTTTCATGAAAAAGGTGTTGCAAATGAATTTATACATAAGAATTAAAGAAAAACATTTAGTTTATAACGGCAATACAAACTTCTCAGGATCTTAGCATACCCCTCCTCTCAGTCGGTTAATCCTGGATTTTTTATCTTACTTGTAACACAAAAATGTAGAACTTTAAAATCGAGGAAATTCGTATTCAGATGCCAAAACTGAAACCTTAAGTTTCTAAAAACTGTTTGTATTCTTCTCAAAATTGAATCATCAGTTTGAAAAAGGGAATAAATCTAAAAACCAAGTCTATAACCATAACATTTTTACTGGAAATTCAGGTCCCTATTTAGAATATAAAACAATCTTCGATTAAAATTTAATTAAAAATATTGTACTGTTGAAAAAGGTCGATAAACTTATTTCCTTTTTCAAACTAATGAAATTTTAGCTCTGAAAAGAAACTTAAAAACCCCTTACATTGACAATTAAATTATATTTCTGCTAAGTTCACAGCACAAAAGTGAGAAGTAGAAAACTAATGACAAATAAAATTCTTAAGTGTTATGAAACTGAGTCATTAAGGCAGCTGAATAAGTATAAATAGAGTCAAAATACACTTAAATTTCTAATCAAACAAATGAACTGACATCGATTATGACAAATTTAAGGAGCAATATCTGCCCCTAAAGGGGTAGTTAGTTATTTATTCCCTCTTTTCATTCATGTGTAGAAGCGATCATTGTATAATTTTTTAGTACCAAAAGTCAATTTGTCATTTTTGGCCCTTTCTACAACTGACGATTCAATTTAAAGCCATCTGGTCTCTGTTTTCACGAACATGAGTAAATGAAATGATTCCAATTAAAAAATAAAACCTTTTTTCGTATAAAATCACTTTCTCTCTTTTCTTTGAAGTCATCCGGTTTCTCTGTTTTCGGAAACTTGCTTAAATGAAAGGATTCCAATTAAAAATTAAAGCATTCATTTCGTATTTAATCTCTTTCCCTCTTTCTTTGAAAAACGATCATTGCTAGGGTTTTTCGTGTTAAATATTGGCATACATCTTTTTTGAAAGAAAAGACGATCATTGCTAGGGAGTTTTTCGTGTTTAATATAATCATTTGAACAAATTTGTTTAAAAAAACTTTATATTTAAATTAGTTGCTCGAGTTTTTTCCCCATTAAAGATAGTTTTCGTGGTCATTTTCAATCTGTCAATTTAATTTTTTCGAACTAATTTCTCACTTTTTAAAATAACTTCTGCTACTGATTTTAAAATGATACTCACTAAAATCTAAAAACTATTCCAAGCATTATTTTCCATTAATACATTTCCTTCAAAATTAAAAAATGAAAATAATTAGAATGATCTGATTTCTAATTCTAAGTTAATTAGTCTTTATATATTAGTTCCTAATCATTTTTGAAATATTATTAAATATTTTCATTTCATAATTTTATATAATTTATCTCCCCCTCTTACTGAGTTAAATGGACTTTTTATAACCTAGCCTGAATAATATGTATCAAGGTTTCCTAGAGATTATCTCTAAAACATTACAAATTATTATAACAAGGTCTCTAGTATTTTATACACTATAGTAATTAAAACTTTTTGAGTCGAGCTACTGATGATGATCATGATAAATTAAAATTTTTCTTAAGATATTTTTTAAGTTAAATGAATTTTGGAAATACTACTTGTGAGGTTTTTTAGTTTGAGTACCATAAATTTTCAGTGGATTTACAAATCTATAATTTTATTCTGAGTTGTCTTTAAAAATTTTCTTTTAAAAAATCCTTTAAGCATAGGTAACTTTTTGAGAGCTTAAGTGTTATGTAATTTTTAAACTCTTAATTTCTTCAATGTTTTATCATAATGCTATCTAAAAAATGCTTGCAACGTGTTTAAAAATTGTTTTATAAGAAATACTTCTTTCATTTATAAAAATTTAGTATTTCTATTTGATATACTGACTTTCTCAGGTAGGGGAGAGTGGGGCACATTCGCACAAAGAGTGCATTTCGGCATATTTCTCTGGATCTAGATGAGATATTGAAACCAACTCGGATTCAAATGAAAGTTAAGACCTTCCCGATATTTTAGAATGATAATTGGTCCCATTAATTTAGAATTTCTAACCTATATCATCAATCTAAAAAACGCTAAATTTCGTGCGAATGTGCCCCATGGGGGGCAGTTTCGCACACGTGTGGGGCACATTCGTACACATGCAAAAAATTATACAATAATTATTTTTACAAACTAAAAAGTTTATGGCACTTTAATGTAAGGATAATTAAACGAAATATTTGTCACTTTTACATATTTTTCCTCTAAATTGAAGATTTTTTTTACAAAAAGAAAACAGCTTCAGAAAATATCGAACATTTAAGTTTTTGATGAGGAAAACAATTGTAGTAATGAAGAGTATATTGCATATTGACATACTTCACATAATATAATTAGTTAGAAAAAGTTCAACCAATATTTTAACTGTCAGGTTTTATTTCAAAGGAAAGTGAACCAACAGCTCGCTTATTAACACCTGAAACTGACGGTTGGGGAACTTTTAATACGATATTATCTTTTTGTATGAATGTTGAATCATTACTTACTGGAAAAATAAAAGCTTCGTCATTAATTTTAAAGTTTTTCATCATTTATTTTAAATAAGCACCATTCAATTCCAAATTTTCTATTTGACCAACATAACAAAATTTTCTTTATAGTATCAAATTCTACTTGGATAAAATCCCTTAAGTCCAAGTCAATTGGTATTAAACAATTTTCAGGCACATTTATTTCTTCAATGTTTAAATCTGGTTCTAAATTCCTTAAAACTGAAGCTTTCTTTAAGATGTTATTTTCTATTAAAACCAAATTTTGAAACAATTGCAATAAAACAATTAAACTTCAAGTTATTAAATATACTGCACTTATAAACATATAAATCACTTTCATAACCAAAAATGGGAACGATGCCCCATCTTTTGGTGTCCGAATGTGCCCCATCTACCAGTTCAAGCTTACCACGTCCTAACAAGATATTTATAATTAAAGCAGGGAAATAAAACCTTTCTAGGAACTTTAGTAGTGCCTCTACTGAATAAAATGCTGAATGTCTACTTGAGAGTTATTTTTGATTGATATTTTACGCCAACAAAATGACAAGAAAATTTACTTTGCTGCTTCTAACGCTAGCAAATTTCTAGTATGGCTTTGAAAATTCATGCAGGAGGTGGTAGTCATGCTTCCCATCTACTGGTATTTTTTCAGATTTTTAAATTAATAATTACTAGGGGAAATGCCGTCTGTCCGAATGTGCCCCATGTGCGAAATAGCCCCAAAGTTGCAACTTAAAGAGGTAAACGAGTAACAAATAAAATTGTCATTATTCAATATGAGTTATATTTCTAAACTTTAATTTATCCAATATGTATAATATCTACATCAATATTGATTTTCTCTTTCAAATAAAAAATTTTATTTTAATAATTTTCATAATTTAACATAATTTTTCTACTATAATATTAAGAAGTATAAAGCCATCAAAAGGAAAATTTTCTGGTAGAATTAACTTTATTACCATATTTAACTAAAGGGGAGACCGGGGTTAGTTTGCATAGTTTTAGTTTTTTATGTATAACTTTTTCTCTTATACTTAGAGAAAATTTGCTTGATGCTGTGGATAGGTTAACCTTTAGACTAAAAATATACGCCTGTTTATAATTTTACTAAGCATTTAATTAACCTAAAACTAGTGCATTAATATCAATATTAAATATTTTACAAAATCTCAGTGCTCTTACTTATTAGAAATATTCAAATCCCTTGTATATCTAACAATAAATTTATGATCACTTTAAAGTGTTTTAATGGAAAAAACAATAGGTAGATATTGTTCTATTCATAAAACCAACCTAAGATCCTCTAACTTTCACATAGTCACTCTAAAAATTTTCTCTAAATGTTTCATGCTCAAGTTTCGAATACCCTATTAAGTAGATTGCTAAATTTCTTTTTTAAATGTAGTGGTATAACTATACATCTGGATTATGAATCCTTGTATAAAATACTATTAGAAGTTTTGAACATCAGTGTAGAGTAAATAAGCGTAATGTTTATTTGGGCTTTTAAAATTTTAGTTACCATCACGGGATCTTTCTGTGACTTTATCCCGGTTTTATGATGGTAGCATAATATTGAAACCTTTTGGTAAAGCTGACTAAATCATGCAAATATAACAACAGCTGCACTTCAGTTCAGGAAGGGACAATGCCCTTTTCAAGTTTCATAAATATAACCTGATTAAATTACCAAAATGGAATACTTATTTACATGCACGCACTTACTTTATATTTTCATATTGCGGGTGCAAAACTAACTTGGAAAAAGAAGGTAGCAGAAACATTCGCTGCCTTTTTAGTGTGGTTTTTCGACTGTGATGCTTTAAGCTGTACTATTGGTAGCTTTCAAATGACCTCCCCTCCATAAACCTTCAAATTTTTATTTTTTCATTATCTATAAATTACAAAACGAATATATACAGGGTGTTTCAAAATTGCGTTGCACGGGTTTTATTCGAAACCTACGCCTCCTAGGGTCATGGAAGTAAGGTCTATCCCTAGGTAAGTGACCCTGGAGAATCCATTGAGATGACTTACAGCGCCCCTAGCGGCGAAATTAAAAAGTTAAAAAAATTAATTTAAAAACTAAAGGAGATAGAGCAAAAACCTCAGTAAGAGTGTTGTTGCCAACGTCCAGAAGAACTCATTGAAAAAAATTTGATCAAAATATCTTGAATATTCGCGGAGATATTAGCATGTGAAAATAGCACTTTTTCGGGGGTCAAAAAGTAAAAAGTTCGCATATTTGCAAATTCTTCAGTGTTATTGAGTAGTTTTGTGTTTTTTTAGTTGAAAGAACACAAAATTTAATCAAAAAATCAAAAAAATTTGCAAATATGCGAACTTTTTACTTTTTGAACCCCGAAAAAGTGCCATTTTCACATGCTAATATCTCCGCGAATATTCAAGATAATTTTATAAATTTTTTTTCAATGAGTTCTTCTGGACGTTGGCAACAATACTCTGATTGAGGTTTTTGCTCTATCTCCTTTAGTTTTTAAATTAATTTTTTTAACTTTTTAATTTTGCCGCTAGGGGCGCTATAAGTCATCTCAATGGATTCTCCAGGGTCACTTACCTAGGGGTAGACCTTACTTCCATGACCCTAGGAGGCGCTGGTTCCGAATAAAAGCCGTGCAACGCAATTTTGAAACACCCTGTATATCCTCCTTCACTTAACAACTGAAACAAAATATAAGAGTTCAAGATGAAATGGTCAGTGCTAGATAGTGAACTTATATTAGGGACAATACATAATAGCACAAAGGAAACATAACATATACAGTCCGAAAAATTGCATTCGAATCTAGACCCTTTAGAGAATCTATTAGTATTTTTTATGTTAAGATGGCCTTTCTTTTTCTCTCAAAATACGCTACTACCTACAGCAGACAACTGGGGAAACTTTACAAAATTGTTTTCTCAATACTACCTCTGGTTGAGTTCGTCCTTCATATTATAACTTAAAGTTTGAATTTCGTACCATATTTTGTGCCTAAAATGTCGTTTTAACCACCTTAAAAACACCACTTGTGAAAGAACACTTTACCAACCCAGACAAATGCATGAGAAATCCCGGTTTACAACTTTTCTTTATTGAAAGTCCTTTGGGAATTCCCGCTGGGGGCATGATTTAACCTCAATAAGTCCTACAAAAACTCCACTTATAAGCACTTGCTTTGATTAGGGCCTAGAATACCATCTTCGAAACGCATTCAAAACCTTAAGTGACGGGATTTACATGGAATGAGCACGCCCTTGTTAAGTACCACACTTCAACTCCCAACAGGACATAGGGGAGCTTCAGAAAGTTTCGTTGAATGCGACGTTACCTAAATACACGAGTAACCCAGTGACCTTTGGATACCTGTGGCCCCTCAACGCTGTAGGCCCCTTAATCATAGCCCTAGATGCTGGGCCCGACGTTGAAAAAAAGCATCGTCAGGTGTGCGTTTTGCTGTCATCTGTGAAATCAAGTGCACCCTGGCAAAAAAGTTAATGATTTTGAGGAGGTTGGTGGTTTAGGGAGTACAAAAAGGGACCACTGCGGCGATTTTTTATGCCTTTTACTCTACTTTTCACCTTCTCGTGTGTCCGCTAGAATGTTAATCTGTTTAATATGGGGCAGGGTAGTCTGTGAGAGGAGTCACGAAATTTGGAGAGGGCTTATTCCTACAGCGGATGGTTGAATGATTAATTGGGGATTTTTGTAGTTGATGATTTTGATGAGTGGACTAGAATGCTGCCGAAGAACCTCAACGTCAAACGTTTGGGTATTAATCGACCGTGTTTGAATCTCCCATGGGCCGGCCAACTATGATGTTAGTGTTAGTCTAATTTAGCGTAACTTTACGGGTCACAGTGAGCTTTTCAGTATTTAAATTTAGATAGCATTTTCAGGGAAAATATTTATACAAGAAAATGTTTTCTTTGAGCACTTTTAGACGTTTAACAGAGCAGTTAAGTTAGAGAATCAGACTTCTATGGTTGGATACAAGCTCGATTTGAATTTTCGCATGCCAGCCTTTTCGTGGAATATCAGCGTCAGCTTCCCTATTTTGAACGCGTCGTTTCGAATTTATCAAAATTTTTCTTTTGTTAGAAACACAATAAAAATTTAAGAATTCCACTTTGTCTCGATTTTAGTCCCCGACTGCTACAGATTTTGATTTTAGTTAGGGAAATTTTAAAGAATAATTTTTGCATGGATTTTGTAAAAATTGGGCTATTGAAATTTTGAAAGAAGAAATTGTAGCCGTAAGTTATTTTTTTATTTAATTCTTCATTGCATTTAAAGACTATAAACTTTTAAAGATATATGATTCTTCTAATTCCTTACACCATCAGAAAGATTTAAACTATTTCAAACAAATATATTTAAGATTTTCTATATGCTTTCTTCTCTACACTATAAACTTCGCTGGAATCAAAAACAAATTATCATTTTAAAATTATATTTTGTATTATATCATGATTTCATTCACTAAAACTGTTTACGTTCAAAATCGCATTGCAATTTTAACAATCACGGTTGAAAATAGTTCCGTTGTCCATAAATCAATGGATTAAATCTTATATTTCGGTATTTATTGAAAAGCGTCTAGCACCTTTTGACGATAAAAAAAAACTACCGAGAAGTTATTGTTTATAAATTCCCTTCTTCAATCAATCTATACCTAATTTCTTTCAAACCATTTTAATCAATAAAAATGTGAATTGTTTCAGTTTCTTCAAAACCTAATTTAGAAAACCTATTTCAGATAGTTTCCGTTAAATATCATGAAATGGGTATATTATAAAATTTCAATATCAAATGAAAAGGATACGAAGCATCTGTCGGTCTCAATTGATCGTTCCGAATTCTAACCGGTTCCCTGAGTGTTATGAAACTACATAATTCAAAACTTTTATCTTGATTACCATTTCTACTTTTCTCTTTCATTCCAATACCTTTTTCTTAACAAAGGTCACACATATGATTTCATTGAAACAAAAATACCTGTTATCGTAAGGATGCGCGAGAAATCTACTTTTATCCCATTTTAATATATTTTTCTACTAGGGTTATGCAGTTAAACACTGATTTGTTGCTCTTTTTTTAGTGAATTCAACACTTAATGAGCCCTTTGCTCCAAATTACTGCTCCGCACACATCTAGCAATTACTCATTGAGAATAAATTAATTTCGCTGCTCTTGGTCTAATTTCCGGAGAATACGTCGGATGTAATTTCCATCATGGGAGACATCTTTTATTATTTACTATCCCGAACTGTATGGTTTAAGCTTAATTAGAACTTGAGTAAAAGCTTTTTAAATGTCTAAATACTATAATTTACTTTCAGTACTATAATTTTTCCATTATAATTTTAAAAAAACTATTAATTGATTTTAATAAATAAAAATACAGTAGACTCTATCTCAAACGGGAGGTTCCATTTTTCATCTTAAATTCTTTTATTGCACAGAAATACATAAATTATTTTTTGGGTATTTCATCTAAAGAAACGAATTTTGAATTGGAAAAAACATTTTACATTCTAATATCATTTAAAAAAACATATTAAGATTATTCAAACACGCTTGATAAATTTAACCCTCAAGATTAGTGTTATTACTATTAAAAATGTCATTCCGTTCATTAGGGTTTAAGTGTCTTGAAGGAAAATACCTAAGATTGTTCAAACCCAAGTTTTTAATATGTCTTTTAGATTTAGGAGTTTCCCAAAAAATAATCTAATACAAATTATTACACCTCTCGAAATACTTCTTTTGTTCATTACTATGTCCGGAGTATCCTAATCCTATATAGAACCGGATCTAACGTTTTAAGTTTAAAATCAACTAAATTCCTGAAACTCCACAAAATATATCTCCTTAGCCTTCCCTTATGTATCCCTTGAAAAGTATACATTTTTCATTGAAAAAGAAAACTCGCTGGAAAAAAGATGTTGCAAAAATTTCCCAACATCTTCTTCTCTTCCACCATCCCCGTTTCCGATCCACCCAGCCAGAGTAACGCACAGGGAAATTCAATGACTTTACTGAGAAAGTCCGCCGCACTGGTTTTTATGGAGGCAATCCATTAACTCTTTTGATGTATCATTCCAAATTGAAGGGGGTTCGCCATAATGTGGAATGCATCTTGCCGAGTGTGGGAATACATACATATCTGCCGCTGGAACTGCGGTTGAACGAAACCAAAATGAGTTTTGGAAACTAACGCCACTTTGCTCTAGCATCTGATGGCCGCGCAGCCATCATTTGCTGTGCTAGAGCTAAGACCGTGCTAATCGAATATCGCTCAGGCCGCAGAGGCAGGATTCGGATCCCTGTGATCAAGCCGTATTCGCGTCAAGTCGCTAAATTTAAATAATAGAAAAAAGCGGAATAACCTAGCGGGGCAATTTTCTGCGACTGAGTTTGTTTTTCTTCTAAACATGTTGTTTGCTTTTTTTTAACCTTTAGCGTGTTTTCTCAGTTTTGTTAATCTTTTTGCAACTTATGAACTTTCTGTGGATTAGGTGTAGCAAAGCGTGCGTCTAAACTTTTATGATGGCCTCGCCAACGGTCCTTCGGGCATTGATTATCTCCCCCATCTCTTTGTGTGGTTTGGGGGAACTCTTTAGTTCGCTAATTGACCTTACCTAACCACACAAAGGGATGGGGGAGATATCCACTGCCCTATAACCGTCGTCGTGGCCATCATAAAAGTCTAGATGCACGCAAAAGGTTGCCTCTCGGGAAATGTTTGTAAAATATTGTTTCAAAATTATATTATATATGCGTGCGATTGTAAGGGGTTAATGTTATATACAGGGTGTTTCAAAAATATTGCTAAAAATTTTTAGCGGACGTAGACGTTTCAGAATCATAAAGAAAAGGAGCAATTGAAGAAGAAAATGTTAGCATAGTAAGCAGGCGGTAGGAGAGGGAATAGAAATGAAACTTTTAACAGTGCAAATTTTCTTTCTTTCTGTTTTTTATACATGTAAGCTGTGTGTGAAGCTTTTTCCTTTGAGAGTTCTTATCTTCATAACCCGACCATAACAACATTTTTATTCTGATCTGAATGAACTGAAAAGTATATGAGTAGTCTACGCCCCTGGAAGGTTAACGCAGAATTTGTAAGACACCCTGTGGATTTCCTCTTTTCTAAAATTTATACATATATTTATCTTAATATTAATTTTGTAAATCAGATCGGTTATTAAACTTACAATATCTGACAATAACCTTGAAAACTGAGACATATTTCATTATCTTTGTTTCCGTATCACCTGTACATTTTAAGAAAGTGAATCATCTCTACATAACTTCTTCACATACGAAGATGAAGTTAACTCCTTCTCTTCTATGCCAATTGAATAGAAATCTAAAGAGCCATCTTAGAAAATGACCGGAAACTGTCACTTCTTTATCTCTTGGTCAATTTATCTTCTTCGTGGCATTTTAATAAGGTGTAAAAGGCTATTGCCCATTGTGTCTACTCTTTAGTCTTTATGGAAACTGGCAAACCCAAAGCAGTGTTTAGCATCACATAATCGAACTTAGCAATTAAAATAGGTAATAGTTATTACGTATTGTATCATTTACAGGCACCGGTATAATTTTGTGAACTGAAAAATATAGTAACTTTCCCAAATAGTGGTTCTAAAAACAATGTCTGAGCTATCACGTGATTTTAAAAAACTCTGGATTATATTGTAAGACAATTTCATTATAGGATGACACTTATAAATTAAATCTACATCAACATCAGTATAAACGTAAATAAAATATATCTGAAAAACAAAGCTCTCTACTTTTTAAGTAATAATTGTTTCTCAAAGAAATTTGAATAATTGGCAATTCGGATATAACTGTATTTCAGATAATTAGTATTCCACTGTACCCAAGAATAAATGCATGAAAATACCGATTTACCCCTCACAATATTCGGGGGTTTTTTAGTGTTCGGAAACTCAATACAATTAGTTGACAGCTACTCTACATAGTAATTGCATTTCACGCTAGTTAGATAATAAACAAAGGCATACTCGCTTCACTAGCGTTCTGGAATTTGCCAATATTTTTGTTTTAGCCTACGTTAACTAGTAATCCCAGTGCACCGGAAAGCATTTTTCCTCTGTTCGCGAAGAAAAATTAAATAATGAAGAAACCCCCATTGGAAGTACCGAGTCACTCATCCTCACAATTTTCGAGGTTTCAAACGCCATTAGGGAGGTTTAGTTGCTACTTACACGATGGTGCATGACGCTTGCATTGGATTTTTATTGCATCCCGTTTTTTTACAGGGTTTTTTACATGTTTTTTTCCTCCGTAGGGAAAGTCGTTACGTTATCTTGCTTGCTCTCGGAAAGAATGCTTCAGAACACTGCAAGTAAATGTTCATTTCATTTAGATTTTATTTGAGAGGGCATCAGAAACGCTGCGTCTGGACAGGGGCAGATATTTTAGGTGTAGAAAGAAATACCAGGGTTGGCTGATATTTATCATGATTTTTATTCTATGAGAAAATCAACAATTTTCAAGCTAAATCCTGCCAAAATTCCTTTTTGAGTACTTTATTGTCATGTTAATTAAGTTATGAGAACATTTTTAAACCTTGTAATTACAATTTAATACCTATAAAAATGTAAAATCATCTAGTTAAAATATCATTATATATTCATATATATAAAATATATATATGAATATATTTATGAATATACAGGGTGTATCTGAAATGGTGCAACAAACTTTCAGGGATGATAGTACTCATCAAGACGAACAAGAATCGGTATAGAAAGGGGGTCCCAGACCAAATCCCAGGGAGTTAAAAATGGAGCGACACCCCCGAAAAATCATTGAAAAATTCAATTTGTAGAACAACTACTGTTGGTAAAAACTTAATTATGGTCTCAAAAATTGTGGTTTTATATGATCTTTAAAATTACCTCAAAAGTTTTCACTTTAAAATTTGTTTTATTATGAAAAAAGTTAAAAAACACAAAAAATGTGAAAACTCTGCCAAAACCTTATTTTATACTTCGAAATCCTTTCTTTTGATATGATAATCTGAAAGATCATAGTTGAAAACCCTTAAGTCCAAAGTTTCACGTAAATACAATCAATATTAAACGCTTGAGATCCTGTTAAAGTTTGTTTTTTGGGTGCGCAAGCAGTTTTCTAGAGCTGTTTCCAGAACAGCTGTTAGCGCACGCAAAAAACAAACTTTAACAGGATCTCAAGCGTTTAATATTGATTGTATTTACGTGAAACTTTGGACTTAAGGGTTTTCAACTATGATCTTTCAGATTATCAAATCAAAAGAAAGGATTTCGAAATACAAAATAAGGTTTTGGTAGAGTTTTCACTTTTTTTGTGTTTTTTAACTTTTTTCATAATAAAACAAATTTTAAAGTGAAGACTTTTTAGATAATTTTAAAGATCATATTAAAACACAATTTTTGAGACCATAATTAAGTTTTTACCAATAGTAGTTCTTCTACAAATTGAATTTTTCAATGATTTTTTTGGGGGTGTCGCACCATTTTTAACTCCCTGGGATTTGGTCTGGGACCCCCCTTTCTATACCGATTCTTGTTCGTCTTGATGAGTACTATCATCACTGAAAGTTTGTTGCACCATTTCAGATACACCCTGTATATATAAAATATATATATATAATGTAATACCTATAAAATTTAATAGATAATTTTATTGAACTATTGATATATTTTTTCCATTGTATTTTCTTGTGGGCATTAGAAAGTTCAATAGGTACTCTCAAAGGATATCTTCTTCCGAAGGAAAAGTTTACTTCTGATTTCCTATCAATGTTATTACCAATAAAATTAGAAATTTTTGTTCAGTATTTTAAGATTCAGTCATTACTCTTGTTTTTTTAAACCCTGATTTATATTTTTATAAGAATATATTTAGAGATAAATTTTAAATTTTTTTAGTTCACTATATTTATTGATTTTTTCATTCAATCCTACTTCGAAAATCTTCTCTCGTAGTCTTCTTTTAATTTCATTTCTTAGATATTTTTTAAGAAAACAACCGTTTTTCTGCATTAAAGGTATAATTCCAAATATTTTAAAAAATTCAGCTACTACGCACTACATTTCCCTTTACCACTTGTGGCATCAATTAAATACTTTAAACCTTACCGCCTATACAAACTAGTTCCTCCAAATGTTTTTCATCGTCTCCCCCAATCTTTTTAAATTTTTTTCCCTTTCACGTCTCTAGATCTAAGTAATTTGCCTCCTTTGCTAGTCAAAGAGCATACTGTATTTTTAAGAGCAAAAACCTTTTCAGTAAAGCTAGGAAATAAAGCTGAATCTGGGGTATCATCAAAGAAAATTATTTTCCTACAATTCCAGAGAACTGAAATTAACCGTAAACACAACGAAAATCTGCATTTCTATAGATACGAACAATCGAGTCCTAGTGAGGAAATGCCCTAAGGACCTTGCAATTAGTGCCACACGCTTCACTTCACGTGTCCTAAGTAGTCCCTTAAACTATGTATAGTGTGGTTCTGTAATGAAGGACAAACACGGGAATTACGTGTGTGAACCACCATGAATTGTCTTCAGAGTGAGATATGTCAATCCTTTCTGCTGGTCATTAAATTAGCTCTTATCCTAAACAAGGTGTAATAATGTCACTATTCGACCAGGCTAACTGTGAACTGAATATTTATTGTTTTCACGCGTGAGTCTTTTCGTAAGGATCGTTTTTCTATGTTTCTTGGAACTAGGAAGTTTGCCACCAATACATTGGGTTTTTATGACCTATATAGGAAGAATATGATGATGATGATTTTACTTGTATGAAAAGTGAATTAAGTAGCCTCCTTGATTAAAGGGACCCAGGTATTGTCGTTTTGAGACATTTTGGTTTTCCGACGGCTTATAAAAAAGAGAAATTCATTGGGAACTGTTTATATTTGGTTGCTGTATCAAATTTTTTTAGATTTTACGAGATTAATTCTTACCTTTATAATGTTACAATTGTTTGACAATGTGCCATTAAACCATTTTAAAGTATGAAAATGATTTTTACTTGGTTTTCATTTCAGTTATTTTAGATAATCTTAATATTTTTAATACCTTCGACTAATTTGTTTGCAAAAGGCAACAGTGGTTAAATGAACTGTTATAGTTAAGATTGGCGATTTTATCTTTCTTAGTTCCACAAATGCTTTGACAGTCAAAAGAAAAATAAATTATGTGGGTGGGCAATTAGTAATTAGAAACATCTGGAACTTTGCTTCGGTTTTGCTTATTTCTACAACCTTTTAACTTTCAAAATATGCCAGTAGGAGGGTTGACTTAACGAGGCGTTGCTTCAATAATTCTAAGAGCCACTTTTGAAACATCCTATCATTTTCAACCCCTTCAAAATCCAAAAGCACTTCATAATACTCCTAGGTGGCAAGTATTTTGGGTTTAGAGTCCTCGATCAAAAACACCAAAATCGATAGAATCGAGAAGTGTCCAGAGCTGTGGTTTAGAGCTGGAGCTTCGCATTAAATGCCGCTCCATCACTCGGAAAGAGCTGCAATTATTGGAGTGACAGCCTGCATTCTTGGATTCGATTGAAATCTATTGTGCGATATACAGAGGGGCTGCACTTGCAACGCGCGATCTGAATTTTGAGTATCTACTCAGAAGATGATCCTTGTGCATCCTTATTATTGAGAGAAAAGAGTTTTAAATTTGTTGCCGGCGAAGGTATAATTTTCGCGACATAGTACTTCAGTTGCATTTCAAAAAGGAAGAGGGGAAGTGCCCCGTAATCATCACATAAAATTAGATACTTGACAAAGTGATGGAATGCAGCGATGGAGATTTGGAGAGGAGAATATAATTTTCGGGAAACTTATTACGTCTATCGGTTAAAGGGTGCAACTTATAGATGGTTGTTATTATATTTATGGGGTGTTAAAAAGTTTTTATATCTATCTAAATCGGAATACACATGAATAAATATTGAATGCTTGAGTCTTGTCTATCAAAATACTTCCTCAGTGTATTAAATGAAAGGAGTTTTTGCAGTGCATTATAGGTGCTGGTTTTTAGTCTGGTTAAACAAAAAAATCTTAAATAAAAAAAACAATTTTATAATTTGTATCTTCTAAATGTTTATAAATGTGCTTAATTCTTAAAAATTAAGTTTAAGTGTAAATTTCTAATTCTTCTAATTCTAAGTTAAGGTGTAAAATTTTGTAATGATTTGTAAATTTTTAAACACTATAATCGAACCATGAAGATGTCATATAATATCTTTTATTAAAACTTTACTCATCAAGGACATTTTTAAAAGGAAAAAATTAAACTTATTAAAATTAAAAATAGTTTCAAGAATATTAGTTTTTATTTCCTTATTAAAGAAGCGTTGATGTTAATGAGAAAGGCAAGTGATAAAGATTAATTTTTTTCCTGGTCTGGGATTTTTTTTCAATTATTCGCTCTTAATTTCAACTTGTTTTAAAGAATGTTGCGTTTCAATCAGTGTTAAACATTTGAGATATGCAATCAAAGCTAAAGCTCTTAAGAAAGATACACGATTGTATGTTCTTAACAAGAAAAAACGAGAGATTCAAATCAGCAAGCACACACAACGCAATATACGATCATTGAAAAAACAAAGTGAAAAACTTCCTGTAATAAGGGATTTCACGTTGTAAATCTATGTTTGACAGTTCACAATAAATGATAGTAATTGATTGTTCGGGATATATTCCGATCACAAAGAAACCGTGACTTCTCACAGTTCTCCCTTTCCCTTTTCTTGTTCTCTCGTCATGCTGCTCTGATCAAAGGGATTTACTTTGAGTGAGCAACAATTAGCAAACTGATCGGATTTAGCATAGTATGCCTTCCGATATTCATTCGTTTGTATTATGCAGTTGTGTGCCAACGAGTAAAAAAAACGATGGTTGTATTCACTGTGTTGTTTGAATGCTAAACTCGTTCTTTGTATTAGAAATTTTCTTGTTTGGTTTTGAAGGTGGTGGCTTCATTGCAATTTAGAAACACACTAAATGAGCGGGGTTTTTAAATTTAAAAAAAAACCCTTAAATGCGTTGCTATCAAGTAATAGTTTCCAATTTTATGTTTTCAAAGTTAAATTCTCTCTTTTTCTGTGGTGATAATTTATATTCCACATCCACATCGTTTGAAATAATATCAAATTGAGGTGCTAGCAGCAACAATGGAGTTATCTTCTTGTTTCTGCAAGCACCTTAATTATTTGATTGATTCATAAAAGTCCTCATTTTTTCTCAGTTTGAAAAAAGCGCCTTAATTAAGGAAAGTAGTTAACATTCTTGAGTTCATATTGATACAAAGTGCGGATTCAATTGTAGATAGTTCTGAGTAAATTTTCCTTTATGGGTCTCTCAATAGTTTCATAGCGTTTTTACAGTTTTGTAACCATTAAACTGGATGGCAGGAAATGTACAACAGTTTAAAAATCTTTTTTTTTAAGTGAAATCCATTCCAGAGCAACAAGATTTCCAAACTATCGAAGAAAAATCCCACCGATGAATAGAAACTGTTTTCGAAGCATAAACAGATCTCTACATTGTTTAAAATCCGCGTTCCGTAGTTCGGGAGCTAACGGTCCAGAAATGAGCAACCTGTCAACGGAGTGCACATCCTGTACAGGTGTCTGCCTACACTGGAGCGACTCTTGTCGCGGAAACCATAGGATCTCATCAAGCGGAGGGAAGAATAAAGGGGACTCCAGGGGAGATGGAGTTGCAGTAGATGCGGTTGGAAGTGGAAAGGATGACACCCGTTTTCCTCCGAGAGTAGTCTAGTCGTCCAGGGCATCTCCCCCTTCTTTCAACCCTCTGCTTGATAAGGATCTTAATCGCTTCTGCGACGATTGTCGCTCCAGTGTATGCAGACCTATAAGGACGGAATCAAACTTCGCCTATTAAGCGAAAGCGGCTGGAGTGAAACAAAACCCATGTCGGTCCCCTCAGGCATTTGAGGCTGTCGGAACGGCACCAGCCCAGCGGAACATCGCAGCAGCAGCACCCTCGAAAGCGCGAAAGGGGAAAGATGGAATTGGCCGGCGCTGCGCGGGTCAGTGCTCTGGCCCCTTGTGGTAGCCAAGGTCAGAAAACAAGTCTCGCAACAGTACAGTCTGCTACATCATTGCGCGCGATTCAGGGGAGGTATGTTAACTGGATTGCGGCGGTCTCGCGGATGTGGGGGATTCCAAGATGCGGATGTTTTGCCACTGCCTGCCTGCCCCGGAAAGCATCGCTGTATTTCTGTCTCGTCCCCTCAGCCTGCTTTTCTTTCACTCTTTGTCTGTCTCTTTCTCCTTCCCCCCCTTCTCCTTCTTTCTCTCTCTTTCTCACTCTTTTCACATCATTCTCGATTTCTTTTTCTGTCTCTCTTATCATATTCTCTCAATATATGTAAATCATATATTGAGTATATCTCTTTCTCTCTCCTCACGTGTGTCTGCTCTCCCTTATCTCATTCTCTCAATCTATCTCTTTCTCTCTCTATTGCCTTATTCTATCCTTCATGTTATTCTATCTTTCTTCTCTGTCTCTTTCTATTATAGTTCTCATTCTCCTCCCAATCTTGCATTTCGTTCCTCTGTTGTTCTTTCCATTTTATCTGTTTTTCAGAATGTTTGTTTCTCCCCAATTCTTTTCTTCTTTTCCCTACACATCTCCTTCTACCCTTCTCTTTTTTCGATATTCCTTCCACTCCGTCATTCCGAAGAAGGTGCAGAGAAGAAAAAAAGACGTTAGAACAAATAAAAATAACAGTCATCTCTACAAAATGATTGAACTATAATGTTGAGGCTTTCGGAAAAGCAATGACGAGAGAAAGAGTGCTTTACACTAGAGACATTGTTCTCGAAAAAATATTGAATAAATATCATGTCGATTTACACCTAACCTATTCAATTTCAAAGCAATTATTAGTATTGAGAGTAAAAGATTGAAAATCATCGTAGAAAAATTTGATGCACCTAGTTTTCATATAAATTAACCAAGTTGTAGAAGTGGTTATCCTTCACGAGCCAGAACTTAGCAGTTCGTTTTGAAATGGATTAGAAATTATGATTATTTAAATCTAGTTTCAGTAAATGTGTTTTACAAATTATTAGATAACCTTAAAAACAGATGATAAAAGATGTAGAATTTCTTAACAAATTGTAAAAATGTCTTGCCAGTGGATAAATTGAAAAATATCTGCATCCTCAGTTTCATGAAAGGAGCTTACGAAAGAAACTAGTAGTATGTAGTAGTACTTAAATAGGCAAATTATAATAAAATTTGTAATAGAATCCTAATTAAGTTTTTTTCATATTAAGATATAAATTAAAATTGTAATAAAAAACAAAATTTTATGTTCTACCAATGAACCATAACTCCTGATAAGGGCATTTTGATAATTTCGGAATTAAATCACTGCAACAGTTTTTCTTCATCAAAAAATCATTATTTCACCACGAATCAATTTCTAACCGACCTACCCATCTTTTTATGATATTCAAAAACGCTCTGGACTCTTTCTCTCATTGTTCAGCATTGCGGTAAAACGGGGAGCCCTCCATTCTTGTTCGTTCGAAAAGAGGACTGCTCTCAACCTGCAATTACTCTAACCAGTTTAATTGAAGATGGGGCATCAGAGCACCACTAACGTACAATGGAGGCTCACCTAACGCTGTTTCCAGTTATTTTACTTCTCTATTTAATTGTATTGACTTCGAGAAAATGGAGTTAATTTCCCCTGGCCTTTTTTATTTCTGGTTGGATCGGAGCTGAGGGATCTGCTGTTTATAAAAAGTGAGGGAAATATTCCAGAAAGCATGTCTGTGTTTGTTTACGTTGAACAATAGCTATTTATCAAATCAACGTCAGGCTGGGCTGATGAACAACCTTGCTTAGGATGTGACGGCAGAGATAGGTGGTGATGGTGGTATGTTAAGGAATTGATGGTAGAAACCGAACCTTTTGACAGTTGTTTTATGCATCGCATTTCATTGTTTTCGTGTTGTTGGGAATTGATTCTGTTTTCCCAATCGGTGCGTACTCGTTTTGGAGTTAATTTCCCCCTAAAGGTTTTGATGATTGTGATAATTTTGATGAGTTATGTTAGGTATTTTCAATTAAGAGAGATCGGGCTATAAATTTTGGTTCCTTTGCTTTCTGTTCGGTCTGGAGTTTTCGGTAGATAATGATAGTAATTGCCATACAGTAGTGGTTTTGTCTGGACCTTTTTTAATGAAAGAACATTTATAAGAGTTTGGTTGAACATCAATTTTGACATAGCCTTTTTATTTGGAATTAAACCAAAGCCTTAAAGATTAGCGGAACGTTTTTAGGGACTAAAAGTATAGGGGAAAATACCCCAAAACGGGATAGCTTATCTATTGTTCGCTTTATTTCGTATTGTGTACAAGGTATACATTCCAAAGTGAGACGTCCTTTAAAAGTATACACCTTTTCAACTACTATAAATACCTTTTTCACATTTGTTCAATAATATTTATTTGAAAAATACTGGTTTCACAAAGTCTTATACGATCCCGTTTCACCCTACCAAGGGTGGGTGAAAAGGGATAGGGATTTGTATGTTATTAGGTTTTTGCTGATTTTACTTTTGATTTAGTTTTTAGAACAAAAATAGGCTACGTTTTTATAGGAAGAAATTTTTTAATTGTAAATTTGAAAAATTACATAACACAGAAATCGCATAAAAATGTTCTAGCTATTTCTAGATAATTTCGCTGATAATTGCGAGGCTTCTTGTATTCTGAAACCAAAATAAATTATTAGCTTTTTAAAAATTGCCAAAGAAAATATGGTCAAAGTTTAGTTGTGATTAGCTAATGTTTTTATAATATTATAGTGCGCACAACGTGTGATTTTCTGGTTTATCTTTGTATAATACGCCCCCTTAAAAAAGATTTTAAAAAAACTCAACTTTTTTAAATTTAAGACTTAAATTTTTGGTCAAAACATTTTTCTGACTTACAGTTTTAACCTATAACTAAATTTTGAACATAACTCAGGCCAATTTTTTGTACCCCAAAAGTAAAGTAAATTATTTTATTTCGAAAATATAATTATTTAAAATTAAAATAAATTGCTGTAATTGATTATACATATTTTAATTCATTACTTATTTCAATTAAAATAACTTAAACACATTGCCAAAACATTAACGGAAAGGGTCAGGTGAAACGGGACACATCAAAATTGTATCCCGTTTTGGGCACCCCAAAATTGTCCCGTTTTGCCCGACCGTGATGCTTTTGACAACATAAATGGCTACCCCTGAACCGTCACTCACTAGAAATATTTAAATACATGAAATTGTTGTTAAAAGATCTATGAACAAAACACAGTACTTTACGGAATTGTTCCGAAGGACGGAGAAGCACAAGGATAGTTGTTCTGCAGTCGAAAAAAGTACAAAGTTAGTAAAAATCTCACTTGAAAACTTTGAAAAAATATTTCTTTGCGAAACAAGATGCTAGCATTGAGAGATCAACTGAGAATGCTGTCATGGCGGTCGGGAACCAGTTTAGCCTGCGAGATAGCACCGCCAGTCAAGCTCCGAGTCTCAATATCCCCTTTTGCCCGGCTATCCCGTTTTGGGCAACTCTCCCCTACACAATAAATTAGGATTGTTAATTTTAATTATTTTTTAGTGGTTTAAGTTTTTTTTATCAAAATTAATATTGCTTTCTAATAAAAATGCTTATAGTTTTTAAATTGGATATTTGTGTATGAAATTAAGAAGGCTAATTATTGCTTAGAATTAAAATACATTTTCTTAATCATTAAGCAACTATCTCTCTCAAAAATAAATTCTTAAAAAATATACTTTTTTATACCCAACTGTTGTGGCTGTGGACATGGTCTCAGGCGATTGCTTCCTATGCTCCGCTGGCTGCTCGCTGGCTCCATCATATGAATAGTGACTTTGTTCCAGCTGGCTGATCTAAGCTCCTCTTCGCGATAAAACAGATTGTTTAAATTGGGTAGAGATACGGCTAATTTTCGGCCCACAAATAGAGCCTCTTGCGCGTGGTTCTTCGGCTAGAAAGTAGAAAGTGTTTCTCGTATTCAAGTTTGAGAAAATTTTACTTGAGATCAAAGATTTTTTCAAACCCTGAGAACTAATTGAATCGTCAGTTTGGAAAAGGAAATATGTCCAAAAACAAGCTTTGAGAAAAACGAAAAAAACCCTATTATTACTATAGTTTTTAGAGGAAATTAAAGACCCTACTTAAAATACAGAAAAGGCATCGAAAAAACACAAATATATTCAAACATATTGTACAGTCAGAAAAAATTGATGTTGTAAGTTTAAAAAATCTTAAAAACTACTTAAATTGACAAATTATGTTTCTGCTGAGTTGTGGAAAAAAGTGGTAAGGTAAGGTCAGTTGAATGAATATCAATGGAGTACAAAATTCACTGGAGAAAAAAGGAACTCTTATACGAAAAACGAATTTTATTCTTTCTTAGTTTACAATTCAAGGAATTAGAAAACTGAACTTAAATTTTAAATTAAATAAAAAATACAATGAATGGGCATCTATTTTACCAAATTCAAGAGGCTACATCTGCCAATGGGGGAAGGTTTTTTTCCCTACTTTCCACTCGCGTGTAGAGCAAAGCTTGTAGATTTCTCTAACACAAAAGGTAAATTTGCCATTTTTGGACTTATTCCCTTTTTCAAACTGATGATTCAATTATTAGTAATATGACATTAACTCTAATGTTTTTCTAGTGCTTTAATGTTTAACTCTTAACACCAGTGTTGAAAATAGAAATGTTTTAAATAGTAATTAAGTCGCCCAATATGGCTGTTTATTTTTTTAAATAAAAAAATACAAGTTTATTTTATGTAGCCCTATTTTATTGCTAGTAAAATTTTTAATACAATTCAGTTAGTTATATGTCAACTCTAAAAATTGAAAAATCAATTGGTAAGTAATAAATTAGAAGATGGATCGGATTTAAAAGGTTAATAACCAAACATTGCTACCTTCTTTCTAATTTTTGCTTTTTTAAAGTACTTCTAAGTTTTCTTGATATGAAGTCCATTCTCTTGCGTAGAGATGGCTCACCACTTGACCTCATCTCTCCCATCCTTTCACAATGTACTCTTCAACAAACTTGCTTTTGATTCAAGGTTCCAGAGAAAAAAAAAGCGAAATTCAGAAGGTCGTTAGCGTTTGCGTAAAGAAAGGTTGAGTAAAATGTTCAAGAAAAAGTGAAAGAGAGTGGTAAATACTTCAGGCTGAACCAACAACTCGCTTAAACTTGACATCATCTCGAAATAAAAGTCCATCTACCTTCAAGTTTCCGAACAGAAAACTTGTTCAAACAGGAAAATAAACACACGCGCTGTCTCGGCTGTTTTTAATCTTTGAAAACTTCGATTTAAATTCGACTCTGGCATTGAAGAATTTGTCAATTTTGAGATTTGCATGGAGGGTTTATTTTGAAAGTAGTTAACAAATCTTCGGAGGGATTTCGCTAGGTGTCACAAAAAGAACGGCACGAAGACGCTTTGTAAACACCCCTCTCTGGAATCGTTGGACCTTGATCCCCAATTGGGGAGTGAAAGGACCACGGCAACGGAGTTCTCTCCCGCTGTGAAAATTGAAAGTAGGTGGGGCACTCTCTACCTGCGTTCTTACTCCACTTTCCCGTTGTTGTTTTTTCTCTTTAATAGAGTCGGCTCACGTCTTCTGTTTTCTTTGTGGCTTCGTTGGCGATTTTTTCACCGTCTCCCATCTACTTATGCCCGGAATATGCGATTCCTGACAGTGGCGGTAGATGAGGAATTTTTTACGGCATTTCCCGTGCTTCAATGTCAGCGGAGTAGTATATGAATTTTTCTTTCAATTTCAAGGATAGCGGAAATTTTTCTATGTCTCCGTCAGCCTGAACCGCTCTTCGCTATTTCTTAGGATAAGCCTTTACTTTTTTAGATTGTTAGTGACGAGTTTAAGTAATCGACAAACAATATTTTAAGAATAGTTTGGATCCAATCCTTTTTTTTAAACTATGAAATTTGTATTGAGTGAGACCTCTTATTAGGTACATTATATTTGAGTAAAATCTTGACTTACTAATAAATAACCATGAAAGCTATTATGTGAGTTCGAAAGCGTGCAAAGTACTCAAAATTTATTGTGAACACACAACTTTATTTTTATGTATTATGCAATATGCATCGAATATGCAGTAATTTGTGGTGTATCCTACTGTCTTTCGTTTCATGTTATAAAAAACTGTTAATAAATAGCAAAGTATTGAAAAATCTTAATAACGCCCTTCATGACACCACAAAAAGCAATTTCTTAGTTCAATCCAAAAATTGGAATTTTTTATTCCGCTTATTTTAGCCCATTGATCCATCTTTCACTGCTGAGTTTGAATTACCGTTTAAAGTAGCCTGTATTGCATTTAAAGTACTTGTATAGAATCGAAAGAAAAATAATTCTGACTTTCATATTGTTTTCTCTACCACTCTACCAGAAGTCGAAATTTTCTGCTGAATCACAATTGCTAGCAACGCAACTGTCGCAGCATCCAGCCACCCGATAGCAAAATGATGTGAGATGCGTTGAAAACGCGCGTTTTCGCTTCTTCCTCGCATATTATGTGGTGGAAGGTCGCCTTTATTTGGAGGTATTTTAATGTTGTTGGCTGGGGCCTAGTGAGAAAATCGGTTCGGGAAAAGAGGAAGGTTGACGATCCCTGCGCGCATGCGTTCGCCTCGGTTTATCAAAACGTTCGAAAACGTACACTTTTTGACGCTCACCGTAAATAAATTTTATGAATGCTTTGCATGCGTCGCTGCACGTGAAGTGAAAGAATAAATAAAGGGAAGGGGGAATGGGCTTTAACGTAACGCTCCCAACTCTCTGTGAAGCCTCATTATGACGAACTTTAGTATTGTGTACCTTTTAGGTTTTAATTTTACTACTAATTTGAAATACTTTCGTACCCCTCTAGAGTGAACTTGGTATACGGTGAACCTATTAACCAACAAAAAAAATAAGTCCTCCATAAAAATTCAGAATTTCATAAACATAATGGTTATAGTGAATCTCTGTTAATTGTGAACTGCTTATTCAATCTCGCGACGGTTCACTATAGGAAGGTTTTGACTGTTTAAAAATGTTAATGTGTAAAGTTTCTATTATCTAAATTTGAATATATTTCTTCATACGTGAGTGGTATTTAGATGTAGTTACCTGTTATGGCAGGCTTGTTAGCCTTTTAAATTTAATTAACTACTGAGTGTCAAATGTATTTAAACTTAACAGATCTCTGAAAATATATTCAGAAACATTCTTAATTTAATATTTAAAAATAATTTTAATGTGCATTTCGTTAATTGAAATAAACATTGTTTCACAATTCTACTATATTATATACTACAATACCTACACCACTCACCAAATTGATCTCTAACCGTTTAAACTCCAAACATTAAAATACTAAGTATATTTATCAAAAGTCTTGAATAAATCAATGCGCAATCCTTGCACGTTTTTTAGCAGCCCACTCCCCTTTAGCAATAAAATCCTATCGATCACAACCATTGTTAGGCGAACCATATTTTAAGGACTCGACGTAACGGGCAAATATTGAACGAAAACACAAAAGTTCCCCCCTCTTAGGTTCCAGTCTAAAAAACGAACCAGTTTGTTGACTGGAACACTTGACCCTAGTTCGTAGGATTCAGGATTGTACTCTAATCAATAAAAGAGGGCCTCTTCTTGGAAGAATGCTAATGCCTGGATTGAAATGGATCACTATTTTGTTTAAATATCCATGACGTGCCTCTTTTTCTCACCTTCGCTTAAAAGGATAGTCTGCTTGATTGATGCTTTCTATTTGGAAGCTTGCTGAAGTCTCACCCCTCGTTAATTTATTCAAGTTTTTTGGGTATTCATCATTCAGAGCAATGTTTTTGAAAGGAAATGTGATTATCTTATCTACTATCGCTTTTCTCTTTAACGTTTAGAAAAAGTTAAGACTTGCTATCACTATTTATCTATCAGCTTTCTACAAATAATTGTTAATTATCCCAGTTAAACTATTTGCATTCAAAACTTGAGAATTTTTGTGCGTTCGTTTTTCTGGGTTATATAGCGGTACAATAGAAACTCTACGTTTGTTCTTCGTTAATATGATATCCAATAGTAACAAAAATATTTTGGAACAAAGAGATAGGCTGTTTTTCTAAGTTTTTCTCTTATTGTATTTTTGGCAAAATAAATTCAACTGTCATCCTATTCTATGTATCTTTATGTAAGTTTGTATAATTAATGGATTTTCTTTTCAACGTGTTTATTATTACTCTTTGTATTTTACTTCCCATCTATTCTATCAAAGATCTTGAAGAGTGTGTGTACTAATACAAATGCTAATATTTAGTACCACGAATAAACCAAATACTACTGAAACTAATTACATTATTTAACTTATTTTTAAATAATAACTGGGTAAAACAATTTAACTTATTTTCACTTTAAACAACTACATTAATTCATTATATTTATTTTTTAATAAATTACAATAATTTGGTAAAATACATCTTTAAATAGTATAGAAGCCTTTGAATGTAATATTATAGATATAATGTAATATTTATTAAACATGTCTAATATTACTATTTTTTTCAGGTAAGAGATTTTATTCCGTCATGAAAGTGTGCTTCCTTAATGAGTACGTATATTTCGAAAATTACTCAAAGTTTTTAATTTAATGGTGCAATTTAAGTTTTGCCACTCTCATTAACTAAAAAACTACTGCAGTATAAGAAACTACTGATCTTTTAGTGTACTTTATGCTTAACAACAAAATTAAAGTCTCATAGTTACTGGTAGGTTAAAAGGTTTGAACATTTACCGTCAAAAACTTTCGAAAATCCTAAAACACATTTTGCTTTGCCGCAACTGATCAGACAACAACAAGAAGTTAAACTCTTTGCGCACTGTATCATGGGGGATTTCTTAAGACTTTCGTGGCATTGCAACGTGATAGCAGCACGAGGGGGAGCAGAAACTCAGGTGTTCCATATTACCCGACTATTCCATAATACCCTCCTCTCCTCTATTGAAGGATAAAAACAAAATAGTAACAACTTTAAAAATTTTGTAAAAATAGGTGTATAATTAATTCAAAGTTATGAATAGAATCCATAGAATTCAAAAAATTATAGAAAGTTGTAACATAGTGATGCACAACCTGCGGCCCGCGAACCATCAACATGCGGCCCGCGAACGAATTTGGATATTTCAGATAATTCCTAACTTTTGTTACTTTCCTTATTTTAACCGAGAAAAAGTGACGATTTATAGCGGAAAAAAGTCGGGAAAATCGCGATTTTTCGAGTTTCGTTTTGCTCGCGAAGTGTTCCGTTCCTGCCGCGATTTTTGGGCGGGCGCCAAATTGAAGTTGGCTTCTTCTTGTATTGTTTGTGCGACGGTGCGATGTGGAAAAAACAACTTAACAATGGTTTGAAGTTTTGAAGCCAGAAGTCCGGTGTTTAGGATCACGCGCCGCGGAAAAGTCGAAAAATAGCGATTTTTCGCGAAAGTGCCGTTTTTACGGCGCCTAGTTGAAGCTGGCTTCTTTTCACATTGTAATTGCAATGCAGAAAAATTTAAGCGTGGTCAGAGGAGTCTAATAAGTCTAGTGATACCTCTGACATAGCTTTTTTTTATCAATTTTAGTATTTTCAACAAATATTTCTTAAGGATTTCCGAAGTTCTAAATTTTTGCAAAAAGATCACTTTGAAACAAGATTAGATAATAATGCAGTGTATTTTTTTAATTCTTATTATAGTACAAGAGCTAGCAACGTCGGAAAAGCAAGAATTTTAGAAAAGCTAATTCTTTAATATATCTTTCCCAATGCTCTTTCAAACAGCGTACGGGGTACCTGGCTGCCGGTAAGCGGTGGCACAATTAGTGCGCATCCCACCTTTACAGGTAAAAATCTTGATTTTTAAATCATTTTAGAAAGATTTTTTTCTTTTTCACTAACTTCTAAACACTATTAGAAAAATTAATTTATTATTGCCAGCACTTTGTGTCGGTGGAAATAACGTGCCAGATGCAGTTTTTGATAAAAAAAAAAGCATTTATTTCGCACCATTTTAGAATTGCTGTCATTTTAATATTATTTTATATAGATATCAATAAACCCGAAATTAATTTGCCAGCACATAATTCGGGTGGAATCAATAGCAAGACCGATTCAAAGTTGTAAAAATACACACTGGCGTTCAAAATTAAGAGAAAGTGCACATTTGTTCGATTTTCTCCGGATCTAGGGGACATATTGTGACGAAATTCGGTATGAATATTGGGGTTAATATAATACCCTATATATATTCATTCAAAATTGTAATACACACGCATGCGCAGGAGCTTAAAACATCAGAATTGAAAGGTATGAAATAGCGGTTTCAGAATGGAATTTCAAAATGCTAGTTTGAATGATTCAGAATGCTATTTTTAATCAACAAAAACATTAATTTCAAACATTTTAGAATGCCTGTAATTTTAATATTATTTTATATGTATATCAATAAACCCAAAATTAATTTGCCAGGATTTAATTTGGGTGCAATTCAATAGCAAGACCGATTCAATGTTGTAAAAATACACACTGGCGTTCAAAATTAAGAGAAAGTGCACATGAAGTGTATTTTTACAATATTGAATCGGTCTTGCTATTAAATTGCACCCGAATTAAATCCTGGCAAATTAATTTTGGGTTTATTGATATACATATAAAATAATATTAAAATTACAGGCATTCTAAAATGTTTGAAGTTAATGTTTTTGTTGATTAACAACAGCATTCTGAATCATTCAAACTAGCATTTTGAAATTCCATTCTGAAACCGCTATTTCATACCTTTCAATTCTGATGTTTTAAACTCCTGCGCATGCGTGTGTATTACAATTTTGAATAAATATATATTGGGTATTATATTAACCCCAATATTCATACCAAATTTCGTCACAATATGTCCGCTAGATCCGGAGAAAATCGAACAAATGTGCACTTTCTCTTAATTTTGAACGCCAGTGTGTATTTTTACAACTTTGAATCGGTCTTGCTATTGATTCCACCCGAATTATGTGCTGGCAAATTAATTTCGGGTTTATTGATATCTATATAAAATAATATTAAAATGACAGCAATTCTAAAATGGTGCGAAATAAATGCTTTTTTTTTATCAAAAACTGCATCTGGCACGTTATTTCCACCGACACAAAGTGCTGGCAATAATAAATTAATTTTTTCTAATAGTGTTTAGAAGTTAGTGAAAATGAAAAAAATCTTTCTAAAATGATTTAAAAATCAAGATTTTTACCTGTAAAGGTGGGATGCGCACTAATTGTGCCACCGCTTACCGGCAGCCAGGTACTACCCCGTACGCTGTTCGAAATAGCATAGGGAAAGATACAGGGTGTAAAGGAAAGTCCCTTTACCCTGTAATAAGTTGCTAACGGAGCAAGCTAAAGCTATGCAGTTAAGGTAACGGTATAGTAAAGTGACTATGCGCAATCGAATGCGACCAACCGCAGCGCCCTCTAGCGGAGATTTTAGGAGTTAAAAATTTTATTTTAAAAACTATTAGGAATTTGTTAAAATAGTCAATTACAAAGTTGTAGAGCAGCATCGATTTAGTAGGAAAAGACACCTTAAGCAAAAAAATATCTTGAATAGAACCCCTAAAACGCGCGCTCAATTAGGTTGAATTTACGTCGATTTTACGTCTTAAAACGCTTCTCACGAGGCGAAAATGAGAAATTTTCAATTTAATGAGTTAAGAATACTTTTATTCATTTATTTAAGTCATTAAATTGAAAATTTCTCATTTTCGCCTCGTGAGAAGCGTTTTAAGATGTAAAATCGACGTAAATTCAACCTAATTGAGCGCGCGTTTTAGGGGTTCTATTCAAGATATTTTTTTGCTTAAGGTGTCTTTTCCTACTAAATCGATGCTGCTCTACAACTTTGTAATTGACTATTTTAACAAATTCCTAATAGTTTTTAAAATAAAATTTTTAACTCCTAAAATCTCCGCTAGAGGGCGATGCGGTTGGTCGCATTCGATTGCGCATAGTCACTTTACTATACCGTTACCTTAACTGCATAGCTTTAGCTTGCTCCGTTAGCAACTTATTACAGGGTAAAGGGACTTTCCTTTACACCCTGTATATTAAAGAACTAGCTTTTCTAAAATTCTCTCTCGAAAACGTTGCTAGCTCTTAGACTATTAGATCATAACCTGTTTCAGATATGCTATCAAGGGGGATAGCAGAAGGCTGGGGGCCTGTCCCCCCAAAAAAAATCGAACTTGATTTCTAAAATAAGTTAAAACCCTGTTTTTTAGGGTCAAAGTTCCAAAATTTTTCTGGGGTAGGACCCCCAGACCCCCCTTTACATTTGGAATTCTATAATTATCATTTTTTAAATAAATATTAAGTTAATCAAAATGCAAATCCCATCTTAAAATATATGTGCAATATTTGGGCTAAATGTGCAAAAATTAGTCAATGCTTTGTTTTTTTGGGGTTAAATTTCAAAAATTTTCTGGGGAGGACCCCTAGAACCCTTTAATGGTACAAACTCAATTATTCACATCTTATATTAAGTTCCTTGAGATGCAAATTCTACCTTATTTTTACTGTTACTGTTTGCGGCCCTCCGTGTCTCAATCAACTATGTGAGTGGCCTCCCTCCCAAAAAGGTTGTGCATCCCTATATGTAACACAAGTAAAATTTAGCTAATGAAAATATTCATGAAACTAAAAAAACGCATTCTTCCTTAAAACATTCTATCTCTTCTCATCAAATTTCAACCATAAAATAACCAAAATGGCGATCATTAAAATCACTTTGACTTCGAAAAGTTTTCAGTGAATTGAATACTCTACTCAACGAAATAAAAACTAGAATTAACATGAAACATGAGAAGAATGTGTTATACCAAAGGAAAAATATTTTTTGTCACATCAAGACTAGGGGAGGGTGGGGACGATTGTAACAAAATTTTTTATTTGATCTCAAACTAAGCCATTTTTTATGTTAGAGTTATGAAAATTGGTATGAAAATAGGTTGATATATCCCAATTACAATTCTGTTATGAAAACCGTCCGGTGGACATGCATTGCAATTTAGTAAATAAAACATCGAAAATCGAAAAACGTTACAATCGTCCCCCCTTGAAGGGTCAATTGTAACACAACACAAATTCATAAAAATAGATAGAAAATCATTTAAATTTATTAACAATTTATATTTTCTTGTTAAATAATAATTAAATACATAGACTAGAAAGGAAATAATGAACTTTTCACTCAAATAGTGAGTTTTAAATAATAATGAATGTTGATAAGTAAATAATTATTCACAAGGGCAATTAGGGTATTCATAACTTAATTCCCCTGTATTACAACGAACGTGGGACCATTTTTTGCACGAAAAATGGTTCCTCTTACTGCCCTTGATCGAAAACTTTATTGTGTTGATTATAACCCACTTTAGGATTTTCATTTTTTATTTTCTTCTCACAAAATCTGTGTAATGTTACATAAAAAATATCGTGCTCACGAGCAACACTTCTAATAGACTTTTTAGACACAGGAACCTCAACAGCCTCTCCCTCCATTTTTTCTAGACTAATCAGCCCCCTTTCAGTTTTCCTTTTACGTGATCTCGGCATCCAAAAACCGTAAAAATTCATAACTATGTGCCAATATTAAGGGTAAGTATGAATTATAAATCAATATATCGAAAATACTTTTGAAACATGTTATTTTCTACATTGGGGTCAGTTGTATCATGTTACTATCGTCCCCGGCTGAAGTGTTACAATCGACCCCACGTTGCCATTTTTAGTTCAATCCTCGTTTTCCGCGAAAATAACAACAGTATCATCTTGAAACTAAGCAGAATAAAACTAGGATACATGTACATACAATACATAAAATCAGTGTTGTTGTGCTTCATACCTGCAGTGCAGGAGAAGGAAAGTTACATAAAAGTAGAAATTTACTTCGATGCTCGAAAAACACTCTTTTCTTAATTACACAGCCACAACTCAAATGTCAGCCTTGGCAATCTCTGATATTCTTTCATTCACCTTCCTTTTACGTACTGTCATCTCCTTTTCACCCAGGCATCCTCTCATTTTGAAGAAATCAAAGTGTTACAATTGCCCCGTGTTACAATCGTCCCCACCCTCCCCTACACTGTAAATACGGTTAAATTTGAATGATATTAGTTTGAGAATATTTTAAATAGAGAAATTAATGTTTCTCATCAGGAGTCTATCACGACAAACCAAGGTCATTCATTTTCTTTCCCAACTTGGCCGAAGTTTCCCAAATATCCAATCCTCGTAACAAATATATCTTTTGCCCACGCATTTGGCCCAGCAATTGGGACCCCAACTGGATAGTTGCAGGCGGACACACCTAGACGCTTACTATTAAAGCATGGCGCTGCATACTGATGGTAGGTCTGTAACCCATTCCTTGAGGGTGCCACCAGATTTATTTTTATTGCTAATCACACTCACTGGTCTCTTTGTAAATGAATGAATGGTGTTAAATCACCCGTTCGTTGTAGAGAATGTTTCGAATTCCTTTGTCCTCTGGAGAAAACTAAACGCTCTGAGAGGAATAATAAGTGGCACCTTCTATTAATGCCACCATAAATATGCATTTTTTGCATATCTTCTAGTAGGACAGTTTTATATCACCATCTATTACGACTTGCATAAGGTTTCTTCGGGGAAAATGTATGTCCTGTTCCATAGATGACAGAAGTCCAGTCATAGATAATGTTCACCATCACCATGCTCCACTTAGAGTATTAATGTATTTAACTTCGCATTTTTTACGTAGGGTTGTTAATATCAACCAAGCTTTCTACGAACCCATATTTTATTTTAACCGTCTGTTTTATTTTATTTCAACCTGTTGGATCTTTTCAATATAAGAGTAGATTGATATCGTATTTCTTTTTCTGAATATATTTAATTTTATTAAATATTTATTGCGTAAAATTTTCTCGCCATCTTGTTTTTCTTGGAGGATAATAAAGGAATGCTGTATGAGAGAACCTAAAATGAAAGCTATAATTCAAACAACCTTCTTTTTTTAAAACCTTGAATAATATTCATCTAAATCTCCCGTGAAACTCTACAAACCAAAAAAACATCCATCTTTTTTTCAACCACTGTCCTAAACTTTTAGTATCAAAAGAAAGCTGACTGTTTGTATAACCGGCACTTTTGAAATAAATACGTTGATATTTATGATAGGGGTATTTTTCTTCTGCGGACGCTGGATTAGCTTTCAATCTAAAGGCACATTCCATTCATAATCACCGGCCAAGTCTATTCACCCCTGGAAACAAAGAATTCCAGTAAAACAAAATGACACTCAAAACAGCTCTCCAATAATTAAGCTTCGCTGTTGTTTTCTCATCAGCAGCTTCCGAACCTTCCGCTGCAGCATTTGAATACGAAAATCGAAAAAAGTCCCGTTCAGGCGTGTTTTTGCTCACATCTTTGAGTGATCTCTGCTTAGTGCTACCAAACCTGATGATATCTCATCCATCATCTCATTACTTTTGAAGGCATTCTTAGAATTAACTTTGTTTGAGAACCGTCTCGGACTGTAATTTGACTACTGATCAATCATAGCTTTGCATTTGGCGTTATTAGTCGAAATATGTAATCCATTAAGCTTAACTCCGGGTGGTTCGATCTTAAGTAATCAATGAATAATGAAACAACTTTTATACACGGAATAATTATGGTGTAATTCCTCTCCTCCCCCAGTCTTTGAGAATAAGGATCCTCCCAAAAATGCATACCAGGACTTAAGCGATTAGAATACAGTGTTAAGAGGAAATTTCGTTTCACCACTTAAATGTTTTTTATGCTAGTTCTTAAAAAACAGCAAAATTTTTATGCACGAAGGATTCTTTTTGTACGAATGCTGTCTAAAAACAATAGCTATATTAATTTGTAACTCTTTGTCGTATCATTAATTCGTTAAAACGTCGTTGATAGTTTTCAATGATAATCAAAATCAATTCTTTATTCTATAGACTGTTTATGTTCTCTCGATAGCAAAAGGATTATAAGAATATTACCTTATTTAACAATTTTCTTTTTTTACATACAAAGCAATCAAAATGCTCACGCCCTCTTAGTGTTTTATTTTATTACTTCTATATCTTAGATTTTGCACTATTACTAATTTATCAAAACTTTCAGACTGAAATGACATTTTTATCTTTTATTATTTTTTACCTTAATTCTTTAATTTTTCACTATAATTATTTTTTACGTCAACTCAAATTATAAATTTATATACTATTTTTTTACCTCAGCTTATTTTATTTTGTTAAAGATTCCGTATTGCCATTTCTTATCATTAATTATCCGTCAATTTAACCAGAAAACCATCAACAAAAATGTCTAAACTCTACTTCATAGCACTTCCGAAACTAAAACTTATCGTTTTATCCTATTTCTCAAACATATTTGGGTTCGCTACAGGTGGCTCCCAAGTACCTGGCTCAAACCTACAACAGGTAGGGGAAGAAGTTCATTGTCAGCAGGGGGTCAGGAATACTCTAGCACCTGGCACTGGGGCTTTTTTTTCCTCTGGGAAGGGCTTTCGCGGCAGAGGGGTACATGTGAAGGGAATACCAACAGGCTGAATAGATATCATCGCAATTTGTAATTTGGCAGTAACCTACATCTGCTGTGGGCTTTCAAGGCTTTTATCGTGTAATCTTGAGCCCACATTTTCGTTTTATCAAGTTGGTTTCATATTGAAAGACTTTTGTGATGCTCAAAGCAATCAACGCGGGTTTTTACAAACTCATAGGAGATATTCAAAAAATTAGTAAACTAGAGTTCGTGAAATAGAAAAACACTTAAATAAGTAAAGTTTTGAGTATATTGTTATCAGATCTTCTTTAGGGGTTATTAACCTATTATTAAAATAAATTACACAAATATGCTTTATGCATTCCATTTAAACTAAATGAAAAATTATAAACACCGAAAAACAAACAAAAATTACTAATCATACTTAAAAATGTATCATTATTTCCAATTGGAATTAGTTCCAGATTTTTTTACATTTTTTTTCGAGAAAGAAAGTCTGGCCACTCGAATAGACACAAAAAATACAAATTAATGTAAACAGATATTTAGATGTTTACATACAAATTAATATTATAGATATTTAAAACATCCATCATTAAACTGACAATATAAAAACACGAGAACATTTATAAAATTGCAGTTGAAATCTTTAAAAATCGAGTTAAAAGTCTAGAGGATATCATTTTTATCATTCACGAGTATTATATTTTTGGTATCGACGTGAACTGTAAATAGACCAATTATAGTTACAATCATTATTAAAAATAAGATATTAATTACACAAAATGATATAAGTTTTTTTAAACAAAGCATTTACTATCTTTATAATTATAATATGATGTGATTAACTATTAAATTATAAGAAACCTTTATTATTAAAAATTTATTAGTATTAAGTTTATAAGTTTAAAAACGTCTTTAAAATTAAATTTTGAGCATTATAACAACACTTGATTCTTGCACCATAAAACTCCAAATAAACTAACATTTTTTATAATTAAAATGCTATAGTAAATATAAATTTCTTCGGGTTAATTAACAATAGCTATTAATTAGTTATAGCAGTCTAGTTATTAAATATAATTCACAATTCTTCATTAATTCATAATCCTTTCATTCAACATATTATTTCATGAAAATAGAATTTTTTTGTTAACTTCTTACATTTAAAATTGAAACTTTATTATTGTAACACATAAAATTTGATTTATTTGGTTAAAACATTTATTTCCCTTTAAAAGTATGAATGAATTTTTTAATAAAGTACACAATTTTATAAGTAAAACATTTTATCATTAAAATGTAAATATCTTAATTTGTTAGGTTCTAACTTAATTCGTAAGTGTATAGTTTCTTTATTTTTAAGATTATATGATCTTTTGAACGTAAAATTCCGAAATATAAATAATAAATACATATATAATTATAATATAGCCCTTTTCATTTTCAATGCATAAATTTATTTATTAAGAAAATTTTTTCCAGTTTTCAAATATTCCATTTAAATAGAATTTTCTAAAATTTAAACTTTTAGTTAAACTGTGATTCGTATATATATATATATATATATATATATATATATATATATATATATATATATATATATATATATATATATATATATATATATATATTAGGGTGGTCCTAATTTTTCAAACTCGGAATTTCTTCGGTCGCACCCCCCAACTTTTTTACTTAAGGTATGAAATGAATGTATACCAAATATTTTTCAAATATTTTAATATTAACACGTGCCGCAACGCGATTGAAGTTAGAGTACGGTAGATGCGCAGGACTCCGTAACACTGACACGAGGAATGCCGGCTCGATGCGCACTCTCCGCCGCAACAGTGGACGCTACGCGCGCTTTTTCAAAAGAGCACTTTCAAAAACGGTACCTTCATGTATTTTATGATAAACTTGAAAACATCCTACTCTATGATTATTGCACATATTTTAGGGTGAAACTCATTATTATAAGTGGATTCCAATGGAGGATTTTCCAATGAGGGTTGGGACAGAAAACAAAACTTTAATATTTATAATGTTCAAAACAATGAAAATTGGATTTTAAATGTAATGGACCATATCCGACTGACGTCACATTTTCTCCATCATGTGACCTACTGAGCTTGCAATTGGTTACCACAGATACTACACAAGTAGAGTTTGTAGTGAGATATGATGATAGTGAGATGATTTGATAGTGAGTTTGTTTTCCCCGATCACGTGATTAATATGGGCGTGGCTGAATATGGTGCATTCATCATAGTTAAAGGTTTGATTTGAAATTTACACTGAATTTTATAAGCCAAAGCTCATATAATACATTTTAATGTTTTTAAAATAGCTTTAAAAGCGGCGTTTGGAGCTTGCGTTACTGCATCCCATGGACCTACATTTTTATTTAAACATTTTGAAAATCTTGGGATGTTATCTATAAATCAAAGTACCCATCAGGTAATAAAAATGAAGTTGTAAAAAACACCATTGATGGAAGAAATTCACAAGTTGGCTAAAACAAGCTTGAACACCAATCGAGAGGATGACTACCAAAAGTTTCTATGGTTGACAATAGCACTTTTGATTATTATAAAGCTAAAATGATTAAATTTAAACAACCTGGTGCTATCCATCATTCTAGGTGGATGTCTTAAGTAATTTATTGCTTGAAGACATTTATATTTAGAAATTTGAGGGATAATTTGGATAATCCATTACTACAAGGTATGAGTATTATTGTTAAGCTATACATTAAGGCCTGGTTTGATGTGCAAATGGATCACAAAGCCACATTTCAAGAATTGAATTTCATGACGAGGGACCTGTTTTTCTACAGAGGATTAACCCATTAATGCCCAACTTCTTATTTTTCTTAAATATTTGGTAAACACATAGTAAATAGCCCCAAAACCAATGGAAAAATAGTGAAAAAAATTCCTGGTTAAAATTTTAATTTCTACACCAAAATTAAAAAACGTCCCTAAAAAGGGACGTCAGGCACGAATGCCCCCGTGTTTTTTCCCTATAGTAAACGCATGGTAGAAAACTGTTTTAAAGCCTCAAAAACATCTTCTACCTTTTTAGGTGCAGCAAAAGTGATCGAAACCATATTGTAACATGAATATGAACAAAAAATCAAAATTATTTATCCAATTAACTGTAAAAATAACCTTAATTAACGTAATTTGAGCATTTTTTATGCTCTGAAACACGTTTTTCTTCCCAAATCTATGTTAATTGCAAATTAATTAAGATTTTTAATTGAAAAAGGCATTATCTGCTTATATGTTACCTAATATTAAGTAATAATTACTTTTACACACCTCAAACCCATCAGAATATCTCAATTTGTGAAGTTTAAGTCTTTCAAATGCCCATACTTTTTTCATTTTATTTAATTTTATTGTACGGAACACATATTTCTCCCCAAAAATCAAGCATTAGTGGGATGTGCATTAACAATCCAGATAATACAGATTGATCTGCAGTATAGAACACAATGATTAGCGACATCTAATTAGAAAAAATTCCAAAAATTTATCACAAAAGCGACTTTTTTGGCAATTTTAATGAAAAAAAGTCATTATAACTAATAATTATTGAACTTTTAATTAAAATATAACCGGAATATATTTGCATAAATAATAAATATAGTAAAATAATAAATTTATTCCTTTAAATTAATACAAATTAATTAATTTCTTATAATTAAGACTTTTTATTCCATTAATTTAGCAGAAATAACAGTAATTTCCAAAAAAAAATAAACAAAAATTATAAATTTATTAGCTAAAATTAAAGTAATTTTATAAATAGCAGTTATTTAATTCCTTTCATAAGAATCGAACGTGTTTTTATGAAAAAAAATAAGGAAACAATATTATTTCACTACGGGGAAAACCACGGGGGCATTCCTGCCTGACGTCCCTTTTTAGGGACGCTTTTCGAGGGTCCAAAATAAGGTCAAGATAAAATATTTTGGAAAAACAAAAAAACACCCCAACTGATTTAATGTATAAACAGTAAAATATATCGGCATTGGACATTTTTTAAAATAACAACTAGGATTTTTAAGCTTTTTCTTTTAAAATTTTAAAAAAAGTTATTTTCTGAAAAATTCTATCTTCCAACTTTAAAAAAAGTGAAAATTTTTTTAAATTCTGCTTTCTTGTTGTGTTCTTTATGTTCTATAAAGATCAGGGGTACATCAGTGCAAATTTTGATTCAAAGGAACAATTTTTGTAGAAATAGGAGGATTTTTAAAAAACGTCCCTAAAAAGGGACGTCAGGCAGTAATGGGTTAATGAACATATAATCTAAGGCAGCATCAAAGAAAATGATTAGTCATGGATATGGTTTCTTGGAGGAGACAGTTGCCTTAGCCTCTTTTGATTAACCTGTCCCAACACAGCAATTGTTTCCAAAGAGTTTAGAGGGAAAGAATCTACCCGTGTGTAAGGATGGTTGCAAATTAGTTTTGTAGAACGGGAAGGACTCTAAGAGAAATCAAGCCAATTTTGTGTCAAAATGAACCGCAAACTGTTTTCAAAGGTTAAGTTTTCTTCAAAATTTATTTCCAGGGATCCTTTAAAACGTGTGAAGATTATTGGAGGTTATCAGGAAGGGTTTAAAGTCGTCAGTAACTTATCTGTTGTAAATAATGCTACAGAAAAAGAAATCAAGCTTATTGAAGAATATAACGATATTTTAACGCATAATGAGGAGAAATACAATACCTTTAAAAATTGGCAAAGGATATAAAGGCCAATATTCTTCATGTTTAAGCATTTTATGTTCAAAAAAGTACTGAAATATATTGAATTATATATTTTAAATAAATTTTATGATTTTTCAAAGTTTTGAGAATTTTGATGTTTTTTCAGATTTTCATCCCTTTTGCGGCACGTGTTAATATTAACCGATTCGGATAAAATTTTTACCAGTTATTTACTACCCCATAAGGAAAAAATTTAGGGGGTGCGACTTGAAAAATTCCGAAAAAATTTTTTTACCATTATACTTAGGACCACCCTAATATATATATATATATATATATATATATATATATATATATATATATATATATATATATATATATATATATATATATATATATATATATATATATATATATATATATATATATATATATATATATATATATATATATATATATATATATATATATATATATATATATATATATATATATATTGTGTAAATATAAAATTTTAAAAAGTACATAAAAGTTTAAAGTAATAAGGCTTTTTAAAAACAAAAGTTGAAAGTTAAAGTTAAAAATTATTCTACTTTTAATTATACATTTAGTTTCTTTGATCATTATTAAATTTACTATTGCAAAAACAAAGAGAAAAATTCAGTAACTTTTTGTAAATAAATAAATACATTTCAATTTGATATTTTTTTAAATGTTTTGAAAATCAATATATTTATGCATTAAAATTAAAAGGCGTATGTTGTAATAACAAATTTTATTAATTTTAAAAAGATAAATGTTTATTTTTATGTACAATTAAGGAGATTATATTTTTTAAATAGAAAAACTTCATAAAATCCTAACTATATATAAAAACTTACGTTACGCGAAATAAGGCATTTTAAAAAAAGTGCTTTATTTTAACTATAACCAAACTTTATAATAGTTTAAATACGAAGATAATTTTTACTTTAATATGAAATGTTTATTATTAATGTAATGTAAAGGTTATTTTAATGTAAATTACTTTTACATTAAAGGCACGTATAGGTCGTTTTCATTTTAACTATATAAAGTTTACTTATTTTATTAAAATATTTTATTAATTACTCAATTCAAGTAAAAATATTCTTTATTCATAATACAACTCTTGTCACAGATAATCAAAATATTAAGTTCTTTTACTGCTCAGATAATTAACTATGATGTTAAATAAATTTTGCTACTAATTAAATTTATTATACGTTTGAAAGTAAAAAAATATAATCAAATATATACAGTTTCTGTATTAAAATATAAAGTTTATATATAAAAAGTTTTTTTAATCTCTCTATTCTAAAAAAAAGTTTTTGGTGAACGGTTTCCAGAGAAAGGCTTTTTAATTACTGAACCAAATGACACATATATGGTATCAAAATGTCCGAATTCTTTCCGGATTTCCGAGTAAGCCCTTCGATTTTTCAAAAAAATTCTTAATTTTAAAATATTTCCATTTTTTTAGATTTCGGATAAGGTCGCAGTTACAAAGCAAGAAACTATGAATTTTAAAACAATTGAAAATATATTTCACTGTTTTTTTAACATTCAAATTCTCTCTATTCTAAAAAAAAGTTTTTGGTGAACGGTTTCCAGAGAAAGGCTTTTTAATTACTGAACCAAATGACACATATATGGTATCAAAATGTCCGAATTCTTTCCGGATTTCCGAGTAAGCCCTTCGATTTTTCAAAAAAATTCTTAATTTTAAAATATTTCCATTTTTTTAGATTTCGGATAAGGTCGCAGTTACAAAGCAAGAAACTATGAATTTTAAAACAATTGAAAATATATTTCACTGTTTTTTTAACATTCAAATACATTAAATAATCATATTTCTATTTATCACACTAATTTAAAAAATATATATTGGATTCTTTTTAACAATATTTATATTTTTGATGTTCAAACGATTTTAATTATATTTAAAACAATGTATAATTAATTTATCTTTTATTTTTAAATAATTAATTCATATTTATATATTTATCTTTGTCGTTGTGGCAACCTAATCATTACTATATTTACAATAAAATATAAACTCGCTTTCAGAAATTTTGAACTTTTGCATTTATTTATTACAATAATAATTATTTTTATATCCTTTTGCAAGTTATATTATTTAAGGTAGTAAAAGGTAACTTTTTTTATAATGCCAAACGCAAAACTAGATATGGCGGGGGAATGTTTTAGAAATAAAGATAAAAATCGAAAGTCAGAACATTCGTGTCATTGCTATGAAACTGACACAATTTCGATGTTTATTTGTTCTCATGAAGCAAAATTCTAAATTTTCGTGATGTTTACGATAATTACTACATTTTTCACAGACAATCAATGAAAATCATTACAAATTTTAAGAAAGTAACATTTATTCCGGAGATGTTTCAGTGCTTTTGAATGGATCTGTGTGAGAAAAACATTACCTTGGGGAAATGGTAAAAGAAAGTTTACACTGCTTTGTTACTAATTTTCTTGGAATTAAATGGCGATCCGCCAATTCATATTGCCATAAAGGAACTGTTAAAATTTCGCCGCTGAATGAATATTCCCCTTTTTTGAAAGAATACCCCAGAGAAGTAGTTCCCCTGTTTTAAGAATGTTTTATAAAATGAGTAAGTGCTGTGAGCTGTGTTTTGTGAGGATGGCAAAGAGATCCTTAAGTATCAGCGTCAGCAGTTAACGGGGGTTGGCGAGCGATAGCGAGCAGGGGGCGGTAGCTCCCTAGTTTTTAAAATATAACTTCTTCATATTTTGAATTACTCATTTGTATCAAAATATAAATATCTTTAAAATTATAAGTTTCTTTGATAGTTTTTCTACTTTTCGTTGGAACTTACGTTTAAGGTTTTAGTTTTCTTTACGATTTTAAAACTAACTTAACAAAGATACAACTATTATTTCCTGAAGGATGCTCTTAATCAAGTTTCAACAATTATGTTGATTTTAGAATAATTTTAATTCAATATTCATCACTATTTTAAGCCGTACATTTGCAAAATGTTCAATTTTATTAGTCAAAAATTGATTACGTAAAATATAAAAAAATATTGCTTTGTATAAGACAAATGAAAATAACAATTAGCTCTTTCGGTATATTAAATTGATGTTAATATGTAGCGTTATATAACATTTTAACATATCCGAAATATAATTTCGGTGTCACGGACGTTTCGCCTACTGGACATTTTTTTACCCCCCCTTGATAACAAATTCCCTAACAAAAACATACCTACAAAAAAGAAGAAGGGGGGGAAGGAAATTTCCCGGTAGGCGAAACGACCGTAGAACCATAATTTCGATCGACGAAACAAATTCTGAAACAAAAGAGAGATACATTACAAAATACCCATCAAAATACCTATTTCTTAATTATGAATATTCCAAGTAAGGACTGAGCAGGTGGAAGTATAAAGGTGGTTATCACATAGTGTATGTTTAGTCGAAAATTCAAAGATCATTATTCATTAAACACTGCTGCGATGTCAAAACAGCTAAAAAATTAGCAGGAATATACGAAGCAAAAAAATATTTTTATTTTTAGCCACAAAAGGTCACGGTTAATGCTTTCCGTTGATGGATCTTTAAAAGTAATTCTGCTTCCCTTCTATTTATCTTGATTCACCTCCATGGGTCTAAGGATTGGTGCACTGATAGCTCAAAGCTTGCGTACACGCACCACTGCATTTCAATTTCAGTGTGCAATGGGTGCACTATGCCATAGGGAAGGCAAGCGTTGCTAAGTAAATAGAGACTTGTCATTACCTTCTGGAGAAGGGAAGTGCTGTTTGAAACCAGTCATAAATGCTAGAGGCACTCTAAAGTGACCAATCGGACGTGTTTTTTAGTCCATCGTTCTAGCTGAAACTATGAATTATTCTAAAATGTGTTTAGATGCTTTCTTCGCCTGGAGAGCTGATTTTTTTGTGAATGGGAAGAAAATGGTTTGGAAGAAAAAGCGAATTCCTTTGAAATTGAATGTAGATAAACAGAATTAGAACTTATGGTAAATAAGAATTTATTCGGAAATAATCTTAGATATTGGGAAAGTAGAAAATATAATTAATCTGAAAAAGTGGTTTTTTGAAAATGCTAAGATTGAATAGTTTTTTATTTGAAATAACTAGGCTTTTTTGGGGGGTCTACCAAAAGTGGTGAGTTGAGCTAAATATTTCAACTATGTAAAGTAGAAGACCTTTGTGAAAAACTTGATGTTTTGATTGAGTAAATTAATTTAATGTACAAAATGTATTTTTCAGAAAAAGTTTCTTTAAAATATCGAAATAATTCTAAGGGGATAATATGATACGCAGCTCATTATCCATCTTTATTTTGTAAAAAAGGCCTTTATATGCACAAAACAAAACATAAAAAATGTCACTTGCACTTTAGAAACTTAAGTTATGGGTGTTATGTGATAATGACTTTAACGTGACAAGTTTTCTTTCTTCCTTTTTATGACTCACAGCTGAGGTATTTAGCAACATTCGTTTGGACGTTAATTATTTAACTGACGCATTACTGTATGACTCAATATTCTTCTTCGTTTTGAATAGTTGGATAGCCAAGTGTTCTTAGAACTTGTGAGTCCTTGTGTGTGTTCCTTAGGAATACATCCAATAAAAAATTAAAATGTATCGTTATTTTTTTAATAGTGTTTAAAATTTCGCCTAATTTGATCAAAGGGCTTCCTAGCATGCTATTTCCACCCATGTATATTTTTTTCGTTATTCTTAGTGTCTTTCTAAATTTTAATAATCTTGTCTATAAGTGAACCTTGCATTGCTTTAGGGATAAACCTTTAATAAATAAGTGTGATTCATGTTTATTTCCTGCAAAAAAGTGTGGAATTACGATTTTTTTTGCTACTGATGAATAATGTTTATGCTGTCAAAAATAGTTATTCAAATTTTGATATATGTACTTTACTTGCTTTTGTTAGCATTTTGCAAACCCTAGGACAAAATCCCACAAACGTTCATGGTTTTTTACCCTAATTTTGTTGCTTTTCCTCACACTTGAATTATCCTTAGTTAGTTTAATAAAATAAGATAGCTCTTTTTAGTGTGAAATCTATAATTCCTTTTAAGCATAGTGGTTACAACATTTCTTTCTCCTTCCTTTATATATTTTAAATGCTTTCTCCCAAACAAAAGTATACCCACTATTTGGTCTTTAAAAATCGCTCCCTCTAAAAATGGTTAATTTCAAAAGTGTAAGGAAGAAAGGGAACTTTAGGGGCTATTTTCTTTGCAACGATAGATATAGAAAACAATAAAATACTGTTTAATTTAAACAGTGATAGAAATCAAAGTTTATTAATAATTCATCATTCAATTAAAGTTTGTGTGATTGCAATAAAATGATTCTTCATTTTATTTCAAGAGAGAAATATAAACTTTTTTGAAAATATTTTGTCTATGATTAAGAATTGAGTGTCGTGAATGTAATGCATAAGAATTCACGTACAATTTGAGACCTATTTTAAAAATTAATACTGTTATTTTCGTCGTCAGATCAAGGATCGAATATGAATATACTTCTTATGGCTGACATAAAGTTACTTTCATAATTGTCACAGTCGGCTGCTTAAGAAATTATTCCCCCCACAGAAATATTTACAAAGAATCTCTACTTATTGCAAGAAAATAAACAGTTTAGGGTCGCTCCTTATCAAAAGGATGCCGCGATACTTCTTAAGCCCTTTGCCGATACTAATTCCCCGAAATGAAGGGTTGCAGTGAGATTCCCGGTGAAAAAAAATTTTAATTGGGGAGATGTGTTTGAAGTAGAGGAACAATCGAAAATTTTTAACAGTACGGCCTTCGCCGCTCAGCTGAACTAATAAAAAGAACGGACACGTTCTGTGCGTAATAAAATAGGTCATGAATAGGTTTCGTCGAAGATGGAATAACATTGGTTTCTTATTTGAGCAATGAGTGGCGGCCATTTTGAGTTCCTGGCATTTCCGTCGCGTTGTCATGGGAACGTGTCTTGCGTTTACAGGCGGTGCTGGCCGGTAAAAACCACAGGATGACGCAAAGTAGAGCAGGCTTGATTTGTGTCACTGTCGGACTAAGCAAACATTGGGCGTCATTCGTACGAGTAGCTTCTGCTTTATTTTCCTTTTACGTAGAAACTCTGGAATTTTAAAAGTTAAGCGTTATTTGCAAACCCCTGTACCACGCACTAACTTTTAATGCGCTTTCTCCTTCAACCTTCAAAAACAAACCATTACATCAATGTTATGTAGTAAGAGCTTCTATATATTGAAATTGACAGACGCAACAACTTGTTGCTGGTACAGATACAAACTTTTAGGGTCCTGTACCATACAGAAATTTAATGGCTGTGCATAAGATCTGAAAAACACATGGGAAACTTCCAAGTTATTTTCAATAGTTATTCTTGTTTTGTTTAGATATTTATTGACATTTTTATTTATTTATAGATATTTGAAGCCATTTTTCAACAACATTGTTAAAGTGCTTATACCTTGATTTAATATTACTATAGAATAAATCACACATGATATCAATCAGATCTTTTATTTAATTAAATATTAACTTTTCGAAACTCTTGTGCTTGGATTAACCTCTCATCCATCTGGAAACATTGTTTTGGATTTATAACATATAATAACAGATCCCTCTTTACTAAGAGAATGACTCTTACTAAGACTTTTCTTGCTCTAAAGTACCAAAATTTACTCTCAACAATCGTTTTAAAGAGAAAAAGATGTGCATAATTTGCTAATTAATCTTCCAAAAGTCCCGCTGAAAAACAATCCTTATACTTTAATTCTGTTGTTTTATGTTAATAAAACTAAGATTTCAAAAAAAAATTAAATCTACAGCAATAAAAATGCAATTTCTGTAACTAGCGTTTCTAAAAACAAACTGGCATTAATTATTCGCACTTGGTTTTAGTCCTACCACTCCAACAAACTTCACCCCATCTCCTTTGAAAACCTTTCACTCCCGCCCGTCCTGAATTTTCATTAAGATTCCTTCGCAATATCGGGCGATCCAGGATAGAAAGGGCTAAACTCGTTATTCGATCGAAACGAAATTTTTCTTTAAAAGAAATACAATTCTCATTAAGTCATCAAAGTTGTATGAGACGGAATGGGATCCAAATGACGAACAACGCTGTAAAAGAATAAGAGGTGTCACCGCTTGTACTTCCCAGAAGTGACCGTAGGGCACTTGGAGAAGCACACTCGCTTGTCATAGACTTGGAGATAGACAGGGATTTTATGTCTCCCCTGCGATTGACTTTCAAGGGCGGCAGCAGGTTTTGGAAGATCGTAAAATTAGAAGCGTAAGATTCATTAGAGGCTAGAACACGTCGTGACATGCATAAGGACCATCTGATGTATTTGATGTAATCGAGATTAATGTAATGGTTCTAGATAAGAGAGTAAAAGACAACCGAAATTTCGTTTGAACGGGTGTAAAATATGATGAACATGAATGAATAGCCTCGGGTGTTTCCGCAACTTGCAGGGAAACAGCTTTCGGTGAAAAGTCGTAATAAATTAGTTGAAATTGAAGTATCCATTGTTTAGAACGCTAGAATTGAAGGATATTTATTGCCTCAGTCGAGAGATAAGCCTCATCTTTTCTGAAACTTTTCTTAACGATTACATTTATTTGGACTTATTTTGGACTTTTTATAGTCCCGTTATTAATTGAAACTAAATTTTATTTTACACTTTTAAGGAATTTTTGAGTATATATGTATTTGAAGACTCGGGCATTTAAATCAAACAAATTTTGCAGTGTGCACTAAAACATTTATTAAAACTCTTAATTTTCTCTGAGTTCAATTGCATTACATATCAAATGTTTGAAAAATAATAGTTATCCAACAAGATTTAATCAAACTTTTTTTTTCAATCTGAAAGATTTCTTTAAAAGATTCTACTACAAATTCACACAAAGAGTTTGACAATAGACCCATAAACTTGCTATTACCCTATTTTGTTGAATATTTTTCTTTTCCCTCTCCTGTTCAAATTGATAATTTCTAATAATCTAATTACTAATTAACATCAAATAAAGCTTTTGAACTGAACAAATTGTGCAATTCTTAATTCCATCAATTTGAAATTATTCCTCAATTCCATTCAACTCCCCGCTAAACTCTTAGCACCTATTCGATGGTTTCAAATAAGTCACGCTTGATAAGTCAGTGAACTTGGCAACAAAGCGGTTCCCTTCCTATTACAGCTATGATTACTGATTCTGGTGCTTCTCTATGACTCTCACTCTCACTTGGATCAGTATCTGGGAGTGTTAGGAAACGACAATGAGAATCCTGATAATAATCTGGAAAATAACCACCCGGTGGGAATGCTGTAGGAAGAGTTCTGTGATTCTACAGTTGTATAATGACTGCGGTGGTGATTTTCACAAGCATCATTCGAAAGTAACGATTCTCACTGGAAATTGTTGATATCTCTTCCCCCTTTGGTTCAAGCAAAGTACGACTCTGTTTCTTTCTTAGTTAGTATGTGATGGGGATGGAGAAACAAATCAAAATGCTACGCTTTAGTTTTGAGGAATCCGTCCTAAAATAAGTTAGGTTTTTAATAAGACTCCTCTTCCAGTTCATGCTCCTAAAAATAGTAATCCCTATTTAAAGAGCTAAAAATCTTTAATATGAAGAAATCATGAATAAGTGACCTATGTCCTCCCCAGATGATCGACATGGTCTCCAAACTGATCCCTGAAGCTTTTGAAATAGGTTGAAGTTTTAAGGACATTATTCAACTACATCTACTAAGACTCTTAACATGACAAAGAGATCATTGCTAACAATTTTTTATTTTGATGAAATATTGCTTATCATTTTAAATTGAATTCGTTAAAAAAATGTCCCATCCTGTTTGTTTTTAAAATACAAGTTTTGCTTGGAATTAGTTTCTGATGATAACATATTTTCTAAATGTAAATGATGTGTTTTCTACAAAATAATGCCTTTCACTGCTACGCTGTACTCTCGTCACTTAGACTAGAGCGTTACATTCATAACGTTTCTTCCTCAGTGATCTTGAAATCAATAGCCGACATGATACGCCGGATATTGGTCATCACGCAAATGTCAACAGCTGACTCTGCACAGCTGCTATTAGTATCGACTATACACGAATTTGTGACAATAGAGGTAAATTATGTACTTATGACTGTGTGTTCCAAGGTAATAATATTCTGAAACAAAAGCAATGGTGTCGCTCTTTGCAATGGGGTATTTTCTAAGGGGTATGTGTCCAATGGCACAAAGAGGAGGTTATTTTTGTTTTCAGGGGTATATATGCCGACAATTCCCCCTCCCCGCCTTCTCACTTAGACAAAAGCAGTCGTATTTCCATTTTTGTTTGAAACGATTAGACAAACTTTGTTGAATTCTTACAGGTCATACAGTTTAACTAATAGCTCTTTTCCCATTCTTTTAATACAACTTCCTTTAACTTAAGAAATTTTTAATCAGTCAAAATCCAGAGATGGAATAATATCGAAAAAAAAACAGACCCCTAAAATTGAAAAACCGTTTAATTCTGTAAATCGAAGGTACTTTAAATTCAGTCACCTCCGCTATAGTGAACCCGAAATTTACAGTCTTGTGAACTTTCTTGTTTTAATTCACCTTCTTAAAAAACAATAAAAATTGTATGTAATAACAATGGTTATCTGACGAACCTACAGAAATATTGAACTATTGATTGGGTCGTATGAAGGTTCACACTACAACTGAGCCAAACTGTATTAGAGCCCTAGTGAACCTAATTAATGGGGTCTCAGAAATAAGAGCTTTCATTTCAGACCCCTTTCATCTCCATCCCTAACAGTTTTGAGGGTCAAACTCCATAATCTTGGAATCTCTCTCTCTCTGCTCATAAGATAATTCCTCATCAAGCATTCCACGCATATCTAAAAAATATCATCCAGAAAAATTTCGTAATGGGAACATAAATGCTCTCACTAATGTTAATTTAGCTCATCTGAAACCTGTAATAAAAGTAAATGAACAGAAAGATCGGATCCATTTTCTCTGAAGCAATCCTTTATCTGAATGAATGATGTCTCTCTGAAACTTCAATCAATATATCCTCTAATTGATGTGAGAGCACGAATTGTGCCACCTGATTTATTGAGCAAAAAGAATACCTCAGTATTTCTGTCGGCCATTGCACCAGCGATCCACGTGACACTTGAAGGTCGGACTTGAACAACCTTTGGCTTTATTGCGCTTTTTCTATCAAAATGATACTGCCTCCGCTTCAAATGCCCCTAAGTACATGTTTTGGAGGAAATTAATAAATGCGCGCTCATTGTGGAACTAATCAGGGAATAACGATCGATTTCTGATAGTGTGGAAGGTTGCCATTACAGAGTTTTTTTGGTTATTATACCTTTAAGTGGGGATTTGAAAGTGTTTTCAGTCCACTTCTTGCAAATGACTCACAATCAGTGAAAATTGAAAAACGAAAATAATTTTGCCGATACCTTTTATTTAAAAAATGCATATTATACCTTTTAATACGTATTGACGTATTCAATATTCATACAGTATAAAAAATACCCTTATTGACGCTTATTTATTAAAGATTATCTGTGCGCACTTTGTAGTAGTAGTTATTACTAGTGAGTTAGAGTCACAATAGAGGTAGTTATGATTGTTAATAGTTTTATATTCTGAAAGATTTCACAATTTAGCAGAAAAGTTTTGATAGTAAAAGTAAGAAATTCAACTCCTTTCTTTAATTTTTGATACTACTTAATAGAAGCAGCTTTGTTAACATTTTAGTTGAGCCAAAATATTTTTTATTACACATAGAACTTTATTACACATAGAGAACAAACACAGAAAAGTCAGATATGTGATTCTCCAAGGGGGAAGAAACTTCCCGTTCAGGCGAAAAATAAATTCTATAGACAAATGACATATTACAAATTACAACAACACAAACATAAAACTGAATAAAAACAATAGCTAAATAATTAAATAATGATGGCAGCAAGCTGACAAACCATTAACTAAATATGCTTCATTGAAGTGAAAAATATAAATCCAGGTCGTCGATATTAATAAATAACTCAAATAAATTTCTTTTGAACTCTGAATATTTATTAATGGAAGTTAGATTTAAAGGTAAACTATTGTATAATTTTGGTGTGAGGTAAAAGAAATGCTTACAAAAAATTGATTTAGAAAATTTTGGGATTTGATAAGTTGCTACAGCTCTAGTATTATACGGTCTTGCTATAGTGTTAAATAGAGATTTATTACGATAAAGATAAAGTATAATACGGAAAAAAGCGTTGTGACGAAGAGGCAATAATTTGAGTAAGCTAAAATTATTAGGATATCGCCTCTCCCGTGCAAGACTCACACAATAGGGTTGTTTCCTTCAACTGAAATTGATCATTTTAACACCAAAAACATTAAGAGAAATGCAAAAGAATAATTTACCCACGCTCAAAAAATTTTTAGACCAAATAGTTAATTAGTTAAAAGCATTTAAAATTTGGAGCCGCAAAAAAAGAGGCGTGGCCAGCTGTGACGTCATTTGGTATGAACCGGCGAAAAGTACCGATCCTTTACCTTGCCTCTTGCCTGCATTTGTGTTTTGTTTTCGAACTGAGTATTTACGCTTTGCTTATCATAAATATTTTAAACTAAGCTTTCGTTTATTGTTCTTTTACATCATTACTGTACACAAAACAGGATTCAAATTGAGCTTGGTTTTATTCGAGCAGATTCGAATAATTCGCCGAAAATTTCGGTTTTAACTTCGGTTGATTTCCTTAGAAACGATACACGGTTCAATAAACCAGAAATAGAGGAGTTAAACAAGCAAGATGAGTACTATTTCGTATTCTGTTTTTAAAGTTTTAAAAATCTATTATATTTATTAATAAAGAGCATTTTTAGTTCGAGTACACTCCAGCATTGTGGTAGGGTAGTTTTATTTTCAACTCCCGTTTTGATCCTGAAAAAAGTAGTAGGAATTTTGAAATAATTTTACTATTGGTAACTAGTTACATCTTTGAGAATTAGTTAACATGTTTTCTGGAAAAAATCAGACATTTTTTAACTATTAGATATCGAGTTTACAAGCGCGCACCTCGGTCTTATTTCCCGCCAACCCATAGAGAAATCTTCTTTTTCGACATATTCCCCTTTTTGATGGTTTAAAAAATAAAAAAACTAATGAATATTTAAAAATAAGATAATTATCGAAGGTTACAAACATATTTAGTTACATTTCAACGTAATCACCTTGAAATGAACTATTTATTGCACCTTTTTCACAAGTTTTTCTATCCCTCATCTTGAAAAGTTAGATTTTTCGTTGATTCGCAGGCTGTAGCTCCATGAATCACCAATGCCTGGAACTTGGCTGATGCACAGCATATGGTTTTAAACCTGCACAATTGCATACTGCAAAAATCACCTGCCTGCCCATTGTTTTTTGTTAATGCGAAAAGAGTTTGAAAGAATAGAAATTACACAGGTTTGCAATGAAAAAGCTGTTTGAACAATTATTACGATTTCCTATGTATTTTGGTGTGCTGATAACGAAAAAAATATTGAAAAAATCCTGTACGTCAGGATTTTTCACAAATTGCAACATAATATTCTAATTTTCCCATTTTTTTATAGTTTTTGAACATTTCTAGCTCCTCCCTTTTTAAAAATTAGGAGCTGTGAATGATGCACATAGTAAACTATCTCATCAGGATATTTAGAGATAATTATAGAGATTGAAATAAAATATTAAGCAAGACTTAATCGTGCAATAATGAAGGATTTTTGTTGTATAGTTCAAAGAAACGTTCTTGTTGATAATCACAAGGGTAAATTTACCAAGAAGAGCTTCATAAGGTGGAAAAATTGGCTGAAGAGTGTGTAAATGAGTTTATTTTAGTTATATAATGATTTTTATGAAGAATATGTAATAAAAAATTTATTTTATAAGCATATTTTTATTAAAATTGAAATATTAACTTATTTTACAATCATACCTAAATTGTCGGGAAACATGCCATTCTAGGGCAAAACAGAGATCATTTTTGAGTTTAGGGATCCAAAAAACATTAAAACTAATCACCTCATTAATAAATTTGGATTAAAAAATCTACTTCTTAAGTGTATTTACATTTTTTTTAAGAAATGTTGCTATATTTGCTCAATTTGTAACAAAATGCGATGTTTTAAAAATAAAAAGAGGTCATATTTGGATTCAGCACACCAAAACACATGAAAATGATATTCAGATAAAGTTTGAGTCGAAAAATAATTTTTTTAAAAGATACTTTCATTTTCTTAAAAAAATTGGCATTTTTGTTAAATTGTGAAGAAAGGCGAAGTCTTATGATAAAATGGAAGGCAATTTTAGATTCAGCACATCAAAAACCATAAAAGGTTTTATGGAAATATTTGAATAAAAAAAATAGTGTTAAGAGTCAATTTTTCAAAATTTTAAGGCATTTCCAAAAAAACCTAAAGACCTGAATTGTCAAAAAACGTGTGGCCCTGGGCAAAATGGAGGTCAATTTTTGGATTCAGCGCACCAAAAATCATAAGGTTTAGGTGAAATAGTCCAAACAGCTCGGAAAATTTTTTTTTGCGGACCTGTGTTATCATATTGGCCGGGGGAAATAAGTTCGGGAAGCGCACTTGTAAACTCGATATGCTCGATTGCTGTATATTAATAATGTTTAAATTAATACGTTAAAGTTTTGAGATGATTCGATAAGTTTAAGATAGTAATTTTGGCTCTAAAACTGTACAAACTAGTAATTGTCCATAGTTCTTTAGTACTTCCCTCGTTCCGTTGAGCAGCTGGCATGAAATAAAATCAAGACAGATGTTTCTCTGAACATTGAGAGCTGAGAGTCTTTTCCATAACATCAATGTTTTATTTGTTTCCAACTTCGAACAATAAGTGTTGCATTTTTAGTTTATTCAAAAATATTCATTCGCGCTTTACCGTAATATAGCGAGTGCAATTCTCACAAGCTAAAATAATGCGTGCTTAAATATCGCACTGATTTCTGGATCTATAATTTAACTTAAGATAATTTAACTTAAGATAATTTAACTTAAGACATATTACTAAATAGCTGTGTCTATGTGTAAGCTTTCTTGTGTTGATTTTGATATAGTTTACAGAAAATTTTCTTCAAATGACTAACAAATACCGAGAGAAGTTTTTCCCAATAGATGTTTTGTTTGAGATAAAAATTTCTCCTCTTAAACTTATTAAACTTATTATTATCATCTCAAAACTTTGACATCTTAATAACATTGAAAATATACAACTTAACTTTCAGTAGCCATTTTAATCATGCATTCCCAGATCTTAAAGCGGCCAAATAAATTTTACGAAAAGCGTCGTTTGCGGTCTTCTTTTGTAGCCGCAATTTTGAAAAGAAATAATACCCCTACCAAAACCATACATTGTATTCTTAAATATACGTTAACCACAATCCCCTTTGTTTGAAATCTCCACCTATTACCAGTTTTTCAAAAAAAATTCAAAACCAAAACTTAGTAAAAACTGTCAGAACTTTTCGGACAACTTAATATCTTTCGTGAGCAATTTGTGTTATCAAAAGAACTATAAATTATGAAACAAATAAGAAGCACATGTTTACTACACTATGTTTTTTAATAGTGCCAAATGGATACTTTAAAAGGGTCTTCACAACAGTAGAGTTTGGAAGTAGCGGAGCCCATTTTATCCTTCATACAGGCTTTGAACCATTTCTTCCTCAATTTTTTGTTTCTTGGAACGATTAAGAACCTTTTACTATGTGTTTTTGCAGTCGATGTGCATCCTGGCACAATGCAGTATTCATAAGCTTTTTTTACTTCGGAATCCATTCTTTTTTACTGATGCACGTGCTTTCTATTGGGAAAAATAAGAGCGCGCGATCGGCGAAACCTCGGATACTACCAAATGACGTATCTGCGCAGTGGCGCGTTTTTAAGCACTGTGACTGCGCATCCTCTTTAAAAATTAATAAAAAATTAAATTAAAGTCGTAGCGACCTCGGGATTTTTGATAACAACTTTTTTCACTATATTCTACCAGGAAAAAAATAAAACAGAAAATGGGAAACTACCCTATTGCAAAAGTTGAAAGTTTTACTATACGGGAGCTTGGCGCGGAAGGACTTCTAGATAGGTTGCCAAGTTGATAGTCGAAGCTAGAGTTTAATCTTTGGTGATTATTTCAATTGGCGCTAAGATAAATCGCCAAACAAGGCTTTTTATGTTTTAACGCGTGAATCATGGCTCATTCTTAACTCAAGTTAAGCACCTTCAGCCACAGTCAGTACTTTGGAGGGTGACCACCAAGTATTGGCACGTTCTTTTCCCCTTTCTCGATCTCATATTTGCCTACGTTTCTGGAAAGGACCTATACTTGACATTGAAATTATTCTGCCCGTAATAATGAATGTGTATAATAAAATGCACAGTTTACTTTTTTAAATACTTGGATTTTATCAGAAATATTTAATTTTTCTTGAGATTCTTAAGCAAAATAGGAAAAGTATGAACCCTTTTTTTCAATTTAATTAAATGGACAACCCGACAGGTGAGATCTTCAGGGGTCAGTGTTATATTTCTTTTTTTTCAATTATTAAACCTCATTTAAAGCTAAAACTATTTCCAACTTAAAAATAATCTTTAAATTTTAAATAAGTTGGTTGACTTTCTGTATTTTATAATCTTATTTTGATGGATTGTGTGACCCATGCCTCCTAACATTCTCAGCATTACCACCATCGGTTTGTTCTTTCCTATGCTCATACCTAAATTTTGCCTACTTTTCAGGAGAGTATTGATACCTATTATATGCCCCATGTAAAGTAAAATGCACGTAATTTTGTAATCACCTTTTTTAATGAATTAAAATTTTCTCTGATCGTCAGAGTTTAACTTCAAAGACTGGTTATTGTTTCAGTGCAACCAAAAGGTATTTCATGATCATGTAGCATAATTCTCACGGAGGAATACACAGATAGTCGATTAAAAAAAGGTTTTTCATGATAATTTCTTCAGGAAATAAAGTCTACCTATAAAATCGGCTATAAAAGAAACGTAATTTAATTAAAAATGTAAATATATTTCTATGATCATTTATTATTTAGTGCAGAATATTCTGATAACAGGTAGATCCTTTCCTGAAAAATAAAAGCAAATGTGTGTAAGGAAAGAGAAAAACGCAGCTATGCTTGATTTGGTCAGTGGTCACCCACCCAAATACTGACTGCACCCGAAGGTGCTTAAATTCCGTGAAGAAATTTCGATGTTCGATATGCCAGCTAAACCACGATTTTAGATTCAAGCACATCAAGCCGTTTTTGGCGATTTTTTTTAGCGCCAATAGAAATAATCCCCAAAGATCACACTTTTGACTCTACTTTTTCGACTTGGCGACCAATAAAGAAGTCCTTCCACGCCAAGCTCCTGTAAAGTAGACATTTCAACTTTTGCAATTGTGTGAGTCTTGCACGGAAGAGGCGATATGACTGCTGATTTAAAATTTTGAATATTTCATTTTGAATAGAAATTAAAGGTTATATATTGGATCTATATTCTCCACCCCAAACAGTGACACCATAATTTATTAAAGAATAGAACCAAGAAAAATATAAAGTTTTTAGAAATGACAAATCAATTTTATTTTTAGGTGGTAAAAATTAAGTAAAATAAAGCGTAATTTTTTCCCCAATTCAAATATATGAGTTTTCCATTTCAAGTTAGAGTCTACGTTTAGTCCAAGATATTTGTAGCTTTGAACACATTCAAGAATATGACATTGGCAGTTGTTTTTAGATTTACATGATGAAATGTGATATTTTAAGTCAAATGGTAACTCAGATGGTCTTAAACTGAAATTAATGTATTTCTTCTTCTAGCCTTACAGCCCTTTGTGAGCCTTAGCTTGTTGCACAATTCTATTCCAGGCAGCTCTGGATCTTGCCTTTCCTTTCCAGTTCTGCACTTTCATTGTCTTAATGTCTTCCAGGACATCATCCCTCCATCTTTTTTTTGGGCGACCTCTTGGTCTTGTTCCCATGGGTGTCCAATTTAGCATTCTTTTTATTCCTCTATCATCTTCCATTCTCTCTATGTGTCCTAGCCATGATAGGCGTTGAGATTTTATAAATCTAATTATGTTTTTACCTTTAATGATTGTCTCCAGTTCTAGGTTTGTTCGAATTCTCCATTGGCCATTTACCTGAACTGGTCCCATAATCTTTCTCATTACTTTTCGCTCGAAGATAAGTAAATTATTTACACCTCTATTGGTCATGGTCCAAGTCTCACTTCCATATGTTACAACAGGTCTTATTATTGTTTTATACAGTCTCATTTTTAATGGCTTTGAAAGTAGTTTATTTTTCAGTAGGTGGTTGTATAAATAGAAGCATCGATTTCCTTTTAGTATTCTCGCAGTGATTTCCTCTGAATTACTACTTGTATCTGTAATGATGGACCCAAGGTAGGTAAAGCTATGAACTCTTTCAAAGTTAGTTTTGTTTAAATTTAAAGTCAAATCATTAGCATTGTGTGTGAACCACTTGTCTATTTTGATTAAATCAGAATCAATTTGAGTCACCAATTCATTTAAAGTGGAACAAGAATATAATAAGACAGAATCGTCAGCATAGGTTAATATCTTGCCTGAAAGATTCAAGTTACAAAAATCATTAATAAAGATTAAAAAAACAAAGGACCCCCCAAAAAAAATATACAGGGTGTATCTGAAATGGTGCAACAAACTTTAAGGGATGAGATGATAGTACTCATCAAGACGAACAAGAATCGGTATAGAAAGGGGGGTCCCAGACCAAATCCCAGGTAGTTAAAAATGGAGCGACACGCCAAAAAAATCATTGAAAAATTCAATTTGTAGAAGAACTACTATTGGTAAAAACTTAAGTATGGTCTCAAAAATTGTGGTTTAATATGATTTTTAAAATTATCTTAAAAGTCTTCACTTTAAAATTTGTTTTATTATGAAAAAAGTTAAAAAACACAAATAAAATGTGAAAAATCTGTCAAAACCTTATTTTGTATTTGGAAATCCTTTTATTTGATTTGATAATCTGAAAGAGCATTAATGAAAACCCTAAAATCAAAAGATTCACGTAAATACCATCAATATTAAACGCTTGAGATCCTGTTAAAGGCGTGCGAAAACAGATCCAAAAAACAAATGTTCAGGGAAAATCTACTAGTTACGGATTAATGCTCGCTTAATTTCTCGCCACGATTTGCGTTACGAGATTCCTCGCCAACTTTCGCCAACAACAGATCGCCCTAGCTTGCTTGGCGATCTGTAGGAGCTTGGCATATTTCGCCAAATTGGGAGAGAAAAGAAATTTAGCGATTATCTATCCGTAACTCGTAGATTCTCCCTGAACATTCGTTTTCTGGAGCTGTTTTCGCACTCAAAAAACAAACTTTAAAAGGATCTCAAGCGTTTAATATTGATTGTATTTACGTGAAACTTTGGACTTAAGGGTTTTCAACTATGATCTTTCAGATTATCAAATCAAAAGAAAGGATTTCGAAATAAAAAATAAGGTTTTGGCAGATTTTTCACATTTTTTTGTGTTTTTTAACATTTTTCATAATAAAACAAATTTTAAAGGGAAGACTTTTGAAGTAATTTTAAAGATCATATTAAACCACAATTTTTGAAACCATAATTAAGTTTTTACCAATAGTAGTTTTTCTACAAATTGAATTTTTCAATGGATTTTTTGGGGTGTCGCTCCATTTTTAACTCCCTAGGATTTAGCCTGGGACCCCCTTTCTATACCGATTCTTGTTCGTCTTGATGAGTACTATCATCCCTGAAAGTTTGTTGCACCATTTCAGATACACCCTGTATATTGAACCCTAAGGAACACCTCGATTTGTTACTAAGTACTCGTTTAAATTGTTACCAACCCTAACTCTTTGTGTCCTTCCTGTTAGATACGAGATAAACCAATTTAAGATATATCCTCTAAATCCTGCTCTTTCTAGTTTGTATATCAATAACGAATGGTTGACGTTGTCAAAAGCTTTTTTTATGTCCAGAAAAATTGCCACGGTAACTTTGCTTTTATCCACACTATTCACAATAAACTTAGAAAATTCTAAAAGAACCATTTCGGTAGATCGGCCTTGTATAAACCCATATTGGTTAGAGACAAAGAAATTTGTGTGAAACAAGAAATTATACATCTTTTTAACAATAATTTTTTCAATAACTTTAGAGAGAATAAATATTGAAATATAGAAAAGAATTAATATAGAAAAAATATTAGAATTAATAACAAACTATATTCAGTTAAATAGTTTAAAAAACGTTTTCATTCTCCAAAAAAGTCTGAATAAGAATTAGTTAAAACTCTGCATCTTCTATTAAAACCGCATTTAAAATTTTATATTGTCTTATTTATCTTTTTCTTGATTGTGGTTTTAAAATATCTTCCATAGAATTGTATAAAAAGTATTTAGTATTGTTTGCATAAAATTTTCTTAAAATTTTTAAACTTACACCTTTGAAAAGTTATACATCGATGATATTATACTGTCGGAAATTCAAAAGATAATAGGTATAGAGTTTACAAAGTTATTTTAAAAATTCAGAATTTAAAGTTTTATTCAAACTTTTTTTATTTATGTGACAGATTATCTTTTACTACTGTCAAATAACGAACGACAGGAGAAATGGATCTATTAGCTTTTTAGTGGGATATTCAGCCCTGAGATCGGGGATTCTGTCCCCCGAAATATTTGGACCATCCTCCAAAATCCGTAAGACCGTAAAATGTTCCCTCCAAAATATCCCATTCTTTGATCGCGCTGGAGATATAACAAAATCAGCACCGTCCCCTGGTGTCACAACTACAGGGCCCCCTTCTCTCCCTTTTTAACCCAAGCAGCACAAAAGTTCAAGATTCGTCCAATTTTCGTCATGTATCACCAAATTTCATTTACTTCTTGTTGCAATTATGTTAACTTGACTTATTTGGTATGAGTATGGAATGATGAGTTTGGTATGACACAAAAAGTTCTCTCAAAAGGTATGGCACAAAAGTTCAAGATTCGTCCAATTTTCGTCATGTATGACCAAATTTCATTTACTTCTTGTTGCAATTATGTCAACTTGACTTATTTGGTATGAGTATGGAATGATGAGTTTGTATGAGTTTGGTATGACTTATGGGAATGTGATATAATTTGTAAACATCCCCTTCGCTGTTGGGAAAGGAATGCAAACTTGTTCTATCATAATTGAAAACCACTAACAAAACATGGAGTACAGAAGATCGGATCAACTGATAATATTTATTTGTTTAATACCACTCTACTCATAATCCTAAGTTATGCCGCATGGCTTCGGTCATCTTCATCGCCACACGTGCTTGGGCATAGCGGACCGCCATATCTGTCCAGCCAACGCACCTAAAAGAAACGACCCTGAAAAAGCCGTCCGCGCAATTAGCGAAAACAAGCGAGACAGATGGCAAAAAACCTCTTGCAGATGATCCTCTAAATAGAGGCAGCCGTGTAAGAAGAATTAAAAATGGCCAACAAACGACGCATTGTCGTCCTGCAAGCAGCACAAAGTTGCACGCGAACTGTCGTGTGGATGGTGTTTTTCTTACTCCCGAAATATGTTTAGTGACTTCGATTCGAGGAAGCTTGATTGAGGATTCACTGCCGAGTTTTTATGGAATGTGGATGATGATAAAAGTCTTCTCCTCCAGAGTGGTTGGTTGGCGCTCTTTCTGATAGATGGCAGGATGGGTGTTGTTGGTGAAGTGTCCACTCTGCTTTTTTTGAGACAAACTGGTGTAAGTCCATGGGGATGACTCTTCAGGGTAGTGGTATGGGGGGGTGTAGCTATTGCATTGTGCTTTAACTGAGAGCCAGAAAAGTATGAGACCAATGTGCAATATTTTTCAAGAGGTTAAGTAAAAATCCGGTTTGTTGGAACGAGAACTTAATATTCTTTGTTCACTATGAAAATGTTTTTGATACTGATCAAATTGAGTAAATTCTTTTGTTAAAAATTGCCTCTGTTCTATAATTATCATTTTCTCTCACACGATCTTCTTATTCCACAAGCTCATAAGGTCTTCTAAGCTTTCTTCTATGTAGTATCGAAGAAGGTGTCAATTTTTTTCGGAATTTGAGAAAAATATTTTCAGAAAATTAAGTAAATTCATTTATACTCAACCACCTTATTATAAAATGAGATTTCCTTGAGAGAGATCCTTTCTCTTAACCCTTTATGCCCCAAATTATTTTCCTCATCCTCATCCAAAATATGTCAAGTTAACGTAACTACAACTATAAGTTAACTCAATTTGGCCTTACATGACGAAAATTGGACAAATTTGGAACATTGAGAAGTGGGACTTACAAGTCCCGTCGAGACATAAAGGGTTAACAAACTCAAGTGAATCTTCACGCATCCATAGCCATAAGAACTTACAATATACACAGATATTTCCCTTATATCAACCGATATTATAGCATAGTTTTAATATCTTCACGAAGTCAGGCAATATCGGTTAATATTACTGTGTTATTTAGTAATAAAATTTATTACATCCGTACTTTCACAAACTACTACTTGCAATAACAAAAATTAAATTAGTAAGATTACCTAAGCTTTTTCATCTAACCTAACATTACGATAACGCTTTCAACTACCTTCAAAACAAGAGCTGACCTTAATTCTTCAGTCATAAGTAACTGAAAAGCCTTCTTCTCGTCAGAAAAACCGTAAGACCTACAGCATAGACCGAAAGTGTGGCTTTCCATCTACCTTTCACAACCAGCGACGATGTTTGCTTTGAGAACTACCCAATCTTCAAGGCCGTTTGCTCTCTCTTCACTTCATTCTCTTCATCACCTGTCAAAATACCTGATTTTGACTCTTTGCCCCCAGCTAAGGGACGGAATATTCGCCAATATTTAAGAGAGTGTCCGACAAACAGCGCTGGGGAGTCAATATTTGAGCCATATCCATCCACGACAATGCTCTTGCGGGGGAAAAGTGGCGTCTTGGAAAGTGATGAACAAATATTGCTCCACTCTTTAAAACAAAAGGAAAGGCTCAGTGAAAGGAGGTTTAAAAAACGAATTCACGGCCGTTTGCGTGTTTTCGCTTTTTCCTGGTCATTCCGGAGATCTTTGTTTGCTTTCGTTATGATGGGATAGATGGGATATATAGTTATACGTATATAATATAGCTATAAAATATAGTTATGAATAAAAACAGGATAAACATTTTTTCTCTCATTTCATTACTTTCCATTAATCACCTAGTAACATATCTAAGGTAAAATATTTTTTTAATTTAAAAGTTTCCTTAACGTTATTTTTCTAGACACCCGGTGTCCACTTTTTTAGTATTGACTTTTGAAACCATCTTTTTGTAGTATGCTTAGGAAAAATCTAGACAACTGGGGACTGAAAAATAAATTTTTAAAGATAAGATTATTTTGAAAACCCGAATAGGAATATTTAAACTTTTCATTTTATACTCTGTTCATTTGAACAGGCGCTTGAAAATATTTCCTTCCCCCACCACCGATCGGTAACCATAGCAACTATCCTCGTCAAAGTGACGAAGAAGGCTTACTATTGGCTGCTCGAAGAGCGTAACTATGGTTACGCTTCTAGCGTGGGGGAAAGCACTATTTCTCTAGCGCCAATTCTAAATGAATAGAGTATAAAAGAGTAATAGAGTATTTAAATTTTTTGTAGTTAAGTTTGCAAGTTCCTGTATAAGAAATAATAAAGATCATTAATTATTTTTAGTCTAGTTCATTTTATTTCAAATTCGGTCAAAATGTTAAATAACAAGCTGTAAGTAATTTCATTCGTGCACAGTAAAATTTAGTGACTTCAAATTACAACTTTTAACATTAAAAATCAAATAGTACTTTTACGCAGCTAAATTAATTTCGCTCACAAAAGGCCTTGTCCGTCTTAAAAAAAATTAATCTGGTATTAAAACGGAAATAATATTTCTCTGCAGTGCTTGTTGTTGTTAAAAATACCAACTTCACCACTCTGGAAACAAACGAGACTCGAACGAAAAAGCAATAAAATCCCCCTATCGTTAAAAAATTCATTTAAATTCTTCAAAAACACGTTCCATCCTATCCCCAAGCAAACACTTATAATCCGAATCACCTCATGCTCCAATCGACCATTAAAAGCGAACAGTCTGCGGCAAAACGTGACACTGTCCAACCAATTTCTCGCCAAGAAAAAATCAGGTTCCGAGCCTCCAATAGCTCACTCTCGGACATTCCCGCCGCCTTAGTTTTATGCGAGAGGTCTTTGAACCGTCACTTAATGCATGATTCCAGACATAAGCTCCAGGTATTAAAAAAGAAGCCTCCAACTCCCGAAATTTGCCTGCCTAGCGGCTCCACGAAAAAACCAAAACCCACATCTCCAGAGATCAAGAGTTCCTCGGAGGCTGTATGTATGCATCGCTGTAAACACGATTGAAATAGCTGATGATAGACCGAGTCTGATAGGTCAGCCTGCTGTATGGGGGAAGGTTATTACATAGGCATCCCGCTACTACCTGTGTTTACCAATATTGGTATCAGCTCTTTTGGTGTTTTGCTTTCTTGTCTAGGTGTGGAAATTTAGCTTTTTCCAGACTAGGTTTCTTTTTTGAGTGGGTTTAGGGTTTTATAAAGGAATGTCAGTTTGGTTAATTTGATATCATTCACCTAGTTTTATTCGTCTAAATCTTAATGATTTTTGAAGTTTGGATAGTTTTGTATTTTCTAATCAAATCTGAAACCTTTTAAGTTCGGTTCTCAGATGGTAGGAATATTATGCAACGTTTTACATCCACTGTTTTTTTTCTTGCGATGATCACACAGCCCTTCATGCTAATATTAATCGACAAATTTTACGTAAGGAAGTGTGTGATGGGTATAAGTATTCTTCGTTTCAATTTACGTTACCAAAAAGTTTTGTCGTCATTCAGAAAGTGTTCGGATGTTACCTTTTCATTTTTTAGAGCACGATATTTTCCCGTTTTGATTTCATTAAGTTTTGGATTATTTGTTGATAAGTAAACCAATTTATACAAATATTCTGTTTTAAAATTAATGAAAAACGTATTTTTACTACAAATTGGAACAATTGAAATTAAATATCATTTTAAAGCAATTTTACTTCAACTGCATTTAATTACCCGTAGTTCTAGAATAAAATTATTTTAGAATATATTTGCAATTTATAGCTATAACTATAACATAACTATTTCTTATCTGTTCAATTTTTTGTAATAATTTGAGTAGGCATATTTTTATACTATTTTTATTCCATCTTTTAAAGAGTTCTTTGTTTTGTGTGGTCTTTGTTATCATTACATTGAATAACATTGTATAATGAAATTATACAATGCTATTCAATATAAACATTGAATAATTTTATAATTAACGAGTTTAAGGGGAAAACTAGACCCAAATGAAATCGTAAATGTTATTTGAAACGTAAGGCAATTAACTCACCCAACTTTGAAAGAAATCCCATTACAGCGCTCTTTCTTTACAGCGCAAAGTGTGTTTCAAGACTTGTTGTTCCCTCGAAAGTAACTGTTATAAATCCCCATAGCTAAAAAATATGTAACTATTAACTAGTCTCTGGTTTAAAGAATTTTGTCTGGTGCTCTGATTCGAGCTTGGCATCATAAAAAATAATTAACAAACCGATCGTGGAAAACGAATAAAGTCTAAATTCACAATTTATAACAAATATTATTAATAAATCCTCGTAAAATGTTTACTCTTGCAAAAACTATACCTTTCTGACAACAAAAACACAAAACAGTGACTAAACATTTTATCATTTAACCCTCAACTACCCTTACTTCATAAATAAACGTCACTAGCATTTCTGCTGTTTAGATTTAAAAAATATGATTATTCACGCAATTTGTATGACAAAAAAATAAACCGCTTAAATTAATGACCTTCCCAAAACGAATATAATGATTTCCCTGCCGTTCGGTATGCGGCATGCAATTACATTCCTAAAACTATAAAACTTCACCCAATCCTAAACTCCTCAAAAAGAACTCGTAAAATTCCGTTCAGAGCTAGCCGCGGCACTGCAGGGTTGAGTTTCCTGCTGTCTATTGTATTCCGGACCCAATCCTATCCTCGAGTGCACAATCTATACCATATGAAAGCTTTGCCCAAGCTCTAACCTTAACCTCAAAGAGAACAAGTTCGTGCTAGGAAACTTAATTTCTTTATTTTTTTCCCTCCCCTTCTCCTTGACATTGACGGATACTGGTCTCTCTTTTCTCCAATGAAGGCTGCTTGTAGAACAAGTTTGGTAGTAATTTCTGCTGTTTTTTGCTTTACAATCAGAAACTACACAGCCCCTTTTCCATTATTCCTCACCTCTCGGAATCATTTGCTGTGCTGGGAGACATAGCTACCTTATCTCTGCTTTTAGGGTGAAATTAAATAAGTGCAATATTGGGGCTCCATTTGAGGTGGTGTGGTGGTTCTCTTGCCCCATTGTGAGTGTATCATTTCAACCTTAAAAAACCTTTAATGGTCTAGATTGAGCAATTTCAGAGAAACACGTGTAATTTAGAGAGTGGGATTTTTTTTCGGTTGAAGCGTATCATCCGATGTGAAAATATAGTGGTCAAGCATTTTCTCGTAAGCTCTAAACCTTCCTGTCCCCAATTCTTAGAACCAGAAAAGTTCCAAATCTGAAAATAAGGCTATTAATATTTTGTATAAAGAATGAACAGTTAAATTTTTGATTAATAAAAACTTTAATTAATATTCTATGAAATATTTTAATAATACGTTTGGATTATTATTTGTTAAAATGTTATTTAATTAATATTGTTATTTATAAAAATTTTCAAAATTTGTATGTATATCTTAAAAGCTTTGAAGACTTACAATGGATTAGCTTAAGCCAAAACCAATGCATTTAATCAATACATTGTTTAAAAAATATTATGCGTGAAAAGCTATTTCCATTTTTCGTGATGTTATATTTTTAAAATTATTTCCCCTTGGATGAGTATTTTTTATCTAATTACAGCTACCGAATTAGTGTTACTAAGATAGTTAAAAAGACCATAAAAACAAAAGATAAAAATTGAATAGAAAAAAATGAAAAAAAGATTAGGGTCCCGTAACCTTCATTTAACTTCGGGGTAGTAGTAGGGGACAATCCTCAAATTGCTTTATACGTTTAAGGGTAAAGGGGGTCTTGTGTGTGACGCATTGTCGAAAGGAATTTAGAGGTTTCAACTTTGTGACATCCCAACTTTAAAAATTAATTTCACTATTGTTCGAAGCCCGAAGAAAATATTTCAAAATTAAATTTCTGCCACATCTGTTCAACAGAAACTTAGCTATTATTGTTTCTCCAGTAGAGAAAAATGGTGTTGCAAATTTAGAAAATGTTGAACTGGGTTCATAAGTTTCAAGAATGTAATATTATACATAGATGGGTATAAATCCCTTGAAAATCGCGAGTAACGTAATTTTGAATGACCCCGTAGGCTAGGACAGCTCTTGGAGTTTAAATCTTGGAGTGACATGCATAATATAATGGTTGTGGGGAAAAGAAATAAAAGGGAATGAAAGCGACTTTTTTTCGCAAAACAATTTTAAGATCTCTAAAGAATATCGAGAGTCCTCAATTAATGACTGGGAAATACAGTTATTATTTTAATTTTGTCTAATGATGAATCACAAGTGAATAAAATCGCTCTGCATTGTGTTCAAACACTGGACTATCCATTAACACTCCCAGGACGGTTTGAAAGCCTCCCTAGGAGTGTGATTTGTGTTTCCTTTTTCCAACGGAAGAATTCCCACTGTTGATGGTATCTCCAGCCTAAACCACTCGACTGTGAAATGAGATTTTTACTAAAGCAACAGATTATATCTGCATTGCGATGTATAAATATGGGATTATTTCTATCATACCAGTCCCTTTAAGACTCCTGCCCTCTTATAATGGTCATTCAATTGAATAATGTGGTGCAGTGGTGTTTTTATCGAATTTGGTGTAATAGGTATACGATTATTGATTTATCTGAGGCTATTGTTTTTTCTTCCCAGGCCTCGTAACAAGGTTAATATAATAATAATAATAATAATAATAATAATAATAATAATAATAATAATAATAATAATAATAATAATAATAATAATAATAATAATAATAATAATAATAATAATAATAATAATAATAATAATAATAATAATAATAATTTTATTGGCAAAAAAGGCTCACTGGCCCAACCTCGTAACAAGGTTTGAGGGTTTTCTATCAGAGGGTTGCGACCCATGAGGGTCACAGAATAAAAAAATTGACTAATAAAAATAATAAAACGGAATACTTTTCTAAAATTAGTGTTGACTGTATAAAATCACTGGTTTTATTATTTATCTTACTTTAAGGGATTTATTGTTTTTTCCTAATACGTGATTGTTACGAGTAAAAAATTTCAACACTCTTAGTAGGGATAATTTTAAATAAATTTATGAGGATATATTAAACCTAAATAAGTATTGAAGTGTCTAGAGGTTGAAAACCCCTCTAACCCATCGCTTAGAAATGTTAATCAGTTAAAAGAGAAAAAAAATGGCAAAACATAAATTAATTAACTATTAAAAGTGTTAAAACTCTTCACATTCTTTATTAAGTGGCATTAAATAGTAAAGAGTTGGCGTTATTCACAAATTCTTAAATAACTTAGGAGTCTTATATCCAATCCTCCTATCCCAAAAGGGTACTTTCGTACAATCCGCATGACAGCGATTAATCACCAAATATTTTATCGTGTTTATTAGGGTGGGTCATTTTCCTATGGCGATAAAAAAATTTTAAAATTTTATCGGGCACAGCAAGAAAAAGGTGCCAAATGGTCTAAAACTAACATGTGTGAAATATTATTCCATTATAATAACTCTTTATGGCCTCCGGATCGGCCTTAAATGGAACAAAAATACTTAATTTTTCATATTTTTAAAAAATTTTATAAATGAATTTTTTTGTCGATAATTATTTAAATCTCACAACTATGAGTGTTTAAAAGCAAAATTAATCATATAAGTCACATTTATGCAATTGGCTGAGAGAAAACAACTTCCAGAGTGGCAATATAATGTATTACCATAATAACAAAACATGCGTAGAATAGGAGGATCTTTTTGGCCAACAAACAATGGATTGTCAGTGGCAGATTTTAAATATTGGTAGATCAGATATATTCTCCCTCAATTATGGCCAGTGTAAAATGATATTTTAAAATTTTAAAATTAGAAACAGCAGTTGTATTTTTCATAAATGCGGCGCTTTCAAAATTCAGCGGACAGTTATTATTTCATTGGCTGGTCTTGGGAATCAAATGTGACCACATAAAATATCTTGGAAACAAATGTCTAATGGATAGTTTGTTCATAACAGCAATATCAGGATGAGATTCACCTCAGTAATGATTTACCTAATTTTTTTCCATAGCAATAGACTGAATACCAGGAGCATAAATTATACTTCGTTAGAGGGAGGATTGACTCAAAATAGCTTCTTAGCATTCACTTATGCGTTCATAAAAGTTTAAATATAGCAAATTTAACTGTTTAAAATAAACACAAGTAAGTTCTAAAAATTAATGTAGTTAATATAAATATTTTGAGGATAATACTGAGCTTTGAGCTGAATACGCTGATCTACCGCTCTTCTTAAGAAAATATTTCAAAATTTGACTCTTAAAATATGTTTTAATTTATTTTTTTAGCAAGAAGGACTCTTATGGGGACACTTGGGATCAGGGAAGACTGTATTGGTCCCAATGGTTTTTTTTTAAAAAAGCCACATTTTGCATTTTGGACCCATTTTTGGGTTTTTTCAAGAAAAATCAAAATTTTGGCAGTTTTAATATTGAAGAAAAAGATTTAACGAAATAACATAACAAGAACTGCAGTTGAATGGGTTTTTTCAAAATTTTAACCAGGTTTCAATAAAGTTTTTTTCATTATTGAATGGGTTTTTTCAAAATTTAGGACTTTTAAAGTTCAAAGTTTAAACTTTATAAAAAAATAAAAGGATTCTTTTAAATTTCAATGTTTTTTGTAAATTAGATTTCTTTCAATATTGTGAATGAGTTTTTTAAAGCTTAGGATATTTTTAAAATTTAAGTTGTTTTTTTAAATTTGGGCTTTTTTTATTATTGAATGGGGTTTTTCAAAATTTAAGCCATTTAAAGTTCAAACTAGTTATAAAAAATTAAGGAGGATTTTTTAAATTTCAGTTTTTTTTTTCAAAAGTTTAATAGATTTCTTTCAAAATGTAATGGGTTTTTTAAAGTTAAGAATATTTAATTTTAATGGGTTTTTTCAAAATTTAAACTAAGTTTCAAAAATTAAATGGTGTTTTTTTCAATTTCAGTGGGTTTATAAAAAGTAATTTGGTTCTTTCATTATTCAGTGGGTTTTTCCTTTATTGAATGGGGTTTTTCAAAATGTAGGACGTTTAAAATTCAAACTAGATATAAAAAATTAAGGAGGATTTTTTTAAATTTCAGTGGGTTTTTCAAAGAAAATTTATTTCTTTCAATATTGAATGGTTTTTTTTCAAAGTTTAGGATGTTTTTTTGTTATAGTGGGTTTTTTCAAAATCTAAACCAGGTTTCAATTAATAAGGGTTGTTTTTACAATTTCAGTGTTTTTTTTAAAGTAAAAGTGTCAGCTTTCAAATAACCAACCCACTTATCTATGGAACAACTGACATTATTTTGATAGAACACATTTAACATAGAAAGAACTCACTAAAATTTGAAAAAAAAACACTTACTATATGGGAGAAAACCACTTAATTTTGAAAAAAACAAATTTTATATGGGTTTTTTCAGGGTTTTATTGAAAAAACCCAACCCACTTGGGGGTTTAAAAAAAACCCGGGTTTTTGCCAACCCTGCTTGGGATGGACTATCCCTAATATGCCACTGAAATTTCAAATATAACCTCAACCTTTAAATATTATCCAAATATCCTCCGGGGGTTGAAATCTTATTACCCACAAAAGGTACCCACCTTTTGACACATCAATTTTAATTAAATTTAACGTTTTTACCATCCTACTCAACCGGGAATAAAGGTTTCGCACATTTTTATGATTCCAGAAAGAAATCTTTGATTGCCAGTTCTAATCATTGGGATATTTCAAAATAAGTAGTATTACAACTCAAGTGTTTCAACTCTGGTTTCCTTTTTAATTATTTTATAGTCTTCAATGATGATTTTATACCATTGTGTACGTTTATATTCATGACAGATTTGTCCAATCGAGGTAAAAGCCCGATTTTCATTCGTCCATTTTTACATGAAATTACTATATTAATCGAAACTTTGACGTCAATCCGGAGGAAAAAAGAGTTATCGTAATGGAATAATATTTCACATATGTTAGTTTGAGACCATTTGGCACCTTTTTGTGGCTGTTCCCCTGGAAAATTGTAAAACAAATATTTTTGACTCACCCTAGTGTAGCTATATCAAGTTTATTTTGCTTTGTTTGATTGCGTTCTTGTTAGTGCCAATAAGAATGTAACTTCTTGTTTTCGTTATATCTTGGGGGAAAAATCTGTGAATCGTGGCAATGGTATGCGGTTAATACGTAAGTACCCTTAAAAGTAATCGCATTTTAAGTAGCCATGTCAAACTTTTAAACTGAAGATAAAACGCAAATTTATAATAAAGGTATTACTTCAATTTTTATACTCTTTTTGTTTCTTGAAACTAATACTATTTAATCACTGCTAAATACAAACTAGCTGTGGAAGAAATGCCTTCTTTAGCAGTGTTGTGACAAAACGTTATAAAAGTTGATAAGGGTGGAACTTAAAAATGTGAATAATATAAATTTCGAACACCAATTAGTGTAACTACATATAAAATGATGATCACCACTTTTATAAGTAAGTTTAATTTATATAGTAACAATATCGCTCACAGTTTTCGAATGTTTTATAATGTAGGTGTTACATTCCATGTATTAAACAAGTTCTCTCATCAAGGGAAATGCTAAACTCAGAGTAGAAGCATCTTGTTCTTCGCAGTGCGTAAGAATTAAGGGTACAGAAAACACCATTTTGTAAATCTTCATTTCTCTTAAAGAGTGACTGAAACCGGGAATCCATTTTGTGTAGTTTATAAGTCCTAACCCAGATTCCAATTATATTTTCCACACAACATAATCTGATTGCACTTCAAGTTTTGATAGTCATATACAGGGTGTATCTGAAATGGTGCAACAAACTTTCAGGGATGATAGTAGACACCTAGACGAGTCAGAATCACCTAGGATTTGGGGGTCCCAGACCAAATCCCAGGGAGTTAAAAACGGAGCGACACCCCAAAAAAATCATTGAAAAATTCAATTTCTAGAAAAACTACTATTGGTAAAAATTTAATTAGGGTCTCAAAAATTGTCGTTTAATATGATATTTAAAATTATCTCAAAAGTCTTCACTTTGAAATTATTTTTATTATGAAAAAAGTTAAAAAACCACAAAAAAAATGTGAAAACTCTGCCAAAACCTTATTTTGTATTTCGAAATCCTTTCTTTTGTTTCGATAATCTGAAAGAGCATAGTTGAAAAGCCTGAAGTCCAAAGTTTCACGTAAATACACTCAATATTAAAAGCTTGAGATCCTGTTAAAGTTTGTTTTTTGCGTGCGCAAACGGCTGTTCTGGAAACAGCTCTAAAAAACTGTTTGCGCACGCATAAAACAAATGGGGGTATGGAGATCCTCCCCCAGAAAAAATTTTGAAATGAGACCTGTAAAAGTTGGGGTTTTATTCATTTTGAGAACCTTTTTGGGTCTCCAAGGGGGGGGCACTTTCCAGAGTGCCACCCCCTGGATCCGCCACTGTTTCAGATACACCTTGTATATTTTAAAGACAAACCTTTGTGTAACATTATAAGACCCATTTGTACGAATTTGCATTATGTTGATCTATATCTAAATAATTTGAATCTTTTCTATTTCATGCATGTTTAAATATATTCTTTTAGCATATGTACTTTCCAATCGAAGTAAAATATTTTGGACATTCACATCGAATACATTTTTATAGAATCCACTAGGCTAGTATAAATATTATATATACCGTTTCACCAATTAAGGCAATTTTTAGATCTCTTTTTGAGGATATCATCCCAATTTCAAGATATAGAAACCAAAACACATTGAGGGGTAAATGACATGGAAGAATTTTAAAATACACACTTCCGATAAGAGTACGATGCACCGACATCGGTTCCCTTTTTCAATGCCATACCTATCTACATTTCCTAACAAGCCAAAATTAATGGATCACTTAGCACGTCAAAAAGCGAACAGGCCCCGTCCCCCCTGATTTACGACCCCCGTTTCGTAAAGCCCGACGCGAAAGTGTCGAAATCCGCAGACAGCTTTTCGAAGAAAAGAAAAACTCCGCTCTTTTTGTTCGGGTCCAATATTTCCTTTTGGTCATTGGAAAGCTGCTCCCATCCCAGAACGTGAATTGTGGGACGGGCGAAGGAAAGCAAAAGAAGAAGAAGAGAATAAAAACACGCGTCCGGCCGGTCTTGGAGATGAAAGTTACGGGAGGGTCGGCACCAGTGCCAGCCACCCTGACCCTGTGAGTGCACGTGCCTTCCAGAAATGACTTTCGCTTATTTTCTTCTTGGATCCATGTGTACATTCAGCCAATGAGGAGACTAGCCTTTGGGCAGGCGGTAGAGACAAGATACGCAGAAACACGCCGCTGCTGGAGATGATCCTTTTCCGATTAAGTTAAACTGGAGTTGACTCTGGTAGGGTGATCTCCGTGGCCGTTGCTGGCGAGCGGCTCTGGAGACTTGTGACCGTTACGCCGTGGATGACTAGTGACTCCTCGCTTTTGGATGTGACTTTTCGCCGGGTGGATTTGCAAATCGCCGAGTCAAAAGCCGTTTGATTCCACCCTCTGCTTACTGTGGAGATCGATGACTGCGTGATGCCAACCTTATACCACCTAGTTGCTGGTTAATCGAGGATGTGCAACTGTGGATCTTTGGAGGGATTGGTTATTTTTTTCAACATTGCTGAAGATTAATATTCTCCTCGTATTAAAAAGTAAATCTACCTTTGGCCTTACTCGTCTTCGTGGTGATATTCGTGAGTGCACTTGAAAGTTAACGGTAAATAATAGTTTCTATAGATTTCAAGTTTTTAAAACAGTGGATCTTAGATACTTTATTATTAAAAGCGTGTGAACATCTTACTTCTTCCGAGAAAATTTAAATTTGATGTGAAAAATATTTCATACATGTGGGATTACTCTCGTGAGTAAATGACTTGAAAAGAACAATAGAGGCTGTTAACAAAAACAACAAGCTCGCCTTCTCTGGTTTTACTATTCACGTGATTTATTCGATTATTTTCTTCAATTTGTCATCAATCTTCAACCTAGTTAATGTATTCACTTTCTATCTCTCAGTATTAAATTTCACAATACAGTCGATTCTTCAGTGGAGAACTGTTATTCTTCGAAAATGGATTCGCAGTAAAGGGATAAATCAAGTGGTGGAATATTTATTTAACTTGTAAAAGTCACACACTACTATTTTGGAATTGAATTTGATACTGTGCACATTTTTAAGAAGAGGAGCTGCTTGAAAAAACACAGAAGGCTATTCAAGACACTCTCGAATACAATTGAATCATATCCTTCATTCAAAAAAACTACGTATTTTTCTGCAAGTATTATTGGAAAATTGAATCTTAATTATAGTTCCTATACCATCATGAATCCTAAAACCTCCAATATTTCATTAATTTCTGCCCTCTTAGTGGTTACCAAAACTGATTCTGTCACGATCGTCAGATTTCGATGCACTAAGAATGCTATGAACTAGTTTGTGTGCTTACCTGGTGGGACTTTTTTAGTGATTAAATAGTTGAACTGCTCATCTCGAGGGAAAACATGCCCGTTGGAGGCCTCTGCGGAAATGAAAGCAAACGTAGCGGCCCACACTTCATTTTGCCCAAAAGGAGCGTGAAGCAAGAAGTGTTTGATTTGCAGCATAAGGGGTAAGTGCTCTTCCCTTTACCATCTCTGTGGTTGTATAGTTTTTCTACATGGGTTTCAAAGTAATCCTGACCAATGCAATGAAACGTCAAAACACTAAAAAAACTCTTTAATAGTTTTCCCCCTGTTGTTTAGCACTTTTTAGTTAGAAATTTATCAAAATGAATATTGAAACAAACAATAGTTTAATTTGTTATTCTTAAGAAATGAAAAGATAACTTATGGAAGACTTTGCATTTGCATACAAATGTGCATTTATCGTACATGGGTCTTAAAACAGTCCCGATCTATGCAAGTCACTCTAAAAACACACAAAAAAAACAACAACTTAACTTTAAAATTTTGTTTTCGCTGGGGTTGAATACTTTTAAGTTGGAAAGTTATCTAAATGGATATTAAAACAAACAGCAATTTAATTTGTTTTTCTTAAGAAATGAAAAGATAACTTTTGGAAGACGTTGCAATTTAGCATATAAAAGTCTAGAAAATGCAATTAACTTTTGCAACGTGCATTTATCGTATTTTAAGCAAAGCACCCATCCTTGTACTTATACCTCAATGTTTAAATACTTCTTGGTATTCCTTGGAGAGTTGGAAAAAGTTAATTAACATTGTAAACTGAAACTCTGTGTCCATTTTCTAACGTTAATTTCTTATTCATACTTCTCTGTGTACTTATTTAACTCTTTAACTCTTTTTCTAAGAAGAATCTTCATAAATTTCAATTACTTTTGCATATGTTTTAGTTTTTGTAGCCTTGAGTGATATTTTACTAAGGTGGGACATGAACTAATAGTGTTTATTCAAAAGTTCTTTCTTTCCCAGTGGGTTCTATGTTCTTACGATGCAATAATCTTTAAGCGAATGAATATGGAAAAAAGGGTACGGTGTTTCCGCTCAAAAGTCACCCAGGGGTCCTAATTCGGTGTTAAACAGTTAGTTGTTTATTAACGGTGTGTAAACCTTTATGGGCTTAAGGTGACAATTTATCCGCTGTGTTTTACTATATTTACGATGGCAGCTCTGCTAATGAACTCAATACGAGGGAAATTTTCTAAGAAGTAGTCTGTCTTTTTACCTTTCTTTGAATTCTTAAACCTTTTTTTTCTGTTTTCTAAATGGTGTGTTAGCTGGTTGCTCAGAGGAAGTTTTGAAAATAATATTACGGAGTAAATAAAGTTATACCCATATTTCTTAAAAGTCTATAATGTTATCTATTGTCAAAAAACTGAAAATAAATTCTTTAGATATTTCGGTTTATTATTTAATCATTTCTCTATGATGGTTTGGTGTTTGGTTTATTATTTTTTTTATTTAATTATGTGTTTTATTAAATTAATAATTTATAGCCATCGCGTAATGTTTCCCTCGCTGCAACTATTAAAATGCACTCTTTTCTATAGACTGCCAAGTTAGTTAAAAGGTAGCCTGTCATTACAGGACAAATATGCTAAACTACTTGACCTCCGTTGCTGGATTCCAAACCACTTTCTGTCCATGAGACCTAAAAATGCTATTAGGAGCTATTAGAACCGAAATTCTTTTCTGAGTAAAAGATGGCATTCTTCTGAACCCCTAATTGTGATGGTCGGGGGAATAAAAGAAATAGCTTCGGATGACTCTAGAAAGAAAGACTTGATTTTCGAAAAAATCATTTTGAAATGAATTGAATTGGAGACCATAGACTGGATATAAATGGTTTTTATATTTCATACTATTAGGTTTTGCTCCTGTAGAAGGGAATTTTCCTCCCACTTTTAAATAACTATTGTTTTAGTATTTTCTGCTTTTAAATTCTTATTAAAATAGTTTTCTCAAAGTAACTACTGGATAATTTTGTTCCTGCGCTCTGGTTTCTCAAGTTCATTGTCTATTAGAAAACTTTATTTTGCAAGAGGTGCAGGTTCTCTGGCGGTTCTCAGTTTCATTTGAAACTTTGCGTATCGTGACGGAAATAAAACTTGTGACTTGTGTCATTGAAAAACTGATCAGCTATTTTAGGATCTTTTAAAAACAGACGTGAGATAGTTTTTTACTAATGGATAATACAATTTTATCAGCTGAACACATGAACGGATTTTTTTAGATTATTAAGTTAATCAAAAATATCCGCTCTAGTGCTCAGAAGTTGTTAAGTTTCTCTTAGTGTTAAGTTTTAAAATTTGGGTAAAACTATTTTTTGTGGTCAAATCGACTACTAGATGGGTATGGGTAGCTAATACATTTCCTAATAGTGTAGCAATCCAGTACAATCCATCGCTTTATCAGTTGAGCCAATACTTGGTGTCAAGATTATTGCTTCTATTTCTACTCTCTACTACTATTTTATCTATCTATAGTCCGACTACCACTAGAAAAACTTTGACAGAATATCAAAACTTTGAAAAGGAATTAAAATCTAAACGATAGTCATACAGAAAAGAAGAGTTCTCCACCAGTACCTCCAGCTCCTCCTCCAGCCATGTACCGGTTTCGTCCTTGTTTGGATTCATCAGCACGGCATAGAAAGGTAACGCAAGAGAGCGGAGGGAGAGCTTTTAGTCTAGCCGACTATATCGGAAAAAGTGGTGACCATTGATTAGTACTCCACTATCTGCCGGAATGAACTGTGCATTCCTAAGAACAGAGTTAATTCCCGAAAGAATAATTATGAAAAGAAGAGTTTTTCACCAGTACCTCTGGTTAGAGGATTGTGTGAGAAAACTCCAGCTCATACTGATATTCATACAGATTTGGCACAAAACATTTTTTCAGCGTTTATGAATTACCATCATCCCGATAATTGAGGGAACAACCCATTTCCATAAAATCTGACACATTATTGTATGACGTCTAAAGTTTTTCTCGTGCCGGTCGGACAATATGCTCTACTTAGTCTGCTACGATTTATTGTTAGCTGTGACCAACTCATCTCTTTCTTAAGAAACCGAAATTGACGAAAAGGAGAAAGAATAGTAACTTATGCCAATCCGCAGTCTAAGAGAAGTTGCTGTTCGTGCGCTTGGATTCTATTAACAACTGACCTCTTGAACTACATCATATCGGCAAGCTTTCTTCCCAAACTTGAAACAATGGTTTCTGAAGTATGATAAATTGAAAAGACCTAGGCAAAAACCAGAGCTATGGGAAAACAAAACAGTTTGAATGAAACGTTTGCAGAAGAAATGATTGAAATGTAAAACAAATGAAAGAAAAATTGATGTGTTGCTACTCTGACCTCTTTCTTTAATACCGATAATTTAAAAGCAACTATATCAAATTGCAGCTTACATGTTAAAACGCGAGAAAATGTTTCGAATAGTTACGCTTTCGTAGCATTAAGGTATGCCCGAATCTAACTCATAATTCGCAGTCAGTAACTAACCGCAAGTTGTTATTTTGCGTTTTCTTTGTGCTCATGCCTTCTTTTCAGAGTCCATAAAGAGAAACCTTTCTCTAGAGTTTTGAAAGAGCGTTCAAAACACTTTCGAAGAGAGTGTGCTGGGTAATTACACGAAAAGTCCGCTTTAGTGAAAAAGAAATTTCTACAGCTAAGCTTTTCACGGTTTCTTGATACAGTGGTGACTTGAAACCATCAATTGATGGATCTGTCACACAAATCTCGTCAAATCATAGAGTCCTGCAGTTTGGTTTAAATTACTAGGTTTTCAATGCTCAAAACTATTGAAATTATCCTATAAGTTTTAAAGTTTACAAAAAGAAAGAATTGTCATGTTTTGTTTATTACACTGTAAAAAATTCGTTCTTCAAATAACGGAAATTAACTGGCTGCACTGTTTTGACGGTTAATTTCTGTACTTTGAGGAAATATCTGGTTTTTCTTTTCTGTCAAATGAAAGAAATTTTCCATTATTTGAAGAAGCTTGATAGTTTTTTTAGATTAGTTACAAGAGGTGGCCTTTTTAAACGTGACAATCAATAAATATAAATTTTTATAATCCCGAATGACATTGTGACGTCACTTGAAAACATATTACACACCTACTGTTGAACCAGCGATAGTAAAAGGGTCACGTGATTTTTTGCTTCAGTGTTTTTTATTTTATTTAAAATATACTGATTTTTTATGTATATAGAGGGTATAACTAAGGTAGAGGGAGTAAATGTATCTTCCTCTTTCGATCAGCTTCTTCCTTTCTCCCCTCCGAGTATGTCAAAATCACGTGATCCTTTTACTATCGTTGGTTCGATAGTAGCTAAACGAAGGTTGGCCTTCTAAATGAGCGGGAGAACTTTTTACTTGTACATGCTTGTTTTTAAAATTTATTCTTTTAGTGGTGATGCTATTAAATCATAATTATCTTTGTAGACAAATTTAATGAAAAGGCACGGTTTGTTATTCAAAAAAAATCTCGTCAAACAATTTTTCACATCACTTTAGTTATATTACTTAACAATTTTTCCACTGCTGCAGTAAATACGTTTTATCAATTCTAAAGTAACGAAAATGAAGTAAAATTTGAAATAATGTTAAATTTGAGTTCAATAGGTTTTACGTCTCAATAAGTTACGTAATAAGTGTAAGTGTATAGTAGCCCTTGAGAAAATTAAATAACAAAGTAGTGGAGTCTCTAATTCCTGTAAAAATAATTATTTGTTGTAAAGGGTATGAACTGGTTTTACTAGGGATGGTTTTCAAGCTGAACTTTTCTGCTTACTCTTGCTCTGCTGGAATAGTTAAAATTCCTACTGAATAATTAAAATTCATTAAAAAATTACCTAATAGCTCCAAAACAATTTAAAAAATTAGACAATGTATCGACTTCAAAATTCGGACCACTCCTCCTTTTTCAACTCTTATGAGCTTGAAGGGATCTCTTGCTATGGGAAAATGTAAAGGAAGGCTCTTGCGATTACTTATTATATCTTCATTTGGTCGTATCTTTGGGTTAAAAGATATCCTTAAACTACTATTTGAATGGGGGCAGTCTCTGATAGGGATATGTAATAACTGAGACTGGTTCGGACTCTTCGCTTTATAATTACAGGTTTCTGTCTGTAATGAATGGGAGGGTTTTCGGATATGTGATTATTATGCAGCAGTGTTTCCTCCCTAGAATACATTTCTTATCTTTTATCCTACGGTTGATAAAATTTTATGTACATAATCTGGGTCCGAAGTAAATCCTTTTTGCTTCTCCCTAAATCGGTGTTGGTACGATGGTCTCTTTTTGGCTTGGTGTGTGCATTGACTCAACAAGAAAGAATCTTACAAATTCTAAAAGATTTAGGAAAAATTTAATTAAAAATATCAATCTTTTTATGGTTTGATTGATCAGAGGGAAATATTGTACTTATTTTTTTACAAATTTACAAATAAAAAGACGATTTCAAAAGATTAATAAAAAATATAAAAAATCGATAAAAATTAAAATAATTCTTCAAAATTAATATGTCAAAGTTTGATGTATGTGTTGAGCACACATTATACGTTATCCTCTTTTCCCTAATTTTAACCCTTAAAGAACAAAATATATTAAGATTAAAATTTAGACATCTCTTTTTGCCTGCAAATATTAGTTTTAAATTATATTTGCCACCGGCCGAAATTTAAATAAAATATGAAAATTAAATAAAGAGCTCTGTCAGTACCTTGTCATCAGGGGGCCTGGGTGCTTCAGCCTTTTCGGCAGGCCCTCTTCATCATAAGTAACCGTATTCAGGTTTTTTTCTCAGTCCCAATAGTCACCAGTGCTATAAATAAATTTAAAAGTACACTCTTCGTGTTGCTCATTTGAGAGGAGCTTTGGATGAGGTTGTTAACGAAGATTTTGAGAAAACGTGCAAAATAAAACGTTTTGCATGTTATGACTTGTATTGTGAAAAAAGGTTTTATTAAAGTTGGATTTTTCGTTCTCTTTGCTCTTCTGCAATCACCTCTAGTTTTTGTGGATCTGTTGCAAAATATTAAAAGACACGTGACGCTTTTGACCGTTGTTCGACCGCATAAAATTAAAACCATTGTCATACTCTAAAATTTTCTCTACGCTTCCTTTATACACCAGAAGAAGACATTTATAGATTAAAAACATTAATTCATTTTTATATACAGGGTGATTCTAAATTACGTGGACAAACTTCGCATGGAGGTAGAGGGGACCTAGACAAGCATATTTCGCATAGGAATGGAGGGGCGCATCCTTACCGTTTAAGAGCTAGGACCTAATGTAGTGCGAGCGCGTTTCAAGAGGCCGTTTTTAGAAGGCCCGTGTGACGAAACAAAACATAATAAAGTGAAAAACATTATTGCATGAGGTACAGGAGTATCCGTACAACTTAAATCCTTAATGTGATAGAAATTGGACCACTTGCTAAACCGTGGGGTTAGTATTAAAACGTGCAATATCAATCTCTCAGTCAAACAGTGGAGTTCCCTTAATGGTATTTAGAAAAATGATGATCGGGGAAGGAATTTTCAATGATCAAACAGTTTCAATGATCAATGTTACGATCATTGAAAATTCCTTCCCCAAACGTCATTTTTCTAAATACCATTAAGTGATGTCCATTCTTTGACTAAAATATTAATATTGCACTTTTGAAACTCACTCCACGGTTTAGAAAGTGGTTGAAATTGTATCGAATTCATGGTGTAAGTAGTAGGAACACTTCCTTACCTTATGCAATAATGTTTTTCATTTTATTATGTTTTGTTTAGTCACACGGGCCTCCTAAAAACGGCCTCTTGAAACGCGCTCGCACTACATTAGGTCCTAGCTCTTAAACGTTAAGGATGCTCCCCCCCATTCCTATGCGAAATATGCTTGTCTAGGTCCCCTCTACCCCCCTGTGTAGTTTGTCCACGTAATTTAGAATCACCCTGTATATTACTATCAAAACTAATCAAATTTTCCTTTTAAGCGTGTCCAGAAAATATTTTAATATCTTCACCTGTTAAATCACGTTTTTCTTCCATCGTACAACATGTATTATTTAAATAACGGTGTAATTTGAAAACACGCCCGTCGCACAACCCTTTTAATTTTTTATCGGAGAATATTGGTTAGTATATTGAAGCACGTTGTATTAATAAATTCTTTAATTAATTCAATCCAATACTCTACAATTAATGGTTATATTTTTATATTTTATCTAACCAAAATTTTGAATGAAATAAAATCAATTATATAGTTAAATTTATCGCATGTGCAGAAAGCTCCTCTTGATCACATTAAACATTATTTAATCATAATGTTTCACTAGCAAATTTAATAAAGCTTTCAACTGCACCTTGAATTGAAAAACGTTATCAAACGTACCCATCCTTATATGCATATTGCATACCTTTGTCCTTAAATAATTCAAGATAAACATGATTCGCTTTGGTTCTTCTTTTATACATTCTAAATAGGTCGAGTGACTGTGTAAAATTCCCTCTATTTTTCAGCTAGAACTGTTGAACGTTACCCTTCCATTTATCTAACAACCCTTTTGTTCCGTCAGTTTTTGAAATTGTTTTGTGTATCGTAAGTTCACTTTGGGTGGGTACTTTGCATGGTGGACAAGAAAATTTATTATCGTTACGTTCTCGTCTCTTTTGGGCTATGTTTAATATAAGAGTAGTGTCCGAATTTGCGATGGAAATTATGTAGTGAATGGAGTAACTTTGCGTAGAAATCATGTATAATTTTTCATAACGAGTCTAGTTTTCATCAACCTAACAATCGTCAAATAAATTTTTGCTCCAGCTTTTCAATAACTTTCTTAATTTGATGTACAGTGCAACGTTTTGATCGTGCACGTTTATTGTAAAAATATATTTTTATTTCTTTCTAATTGTAGTCATACCCCCATTTTATGACCTCACGCCTTTCTTCATCACCTCTATTAATAATAACTTGACCATGGTGATGGATGTTTTGCACAAAGGACTAAATATGCCCTTAATAGTACTTGTGATTTCTTTTCCTGAAAACAAACCTTTATTGCATGTTTAAGAAAAGCCTTTACAAATTTCTCTCTTTTGATTCCTACTACTTTATTCTTTAGATACCTTAAATCTTTAAAGGTACATGTTTTCGTGCGAGTTTAGTTCAAGGGTTTCCATAGGGGCTATATATAGCTTCTATGGGGAACAGGGGTGTGTACGTAGAAAATTGGGGGTAGGCATTAGTGCAATAAAAAACATCGTTCCATAAATTTATTTCATCATTGATATCTTTTAAAGTTATCTTTTTAAAAATATTTAAAGTAAAGAGTTTTACTGGGAAGAATGGGGCGAACATTTCCTTTTTACGGATTTTGAATTGTTCTTTTTTCGAAATGGGTTCTTTTGGTTTAGTTTCAGAGTTTACCCTTTGCTGTTTGAGGGGGTCAACAAAATTATTTGAAGGCAATATCTCGGCAGAAGCAAACTATATTTACCAATATTGATGCTCTAATACTTAAAATCGATATGACATTGTCAATTTAATATCGTCTCAATATTGGAAGATATGGGGATGTTTTGATTTGTTTTCAATTATGAAAAAATAATCATTTACTAATTTTGGGGGTGTTTGATGTCTACACTTGCCTAAACCCTTGATTTTGTCTTTGGATAGTTTTAAAACAAATTACCAGTTTCAGTCAATGATGAGGAATACTGCTACTGCATAACAGTTTTTATAAATGGTTGAAACAACTAACCACTGTAAAGAATGCTTCTCCAATGCCTAATAGTTCTTAACTGATTCTCAACTGTTCAAGATTCACCCGAAATTGAATGGGAGTAAACAACAAATCCCTTTTGAAGGATCATCGTGCAAAAGAACTAAAAACCGCGAGATTATCTCCTACACGTGTTTCCGAACAAAAAAGATTGGGCCAATGAATGGTTGGTGCGGCAAAGAAAGGAAACTTTTCAAGATGGGCAACGATTAATCAGCTGTCTGTAAACACTCTTGGTTGACGGCCGATCGTGCCGATAAAGGCATGTTTTCATGCAAAGTACTGTGCGCGCGATCGGAGGAAGAAGAAAGATCCAAGTGAGGAACGGTCAAACCAATCGCTGAAGGGTCAAAAAGCTGGTCTCTCTCTCTAGAGAGGACATCTGCGTGAGGACCTGATTGAGGATTGGTGGATCTTTATTATCTCTCTCCAAATTGGATAGTTTAATGTGAAGTCTTTCGAATACAAAAGGTAGTTTTGGAAAAACACGGTTGAAAAATTTCTCATAGAGGGTGATTTCAATTACGTATAATATCGTAGTGGATCTCTGCAAAAAAATGTACCAATCAATTCTCTGAAGTATCTAGATTCGAATCGTGGTTGCACAGGAACATTAATTCGTGTTGTATCCATATTGGCCAGTATCGATAAATGTCAGATATTTTGTGTAATTTTTAATATTAGAAGCGTGGTTAAAACATACTAAATACTATTTGAATGAAATAAACCTGTAGATATGTAACCTGTAATAATTTACACCTTTTTTACCCATTTGACCATCAATGTCGAGAAGAGAAGTTGGCCAGCAAAAACCAATTCTGGGCAATATATTCGATGCTTATACCGATATATCATAGAAGGTCATTTTGACAAAAAAATCAAAAAAATTCCTCTTCGTTGCTAATTATTTCCTCTGCCTTCTTCTATTTCTTTCTTACACTAAGATTATATTTGTCCGATTGGGATATTTTAACTTCCCGAAGTCTTTTTTGGACTAAATAGCATTATAGATCTGGGGAAATTCTTTTCTAATGCATCAAAGAAATATATAAAGTATCGTTTTAATAAAACGCCCCTTTGAAATGCGAAAAACGTAATATAGGAAGAACACAAAGTTAGAAAGTTACGTTCGCCTAGCGTCCCATCGTCTTTATTCCAATGCCTTAATTAAAGCTTTCTTTTCACCGCTGTTAGCTTAAGATCATGGCCGTTGCTCCGCTTGGTAGGAAAGGCAGATATAAATAAAAGCTTATAAATTAAGAGAAAAAAATGAATACAAAAACAAAACCATGAAACTGGTTCGCCGGTAAGAGCCGAAGGAACTCGTTTCAAACCAGTTCCCGGCTTCGTTTTCCGAAACACCTCGTCTGATGTGCTAATGTCAACTTTCAGTGTCAAAATTCTCTTCTTGCTCTTATGGTTGACCCCTCCCTCTGCTATTACCACGCTAGACTCTTCCCAGAAGTTATGGTCAGTAGTAATGACGACATCTCTAATAACCAAGTGCTGCCTCACAATTAATGTCATTTAGTCTTGTAACTGTAAAAGAGAACCGGTAGACGGCAATTTAAGTGAACCTTGCATTTTAATGCCATCTCTGAATGCAATTCTGACCGCGTATTATACCCCATTAGAATGCGAAAACAATACTATTACCTCTGGTTTTGACAATTTCCGAACCCAGGGAATGTCTGGAGTAAGTCTTCGTACTTTACGGGATGTCATTAACTTTCATGAATTATGGCTACCATACCTTGTAATAATATGCTTTCTGGGACCATTTTTGATTTGAAAATGTTTTTGTCTTTCTGTTGTGCGCGTCACTGATGCCATTTAGGGCAAAAGAAACTGAGGAGTTATTTTTCAAAGGGGCAGTATTTATAATGTTCTCGATTATTCAAAAGTCGTCTAATAATATCAAGTTCTTGAAGGACATAAAGAATAAACATAAGATTGAAAATAAAATTTTTTATTACCTACGTTGTTTTATTAGTCATCACATTTCTAGCTATTAAACTGCATATTAGATCTGCACAGCATACTCGAGTGGGCTTCATCTTGTTTTCTATGCATTAATTTTCCCCCTTTTATTTTCTATCATATTGTATTATCACCCAAACGCAAAAAACGCCAATCTGTTTTTTGGTCATTTTCACATTTTTTCAGAATGAATGAGGGTTGCTGCACAAAATGCCAAAGCAAACAATCGTAGTTCCCCATAGATTTGTTAAAAACTTACAAACAATTCCGCTTAACTGACCGAACCCATATTTTTGAAAAACTTTGAATGTGTTTATCTGGAAATACGGTTAAAGCAGAATGGCGTTTTTGACGTTGTTGTGGTGATATTCCTTCTTCAATCTTTTGTTCGCTTTTCAATCAATCCATCTTCATCCTTTCACTCGCTTATTTCTTATCATTCCTTCCATCGTATTCTCTCTTAACCCCCCTTGCTTCTCTCTCTCTAAAAAACATATTTTAATTAGGTGATCTGAGTAACTAAGAACGACCTCCAATATGAGAATGGAAATGCTCAACACATACCGTTGTATGATCGCATGTGTGGGATATAACCCAGCTGATCGTGAAAACTATTGCGTCTCCAAGGTCCTTCGCCTCATCCTATGTTAGCACTGAGCAGCAGTCGGCCTTGATGGCCCAATTGGCATTGCGAAGAAACTTCATTCAACTGACGCCCTTCCTCCAATTCACTTTTTACTTTCCGAGTTTTATCTCCGAACAGCTGACATCGGGACAATTTGAGATTAGGATCTATCCGAGTCTGAAAAATGATCCTATTTCCTCTTCAAATGGGATGGCTGACCTTTGGGGTTAGGTGCTGTAATGAAAAGTGCTAGTTTTAAAAGTGAAGAAACCTTTGTGGGGCTATTATGGTTTCTCAAGACCCCAAGTAAAAGTTGGCTGTACTTTGTGGTGATCAAAACAAAATAGAATCAAAATAATAACATCATTAGAAGCATTAAGGCGTGTTCAACGTTCATTTAGTGGAGCAGGAACATCTGATACCTCATCCGTACATTGATAGAGTTTTCCTGAGAAATCCTGACCAAAATGTTCCTTTCGTTTGGCATTAACTTATATCAGGGGTATTGTTTCCGAATTACTGCTAGTCAAAAATTTACATCCTCACAACGGCATTATTTCGCAAAAGAATATTATATATTTTTTTAGTTTTTTCAAATTGCCCTCTCAAGTTTAAAGACTTTTCTTCGTTTAAAAATATATTCTCACCCTCATTTTATGGATGTCTTTGATGTCACATAATTTTTTTTGCGTTTGGTGCTTTAGCGTCCTAGTCTTTTCTATAGTTTCTTTTGTTAGTTTTAAAATTTTATTCACAGTTATACAACGATTTGACATTAAAACTTTGGAAAATTAGCGGCCGTATTCACTGTCTAACCTAACCTTTAAACTGGAATCAAAACTTTTAATTGGTAGTTAAAACGAGTTGCCATCCAATTGCTAATTAAAGTTGTTGTAAAAGCTTGATTCTATGTTAACCTTAGGTCAAATTAGTGGTGAATACACCCGGTAGTATGAAATGAAGACCAAAGTAATACATATCATTAAAGAGTACATTTTTCTAAAAGCTTAGGTACAGGTACACCGATGTGGTCTTATATTGTAGTACTACCTATGTACTTTTATAGTTGTTAAGCGTATGATCGAGTAAACGTCTCCCTGCATGTGTTTGTTTTAATCTAAAATAAAAACTCCAATTCATAAATAACCTTTATCTCCCTCTGTTTCGTGACTTAATACTAAGAAACCATTCCCTGCTTTCCAATGAGTTCTTTCGCACATTCATCCAACCCGTTTTATCTTAATGTTCAAAATTACTCAATTCTGATCACCTATAACGCATTACCTTTGACACTGACTGTGAAGTGGCCCAGAGTGGACTTCCACGGTGGTCCAAGATAAAGGTTTCCCAACAACCTCCTCAACGAGCATTCTCTCTTCCTAATGTCCTTTACCACTCTGGTCGATTACCAATATTATCTATTGACCAAGAGGTGTCCAATTGGTGAAGAGACATTCCTGACGACCAAGCCTACGTGATATTTCACAGCTACACCCTTTGTATTGTTCGCTATCAACTCTTTCGATTGTTCTGTTTTTGTAACACGCCAAAGAATAAGCTCTTAACCTTTGCGATCCTGGGTGTGAGACCCTTGTCTTCTTAAAAGACTCGTTTGGTCACTGTTTTGCTGGGTGGGACTTATATTTCACGCATTCTTGTTTTTGGTCCGTTTTGTTTCTGGCACTGTTCTTTCCTTTACTGGAAAGCGGCGATTTATAAGAGCTGTTGAAGGGAACACTTCTTCGGCCCGCGTTAAAAATAGACGCGAACAATCAGATGACATTTCGAGAGGAGGCCGTTGGCCATGTTTATAACCCAGGAACTTTCCACCTTCTGTAAGATACTCTGCCCCCACACTCGTGACTAACTATAGACCACCATTAGTTTTACCACGTACGGACTTTTTTCTTTTGGAAAGGTCCAATACCTTTTCATTCGGTGAAGTGTTGCGTTTTTGACATTTAATCGTTATCAGTGTCCTCTCCTACAGACTTCTTCTGAGGTCAAGAAACTGTTCGATTTAGACATCCTGTGATCTCCTCCCTCCATTTAGTTCCGATGTCGAAACCGTTTCTCTTTTTGGAACTTTTAACTCCTAATTCGGACTTCAGAACCCGTTTTTTCTTTTTGCTATGTTAAAAAAATGCAACAGGTTAATGCTTCGAATGTAATGTTGAGTCTGTTTTATGATTTCTTAAAGTTTGCTGAATAATTTTACGTTGAAAATAAATTTTCGTTTAAGTTCTCCTTTAACTTTTATATAAGATTGTTGCAGGCTATTCCTGACAAACGCCAAAGGTATCAAAATCAAAATAATTATTAAATTACTAACATAAAAATTATTTTAACTTTCTACGAAAGTTTATCACAATTTAAGATTTTTATCTTTTTGTTAAGTAAACTGTTCAATGTGTTGAAATATTTTCTTGTATTATTATACTACATATACTATTATTAAAATAATTAATATAGTTAGTCAGGGCTCGATTTCAGCCGGATCGGTCCGGAACGCCGTTCCGGAACCTATTTTTCAGAAAAAAAATATATTCTATTTCAGGGGTCTCCTAACTACGGCCCGCGAGACCCATTCATCAGGCCAGCTGATACCTTTCTATGTACGAAAAAAGTCCTTAAATAAATTAAAACCCTGTTTTCATTGTCAAATTTCCAAAAATTTTCGGGGGGAGAACCCCAAGACCCCCTTATTGTACTTAGAACTCAACTTATTATATTTGTTTTCAGAAATTCATAACAGTAAGAATCATAGGAAGAATCCAACCAAAAAATATAAAAAAGGCATATTTCAAATTAAAAAAATATTTTTAATGCATTTTTTTCTTTTTTGCAAATAACAATATTTGTGATTCAATTGTAAGGTTTTTACTTAATTGTTCCTTTAAAACATGATTGTGAACCCCTATTTGAACTACCCACAATCCGCTCCTGGTGTTATTCTTTTTTATTTGAACCATCAGATTTGCCCGATCGCTCGGCAAATTTGCAAAGAAAATTTGCGACATCTTAAATTCTACCATTTAAGGACTTTAATTACGCATTATATTCTTTAAATTGGCAAAATATACAACACTAATGGTTCATTGATATTGGTTCACTAATGATTGATGGTAGGTCTCACCTCCTACAAGAGGCACCCTGTTGGAAAAATAAGTATAACCCACTGAAAAAAATGTGTATAAAGAGTTCATCGTCTTATACAATTAATAATTAAGTTAGAACACGCTTCCTAATCTAGTACAACACATTTGAATTTATTTTATAAATTTAAATTTGAAAATAAATGCTTAAGTTTTGGTATTAAAAAGTATTCGCTTTTTCAGTTTTGATACCAATAATTTTACCGTTCCGGTACCTCTTTTTTTAGAAATCGAGCCCTGTAGTTAGTATTCCGTTGTTATTATTAATTTTAAGATAAACACAATTATTTAAATAATTATTCACCCTATTATTTCCCACTGATGTTATTGTTTTTACCCATTTTCGTGTTATTATCATTCAATTCTTTAACTGTTATTATCATTACTACACTCAAACCTGTTTTTGTGCAGTCCTTTATTGTGCTTTTTTTCTATTTTCCGGTCTTTTTTCTGAGATTTTTTTGTGCGGTATATAAAAATCGCTGTAAGAAAGACCGAAAATAAAAAAAATCGACAAAAATAGTCGCACAAAAACAGGTTCGAGTGTATAAATAATATATTATCTAATATATATTTAAGAGTTATAGTACTAAATAATGTATTATAAAGATCGTTTTATCTTAAAATAGTTATTTTCTTTAAAAATCTGTAACTTTTTTCCGAAAAGTCTGATGTTTCTTCAATTGTAGATTTTCAACTGCTTGTTAAGTTTTTCAGTTGAAAAATTTCAGAAGCCAAGCTTCTTTTATGGAAACAAAAACGAATGATTTGAGTGAGGCCTATTTTCATTGGCATGGCTTTGGACATTGCATTGTTCTCAAAGGGGTCGTGACACACCCATTAAAAGTTCTAAAAAATAGAAACTCTCGTTTCCTGACAGACTCGAGAAGGTCACCTTTAGCTTTGACCCGAAAGGTACGAGCTGCCTTCCTCGAACGGTTACCTCGCCTTGTATTTAAAATGCTTGACAAATTGAACTGTTACTTCAGGTTTTGACTTTTTTCTGAAGAATCTGAATTTTCCGGATTCCTCTCGCCTTAGACGTTTGATGCACGTTTTCGGTTCCAATGATTTGAGCGGTTCAAATGGGACTGTTTTGATGGAGTTCAACTGTTTGCGGGAACCTGAAAATGTTTGAGTTATTGTTGATTTTCAAGGCGTCAAAATGTCGTTCTCTTCTTCATAATTGGTGTTCCAAGCGTTTAGAGAAAGTAATTCACAAAACGTAGAAAGGAACGGTAAAATATTATTTCATTATAAAAGCGGTAATGGCCAATCTTAATATGATGTTTTGTGATTGCCTCAGAAATATGTAAAGAGTACTAATTCCCGGAAAGGTTAAATAAAATTCTTGTGAAGGAAGTTTATCAGTTTTGAAAAGTTTAAAAACTTTCCGAAAAAACCAATGCTAAAAAATATCTTCGAAAACACCTCTTTAAAGGATTTCATGAAAAATATTAGGTATTTACTTTTTTTAAAAATTTTAATTCCTATCAATTCTTACTAACAAAAATTGGATTAATAATCCCTAAAATTCCTACATTTTCTTTTTCACTCATTTCTTTAATTATAATATGATTTCTATAATATCAATTTACAGGGACATATAATTCTTTATTACTAATTCACTATTTCAAGAGAACCTTCTTAGTATGTCACTTATGAAATTTCAGCTGAAAAATCTTAAAAATGACTTAAATTGACAATTAAGTTATATATTTCTGCTTAGTCCACCGCACAAAAGTGGGAAATAGAAAGACTGCGGCAAAAAAAATTCAAAGGAATTACGAAACTGAGTCATTAAGGTAGTTTAATGAATATCAATCTACTCACACATTTACTGGATAAAAAATGAAAGACGAATTAACTTAAATTTCAAAATAATAAAAAAGAACAATGATTGGACATCAATTTCTCCGAATTCAAGGGGCTATATCTGCCAACAGGGAGTAGTTATAGTTTTCCCTTTTCCCACTTATATCTAGGGCGAAGCTTGGAGATTTTTCATGAACACAAAAAGTCAATTTGGTATTTTTTGGAGTTTTCAAACTTTTGTCATTTTTTCTCCCTTTTTCAAACTAACGATCCAAATGCAAAACATGAAAAGAGTCCTTTAAGGCATTTCTAATCTGACCCATCCCGGTTTGATCCAACCAAACCTTCTCCACCGGTCTTTATCCCGTTCGTCTGCCAAGTAATCCTTATACATATACCTGACCTCGAAAATAACAACCTACACCATCCTTTGATTACTATAGTAGCAGCTCGAAATGCCGGTATGCGGAGGAAAGCACACAGGCACGTCACACCGTCTCGCACCTTCCTTCAAAAGCTTGCAGAGCATTCCAACTACCTGAATTAAAATTACAAAGGGCGAGAAAATTTCCGAACGCTTTCCGAACCACCCGCTGGGATAAACGGAGGAGCGCATGCCTCCTTTTCCTTTCGTTCCGAAAGAGGCAAAAAAGCTGAGGCCATACATACTTGTCACTTAACCTATGACAGAGCGAGCCGAGATGTATGGCTGTGGGCCCAAGTGACATCCCCATGAGACAAAACGTTTTGCATCCGGGTTTTTAATGCGGAGTTTTATTTTATGTGGCAGAAAAGTACGATTCGATCCATCAGGGTAGCTGATTGAAGCTTTGACTCATTTCTAGAGCGTTTTTCGCCCGGTTTTAACGAGGTCTTTTTGTTAAGACTGTTAAATTTGGTTTTAGGTAATTATGGAGAATATAATCGTATTAGGAGGTTCTCACACAGAAAATGCAAACACAATACAATGCAACATTCCTCACGTATCACTGGTTCGAAGTCTCCAGAAAAAGTTAAATGAAACGTATTCCCAATACTCTTTTTCTAACTTAAACTTTCATTTACCTCTCAGTGATTCTTCGGCGCCAAGGCACTATTATATCTATACGAGGGCCTCGCGAACTGTTTGTTAAAACCTTCCTTATACAATAACAAATCATTTTATAACGATGTCGATTGTGTTAGCACTATAAGTAAAACTTGTTTACCGTTCGAAATGTATCTAAAAAAAGTAATATTCACACGGAAATACCAATATTTTAAACAATAGTTTTTAACTTGCACGTTTTAAAAATTTCTTTTGCGGTTGCTCGTGTCGAAGCCTCAATCGTGGTATTATTCAAATGTAGAATCCGTTTATGTTGGGAATCTCATACTATAAATAATATACTTATACATATACAAAAAATTCTGTTTTAGCTGATGGTAATAATTACCCTGGGTTCAACAAAAAACATTATACATCTTTTTTTTAAAGATCTCAACATTCTAAAACAAAATAAGAAAAATTATTACCTATTTTAATTTTTAATGTTCCTAAAAAATAGTTTTATAGCAAAATGCGATTTTGAGAAAGCAATTTTTTTTAAATTTATACATTTTTTATTTGTAGATCCTTCTAAAATATTGGTCCATTATTAGAATTTCCCCATTTGGTATTAAGGACAGAACAATGGCATAAAAAGAAAACGTTCAACAAAATATATGGAAAACTGCGTATTTTTGCGTTGTCAATAAATAAAAACAATCTAAAAAAAACTCCCACAGTTCCTCTTTTTGGAATCGAAGTTTCTGTTCAGTGTTTTCTATCCTGCTTTTTTTCTAACTGATCGCTATCACATCAAACTCAAATAAGACACACATCCCAGCTGTAAACAGTATGACTAGTATGCTTTTGGCATGAAGTTTGCGGTATTGTTATTCTATTCAGATTGTGGCTATCAGTCTTCGTTAAGTATGTTCGAAGAACATTCCTAAGAGAAGATCCATCACGTTTTGAGAAGGTAAATGTTAATGTTGATCTAGACGAGTTGATATTAAAGTGGGGTTCGGGATATTGCAGAGTACGGGCAGTCACTTTCCCCTATACTCTCAGCTAGCATTGAAATTAACTTTCTCAATAACTTCCATCAGTCAGAAGGACGAATCGATAGATGAGCATGATTAGATGATTTTGTGAACCAGATAAATAAGCCCTTCCATCTTATCCTCTTTTTTATCAGCATCCCGTTTAAAGAGATAATATTACTATATGGTTTCAGTATGTTAGCAATATTATAATTTTCTCTTTATAATATAATCTATAGATATAACCCTTTAAGAAGATATTAACCAGATCTTTTAAAGTGCTTTTTTCCTAGAATCTCTTCCGGGGGATTAAAAGTTGTTGGTTTATAAGGAAAATTTATTTTCAGCGGGACAATATTTAAGCGAAGCATTTTAAAACAACTTGAAAATATACATCTAAAAAATTCAAATATCTTCACAAAAAATGAAAATATAATACTTCAAAATATTTTTATTATATTTTCAAAAGAGCACAGAGCACTATCTATTACAACTAGTTTATTTCAAAGAGAGCCTGGGTATCCTTATCCCATCAATTTAGATTAGCCTTTTCTAAAAACAGTCTAGAAACCAGTCTTAAACTTTGTACATTTATTCGTATACACAATTGTAAAATTAAATTTGAAAAACCTTTCTCCGACTACACCCTCGCACGGGCAAATGAAACAAACTGGGGTTAAACGTGAGTGCGGTGGCCAGAAAGTGAAAAGCAAATGAAGACAAGGGGAACTCAAGATGGTATCCGGGTCTTTTTAATCACTTATTTAATTGTGGATGCCACATGTAGGCTTGCGCCGTAGGAGGACTCATAAAGAAGTGTAAAGGCTAAAGGTAAATGTGTGACACCCTCCAAATGATTCATTGTAAGGAGTGTTACCCATTCACATTTTCTGAGGGGCAGAATCCTCAGTGTTATCCTGTGCCGACACGACATAAACACGGATCCGCGGGGTTATTCGTCCCAAGTGGAAGAATAGGAAACTCGACCCTCAGATTGTGAAGATGTTAATTTTACTTTCATATTTTTTATCACTGGAATGTATATGTAGAGTGTGGGGATAACAAATATATTCGTGGAATTTTCCTGCTGTTAGATTTGTAATTAATTAGTATTCCGTTCAAATTTATGCTTGGCATTTTTTTGTTAATATCTTTACCATACTTAACTTTCATCACCAATTCTCATGACTAAAATCTACATTATAACAAACAGGGGATTCTATATTGAAATAAAAAGTATTTTCAGGAATCTTATTAGTTTCCAAATAGGAGTTTCTGTGAAGTATTTTGTTTAAGCATTTACACCCAACAAATCTTTCTGAAATTGTTTACATGCTACTTATACCAATAACGTGATTTTTTTCTTCCAAATTTACTAAACTTTTTACTAATTTCTCTAGCCTATTTTCCATTAATAACTTTGAGGCTAATGATTACATATTTGAGGAATAAATGTTTGAATTTAAATTTTAAAAGGTTATATTTTGAATTTGAAGTACGATTTTTTTCGTTATAAAGGAAAATACAAATTCAATTATAAAAGAAAAATATTTTGGGTAGTAATCGACAAAAAATACTGAATTGAGAAAAACATTGCACAGATTAATACATCAAAAATATTTTTATGCGTAATGCATTGACGATTACCCAAGAAAAAATTGTAAACCTAAAACTGCTCTACAATGAGTTTAAACTAATTTATTGTCTGGATTAATTGAATTAATTCTAACAAAAATTTGATATAAGACAAAATAATATGTGATAAAGATAATAATATTTTCTCTTTGTGTACATTGGTATTCCTCGTAGAGGTAGGAGTGAAAGTTTCTTCACCTACCTTCCTCCTATTCCGGTACAACTCAACTTATTACATGGCTCTGTCGGATTTGTGGTGGCGCCATCTAGTCGTTGTACGTCTGACTACTTTAGAGATAATGTGTGGAAAATAGTTATAAATTTTGTCAGAAACGTTTTGAAGTAATATTTTCAGAAAACTATAGAGAAACTTGACTATCAATCCAATTTATTATTTTATAGGAATTTATGTGGTGAAGAAATAAACGGAAATTTTGTAGATAAGATTTAGTTTACACGGACTTTTTTTTACACGAAATAAAAAGTTTTATTTTCTCTTGAATGCATTTTTCTTCTCTTCTTGGGTAAATTTCAAATTATTTTTTTGTTTTGAGTATAAAAATGCGTTAAAATAGTATTCTATAAAAATATAGTATTAAATAAGTTATCATCAATTTTCGTACTGTAGTCATTTTACTTCATGTAAGAATAAAACAACTTCTAGTATCTAGTGAATAAAGTCAAATAAAACTCGAGGAAAATTTTTTCCAGCTTCCAGTTATTTGTTTTTTGAATTGGCTGAAATTCAGGCTAGTCGAGTTCAGGCTAGTTGTTTTCTTTTTTAAAAGATCTTAAGATCATCCATCCAACGAAATTTGTTTATTTTCTTAACTGCCCAAATAAATAAGTATTTAAACTTATTTTACCTATTTAGACTGTGTGCATAACTCAAAAAGTGTGTTTAAAAATTTTGTTAAAGTATTCTCTGAAATTATCTGTCTATAAATAATAAAAAAATCCATCGTTTTTTAACTCAAAATACTTTTTCTTAGTATAAACACTTTTACATTATTCTAAGATTTGAATTTACAGAACTTATTCAAAAAGTTTGCATTAAACGGGATTTATAATTATTGCATATTAGCTATCGAACTTACTTTTTTGCAACTGATTTGTTTTTCTTTAATAATTTTTTAGTTATGATTAACTTAAGTTGCAGGCTATTTTTTTGAACATTTTAATTATTTTATCTTCAGCAATATTACCTTATAAATGATCAAAATAAACCGCCTCACCTTAAACCTAAATGGTATGAAATTCTAAACTTTTCTGCCGGTACTCTCCCCCCAATATGAAATTATTCCTCGGAATAATTAAGGACAGGATTCACCGAAATGAAAAAAAATTCATTCATAGTCTCTTTCAAAAAATACTCTATTCGAAAATAAATATCTTATCGTTTATCTATTATAAAGAGAGCAAATCAGTTTTTCCCATGCTATTCAAATCAAATAGCGAGAGTTGGAGTGGACAACCGATGTCGTAAGAGCTAAAAAGTGGTCATATGTTTATTTGGGTCACTTTTGTCACGGAAGTTGAACCTTTTTCAAACAGAACTGACCTTTTGGTGACCCTGAAGCTTTAACGGAGAGATATTGGAGACTATTCTTAAAGCATGTTTCCCAAGTGAAAAAATAATCTCCAAAATTGTCTGAAGATTGTTGAAAAATATGTGTATCTGTATTAAATCGGTAACGTTAGGTAGTAGGTAAAGGTGGAACAGTCCCATATTTGTTTTTCAAGGTAAGGGAAATTATTTTTAGGTTTCTATTACTTTTTGGAAATGAACATGAAATGAGTAAGAGTCAATACGAGGGAAATAATGTAACGAGGAGTGTTGTAATAGGATAGAAAGCATAACTACACCATCTGCTGTAAATTCATCTGGTTAAGATTTCATTCAGATTTCCCGAACTGTGATATATTGTAAGCATTTATGTCTCGAAAAAATATTTTCCCCCTTGAAATGAACTATTTCTCTATTTTCCTCGTTAACTCGAAAACTCGCTACCTCTCGAAATTTTGTTGGGTACCTTCGATTTCGAGATATCGATGATGATATCGATACATTATTCTCTCACCCCAATAGTCGGATCTCGGATCGCCAGTAGTGGTGTCCTCCACGTTGACAAAGAACGGTCTCCGAAGAATGCAGATAGAAACCGGCCTTAATATATTCTCGGGGAAAGGTGGATTAAACAGCAGACTAGTTAGGCCCCAAGCGGGGCAGGTGCAAGTGAACGAAGGATCATTAGATCCTTTGCGATGGCAGAGATCACTCATCACGACAGGCAGACTTCAAAAAACAAATTTGTCGGCGTTTAGGAAGGCCGAGTTCAAATACTTTTGAACTCCGGAGGAGTATTGGATGAATAGCTGGGTTTGTTCCCACAGGGTGGCTTTTTTCGGTCGCTATGTTCCCGTGTTGTTATAATACGGAATTATGCTCTAGGGCAGTGATTTCCAAAGTGGGCAGTGCCGTCCCTAAGGGCGTTGTTGTTATTTTTGTGTTGGAAAACATTCAAAAAACCTTAAAAAGTAGTTTCCTAATCCCTCTCCTTTCATCTCACACGTTGTAACATTTCAGTATTCCTCTCTCTCTTTTGATAACGATAACACGCTTTAGAAACTATATTGAGGAATTTTTCATTTCATTTCACTCTTTCATTTCTTGAAATTACCTACTCTTTAACGGGAAAACCAAATCACTGTGGGAGAAAGAAATGCCCCTTTCAGCATTTTAACAGTTTTGAAATAAATTTTAAGGTGCGGTACCACCATCCTTACCCTTGTCGCATCCTTTTGCACACATAACCCTCTTATACTAAACGTGTGATTTAATTCGTGAAAGGGATATTAGATTATAATCAAGCGATTGCGCTCTGAAATGCGTATTTGACAAAAATAGCATTTTATTTCCTTAAACTTTTCCCTTTCCCATCAATGGATTTTTTTAAAGAAACTGTATCGTATCATGTTTAAGTACAGTATAACGTCGTTATCTCAAAAAACATATGTATCGAAAAATTATTTCCCCCTTAAAATTAAGTACTTCTTTAATTTTTCTTGTTACCTCAAAAACTAGCTACCTCGAATGGGCAATTCCAGTATTTTTATTTTATTTTTTATTCGATAGAGATATCTAAGAGAAGAATATACGCTCAAAATTTTTTAATTATGATATATATTTATTTTTTAATTTAATTTAAATGTTTGACTTTAAAAAAGGGCACGAAAACAGCATGTGACGTCATTTAATCCAAAATATTGGTTTTAAACCTACCATGATTCAAAGCGATTGTTGATTTTCACTTGAAAGTAAGGCCGAAACAGATCTGACGTCATTCAATCCTAAACAAGTGCGAAGGGAGTGTCGATTTTTCTTTTAAAATATTGAATTAACTAATTTTTTTTAAACTTTTCATGTTGATTTTTGAATTTAGATCTATCTATTATACTGTAAAAATTTCAAAAAATGCTGGTATTACCCATTTTTAGGGTATCTTCGATTTCGAGGATATACGATATTTTGGGTTTATTTTGCTGGTAAAAATTCACAGCGAGAAGATTTATTAAATAAACTTAGCAAAAAAGAAAAGAAAAAGTAGTAGCACAAAATGAAAAATATGAAAAGGCGTTAAATAAGTGACAAACATATGTATCTCCTCAAGGTAAACGCGATAAAATGTGTGACAGCACCCTCTTAAAAATCCATTTCCTAAATTTATTGGTACGAAATACTATCGCGATATCCTCCACTTACCTGGTTTTACGTCTCTGAATGTAAGAAAACAGTTTATTTTTCCTCTTCTTGTAAAGGCTCAAGGACAGTTTCAGTCTTGAGTGCACTGTGTATGCGTGCAAGCCACAGCTGATGCCCAGGGTTTTTTGCCCGAGATGACACGAAGGCATAAATGATCCTTGCATCAATGTAGTCATTCTTTGAGCAGAAACGCAACCAAAATTAAGTGAAGAGAGGATGAAAGGTTAGGAGACGCTTGAGTCGTGGAGGATGACTTTTCATCATTCCCTGTATGATTTTTGTTTCATATGTACGATCGTGTGGAAATTACGTAACAGAGTTGTAATACAAAAGGGGCTTTTTTCTCATCATCTGATGGTTCTGAGCATTGAGACGCTGTCAATCTATACTCTATACGAAACTTTTATTTAATTATTTGAGATATTTGAGGAAATAATAATTTTTTTGTATTGAAATACCGTACTATTTGTTCCCGTAAAATAATGTTATAAATATCCTTTTTTACGTAGGTTTCTATACTTCATTTTTTAAATGCCATTTATGTTTTAAAAAAGGGTCCGGAGTCCGTGTAGATATTTTCTATTCAATGCTATCAAATTAGGCAAATAAGCACAGTTAAATAAATTGATTTTGGGGGAATTTAGAATTCTTCTCCATGGGGGTAATGTCCCCAAAACGTTTGTTTAAATTTTAAAAAGGGGCATTAAGTTATGTACTTTAACCCCTTAACAGTGACATTTATTTCAGAAAAATTGACCAAAAATGGAAAATTTTTTTGACTGTTTAATTTTGTTCTTTATATTAATATAAGTGTTAGAAAAAAGTTTTTTATAAAAAAAATCAAAATTTATATGTAATTACAAGGGTACTAATTATTTTAACATACACATAAAAAAGTATTGGATTACGCACACATATTATTAAATTAGGAATAAGATTATTCAAACATGATGTCTCACAATCTCTAAACGACGAAAAATTAAAAATTGTGGGGTTTTCCTCAGGGGTAGGGTTGCATCCCCATAACCCCTTCTTATTTTGACTAGATCAGGGTGACTTTTAAAAGCATGTAAATAAAAGAAAATTATATTTGAAATAGTGAAATCTTAGAGGGAATAAAAAAATGATGTTCATAAAAAGTAACGAATATCTTGTGATTCTGAAAGCAAGTACGATCGGCCACGATTAAAAGGGAATTTCAGAAAATCCATTTAATATATTGAATGTAAAATCATTTAAAATCTGGTCTTAACCATTGAATGAATTGACTCTAAACAGCGCCAAAATAAGCACGGTTTCCATCTGGGCCAAATCCCATCCCATCGACTGATAGAAATAGAAGCGGGAGACTGTTCTCGAAAGAAAAAAAAAGAAGAAAAGAAGGGAAAATGGAAGGAAAACGCCGGGGTCAGGGTGCAAAGGAATCCCCCGAAAATTCGGCTCTCGAGAAATGCTCCCCTACAGAAACCTGTTGTCCGCGCGCGCTGATTGGCTGGCGGCGGCGCGCGCTATTCAGGTAGGTTTTCGGAAGGTGCCGTCGGCACGCTGGCACTATCAATGGCACTGTCCGTTGGAAAGGAAAAGTCAAGGTGGACGCAGCAGCGTTATCGCTGGGATGGATAGAGATCTTCGTATGGGGTGATCGGTGCTCATCATGAAGAGGTGAGGTGTGATTTACCTTTGTGTGTGACCCCTTCAACTGTCGACACATGCGTGTATTTGATTTGGGAACAAAAACACAATATTGGTAGTCACAACACAAACAGTTTTCAAAAATGACAACATGAGAAACGCTATCATGTGTATGGGAATCAGTATTGGTAGTACACTAAAAAGGAGTGTTCGTAGATAATGCTGTTCTTGTCAGTGTTTTTAGATGTAATTTATTGTATAAAGCACTAACCCAAAACTCTGCCAAAAAGAGAGTGAGACCTATAAGATTATTTTGGTTATTACAAGTTAAATTTTCATAAAAATAACAAAATTTATTTGCAAATCGATGTTTGGAGATTGAAAGACCCACTGACAAACAATAAAATAAAAATAACTAAGCAAGATTGCAGTAATATGCAAAATAAATAACTCTGAGAAATCATTTTGCGGGATAATACAGACACTTAACTAATTTCCTTGTTTGTATTTTGTTTCAACAAGAAAACTAAACTTATTATTTCATCTCCCTCTTGTTATCTTGTTTTACATTCGCTTTGATCTCATGTTTTGATATCGATTGGAATTGGGACGGTATTTTTAAATATTTTATCCGACATGGTTATGACTGAAACTGTGATAAGAGTTATATCTATTAAAGATTCGATCTCATTAAATACTTTTATTTCCTTTGTTTTTAAAATATCGAAATAAAATAGAAAAATAAAACCATAAAAATACATATTAAAACAATTCATTTTATGTGTCGCTTTTACTCGTGCTTTGGAATTAGGAATTTTTATTATTATAAATTGATTTCTTATTTTTTTAATTTATTTTTTTTCTTTCGGACTATGACCTTTTAATAAAACCTTTAAATCTTAGTAAGGTTGATATCAGTATGCGTGTTCACTTTAACTTTATGCACATTCTTTCAAATTTGTAAATATTATTTTTGTCATTATGTCATTTGTAAATATATCATTATTTTTGTCTTCTGTCATTTGTAAATATTACAATACTATATTAGTCAATTACCAATTCAAGTTATAAAGAAAAAGTTACTTCTCAAAGGTATGATAGTGTATGGTAAGGAAAAATGGAAAATTCTAAATAATCTTTCTTCCCTGGAAATATTGGGGCACACAAAAATAGTCTCATGACTTGCCTATACTTCCTATTAAAGCCACGCATGAAAATCAATATTGATTAAAATTTTATGCTTACTTCTATAATTTGATTGTAGTTTGTGTGAATGTTGCAAATGAGAGAAAGATAATTTGATGTCATGAATACTTCACCAAAAATAAATTTCTAAATACATTCTCCCTCTTATTTCATTTAGAAATATGGAGCAATCTCTACTAATTTGGCTTAGGGTATTTGCAATCATCCCATCTTATATAAATATTTATGTGTTGGCGTTCCAATTTTCACCAATCCATCGAGTTTATAGCTCTTAAAATTTTATTGCTTGTCGTTCCAATTAAATCTTATTAATTATATTACGATTGCGCTGTGCTTGGGGAAAGATTAAATGCAATCCAATTTCGAGACTTTCTTATTATCGTGACTGACGGCTTTTAATGCTTAGGTGATCCTGTTAGTATATTAAGTTAAAATAACTAAGCAGTAGAATAAAATCACGATATTCAAATCAATTTAATAATTTTATATTCATTTCATACATTTGTAGTTCCTATGCAGTTTTTTCAAAAGTTAAGGCATGATTATGTGTTCTATTGATAGTTCGAATATCTTGTTTTCTTTTCAACTTCTAAATCCCTTTACCCTATAAATCTATATTATACGTTCTAGTTTATCCTTACATAATTTTATAATTTTTAGTGTTTAGAAAGGTTCTGTTTTATTACATTATTTTATAATGTTTATTATTAGCATTATAGGCTTTATAATTCCAATGTGCATTTCTGGAAGATATCAGTATAATTTTCTTGCCCACAGTTAGACCTGTTTAAAAAGTTTCTTAACTTAAGTTTCGATTTGCATTTCATACATTTATTTTCTCTGTTACGTTATTAAACTATCATTTATTATATTAACATACCCTTTATTACATTTTAAGCTCTTCTTTTACTCCTAATATTGATTTAAGTCGTTTATGCTAAAATAATTCGTGTTATGGCTACAATTGTCGGTACGTTGGGACATTGTTAAAGTCCTCAATAAGTAATTTATGTCTTTCAGTCTCATATAAATTAGAAAAAAATATCCCATTCTAATCTTACCTTATCCTGTTAACAAAACATTAATTTATAAAAATACTTTTGGAACCTAACATTTTTAGTGTTACATAAACAAAAATATTTACGCACTTCTAGCAAAATGCCCTAAATACCATGAAATACCCTTTCAGTGAGGTTACTTTCAATCCTTACTAAAATCACCAGGTTTAAATTTACTAGACAATTCCATAGATAGATTACTTCAACACAAACCACCTATGTCCGCAAATTTTATGTCCAAGTGTCGCTGTTCGCTACAATTTTTATCGATATTGTCTCTAATAATTCTTTTTACCCCAGAATGAGACAATTCTCCACTTAAAGCGTAATGATTCCAACATGCCCTAAATATCTTAACACAATAGCAGTGCTCTGTACTTTATGACCTGATCCAAACGAGACATTCCACCTCGAATACAAGACAGGGGATTCGTCGTAAGGGTCTTGTACACCCATGTCTCGTCGTATATATCGCTCTTTCCAAATCATTCGTTAGGCCGAGCAACCTCTAAAAGACTCCTTTCAACTCAAAAGGGCTGAAATATGGGATATGTCCTCAGAAGATACCCCGAGACAACGTTTATAACCGGCCATACATGTCGTCTTGAAGCGCAGAAATTTTAATCTCCATTTCCTCTTAGGGGGAGAAAGGAATTTATTGAACGTGTAAAAAATTGGAGAGCCAAGAGGTCGAGCCAGAGAGAAAATACAACGATATCCGGGTTCATCTTAATCCAAATGCCGCGCAGTTGTACACACCTCTTGCTGAAGATAAAAGTGTCTTTCTCCAGATTTCCCCTGCCAACATTCTGCCTGTCAGTTGCATCTACGGGTGAAATATGGAACACTTGGTAATGCCTGCCCCAATTTAATGATTCCGTACTCGGAGCGTAATGACAAATTCCTTTTTCATCAGTTTTGGGCTGGGACGGAACCCAGAGATTGTGTAATGGCCCCATATAACAGGTGGATATTCCCCTGGAAAATTCCTTTGCATTTTGTTTTCATTCTTGCGTGATGCACGCCTTTTGAAGCTGAATTCGTGTCTGAGACGGTAGTTTTTTTTTGCAGTTGAAGTTGGACTTATTAACTTTGATTGATTCGTGTTTATAAATCAAATTTTAGAGATGGTGAGATCTATTAAATTAATTTTTTGAACTATTCATCTGTTAAATTTTGTTTATTTAAATACCTTCCTGAATTATATCCATGGCTTCAGAGACTTAACCGGGAGTAGATATGGAGATAAAAAGATAAGGAAACCAGTGGTCTTTCCTAATTAAATCACTTAGTTTTGAATAATATGAATTGCGACCCTCAATTATATGGATTTCATAAAGAAAGTTTAACCATTTTACTCAATTTATAGTGAAGAAAGTTTTAAACCTTTTAAAAGAAATATATTTCTTTGTGGTAAAACTCTTAGTTTTAGCTAGTGTGCTATTTCCAAAACATATATTTAAAACCCACGAATAGTTTTCTCCCTCAGTAATTTTTTTCTTATTACTATTGTATCTGAATCACTGCATAACATTTCATCTAAAACTTTTCTTAGTGCAGATAAACATTAGTTCAGTTTCATAAGGATTCATAAACCCACTGTGCTATTATTTCAGCTTTCAAATCAGTTAAACCAGGTATTCTTTACCCAGATAAGTTAACGAATTGATTCATACAGTTTCATTCAGGAAAAGGATATAAAACTATTCAAAAAATCGCAGTAGAGTTAATCAGCGATTAAATCATAAATAGGTTTTCGCTTTCATTGTAATAAAGTCTCCTTCGTAAAAACCGCGCTGAACCAAATAAAATATTAATTGCCGAGAAAGCAGAAAAAACTTAAACATTTCGTTTTCAAAACATATCCTGCCCAAGCACTTAATAAACATCAAAAAACTATTAAAATAAAAGTTGGGAAAACCCCAAGAAATGAGCGGATTTGCCTCTCAAAAGTTGTTCTTTTGTTTTTGGGACCGCGAAACACTTGCTGTGTGTTTCAGAGTCTTGAGAGGCATCTTGAAACCATCTGTTTGGTAAGGGTTGCCAGCTGCGGTTTTCCGCCCTTTTTACTTCGAGAATGCCAAACTCAGCGCCAAAATGTAGAATCATTTTAGACAGCTTTGTCTTTGACGATTTAAATGTTTTTTTATTCGTTAAAGTTTACTACATTGTTTTGTGATTTTAACATAAAACAATCAAATAATCTTTAAAAAAATCCTCAATCTAGTTATGGGGAGGTTTTTTTTAATAAAGACGCATTGACACACATTTTACAATAATTTTAAGGTAACTTTTCTTAAATGTGTGCCCTAATACCGTACTTTTTTACAAGAGCTGTCATAAATTTTATACATCTTTAATGACAAGATTTAAAATTGATGCATACACAGAAGTACACAATGTTATACATTATTCCATAGTACTCTTACATAAGTAATTTCTGTGGTATATAAGAATTTTTTGTTTTAATGCAATTGAAAATTAACTTTTTTGATTATTCATATTATTCTTTGGATTTCCATTTTGCATTTTTTGCATTCCACTTATGACTAAAATCAAATCCCACGATCGATATATCACGCAATTTTAAATTAGTTGAAAATAAATCAATATAGGCTTATCTTTCAACATTCTTAAACATCCCTCCTGAAAGCTTAGACGATGTTCTTGAATTCCTCGGAGAAAATACTTGATAAAACACTCATTTGGGGAAAAGGATATCTGTAAACAAAATCAACAAACATCCCATCGCTGAAAGAAGCCCAATCAGTCATCTCCGTCGTCGAAAGTTACAGGATCTCTATCTATCTGTTCCATCGCTTATGTGCGAGCAAACACGACTTTCGAAAAGCTGAATTCCCAGACGAGTAAACAGACCACGCTACAGCAGATCCAAATAAACGTCTCCGATTCAAAAACCGAGTCATGACAAGATGGTATAGATCTCTCTGCTCGTGTCTCTGCAAAGCCAACACCTCACGATCCCCGAGCAAATACATTGTCACAATTAACTGCCTCGGTGAGTGGGGCTGGCAAGTAAACCGGCTATTGCGATAACAATGCCAAAAAGGTACTATGTCAAGGCTGTAGAGCAGGTGGTGGTGTTCAGGGTGGGGTGTATATACCTGAGAGATTTGGCAAAGGGGGGGAGAATCAACGACCTTTCTCGGGATGGCAAAGTAGCGACCTTGCCAAGGGCGTCCCAGCCGGCGCCATATGTACATAGGCCCTCTTGGTTTTCCCTTTTCGTCTTTTTTAATTAGTTTTCTTACCTTTAAAATGGGATAATTTGGCAATATGAAGACACTAATTTGTGCTTTAACGATTTGAATGACTGTCTGCCTTTTGCTTACGACGATAAGTCAGGCTCTGTCAATTCACTTCCTTGGAGCTTTAGATATTTCTTTTGGTTTGGAGTAGACGTCTCGCTGGACATTTATCTTTACTACCAGAACCTCTCTTAAGCTAGGAATTTGATAATGCCCTCCCTTGGAACTGCTGCGCAGTTTTATACTTGCATTAACAAAAATCATTGTGGTGTTTTAATAGACCTGGATATGACGCAAGACCATACGATAAAAATCTGATAGATATTTAAAAATACAAGTCACACAAAATACAAGTCAGTGACGAATTTGCTTCGGTCTCAATAGTCCAAAAATCATTTTATTGTTTTTAGGGTTCTCCAACTTAGTTCTCCGTATAGAAAAATTAGACATTGTAGAAGTCATCGCAGAAATGGCGCATGTTATTAAACTGCATCCGTAAGAAATGATAATGCAACTTAAAAAAAAGATACAAAATTTATTTTTCAGACTTCTCTTTTAGTAAAAACTCAAAATGTGGGCGAGGTAAAAGTATTTTAACCCCTTCAGACCTAGCTGTTCCATATTTTCTAAGGGAATCAATGGAACTCCGGCGGTTCAGGAATGAAAGGGTTAACCCTTAAACTTCACCGAGATTACCAACCTCTTGTTTGTGACCCTTTGGTTTATTCGAAAGGTTTTCATAACGGACTAACGTTAGTCTGGTTTCACGGTAGTGCTGGAATACCGAGAATTCTGCCAGCAGAAGAAATGGTATTTGACATCTGCACGGGTTCCTTTAAGGTTTTCGTTTGAAAACAAGCTTCCAGGGGGATCGATGTGGGCCTACAATTTCGTCCTAAATAGGCACTTATTATGTAGATTCCGTTTCAGAAGCCTGTAATCTGCAAATGGTATGCTAAGGAGTAACTAAATGACTGTCTGGGAAGATGGACTTTTTGTCCTTCCTCGCAGATAGATTTTTTTCAAAGGCGTACTACGGCGGTAATTCGTCTTACTCGTTGAGATATCATATCCTAGTAATGTAAAATTAGACCTGAAACTTGTTCGTAACAAAATCAGTTCCGTTTTCCGGTTTAGGAAAATTATTTAGATATAACTTAAAAATATGTGAGGCCCCTCTTTCAATTCCAATTGCGAATTTTCATTAAATGTAACCCTTTTTGTTTTTAAGAAGGTCTAACTTAATTTAATCTTTGCAAATGCTTTATTGCAAAAGTATTTCTTTCTTTTTTTGTGTACCAGTAACCTAAAATCATTTCAATTGGTTGAAAGTCATAAGGACCAAAGATTTTCAAGATAAGAATAAGTAACTTAATTCTTATATTCATTAAATCTTCACTTCTTTGGCTTTGAAAGTTTTTGTCTCTTAAGTGTTAACGGTTATTATAAAGATCTGGTAGTTATACTTTATAAATAGGGTGAAAATAATTTGGAATAAAAGTTCACTGATAAATACTATCTCTTTATATTTTAAAATTGAATAGAAAATTTTTGTAATGGAAAGCTTACGAAAGGTTTATATCTTTTCATTAAGGAATTTAAGAAATATTATAAAAGACTTACTTATTAAATTAACCCCAGCGTTAACCCCTGTTAACGGTACAACAGGGAATATATTCATTATTTTGTAAAAGAAAAACTCCAACTAAAAACCCACCAATTTCCATAAAAATGAATTCAAACAAAACTTTAAAAAAGCCTCTTTCGATCCGTATTCCCGGTACAGCATGGTACCTCTTTCATCCTGGTATTTGACACGGAATGTGGACCGGAATCCTCCCGCGAGAAAAAAAAAGGCCCGCGGAATTCGCGTCTTAGCCCACCCCTGAGTGGTCCCCAGGTATTAGAATCGTAGGTGACACTGTAAAAAAGATGCGGAGAGCAGGCCCTTAAATTAGGCCCTCCTCGGGGTCAAGTGCAATGCTGACTCTTGAACCGGCCTTGATAGGAATGTCGGATAGCAATCCAGCAAAACAAATCCGTATATCCATCACTGTACGGGTTCCGTATGTCTGCTAGCTGTGTAAAGGAGTTTATTATTCGGGTTTCCGTACATGTCACAGTCCAGCCCGCTTATCGAGAGCCACCTTTTTGCTCCCTAAATACAAGTTTTCATCACCCCAACAAGAAAATTCTACAAACATTCCAAGACCTGGAAGAACAATAATATAAGAAGGTACTTTTCCATTATCTGTACCGTTAAAAATCGCCTAAATGTTTTAGACGTTAAAGATCAGAAATATCCTAAAAGTTATTTTTTTTTTAAATATTGTTGTTTTTCATTTCATTTATTTTTAAATATTTTTGGTTATTTATTTTATAATTATTTTAGTTAGTTTGTTATGCAAATAAAGAACATTGATGACAAACAGTAAAAATTTGGGAACATTCGAATATTTGGCATCTTAACTATAGCGACAAATTATAACGGGATCGATAACGGAATGATACTGCTATATAAATAGAGGGTTAGGGGACGGCAATAAAATGCGAGTCAGTCCGAATAATATTTCTTGTTATAATATGAGGTTTGCTCGAAATAAAACTAGTTTTGTTCAAAAGTTTTAACATTGTAACAACCAATGAATTGAAGTGTTTGCAGCATCAATGAGCTAAAACCAACAGATTTCCATTGTCATTGCTGCTGCTTCTCTAAAAACCGATTTCTCGTTATATCTGTGTTCGCAATAAAGGTGTTCAGCTGTAGTTGCCTTTTAGGTGCTCCATGGCGTCTGTCTAGGACAGTGGTTCCCAACTCAAATATGTCTGCGGACCACTTCACTTAAATTTAAACCTCTGCGGACCATCTCTATCCCTAACTTTATCTTCAAAATTTTACTTTTTTTTAGTGCATTAAAATTTTGACTTTTTTTCTGAAGTAAGGGAAACCGAGTCTTACAATGTTCCTAAATGGAATGAAAATTAAATAATCTATTAAACTTAAAAGAAAAATTAACATTACATTAATTTTATACCTAATTATTTAAAAATATACCTTTTATAAAAGACACATAACCATTTTTATAAAGCTCTCACAAAATTCAACAAATAAAATAGCAATATTTTTTCCTCAAATTTGTTTCTACTCTGTAATATACTGTTGAATAAAACTGTGGAAAATAAGAGGAATGAACATATGATTTATAGGCTAGTTTTTTTAATTATGAGGCTTATGATTTTTTTGCTTATGTTTTTGCATCTGTGGTGTTTTTACTATTTCCTGGAATGTGTGATTAGGAAAACTATTTTTTAAAAATTTCCACAAATTTTTTTGATAAGTTTAAAAATCTTCTCACGTACCACCTCTGAAGGCTTCACGGACCACCAGTGGTCCGCGGACCACCTGTTGGGAACCACTGGTCTAGGAGGTTGAAACGAAACCAAAGTTGGCTTTCAATCGCGCATAAGTAAACGTAATAGGGAAGAAATAATTTCGCGTGAGTGTAGGGCATTCTTCGGGACTTTTTATTTGCTTTCTTTCGTTGATTGCAGACCAGCCTTTGACCTGTCATAAAGGGATGAACTTGCGGTAGGAAGGAATAGCATGCATAAATAAATACCCGACTTGAATACAGCCAGTTACTCCCTACGCCTTCTGATAGCGCGCCATATTACTCAGAGGATTTAGCACGTCTGCAATTAAGTTGTCAAAGAAGAACGACTGGGCGAAAGTTGCACCGAGAGTAGTTAGTCCAAACTGATTTGCTGAACGAGTCTTCTAACGAAGTATAAACAACAATTTCACGTAATCTAAATGTATTTCCTCAAAGCGTGCCCTTTTTTACTGTTAGGTTAACGCACTGTTGGCATTCCTCAAGTCAACTGGCGAGGACAGATAAAAGGATCGTATTTTTCATCCGACCACTAGCAGAAAGGTTGGAAAATGTCGTCTTGGTTGTCTTTTTTCTGGATCTGTTGAAAAATTACCTGAGGATGATCGTGTTAGTGCGTTTTTTAAATTTAAATTTGATGAAGTTTTCAAACCTATGCAGCGTGGAACTGAAATTACTACACATCTTACTTAGCATCGCAAAAATTAGTTAATACACCTGTCGGGGTAGATCTGTAAAATATTTTACTAAATCCCCTAATTTTCATTTTAACTTGTTATTTTTGGAAATGATTTTAAAAATTATAAGCAACTGGAACTTAAGTATTTAAAACATTTTTCTGTCCTCATATACCTATTTAAATGTTACCTACAAAAAAGGCCATTTTATGTGCATTTTTAAACATAAAAATTATAAGTCACATCCTTATCATGGTATAATACTGAAAAAAAACTGATAAAACCTCTACAGTGTTTTCTTCAAAGTATCCCCGACTTGTTTAGGGATCTCCAAACGCATCTTTTCCTAACTAGACCGAAGAAGACAAACATACTAAATGATATGGCGGACGCTACTTTGGAAATTATGGCGTTTATGAGATTACCCAAGACAATCTCATTCTTATCATGAGTGATAATTATTAGGGACAGTGGGATATCAAGAGTATCTTTGTAAACAAAATCGCTCGGCAAACTGTGCTTTAAGATAGCTTGTCATCTTGTTAGGATATTTCTTTTGACCTGATCCTTCGTTAGATTTTATCTTGTACTTTTTGAGTATTTGAGGGATCTCTCATTACCTAGGCGGGTAAATGCTGAACTGTTAGAGTGTACTTTTATTTTCTTGGATCAAAATGTTTCTAATGGTAAAACCTTGACCTCTGTTTTATTTACAGTAATAGCAATTATATTAACAGTAGCGCAAGTTAATTCGTAGCTGATGGAAACACCATTTATAAAAATACGAATTATCCTAAACTTCGAATTGAAGGAATTTTATTTGACGGGGGGAAGTTTAAAGGTTCAAAAGAAATCTTCGAATTAGACGTCCGTGTTGCACTGTATCTAGAATACACTTCGTAAGAGATGCTATTAGTCTGCCATCTTCACCCAATCACAGGGTGAAGACTCGATTAATTATGAACCCTGGATTATTGTCTGTTTTATTCCAATTGGAACTAATCAAAAAAGATTTTCACGTTGTTTCTTAAAAATAGTCAAAACAAAAAATAAATGTAAGTAACCAGTTTTCCGTGCATTAATATGTTCCCCTTTCCTATGTAGTAACCATTCCTTTAAGTTCTAATGAATGTGAATTAAATATTCTTAGACGATCCCTAACCTAGAATATCATTTATCCTTGTCACACCCTAAACCTCCTTTTCAGATCCCCCAAAAAGGGAAAAGACGGAATTTACGTGTTCTTTTACATCGTCTGACATGCTCCAAGCTTGTTGGAAAATAATTCCTCGTTTCTCTCTGGACCTACCCTCCCTGTTAACATATCTTAGCCATAAGCTTTCAATTTAATTCTATGCTTTGGAACGTTCCAAATAGGCTTTGCGTTCTAATTGAAAGTGTATCTCAAACCCTAAAAGCTTTTTCGTCGACCAGAGAACAGAGAAAGCACGATAAGGCAATGATTAAGCTCACAGCGTGATGTATAAAATAATTCTCGAAATCCAGGCGCATGGGTGTGCGATAAGGGTCGGATGGCGCCTGGATGGCTTCTGAAGGTCACATTCTGACATTAAAAAAGTGATTGTTTTGGAATTGGGAAGGGGAGAAAAGTGCCAATTTCATTACCGCGAATGCACTGCTAATGCTTTTTTTCACACTCGCTATCGCCCACTGAAACGGAAAGATAGGCATGGTTGCCGGTTTCCCATTGAAAAAACCCTCTATCTTAACTTGATGCCGGGACTAACAAGATGGTGCAAATGCAGGTAGGCCGCAAAAAGTGAAAGAAGCGATCTGCGTTTGGGGGTTCCGCTCACTTTTTCCGAAAACTCTTTAGAAATTCCGTCGTCGTCTGGATTCTGGAAAATGATTTAAAAAGAACTCTGCAGGAAAAAGCTGCTGGCGACTGTGGTTTGGAGCATTGCCCCCTGCAAGAATTTGTTGTTCGGTTAGTTGGTGCCAATTTATATGGCATTTGCCTCAATCCTCGGCATTACTTCGAAGAATTGGTCTTAAATTTCACCGTTTTAGTTGAATAAGTTTACAGGAAACGGGCCTAAGCTATTTATGCGACTACATGCGAGTTTTCAGTATATTTAATTGAAAAATACGTACACTTAGCTTTGTAGCGTTTTTAATGCTTTTGCTTCATTTATGCTCGTTTTTTATTCAATCTATTTTTATTCAGAAAATTATAAACTTTAGACATGTATTGAACCTGCGGCAGGATTTTTATTATCTTTTACTGATTATCTATACATTTTTATAAGATTTTACTAAACTCATTTGAGCAACAGCCCTTATGGGCCCAGGCCTACAATGCCCATCTTCGTGACGGAGGGCTTTGGGATGCAAGGTGTTAGCCATATGACCCGCTTAGGTGGCCAGCCTAACGAGAGACCCCCAGTGTTAAGCTAGCAAGCACACTACAGCTTATCGACCCTCTAAAGATATGAAAGTAATTTTCATTTCAGAAGACTTGGCAAAAATTCAAATGCAGACAAGATAAACCACTCAATAACCCTTTAGATATGCACATTAGTTTTAGCTTTCCTTTTCATCCTCCAATCGCCTCTTCAATGAAACTTACAAATCAATTTAAGAACTGCTCCAGCTATCTAAGCATTTACTAACCCGTACTATCTCCAAAACAACAAGAAACTCCATGCACAGACTTCAAAATTTACACCAATACCACCCAGAAACCAGTCTGGACACGAAAAGAGGTATCCTCCCACATCCACACGCAACCGTACACCAAAACCGTCTAGAATACCAACTACCTCGGCTCTTCCCGGGGAACACGTCTACCACCAAGCAAGATTAAGCACCGATGATTTCATGCCTCCACTTAGAAATCCCACTTGAAGCAGTGCGTCAGACCCACACGGTGGAATCCTCCCCCACCGGCCTCAAGACGATTGCCTTCAAGTACTTAAGACACCGAAATACGCCATCAAACTCCCCTCCATTTAGGTCTTTGCACGTGTTGGTGCAGCTATTGGAAAACACCCTAGCCGATGCCGGCTTTCTGAAAACCGTGGGAGGCTGTGGGAATGGCCTTCCTCGCGGCATGCTGCCCATTGATGAATTAATTATGGTGTTTCAATCGCTCCATTTCCAATTCACACTGCACAGCCAGCATTTCCTGCTAGCCTCGGTATGTGGAGGTATGGGCACGAAGCGCACCTGGGTTATTGGAGCCGTTAACTCATACTGAGTCAATTACCTTTCTCGAAATTACGTTCTTTTAGTAGCAGGGAACAACCGCTTATGGATCATTGCTTTTTGGGGAGGCAGTAGTTGCTGCTGCTGATGAATATGAATGGTAAGTCAAAGTCAGCATGCTTGGAGGATTGAGGTGTAGGGTTGTGTGGGAGTTAACTTTTTCATAACCTAGTTTCTTTTTAAATTTACGAGCAGATTTTTTTAAATATAAGTGACCCATGAACTTGGGAACGTGTCTAACTGAAAACAAAATTTGTGTTAAGTTACTTGTTGGATTCGTTTGTAAGGGGGTTAAACTGGCGTAAAGATTTTTCACTCGCACAATTACTGTAATTAATAACCTCTAGAATCCGAATCCCTATTTTTCTGTATGCAGTCATTTAATAAATTGGATGTATAGTAAGAAATCTTAAACATTAAATACATATTTAATGCATTAAGTGATATTTATAAATTGAAATATTTTATTAAATTTACTTTCCCTAATTTAATAGTTTGCTATTACTTTTATCAGTATGGTATGAATTGGGCGTAGTTACAGCAATCAATTATTGTGCTTTACTTAGATGCGAAATTTTATCTCTTGCAAGGGTTCTTCTAATCAGACATGAAATATTAGTCATACTCAATATCTCACACAATGTAATATTAATCTTCATTTTTGTCATTGTGACTCTTATCTTTCCTATGACAGTAGAGTCATATCCTTGGAAGTGAATCATACCCACAATGACCTAATGAAAATATCGTAAGAGTCCAAGAAATGATATTGTCATAGGATTCGTAAAGAATAAGTTTTAATCAGAAATGTGCGGTCTGATTGTTTAATCCGTTTTCATAATCATGTAGTTCCTTTCAATGACGTTATTTTAATTTCGCTGGATGGCATTGAATTATTTTATTGCTAACTATTTATTGATAACGGTGATCATTATCACTTGAAGGGAAATATTTTTATCTGATCATAACATGGATATTGTGTTCGTGCGATTACATATCTTAATGTGAAACCACACAAATTATTTTTAAAGGTAGTTAATTTTAAATCACTTCATTCATTTCCTAAATTTCACTGCAATATAAGTCTTATACAATTTTATTTTCATTAAAATTACTTTTTTCGGGAAAAACATTTACCATTTTATACATCTCTGTCAGCAAAAATATTAGTATGAAATATTAGTATTAAATCCCATTTCTACCAAATAACCCCATAGTTGAGTAACGTGCAAATCATCTCGCACGCCCTGTGTACCTGAATCCGAATGAAACCCCCAGTACCTCTCTCACTAACTCATAATATTTTTTAGCGACTGCAAAAATAACATTTTAATATTTCAATCTACATACAAAAGAACATTATGAGAGATCCACCTCGTTTATGCAAAAAATTAACGTCCCAAATAATAACGTTCTAATATTAGCATGTTGCTATTTCTGAAGATGGTATTGAAACTAAGTGAGGATGAGGGAACTAAAAGTGTCTACCCTCACGCAACAGCCAAACTGTCACGCAAGATAAGGGAACGCACGTTTATTATTAAAAGAAAGGTTCGGTTTTCAGCTGGCAGCTGCTTTTTAGCTTACAGCTTATCTGTCTCTTCAATTTATAGCATCCTTCGAGCCATCTGCTGGGACATTCTCTGCTGGAGATGGTTATGTATTGCTATCGACTAGCTCTTGGTTCTAGAGCGGCCACTTATTCACCATCACAGTTCTGATAGGTTCGTTGATATTTGAATAGACTGAGCTTCCTATAATAGCAAAAAGAGAGTAGACATATATTTTTATGTCGTATTTTGTGGAACTTGCTATCACTTAGTCTCATATCTGAGAAACTATTAATGTATTACTCAATATCGAGCTGTGGCATTAATTGGAAGTTGTGATCATCCGAGTTATTATTATCTTAGCGGCGCCGAATAATTTTCTAGTAAATTAGTCTAACCTGCCTGCTACGAATAATGTTTTATCTGTACACACTTACACTTACTTGAGTTCTTTCGAAAAAAACTTTTAAAGGTTGTGACTTGGTGAATAATTATTTTAGCAGCGTCGAGAAATATTTAGTGGTTAAAAATACTATTTACATGCAGAATAATTATTCTAGTTGATACGACTTAGTAGTTCACTAAGTCAATACTTTTTTTACTAGTCGCAATAATTTCTTGGGATAGGGGTTGTGTGGAAAATTATTTGCATAAACAATTGTTTTTGAATATTAGGATTAAAATTAAGGAATTAAATTAAATAGCTTAATTTGAATATACTTAAAAAAATATTTTTAAAGCTTAATAATCCCCCAGTAGCACGGCAATACTGGCCAATATCGGCTACAAAGATCGTGCATTACTGGCCAATATTGGGCAAAGTCGTAACGGCCGATATCTTTTGGCTAGCTTTTTGAACGATAATGGCCAATATCGCTAGCCAAGACTGGCCAATATTGGAACATAGCATATAGCCAAGACTGGCCAATATATTAACATAGCATATAGCCAAGACTGGCCAATAAATTAACATAGCATATAGCCAAGACTGGCCAATATTGGTACGTTAGAACCGGCCCCTTTAGGCCAATATTGGTAGATGAAAATCGGCCAATATCTTTTGGCTAGCGTTTTGCTCTATCTCGGCCAATATTGGCAACAATATTGGCCATTAATGGCATCCAGCAATGACCGATTTTAGTCGAGGAAAGCTCGCAAGAAGAGATTTCAAACAGTAAAGGCAGTTTGAAAAAGTAATTCTATTTTGAAGTTAAATATTTTAAGATAGCTTGAGCAAATGGGGTTGGGTTAATTAATGAAAGACAATTAAAATTCTAAATATTTTAACATTACTTTATGAATCGTGAAATTTCAGCCTAAAAGTTAAATTTTTGAACACAAATTTATAATTTGCATGACTTATTACTGATAAAATATCTGAATTCTTGGCCAAAAGTAGTTTCTGTACTTATATAGTTTCTTAGACATGTTTTTAAGTTTATAATTTCCATCTCGCACATCAATAAGATTTTGCAAAAATAATTTTTGTGCAAGATAAAAGAATGAGCTTAAAAACATGTCTCAAAAACTAATTAAATATAGAAATTAGTAACACCTAAAAATTTTGATATTTTATCGATAATAAATCAGCAAATTACAAATCTAAGCTCCAAAATTAATCAATTGTTAGGATGAAATTTCACAGTTCACATATAGTAAAGTTTAAAAATTCATAATTTTAGTTGGCTCTCAAAAATGAACACAATTCCTTTTTCTCAATCTAACTGAAATAAATTCATTTCAAAATAAAATTGCTTTCACAAACAACCTTTACTGGTTGAATTCTCTTCTTGGGAGCTTAGACTAAATCAGTGGAGGCCAATTAATTCAAGGGTTTTGTTGTTCAAATCCATAAATTTTATAAACCAAAAGAATATAGTACAAATACTCATTTTGCTGTAAACCTGATAAAGGTAGGCAAGAGTGAAAGAAATAAGTTAACCCGACTTTTCAAATATGAAAAAGATATGAAACAAAGTTATGGGTTCAAATTTTAAAGGAAAGCGTAATCAGCTGAAGTAAGATTTAAAGTAGACTCATTATAAATGGTAGTACCATTTTAGTAGAAATCATTTTAAAAGGAGCTTGCAGAAAGGAATTCAAGTTGCTTTTCTCAAGACATGAATTTAAAATCTAGTTTTAATATTTTAAAAATTAAGATAAGCTATTCACCAACTTTTACAATAAGTGCATTGTTGGTCCATCGAGGCTCAAGTTAACTTCTCTCAATTTTAAAATAACTCAACTCAAATAAGAAAGCTGACAGTAAATTTTAACACATAATTTTTATTGTTGCTTGGAGCTTCCTCCAAGACACAACCACACTCCTTGAAGAATACAAAAGTATTATTGGCCACTACGATTGCAGTGTTGAATATTTCTCATAGCGGCCAGGCGGATTATACTTACACTTAGGGTGAACTGACCAGTAGTTGACCAGTTAAGGGAAACTCCTCAAAGTTTAATGTTTTTTTCTGAGGAAAAAAAATTTCTAATACATATGACAGTTGTTTAATATCAATCAAGCTAGGAGGAATAATAACTGATAATCATTTTTCCTTTCTCTTTCTAGAATTTTATTTATTTAGTTTAAAAGCTCTTAAGTAGATTTTGCCAGTAGTTGACCCCTTGTATCCAGTAATTAACCCCCACCATTCCAGTTGTTCCATATTGTTAGGTATGTTTTCAATAGAACATATTCAAAATGAATGCACAAAAAATCTTGCTTTTTACCATAATTATGCTCAATGGTCAACTACTGGTCGGTTCACCCTTTATTACTCAACATTCCGCCTGTCTTAACAGTTTTTTAAATTTTTAACAATTAGTTATAACAATAGTAACAATTAACTAATAATTACTAATAATAGTAGCAATTTATTAGTAACAATAAATTGTGCATACGCCAAATAATTTTTGCACAACTAATAAACAGTAATAAAATATTCATTAAACACTTTCAAATTATACCTTTGATTATTATAGTTGTAGGTTCAAAGTTCAAACAAAATCACAAAATTTACATAAGACCCCCTCAAAAAAGCAATTTTTAAATTTATTTAATTAAAGAGATTTTTCAAGGCACATATATTCCATTATTCTTTTTTCATAATTGAATTAATATTAGATTAAGTTAAGTAAAAAATATTCTAAATTCTGTATTAATAAAGGGGAAAGTGGGGGCTAATGGGAAGCAGGGCTAATGGGACAAATGAATTTTTTTCCATAATATAAATATTTCAGAAAAAATTTTTACATCACTTATTGGTAACAGGTCTAGCACACATTTTCAAAATGGAATATCTGTCATAACAAATTTTTTCTGCGCAGGAAAAATACAAACTTGTTTTCAACATCCAATAGCAAAAATTTAGTTTTGTAATTGATTGAACTTCATAATTTTTTAAGAATATCTTAATCTTATTTGATGACACTTTTAGATTGTACAAATACTGGAGAACAAGAAAATATAAATGAAAAAATACAGAACTGTACTAGAAAATAATTACTTCTATAATTGTAAATTATCATACTATGGGGGCTAATGGGACATGTCTTGTGGGGTCTAATGGGACAGTAAATGTGGAGGTAAAACGCTCGGTTCCAGCAAAACCGACTGAAATGCTATTGGCGAATTTATCTCCTGGTAGCAAAATATTCGTTTGGTCTATGGCTCAATATAATGTAAGTAAATCAAATTTGGCGATTTATTAATGATTTGGCGCGATTTCTTTTCTTATTAATATTATAGTTAAAACGGTAGCTCAGTGGGACGAGTGACAAACAATCTTGCAATCGGAAGATTGCGGGTTTGTCCTGCTGATCAACTATAGATAATATTCTAAAAAAAAACATATTTGACGCGAAATGGTATTGTTTGAACCTTTTTGGATTTTTTAAGATGCAGGATTTTTATGTAATACTGTAAATCTTAAAAAATTCAAAATTATTCATTAAAATATTTCAAGTCAACAAATTCTCTAAACACTAAATTTTGATTCGTTTAGGGAAAAAATATTTTTATCTGTAGAAGATAAAGTTTTTATAATTTCAGAAGTTTAACAGATAGAGTAAAATAATACAGGGTGTATCTGAAATGGTGCAACAAACTGTCAGGGATGATAGTACTCATCAAGACGAACAAGAATTGGTATAGAAAGGGGGGTCGCAAATGAGTTTTAAGGGGTGAAACCCCGGGGTGAAAATCAGCAATAAAACTTGCACATATTTGTGCAGGAAGAGACACAATTGTTCAATTCCGTAATTTTTTACACCAAAAAAATAGAAATCGTACTTGCAAAAAGAAATTTTAACTGTAACTTTTCAGGAAATTATCTTTTCGCAGCGAAAGATTTATTCGATCAGTCTCTTTTTTAATGCATGTTCAACCAAATTTGGCAACTTATTAGCTATTTGGCGAAACTTTTTTTGTTTCTTATTTTATCGTTAAAACGGTATCTCAGTTGGTAGAGTAATGAGCCGGAATCTTCTAACTGGCAATCGTAAGATTGTGGATTCTGTCATGTCAATAATTTTTGGGCAATACATGGAAAGAGTACTATTAAAGGATGATGGTTGGGGTTTTATGGCGTGAGGTCCAAAAATCGGACAAAATTAAAGGATGTGTAATAGTATTTTGAGAATTTTTATGGATTTTTCTACATTGTTTTGTTTTTCTTTACGGTAATTTTTTTCAGATAATTACAATGCTTTAAATCGCATTTTGTCTCAACGCAAAACTTTGACAGGTGTTTAAAATTTTTTCACACTAATTTTTGAAAATTGATAGTTAAAAAAGTTTTGGCTGCATAAAATTTTGTGAAATGAAGGAAAAGCAATCCTTGAAATCCCTATTCTTAAATCAACGATCAATTAGATTACAAAGTATTTGATTCTCATTCGATTCAGAAATCGTTTATTCCGTAAATTTTATTTCCCTACAATGTATGATAAGGATTTCAAGGACTGCTTTTCTTTCATTTCACAAAATCTTGTGCTGCCATATATTAATTTTTTTGATCGACCGATTTAAAAAGTGTTGTGTTAAGAATTTCTTTGGGGTCTAAAATAAGTCATTACAGATTACGGGATATTTTTATCTTGTTTTGTCTATTTGATATAATTTTTTAAAACTAGGGAGCTCTTTGTGAAACACCTTTTAAGAAAATGTAATGATGACTTAAATTTTGTATGAAACATATGTGTTAATAACAAAAAAAGAGTTTAAAAACCTAAGAATTTTAAACACTTTTATACTTAAATTCTCTTATTCTAGATGTGACTACATAATTATAACTGTTATTCTCATGACAAGACAAAACTAAGAAAATTACAAGTTATAGAAATACACGGTCGAGATGGGGTGCGAGCTCGGACACTTTATTATTCCTGTGTTGGAAGTAGGGGAGGGTAGTTTATGAAGCTTAGGGTTTCGTCTCGTAGTCAATTTCCTCTAGTCAATACGACAAAATTAAGCCAAATTAATTATTGAAATTAGACAAATTAAGACGAATTAATTTTTTAAATTTTCTGTTTGCAAAAAAATAATTGAAAACCGTATTTACGAATTGCTACTTGAAAACTAGATGGGATGTGAGGTTCTTGGCATGTAGTACTACGGGTGGTCCCCAAAGGGAGGGAGGGTGTCAAAAATAGTAATAAATGGGTCACGTAGTACGGGCACTACCCCTAAGGTGTTTACGTTATCAGCCTTAAAGGACAGACAAACACCTCTACACCCTAGGAGGCATGAGCGGATTGCGAAGCTCAGCATCAGTACACAGACAAAGTCATTTAAAATTAATTAACAGAGTGGTGACTTAATTAAAACTAGTTTCTAGTAAAATTAATGCTATTTTAGTGATGTTTCACCCTCTCCCCCATTTTTTGTGTATAAATTTATTTTTCCTTTAAAACTTCAGCTATGAGTTTTTGGCATAATTCCTTCTTTCTCCTACCTAACAAACCATGGCTTTTCCAATCACTCTATCATGTCATAAATTATTCAATCAAAATTATTCGATTTCGCTTGGCAGTAAGTCTGTTAATCTTTCCCCACTTCTCCAAATGTTTTGTACAAATCAATTTCTTTATTCAATTCTTATTTAGACTGTAGGCATTACCTTCAAAATGCTGAATTTCTTCATGTTAAAAAACGAGCCAGCTGGATGGCTCAGGGGTAATCTACCACTTTTAAAATAATTTTCTCTTGTTTATTATCGCTATGAATCCATCCGGTGTCACAGCAGCTAGCTCGATAGCAGTACTCATGCATTGCTTATTGGAGTTAGCTACAAATCCCGAAAGGTGTGTGCGAGTGCTACGCTTGTTCCCTCCAGGGTTTTAACTAACCATTGGGTGCGAAACTACGGGCAATTGCACAGCCGAGAAGGGAGTGCTTCTTACACCGACTAAGGTTGTACACTGAATTGCATAAATAGTACGGAAAATGAATTAAAAATCCGGGGATCTTAAATTCTACATTTTTTTATTATTTTACTTCTAAAGGTACGATATTAATCAATCAATATGTTTCTATTTAAAAAAAAACTTACTTTGTATAACTAAAAAAATATTATTTAAATGGGACCCAAATGAAATCTTAATAGTTTAAAACATGTTGCAATGTCTTTTAAAATATATCTTTAAAAAATATGTATGAATTAAAAAATTAACAACTTCACACAGTAGGACAGAACTCGCAATCTTACGATTGCAAGACTGTTACGCTACCAACTAAGCTATCATTTAATCATTAATAGTACTACTACATAGAAATTTGAGTTTCAATAAGATTCACAAAAAAGTATTTGGCGATCACGGATTGGCGAAGTTTTTTTTTCCTGTTGAATGCAAAAGTGTTACTGGTGGGAAAACTAGCTTAGTAATATTTGAAGTTGTTTTACAAAATAACTACCGGAATCGAACCATTGTCTCTTCCTGCACAAATATGCAAGTTTTTTGGCAGATTTTCAACCCGGGGTTTCATCCCTTAAAACTCATTTTTCAACCCCCCTTTCTATACCAATTCTTGTTCGTCTTGATGAGTATTATCATCCCTGAAAGTTTGTTGCACCATTTCAGATACACCCTGTATATTTTATCGAAATTTTAAATAAAATTTTTTGACTACTTTCATTATTGGAAATAGTCTACAACATGTATTACAAGTTCCTTTCAATACTACTAAATTTTTTACTGAATTTTAAGCATTAAAAAAGTTTAAAAATAAATGACTGAACTCTATTTTAGATAGCTGATTTTTACTAAATTTGTATAATGAAAGGATCAGAATTTTAGCTACAAGACGTCACACACACACTTAATTTTCAAACACCATCTATCTTTGGCGAACGAGAATTGGCGTCCGTTTTCAGATTTAGATTTCCTTCCGAGTGCACAGGTTTTGGATCTAAAAACTATCTTCTAAATAATTCGTAAAACAGGTTAAATAACATCTTAATTGTTATGATAGTATAAGCTATTCCTTAAAAATTAAAGATTGATTCAGGGACCTCATATTTGTACAAATTATAAAAAATTCTAATTAATAGCATTTCAGTCGGTTTTGGGCAATAAATGCCGGAATCGAGCGTTTTACCTCATTTACCTTAAATAATTGTATTTTTCTGAACGTTATAGTGAAACTACAGAAATTGTGGAATTAAAATGTTTATTGGTGAAATTTCATCCTCAACGATATTTTTATATTCAATATAGTACCATACGTTTATAATAAAGGCATTTAAAATTTATAAATGACTTTTATTTCTGAATTATAAAGCATGTCCCATTAGCCCTGCACTGTGTCCCAATAGACCCCACGTATGGGGGCTAATGGGACAGTAGCATTAAATTACAAAAGTTGAGATAACACTTAGATAAATAATGTTATTTGCTATCCAAGAATATTTTTATAAACTTAAATGTAAAATCTTTTTAAATTCAAAAAATTATAATAATGACTTTATTTATGCTCTTTTAATAGCATTTTAAAAAAAAATGTCCCATTAGCCCCCACTTTCCCCAATACAAATATTATTTTCTATCAGAGGTTCCTGCGAGGTTTAACTTCGTTACCAAGATCGTCGGTTTCAAGCAATTGGCCATTGCTTTTAATTAAGTCATGCGGATTGGGAGGAAGAATTACATTCTTCTGAAACCCTCTTATACAATTTAGGAAATTGATTTTATGCATTCCTTGGGAGTGATAATCTGGAACCAATTAGCTGCTTCGCAAATAATTTATGCCGGCGGTAAAAGAACCGTGTGCGTGGAACACAGTTCACGGAAATTAAAGAAAATTTACCCAACCAAAACATGTTAGTCGTACTTAATTTCTCTGATGTGAATTAATTTTGAACAATTTATACAAAAACGCGATTTAACAAACTTACCGGCATACGTTCACGTTTTCTTTCAATTGTTAACTCACTAACAAAAAATTTTGTCCTTTATATTACCATTAAAATCAATAAATCAGATCATGTTTACAAAATGGTTTCATAAATTCGTTACCTTATTTTAGAGTTAAATGAACCTCGAATTGTAAATTTATAACTTTGTTTGGAGTATGCTTTTGAAATATTTTAAAAATAGGCACAATTGTTTCAAACGAATATCTTAATGATTCTCTTAGTTATCTCTCATTGCATTTTACTCATTCAACAATTAACTAACTATGCTCGATTTTTTAAACTGTTGTACGAAATTGTCGAGCACTACTAAATGCGTTTCTGAACTTTTTACTTGTGGGATATTATTCATATTGAAATAACTTTCAAAATGGTAGAGTAAGATTTAGGCAGGGCTGACGCAACAGTCAAGTTTCTCATTTTCTACTCCTCAAAACAGCGAGCATCAAAGAATAATACTAGATCCGTCATTGTCATCTTGTGTTTTGAATTAAATGACGATGACTCTTTTGTAATCTAACCCAAATTTTGATTATGAACCTGTTCTCAAGATCTGCCATTTAATTTTTTTACCATTTGAATGGGGCATTCTCTTTCTCTCGCGAGCTGCTGTTCTTCATCCCGCCAACGCCCCGTCATTATCACATCATAAGCTGACATGTGCTGCTGTAAGGGCTCAACTTAACAAATGAAATTACAAACCCACCTACACATTACCACCTTTTAAGTGCACAAAAAAGAAGAAACCATAGAATAATGGCCTCAACCTTTTCAATCTCATCCTGAGATGATAGGGTATGGTCCTGTGAAATGTTTGACTCGTAATACTAAGTTCATCAAACCAACCCTGATGTGTGCTGACCACCACAGTGGTGGGATGAACTAATACTGCCAGATTGCTAAGTACCTGTACGTCCCATGGGTCCCTTACATGCCTAAGCAAATCTTGGTCCGTTCATCCTTGGACCGTCCCAAATCACGAATTTATTGGGTGAACCTATCCGGAAGTAACTTGAGCTAGACATTAGACTTTAATTTATAAATTTTGTTAACATACAGGCGATGTGGATAGATTTGTGTTATACTTTCTATTAGTTTGTTATTGAGGTACTAGGTATTAAATTAATAGGCATTACATTTGCATTTGTTTTTTCAGGTCCGGAAGCAATGAGAACGGTTCCTCCACTCCATCTACGAGGGTGAAGGAAGGGCAGTCCATCTGGCAAAAAGCAACTTCTCTGCGCCAGTCTCTGCGATACTCATCAAGATCAAAAGTAAGTAGCTGAACTCATGTAAAATTCTATCTGTTGGAAAATCCAATTCTAATCTCGTTATTTTGTTGTTTGATGAGCACTGCTTTTTGATGCTTTGGTTCCACCTTAAGGATTCCACAGAGTTGACCAGATAGCTTTATGATGTGATTGTGAATTTTAACCTTCTTAAAACGTACATGAATCAAACAGTAACCTGGGTGTATTTTATCTTTGCCTAGCCTAGATTGTGGGTGAGGTGGTCTTTATCAAATCAAAAGAAATGTGCACAAAAGTATCTTACAGATAGTTTCCACTCTTCTTTTATATCGATGCAATTTCAATGAAGAAGGTTTCAGTGCTGGAAAGCATTGACTCCTCGTGATTTTGAAGTATAGAAAATGGATTATACTATTTGGTTGATATTGACCCACGGTAGTTAACGGGTATAAGTGGTCATTTAAGATTTAGTGTAAACACCATGACATAGAAAGTTTACCCCCGTGTGGTGACCGGGTAAGAATAGCACCAATGTAACCTATGCATGTCGTAAGAGGCGACTAAAATAGGTAGAAGTCCAACCCTCCGGGTCAATGGCAACCCCCTTTCCATGATTGGGGTCTTATTCTCTGAAATAGACCTCTACAGTGACAATGTTACAGAGATTGCAAGGGCTGTCATCTCCGCCCATGGCAGTGTTTGATTTGGACTCGTCGTGGACACGACATCATCATAGAAAGTTTAAAAACAGACTTATAAGGAACATAAACCAAACCAAAGGAACATAATAATCTTATTATTTTCTTTTTAAGAAAACAGATGGTTTCATATTTGACCCAAGATTTCAATAAAAAAATTAAATTCTGCTCATGCCTAGGGGTAGGGGCCTATCAGGTGGTGCCCATTTCCTTTTCATAAGCCTTTACGCCTGGGTGCTCATAACTAGCTTGTATTCAGGCCTAGGGGCTAGCCCAAAGCTGGATCCCCAGTTGATTCCCCAAGCAAACTCGGTGCTCATTTGATCGACCCCTGAAAGATGAAGGGCTGAGTTGACTCATGAGCGGCTACCTAAGTAGCAGCCACCAGGGTCGGCAGTGTGCGTAGCCATACGCGCTGACCACTACATTACCGCGGTCACTGACTTGAGATTTAGTTCTTTAATAAATTTTTGGAGGTGGTAAATAATAAAATGCTTTGATGCTGAGGATAGATTAAGAAACACGAATGTTAAAACATAACGCTTTTGTTCCAGGTTGGCCAAAAGCCTGTCCTGGAATTCAGCAACCTGTCCCCAGCCGACAAATCTGCCACCCTCGAAGGCAAACCCTTGCAGAGAGAATGGGGCTCCCAACGTAACCTGTCCCGACGCAGCCTAGCCGAGCCCTCCAAACGAAGCCTACATTCTAGGTCCCTGTGCATGGAATGGGACACCTCTGTCACACGGCAGACACGGTCCCCGAGAAAGCTCACTAAGGACTCCGGATACGAGACTAGCGCTCAGGGAGACCCTGACTATGCCAACTCACTGTCGGACTGGCTGTCCGAGGAAAAGGCTCTGGATCAGACTGGGCTGGTCAAGCCAAGGGTCATTCTGCCGGACAAGAAGGAGTTGAAGGACATCAGGCCACCAGTCAAGAATGGGGGAGAACGGTGAGTGTTGCATGATTCTTTTAGTCTGGAACCTCAGACAGTAGATACTCCATGTTGTATGTAGCTGTTAAAATACCTGTAGAAGACTACGACTTATAATGAAAGGGTTTTGCTCCAATATTGGTTGTCAGTGCACCTTATACTGATTTATACATAGGGACACTGAAATTCCTAATATAAAGTGCAGGGAGGATTTTACAATACCATTTTTTCTTCAAAATTACTTAAAAATGCAATGCATTGATACTTACACCGGAGATCAAACTCGAATGGTTCAATACTCTAACTCTTCCACGTTTACCTTGAGAGTGTAACTCCAAGGTTAATAGTTTTTGGGTATACTGAACTGTTACATCATTTGATGAAGCACATGTTTAAGCCATTGGTTCAAGTTCTTTGGTTGTAAGGCTCAGTTATAAAAGCTTGTAATGGGATCTCAATTAAAAAAAAGTTGAATTTTTAAAGTACCCTATTTCAATCTGAAAAGGAAGTATAAAAATAATGCAAGTTCAAATATTTAATGCTATTATAGGCAGTCATGTTATACAGTTGAAACTCAATTACTGAAACCCACTCACATTTCAAACACTTAGATTCTATTCTTAATTTAAATCCTTAAAATAACCTTGATGCTTTTGCACTGTTTGTAGAAACGCAATGACAGTTAGTAAGTAAAACACACCCATCTCATCCATTCCATTACGCAGTATGCAATCATTTGATAAATTCATTTAACAAGCATAAATGTAGCAAATGTTAATTAGAAAATTTTGTTCGTATTTATTAAAATATTTTATTTCCAAAATTGCATTTGCGTAGGTTGTCTCTTTAATGTTAAGACTTATTAGTGGATCATCTCTGCGAATTTTTTCCAACCAAATTCATCCTTATTTGTACTTGGTAGCAGGTGAAATTACCACATGATCTAAGTTTCATTCCAATGTGAGACGGTTAAGAAACTACGTCTATACAACGGGATACTTGACAAACAGTTTTTTTTATTTAATAATAGTCTGCAGGAAGGATCGAGCAGTTGGAATATTCAAAAAAAAAGAACAAAATTAGCGTCTGTGTTTCGAAGTTCTGAAACCGGTATTAAAATTATGAAAATAATAAGTTTTCATTTTAATGTATCATTTCATAATTTTTCTTCTCGATTCTTAACGTAGTGATTTTGAAAAGAGCAATGACACATCTGGGTGGATTATTTATTTAATGGATTTAAGATAATAATGATTTTAAAACTGTTTTTGGAACCAATTGGAACTTTACTTATCGTTTGGAATAAGTCGAGTTATAAAGAAATGCAGTGTTAATAACATCTAAACTTTTGTCGATTTTTTAACTTTTCAAGAATTTTCCTATTTATCATTGTGAAAAACAAGTTTTGCAATTGAATTAAATTCATTATACATAACATCCGTGAATTTTGATATTTTTACCTTTAAGAATAACAATAAGTACACAACAAATTAAGAAATGAGTGTGTGCTGCATTTGAATTTTAGTGAATGCTGTCTATGAACTCCCCAACTTATCTATCTAATGTATCTTCTAAATATACACATTTGTTTACGTGGACTCAATATTTTATTTAACTTTTTTAAGGATGGGTCATTGCCCTGGGATATACATATAGTTATGTTACTTATAGCAAGTCCAGAATAATATACACGAACGAAAATTTTGCCATTTTCGGCAGAAAAACTACAAAAAAATTTTTTAAATTTTTTTGCAGAACTTTTTTAGATCGATAAATTTTTCTTTCGTTTTACGCCAAGTACTTCCGCCTCTGTGGTGGAGGATCAGACCTCCAGGATACTTCCCCTTGGCAGCTAATACGTATTTTGTTCCATTATTCGTTTGTGAAAGGTAAATTCTTCCAGAAAATTTTTTGGAAAAATTTGAGCTCGCAAGCAGGTAAAAATTTTATATCATTATGCTTATAGCCTTGCTTGGCTAACAATGAAATTCTAATTAATAATTTTATTTAAAATTATTCTTTGCATTTCCGGATTATGCATTTATTAAAATATTTTATTCCCTTGTATGATCTTTCCCAAATTTGTCAATATTTATCTTATTTTTTATACGAATCCCTGTTATTTTATTTTTAACTGGGTTATTGTTGTTATTATTATTAAAAATATCTTTTGTTACTTATTTTTAAAATACCCTTTTAAACGGATTCTTTTTGCATTAATTTTATCTGGAAACTTTTATAACAATTAAAAACTTTTTGTTGACTATTTTTCTAAATTGAAACGTTTTAACGCTAGTGGCTTTCATGAGTCAGATATGGCAAAGATATACTGAAAAGTACCTACTTCCTAATTGTGCAGTGCGTAAATATGCTTATAGCACAAAAATCGTTTCTATAATGATAAATTTCATTTAGTGTGAAAAAACTTCAAATTTTCATTAATATTTTAATTTAACTGTCTAGTGCGGTTTTAAAAAATATCAACTTATCACAGAAAATACAGAACACATAAAGAATTATTAAAATTTGAAACACCAAGTTTTTCGAACGGTACCTCACTGAACTTCCGGTACTATAATATTGAGATCCTTACTCTAAATAAGACCTGTCATAAAGACCTCTTACTAGCATCCTCAAAGAATTTCAGCCATCAATGCTACCTCTGCTATTGTTCGGTACATTCCATTTCTTTCCTTGAGGGACTATATTGTGTGCTCAAGGTGTGGTGTTTAGTCTCTGTGCAGATCATGTATTATACTATACTACGAATTTACCAAGTCAAGAAGATTCTCCAAAAATGCGGCTAACATTACATCAAAATCTAGTCACGAAACTTATAAAATCTTTCTTTGAACATTCACGTATCGCCCATTGTTTCTGCTATGCGTAGTGCAATGTGGGAATGACCCCCATACCTGCCCGCCGTAAAAACTTCATACGGTGTATCGGCCTTGCGAGCTCTATTTGAAGGTCGGCGGTATTTTCCGTAGTTCGTCTGCGGAATTTGGAGGGGGACTTCAGCAACCTGCCCCGCCTTCTCCCCCCGTCGAATTCTTTTCCTTTATTCTATTTCTTTCGCCCCTTTCGGAATCCGTCGGACATTATCCGAGTTCGTTAACTTCTGAGTTATCTCCTTGAGTTTGGAAGTTTGATTCCCTGCATTAAGCTAATAGCATTAAGACAGATTTATGTTTCTTACTGATCAGAACGCAACCCAAATGCCCCCTTTTTTCCCTCTATTGATCTAAGAAAGACTTCTTGAAGTTCTTCTGCTAAGGGTGGTTCACCCCAGGCAGTCCACTTACCTCTGATGATTTCTCGAAACCTCCCCGATTTCAGAAAGTAGGCCTATCCAATCACACTTAAATTTTATTTACAATCTTAAGTTTGAATGTTATCAGTTTCCCTTATTCGCCTTGCTTGTTGGTTACATTTATGTTAAAAACAAAAGGCAAAAATCTTAAATTGTCATTCTTAACTGAATACAACTTTTTCCTCGGCATTAGTTTAATGTGAAACGATAGTACACCAACTTGTTCAAAGATAGTAATAGAGCGAATTTCGTTACCTGAATACTAACAATCTAACTCTAATTAATCTATTAAATAATAAAATATCTTTGTGAGACAAATTTTAAAACAAATATGATGCGAGTGTTAAAAACTTTATTAATAAAAACATAAATAACGACATAAACATAATTACTTGGACTTATACCCTCTTTTGGCCCTGAAGTACAGTCTTCGTTTGTGAATTGCCTTGTGTCATGATTTCCGGTGGACCCAAATCACAAAATCTGAGTCCCGTCCCTCCAGGTAATCCTGTCTTATCAATATCAAGGTATAACGTATTTCCCCATGTTCTCTTTCACGAACTCTTTCCTTGACGAGGAAAGGTCTTGATGGCGACAATTTGAAAAGGATGGATATCTCTTTTTCTTCATCTTTTCTTTCTTTATTTAATGGGTATTTCCTCTTGTTTGAAAGATTTATTTGTTTGTTTTGTATGGGATTAAGATGTTATGGATGTTTTCTTCTACCATCCATGGAGATTTTCCCCTTTATTTTTACAAGCCAGTATAAATTGGTTATTATAAATTAGTACAAAAAATACTATTTTAGTCTTTCTACTCTTTGAACATTGAGTTCTAATTTTAAATCCTAAGTATTTATAATGTAATGCTGAACAGTTGCTTGTGTTCATGAACATTGAGTTCTAATTTTAAATCCTAAGTATTTATAATGTAATGCTGAACAGTTGCTTGTGTTCATGGTTGATTATTGAAATCCCGAATTGGAAAAATATGAAAGAAGCTATACGTTTCTCTTCATTAAACAAATGTTATTTAATTTTCTTTTTGTGAGAATAAAACGTAGTTGAAATTTCAATTCATGATTATTAGCTGAATGCAGTACTTAAAATCAATTGTAACTTCATGTTAGGATTACTTACCCTTAAGGGTTTGAGAAAGTTAATGATTTTATAGTTTCTAGTTTATACACCCGAAGTTTCTTTACGTTATTCCATTCATTACACGCTTTCAAAAACTTCAGAGCCCACTTCCACGCCCATAAGTGTGTCACTTATTAAGAAAGATATGCAAATCATCAAGTAGCATTCTTTAGTGTACACAGAATGTGACTTCGTTATGTGAGCATGAATTATTAAATCTGCTTTATTTTCCGCGCCTTTACATACCAGCCAAGGACGCGGGATCTTATCATTATTCCCATTATTTTACCCAGAACAATGCACGCGTTATGGAGTTTACTAGTACAATGAGTGTGGAGAAGTAGCGTTGAATACAGATGAGATTTATTTACTCTGAGAATCATTGAACAAGCGAAGGCGGCTTCATGACTATCAGATCGCACAGGACAGGTTTTTTTATTAGATGGTCTTTTCTTTGAAAGGTTTCTGCCTTTTCCTGTCTAAATGAAAAGATTAGGCGAGAAGAAAACCCACGTGTTACGTTATGCTTTCTTGGAGCCAAACCAAATGGAGATAAAGGATCTCCTATTATTTGAAAAGATATGTTTTATTTTTGGGGATGAATGCATTTTTTTACCAAATTTGATTATGGAACTGCATTGATAAGAAAATCATGGGAATATTTCTTTTATGTGTTACGTGAAAGGGACGGGAATTAAGGATTTTTTTCAAGATAGCTTATCTTCTCTTAACGGTTCTTTAGCTTTTGGCCTACAGTTACATTTATAACTTTGGAAAGGAGTTAAACTTGAAACCTTCTGTTTTTATCGATAGATCTTCTGACTCGAAACGATTGTAAACATGCACTTTTGTTTAATTTTTTAACCCAAATTTTATACGATTCTGAAATGTTTTTCCTTTTTGGTATTCCATACCCATTTAATACTATTTTTATTTCCAATGTCGAACAGTTATTCATAAAATTTTTCCAAAGACAGTTTAAGATTCGGAAAAATTGCTGCTTATTACAACTGGATATAATTTATACAATTCTAAAAACTCGTGCACAAACTTCATTTACTCGTATACAGAATTTTTTCCGTCTTTGATAATATAGTTTGTCTCCCTGTGTGCGATATTTATAGTTTGGTTATGGTTATACATTTAATTTCGAAAAATCAACTTTGCAAATTTTTGCACTTAACGTTATTTTCATTTATGTATTCGTCTTTTTCTTTTTAAATAACCAATCTCATAAATAACCAAAAAGGTAACCATCACTGTATACAACATTAATGACTTTTACATTTATCTGTAGTGGTATTTCCTCAAATGGACAAGGTGGTTAACAATAGCAGAGTAATGGTAGGAAAATCCCCGCTCGGTTGACTTGATCATCAAAAGCGTTTGATTCTGATACATCGCCGTCGGGCGGGTGTGGTTTTACGAAGTGGAACCGACGACAAACCACAGAAGAAAGCGAGCGGTCCCCTTGTCAGATTGTCTTTGAGCCACATACATAGATTTCAAGACGGGCTGTCACTTTTTTCACTCTTGTTTGCGTTGATAACTCCACGTTGTGGCAGACACTGTTTTGTTATCATGCTTTCTGGAGATAATGTTATTCACCCCAACTGTTTTTAGTGGTTTTTAGAGTCCCTCTCTTGTCAGCACTCGCGTTTGTGCTTACAATAAAAACGTCGACTCGCGCTTTCGCTTCGACAAGGGAGGTCAGATGCTTTTTGCCGCTTTTGGTGTTTGGTGTAAACAAATCGAGTTGGGTCGCACGTGGCAATATACCGCCCAAGTCGTGGAGAAGAGGGAAAGAGAAGATTCACTTTTTGCGGTCCTTTAACTTTTAACTGTTTGGTAAATAGAAAAAAACTTAATATCCTAAAGAACAAACTTTTTGGATAGGTTACAAACAAACAAGGAAGAGTACCAGGATCTCGAAATACATCTGCTATTTAAAATGATTAAAAAATCACACACTCCTTTGAAATCAACTTCGACTTATTGCCCCTTAAATTTTCCAACAAATCCAATGTTTGGTTTAGAGACACATTAAATTATTGTAAACTTCATTCCAATTATTGAAATTTAGAAATTTCTCTTGACCCTGTAGTTTGGAATATTTTGAAGATCACTGACTTTTAATTTACTAGCCCCCATATTGTGTGCTCCCGTTTTCAAACAATATTTTTTTTAGAAAGTAAACTATTATTTGTGTGATATTGTTCATTTTAAAATAACTTTTGGATCTTTTATGCTGGTATTAGTGAACGATAGAAGTTTTCCTTTCAAGTATTGCCAGCCATTAATATTTGAAATGAACAAGTCCTCTTCAGTTTTTTGAGCAATAAAGATAGCTTGAATTGCTCATTGCCACATTATCTTTATGACGGATAGCAAAATCTTTCTGAGCGCTATGTGTCATTTCTTGACATGACTACAAGTGGTTCTTTGGACCAAGCAAACGAATCTAAACCTGTCATCAAATCAACTAGTCTATCATCGTGTTTGGTTTTCATGCCAGTCTTAGGTTACCGAGTCAAGTTCTGGACATCGTTGTAACATTGTAAAAGAAGTTTATCTACAGTTTTGACGAGAGAGACTTAAAAAGTAACCGCATCGAGTTTGTAGAAACGTGTAAAAGCTTTTAATAAAACTTTTATTTCCAAGATTTCTTCCTTGAACTGGATTTTATAATGTGAAGTAACTCGGCTTTAACTTGCAAAATAACTTCCCAAAGGTTCGGTAAAAAGTAATTATCCTTAGAGCTTTTTATGCTTGAGAAAGATTGCAATTCTAAATAAAATAAATTAAAAATGCAACAACTTTGATTCCATTTATATAAAACGTTTCATCTCTGCGTTAAATTTGAAGGAGTGAAAGGTGTGAAACTTCCATTCCTATCGTGAATTAGGTTTGTTCAATGTTCACTATCTAGTTTGCGATTGGCCAAGCTTCTCCGAAGTCCTCATTTCCACCTCATGTTAAGAAAGAGTGTTCGTTCATCACAATTATCCTTGATTAATTAGGCATCCGCGAAACGTGACTAAATTGCGATATTTGATCCATTTTCTCCACAATTTCTTGGGAACAAAGAACTTGGAATTTTCTCATTTTTAAGATCTTTAAATGGGTAGCTGTCAATTGGCTCTATTTCAAACTATTCCAGTGCTTGAAAAACTTCGTCTTCATTTCTTGGAGTGGAATTACAATCTTTGGACTGATAGATATTTGTTGATTGGTTGGTTTGTTTTTTGGTGTTTTATGGCACACGTTCTCTATTTGGACATTCTGCTCCAAACAACGGATGTATTTGTATATTGACAAAACTTGTATGGAAAATAATTATGTTCATTTTTAACAAACACCGACATAACTTTAGGATCTTGTCGAATTTTTACTTATACACAATTTCGTATATCCTATAATACTTATTCATATTTATAGTATAAACTGTTATATTCTACTATAATGCAGTCATGTAATTTGCTATTGAATTTTTAGAAATAATAGAATGTTATAAAGTAAAAGTCAACATTGCTAGTTGTCACTATACCGGTTGACCTAATAAGTGTCCGTTAAGCTCTAACACAGTGTTAAAAACATTTCATTTTTTATCTGAAATACATTCGTATCGATTCATGAAGTTTCATAAATATTCACAATTTTATAAGGATTGTTTATATCTCTGAAATCGCGTCGTTAAATTATGGACATCTTGTATAAAGCGAATTGGAAAATAGGTTACAAATCCTTCCTCACCTATTGTTCTTTTAATATTAACTGTAGTTTTCTGTGAAATAACATTATTCTGGTTTTAAAATAATAATTGACCTATTCAATTTCATAATATTAATCATTAGCGAAATCCTACTTTTATCTAGGGTTGCTATTATGTGGACTATGTTAATAGGCCACGTGGAAATTCAATAGAAGCGGTTGTTTGGTATGCAAATGCGAACGTTTTTCTAATTATTTCATAAAAATCCATCCTGAAATGTGTGACTTATCAAAATTGAAATTACTTAAAACTGGAAAACTAAACCGTGTCTCCGAGACAATTGATTCGAAGGTAAAACAATACGAAAAGGCGGAAGTTTGATTCCCATGCAAAAGCAGGCATCCCAAACCTAACCTGGAAATCCATGACTGTCACTGATAACCTTCGATTCAATCTTTCCATTCTGGCGATAATTTGAATCCATTATCTCTCTTGATACCAAAAACATCACCTTTTTAAATGACCCCTGCCAAATATTCACACCTCTATCAACTCCATCTCTCTGCTCTACATCAAAGCAGTGTTTACCATTACGATGGACGGTCTCGAACGACTAACACCCTTTGCTTAACCTTCGTCAGCTGCCAAATGGATTCGTCCATTGTTTTTATGCTAAGGGTGGTGCTGCCCGAGAACTAGAGGTGGCTAATTGGGACAAGGCTGTGCTGAAAATTCTATGATTTTCGCATTAATTCTATAATTGTGGGAAGTGGAGTGGTTGGTTTTGCTGCTTATTATGGAATGCCTTCACTTCTCTTGGCTATTGTGCCTCATTACAAAACATTGTCGCCCATTGTGTTGATGCATGTAACTGAAATAGTTTTAACCGTCAAATTTAAAACATTCGAAAAATAATTGCTGCGACATTTCACTTTAATAAATTCGTAGTTCGAGTTCGTACCCCAGTTGTTATTTCTTTAGAAATAAAATAGTGTGTTTGTAATTAAGAAAAATGTATGGTGCAAGAAAAAACAAACTTTTATCACATTTTCTTAGGGTATAAACTGAATAAAGAATTAGCCGCCAGTTTTTTTTAAATCATGAGTTTGACAACGAAGTAACTTTGTTATATTGAGCCACACACACACCTAGTGATTCTTTATTGTCAATGGAGTCATTGCACTCTAAATTCCGCAGATTAAAATTTCAGAGTCAGCAGCAGCACTAATACATTAAGTTACATCCCGATATCGACACCCCAATATCTTTCCGTCTTTTTATTAGTTACATTTTATTAACCAGGATTTTAAGTTTGTGTGTGTGTGTGTGCGTGTGTGTGTGTTGTCCGGTCTTTTAACTTAAAAAACATTCCCCAACTGTTAAGGTTCAAGGCAGCAGTGAAAGGATACAGCTTCAAGTAGCCGACAATAACTCAAGTAGAGTCTCTAACTAAAAAGGAAACAAATACCAGATCCATAACTACAATGCGTTGAAACAAATTGCCTCGAGTGGGTGACAATTCAAGTTCCGAATAGCAATTAAAATGATGTTCACGATCTCGAGTCTTGCAAAAGTGACCTTGACCATTGCGACTAGCACTAATTGCAAAAGAAATTGGAATAGCTAGAAAAACGTTAGTGTTGAGAATGAACAGTTGACACTCGCGGCTGGCTTGGACACTTGAAAAGAAACTGTCAATTAACAACAGCTCTTTCGACAGTTCCAAAGATCCATTAAAAACAACGGATTGATTGTCGTGGCTGTTAATGTTCTTACATCGGTTCACGAAGCTAATGTTTAACTGTTTTTCGCTTCGAAATAATCAGTAAGTAACGCTAGAATTGAAGAATAAAGAGTTATTTCCAATCTATAGCATTCCAAAAGCTTTTATCAGGGGTCTTTGCCCAGCTAGCAAGCAACCTTGCGGTTAACCTTTTTTTTCTATTGTCATTGGGTTGCCAAAAAAAAGGTTAGCAAAAACCCTTTCTTTAACATTAGAAAACGGCGGTCTTTTAAAACCTCTCTCGACTCAATATCAACACAACCCACCTTCACCCTTTTCCGGAAAGAAGAGAATGCGCACGTGACTGTCGCCTACTTGCGCATGCGTATTAGCATTATTTTTCGCACCCGGAACCAGCGCGGAGGGATCCAGTTCAGCCTTGCCGGTACAGAGGAGTTTCCGTAGGGGTACGCTCGACGCTCGCTGGCTTCGGATCGGTAAGTAGGCTTAATTCATTGTTACCATAAGTACCGATTTAGACGTATAATCCCGCCTAATCTTTCTCTTTTATTTTAAAGTTTCTTTTTTTCAGCTCTAGAAGACATGATACTGATTTGATAAGTTTAGTATGATGATCAGATGTTCTTTCTTTGGATTTCGATTATTCCGATTCATGTTTACGTTTTACTATGTGTTTAGGGTTAGATGTATTGCTTTGTTTACGCTATGTCCTCGGTTGTAAAAATTCCTTTTCAGCAAGTGTTTCAACCGATACTTTGTTCGCAAAATTCGTTTATTTTATTGATCTAAGGTTTCTTTCTCTTTCAGCTTCAGTTCTGAAAGTGGCTGTTATCCCTATGGTGAAAATGTAAGTTAATTGTAAGGTATGTTTAATGCTATTCGTACTTTTAAATAACATTAGGTTCACCGTGTATTCTACAGTTATGTTATTGTCCTATATGTTTATCTGATTTTTATAGATGTTACATGTATGCTGTGTTATATCCTTCAATAATTTTAAGCTTTGATTTAATTTTTTGTTGCCTGGTTGGTTGTTTAGCGACAGAATTTTCTTCAGAGTCACAGGGCAGGATTGGGAGGGAATTAATACTGGGGCTTGTATTTGATCATTCATTTTGGACATCGTACCTTACGGTAAAAATCTTGAAGTGGGTTTGGGTTGGCGCCTCTTGGTGCATTTTTAATCGCTAACTTCACTTTGATACTTTGTCGCTACTTCTTGGCTTGGCGTTTGAACCCACTTCTAGATTTAAGCCGTACCTTACATACCTTGGTCACGGAAATTAGCAGGGATCTGTCTAGGATTTTTTGCCAACTACCTATTAAGTAAAAATATAACAGTAATTTCTGAAAAATATTTTTAATTTGTGAAAATAAAATACGCGTATTAAAACTAATTGACAAATGTAAAAATCACTTTACATTTACATTTTAAGGGGAGTTAAAGTTTTCAAATATTATTAGTTAAGTAATAATTTGTCAAAATTCAGCTATAAATTGTGAAAATTTAGCAATAAATTATGAAAATTAGAAATTTAGAATTTGTGAAGCTACCGTTTTAACGATCAGCGAATTTTTGAAGCTACCGAAAAACAGTAGTAAATTTGTCCTGGACACAGATCCCCGATGAGTGAGTTTTGTTGGCCTTGCTCTTCATGGACTAGTGTTCTAATGACATGTTTAATCGTTTCTCAATTCAGTCTTGAATAAGTATTAGCATCCCTTCGACTGAAGTTTAATCAGTGGTTCAATTCGGTTAATGCTCCCGCTGAATATTGACATGCTCTTTTGGACACCAAAAAGTAAAAATATTACTAAATAATTTCAAACTCATGGATAAAAATGTTTAGTCAGATCACACACAATAGCTGCTCAGTTTATCAATTAAAATCAAGAAAATTTGTCGATATTTGAATGTATGGCGTTTAAAACTTTGCAATATTGAGCGGGAAACATTAACGGAATTGGACCTAATCAGTCAACAAATATCATTTAGCCTTTTCTTGCCATGGGTTAGTGTAATCCGAAACAAGTCAAGGCCATTCTCTTCCTAAGGTTGTAGAGGTAGAGATGGAGGGTAAAATCGGTTACTTTTCACCACTAACCCCTTTCCCTCTTCAAAAAAGATTGCGCTTCAGTAGCCTAGCTCGCTACCTTGATTTCCCGCATCCCTACTCGAACTATGATTTCCCTGTTTCTAACTGCCTAGCAAAAAAAAAAGAATAGCGAGTCATTTCACTTGCCATTTACTGTTTACTTATTTTGTAAATCGTACTAAGAAAGTTTGTTGGAATGGATTTGAAACAGGTCTACGTGATGACTGCTGTACATCTTTTGGCCATCTCCCTATTAACAGCGAAATCTATTCCAGTTTGTCACTCAAATGATATAATTATTAGAGTTTTCAACAACTTACATAGCACAAAGTTTGTTTAATATTTTAGTTCAATTCTGTTAATGTTCCCGCTAAATAATGCCAAGCTCTTTTGAACACCATGTGTATTAAAATGACAAATTTTTCTGATTTTTATTAATAAACTGAACAGTTATTGATCTTTTAATTTATGAGTTTGAAATTATTTTGAAATATTTCCACTGTTCGGTGTTCCTGAGATCATGGCAGTATTTAGTAGGAACTTTAATGGAATTGAACCAATATTTTAAAGCAATTTGTGCATTTCAATTCAGTTAATGTTCCCATTAAATATCGCCATGCTGTTATGGACACCAATAAGTAGAAATATTTCTAAAATACTTCAAACTCACTATTTAAATGTTTATTTAGATTAGATCAATAAATGTTCAGTTTATCATTAAAAATATAAAAAAATTGTTGTTGATATTAGAATGTATGGCATACAAAACAGATTTGCGGTATTTAGTATGAATGTTAAAGGAATTGAACCCAATATTTAGATGCTCTAATTAAATATTTTTGTTGCTGATTTATGAAGAAAAAGTGTGTCTGGGAACAGATTAGCATCGTGCTTTAACTCATCTTTTTTTTTTCAGCAGCAAGAGCTGCCGCAGTTCCAGAAATGTCAGTAATCATCAATGCTGAGACCACCTCTGAATCTGCTCGCCCTTCCATCCAATTCCGTTGTAAGTTTCTGTTTTTAGGATTTTAACCTCTTTTGGTACTGCAGTCCCGAATTTCGGGGGGCAGGGCCGCTCATCCCCCCTTTTTTCCACCACTTATTTGGCATATATTTATCTCTTCTGTGAAAGGTATTTTTCTTTCCATACTTAAAAATTTTACCTAACCACACATAGAGATGGGGGAGACTATCAATGTCACTAATCACCACAGAAAGCCGAAGGATCATCATCGTTGGTATAAAACTACACATGCACGCTTAGAATCTGCACGACAGCCCTCCTTCGGGCGGTTTGGGGGGATAAGATCTCACTTTTATCTCCCCCGTCTCTTTGTGTGGTTAGGGAGTTTCCCCTAGCAGCCCCTTCAGAGGGGGGAATTCTTTTGTTCACTAATTGAAACCCCAAGTAAGCGGGATCATAAAACTGGCTATCATAAAATTCTAGGTGCACCCTCTTGTGTCATCAGATCATATTTAGAACTGTGAATGTTAATTAGTTTTAATTCTTGGCAAAAGCAATCCATTCTTCACCATAAAATTGAGTTTGCAAAATTTGCATTGTTTCTTCCTCCTTAGTTTTTATTTAGAATAATTTATGAAAATAATAAATTTTAGGTCTTCTCACCAAATAAGGAAATAAAGTCTGTATCGAAGAAAACTGTAGATGAGCATGAATCTAAGGATAACGCCATAAAGAAGATTCCTTGGTTCCGTTTGGCTGGTTCTCAAACCCCTGCAAAAGTCCAGCTAAAGCCCCTTTCGAAAAAGAAGCGGAAATTTTTAATAATTTGAAAACCTTTGGCGCGTTCAAGAAAAAGAACAGCAATCCAGAGTCCCAGTGAGTAGTTTAATTTTTAATTTAATACTCAATGAAGTTTTGAAGATTCATATTCAAAAGCCTATTGTGTCATCAGATCATATTTAGAACTGTGAATGGTAATACTGTTCTGTAGAAAAGTGTTTTTCGTTCCATACTTAAAAATTTCGCTATGTTTTACAATTTTTCTTGATTATTGGCGTGGCACCCCAGGGTGCCGTGGTACACAATCTGTGGAATCCCAAATATTTGGGTCCCCCCATTTTCAGTAGCCGGCAACGCCAATGCATGCCAGTATATATAATGCAATGTGATTACTGTTTTGTGTTATTTTGTTAGGGGACATCTATAAATTACATGAGGTCAAAATGGGGGGAAGGGTTTGGAAAAATCTACCCAAGGGAGAGGGGGGGGGTCGATTAAAATCTCGCGTCAACTTTTTGTGTTAGAAATTATGATTTTCTTATTTTTTAAGTATGAGAAAGGAATACACACAGATAAGATACTGTGGTGATCTTTAGGTGGAATTCTTTCTTTCTCAGTTTGAGCGAACTGTTGGCTTTTTCCATCTCTTTTTACATGTCATAAATTTTCTCAATCAAAATTATGCTGTTTTGCGCGGCCGTTTGTCTGTTCCTCTTTTCAACGCTCCCAGCCTTTCTTGAACTATTCGATTCCTCCTCTCTGTCGCCTGACTAGTCGTAACTTTTCTGTCCAACATCTTTTAATCATCAATATTTTAAATTAATTGTGGAGATAAGAATACCTTGTTGTAACCCATTTAAAATTTAGTAGATAATTTCTTTACTTCATTGGCAGTTTTTCTGGTGTAAATGAATGTCTGTGGGTTATTGTAAAATTTTAAATAGTTTTGTGTGATTTTTATAATAAAGAAAACCTGATGATAACATAATGTCCTTTTCCCCCACATCGTTAATAATGTAAAAGTTTTAGGTGCTATGAAGCACAAAATGCAAACGAATAGGATAGAAAATTATTTTTAAAGGTTGTAGGTAAATCTCACGGGGGGTCCAGCAAAATCTTGCCAAGGGAAGAAGACTTTGGAAAAAACACCTCATGTAATTTATGGATGTCCCATAGGATATTACAATAGCTGAATAATTTGATTTTACTATATTTTTTTCTTAATAATGTGGTAAATTTGCTTATTTAAGCTATTGGGTGCTTCCTATATCTTTTTGGGAATTTATAATAACAAATTTAAAAAACATCTCTTAATGTCCAAAGGTGCCTCAGTAGTGTCCCACCTTTGGACTCTTTCAGTAATACTACAAAAATATTAGTTTATTTTGAAAAATACAAAAGTAACATAAATAATGATAAAGCTATGTTAAGTAAATTAGACATCCAACATATTTTAAAATCAAAATTATTCAAGGATATCCTCATTTTTGTCTTGACATAAATCAGTTTTTCTGTTTACTTCAAGTGATTTTTTGCATCAAATTACAAATATCTACTTTCTTAAATTCTTTATAAAAACATTTTTTGCTCACATGAGTTAGGTGTCTTTTAACATTATATCCCACGGTGCCCCACACCTGACTGTCCCTTGGTGCCCCACTTTGAATGTTAAGCTTAATTACTCTTTTATATTTAACAACAGGGTGGCTACAGAACTTGGAAATCAGGGATTTCAAGGAAAAGTCAGGGAATTTTATTAATCTGGAAAAATCAGGGATAAGTCAGGGAAATTCTTAAAAATAAGTTAAAATCAGGGAAATTTCCGGATGAGATTTTTCTTGCTTTGATACCTTGTGATGATTATTTTTTGCTTTCATTAGCTCATTGAGAAAAATATTCTGCATCTTATACTTGCATGGACTCAAGCATAACTCAAATTCCAAATTAAGTTTTAATACTTTATGTGTAATTTTTTTCATTTTAAGTAAAAAGTAGTGATTTTTTAATTATCTTGTATGCATGTAATGGTTCTAAGTACAGAGAAAGCCAGAAAATTAATAGAATTAGTTCCTGTAAATCAGGGAAAAGTCAGGGAATTTGTTTTCTAAGTTTCTGTAGCCACCCTGAACAAAAACTTTCTCTTTATTTTCTAAAATATTAGTGAATACACATATTTTAATTTCATTTTAATTGTAATAACATAAATACACTTCATATATTTTAAAAAATGTTTTAAAAACTAAATGTGATTGTTACTTTGTATTGCACAAAACCAGATAACGTGAAATAATTATCTAGACACACTAAATAAACCAAAACACGTTGATGAATAGATTTTAGCACAAGTTCATAATTATAAAATTGAGTCTGAAAAGTGGTGTGTCCCAAGGTGCCCCACTCTACCCTACTGTTAATTTAAACATTTGTTGTTGGCACTTTCAAGTATTTTCTTATCTCTTGAGATGTTTTACTATGAAGTGGCACGTTTAACAGGTTATTGCATAATTACTTTTTTAAATAGTTAAATAAATTGTTTGTATTTTTTGCAGGAGCTGTCAAGTCTGGTTACGATGTCCCTTGTAAGATTGTTCTTTGAAGCACTTTTTGTAGACTAATTTTCCATAAATATATATATAATGTTTAGGTATCATATTTGTAATTTTAATAAGTTTCATAGTATATTTCCCTTCATTTTTGATGAATTTAGGGAATTGATTAAATTTATATTTTATCTATATTTTTTTTGTATGACTCACTTTTACCTTGAGTCCTGTAGTGCTTGAAGGCTGTTTGTAAAATTATCCTTGTTTGTAAATAAATCAGTACAATAAACTGAAGGATTTTTCTTGCATTCAATGTCTTGGAATAATTTTTTGGAATGAAAATTTGCCTGTTCCTCCTTTCTAGATTTAAGAATTAAAAAGGTAAGTTTTTTTTATCAGTGCTTTAGGAGCCTAAATTAAGCCAAGTTATTGTAGAATTTGAAAAAAAAAATGTTTCAATGAACTAAAGGATTTTTCTTGCATTCAAAGTATTGAAATAATTTTTTGGAATGAAAATTTGCCTGTTCCTCTGCCTTCTAGATCAAAAATTTAAAAGGTAAGTTTTTTTTATCAGAGCTTCAAGAGCCTAAATTAAAGTTATTGTAGAAATTTTAAAAAAAATATTTTAAACAATTTAAATTTATTTAAATTAAAATTTTAATACTGTATAAATCTTAATTTTATATAGACACTGTTCTGTAATTAAACTGTGAATAAATTCTAGTTAATTTTTGTAAAAGATTGGGTTTAATGACCTAACTATAAAAACTTGGAATAAATTAGTTTTATTTTTGTCAGAGTAGTTAAGCATAGCACTTTTTATTTTTCATAGTTTCTTTGTTGAATTATATGATGTAAAAATATTCCTGAAAATATGTACTAAGTGTAGCGCATAATTTCAGGAATAATTTTTCGACGTCGTATAGTTCAACTAAGAACTTTCGAAAAAAATATATAAAACGATTCTAAACCTAGAACTTGGAAAAAAATTTTGTAAACCCAACAAAAACCTAAAAAAACCCATTGCTTTACGGTTTATTAGCAACCTAAAATCAACCTCCATGTAAGCAACGTTACAAAAATCTTTCCCTCTAATATTGTAAAAAGGTTTATAATAAACCTCAAAACAACCTCAATGTGACCAACGTCACGAAAACCTATGCCTGTAACCTTAATTTGAGGTTTTTCCGCAAGGTTACGCAAAAGGTTGCAAGCGTCAACTAGCCCACCTCCGCCAAAGGTTTTGTTGAGATAATCCTTGGGTTGCAAGGTTTTCTAGTAAAACCTTAAAAACATCTTTTTTGGGTTGCACTTCAGGGTTGAAAAAACCTTAAAAAAACCTTACATTGCTGACTGGGTGAGCTTAAACAATTATTTTTGTTATTATTTAAAAACATTTTTCTCACATCAACACTTACCTGTCATGTACTCTTTGAAGTCATCACCTTTATCTACTCAATTTAGTTATATCTAATATCTCAGGTGAGTGAGATTATGTGCAAAATATTAGATAATTTTACCAGTAATTTATTTATTTTAGTATTTTTTATTTATTAGTAGTTTTATTTTATTGGACAAATTTATCTAATAAACATGAGCATATTTTCAGGGGGTGTAACATATTTTTTTTGGTAGCAGAGGTTTATTTTAGTAGTAAACTAACTACAATTTTCATTAATACACTGATCTGTATTTTGTCAACATGACGACATACTCTTGAAGTTGAAGGGACGCGGAAAACTTCTTGGTAATAAAAGTCAAATTCATATATAATAGTCAAAAATATTAAAAAATTTCTTAGCATGGAGTAAAGAGCCCGCTATGAAAAACTAATTTAGAGTAGAACTAGAATGTCTAAATTTAACCATAATTTAACTTGTAATAAAGCAATAGTATATTAATTAAAAATAAGTTGAGTATTAGAAAATAATTTTAAAAATTCTTCTAATAATTTCTCAATCGTCGTCCGATTTTTACTACCAAGCAATCACTAAAAAGTGATAGGATTATTTCGGGTTTTAGAGAAAAGTCTTCGAAACTCTTCTCTTCCTCAGTCTAAAGTACAATAGAGGAGAGATAGAGAGTGTGAGAAAAAGAGAATAAAAAAGGTGAAGACCATGGGATAAAATTAAGTAACAGAAAAGGGATTGAGTAATGAAATAGAAGCTGCCCAAAACTGCATACAATTTTTCGATGGCATTTCCGTTTGAAAGCATCACCATCACCATCACCACAACCTGTTGTTGACGGAATCGCAGTCACACTTCAAAGGCATCTCCTCAAAGCCTTCATTTGTGGTATCAAAATAGTTATAGGGTCCAATGTCAAAACGCAGTGTTGGCTGCTGCATATTTATTTACTGCCGTCTGGGCACACAGCGCATTATGTATGGATTGGAGGATTGGATATACAGTGGACCGTGGACCGGCCGCTTTTTGACGCATTCCGAGAGCGTAGCGGCAACCAGCGTGCTTCGCTTGTGACGTCACGAGGACCTGACTTCCGGCCAGCCGAAAAGAATTCGGCGAAGGATCGTGAAAGGATCCCCGCTGGCCAAACCGAAATAAAGGCGATTGATAGGCAGATTTTTTTTGAAATCTTCTGGAAATAGAACCCATGTGTTTTTAGGGAGTACGAGAGAAACATCTGTCGTGCACATGACTTTGATGATCAGAAGCATTCTACGTAAAAACTATGTGTGAGCCAGCCGGAACTCTTTAAAAATTGGAATACCTACTCCACTCCTATCCTTACTTACCCCGACCCCCTACCCCAAGTCGGGAATGTATCCAAGGGGGTGGAGAATCCACCTACCAAAATGTTGTTCATGATTTATTTACTGTTCTTTTTTTAACCTTGAAAATTCAGTTTTCTAGAAATCACGGTATTTATGTCCTGTATTTCTAGAAATCTAGTGCTGTAGTCTGTCTATGGCGGAAGAAAATCTTACAACTAATTCATACAAAAATTTGAATATAAAACAATTCAAATTCATGTTTTAGAGCTTTAACGAATCAAAAATTTGGATGTGGGGGAATTTTTTTATTAAAAGGAGTTAAAGGTTCAAACAGAACATCAATAATCGGCTCTTTTTAAAAAATCAATAATTTAAATGACACTGTTTGATCCATTTATAATCGGTAAAAAAATCCTCGCATACTATTTCTACTACTTGCAAGAATTCTGCCAGAAAAACAATGGTGATGCGCAAAGTACGAAGTAAGGATAAGTTGCGGTCTGGCTAGAAGCAGGTGAACCAACAGTACTTCCAGGATGGGGAATTCGAATCACCTTGAATTTTGAACTTGGTTTCTGTTTGTGCATGGGATTTCGTCGGGACTCATTATTTTCCTTGGAACAAATGTGGAATTTTAACTGCAATAACAAGACCTCTACCAGATTAGTCATTTATACTGCGTTTTATGGAGCAATTTGAACCACTGCCAAAAGACTATAAATCTGTAAGAATTTAAGAGCACACTTTGTCTTTTTTCTTCTATATTAAGGTAATTGACTGTATATTAATATACCTTTTGTATCTCAACCTACTCTCATAATCATAAATTAATTTGTGTTGATATAATGACTCGTTTTCCAATTTTAAACTTATTTTGAATATCACATAATTATTACTTTAACCTTAAATATAACTTAATCCTCAGAGAAAAGTCCTCTGTGTGGCCGGGAGATCCGTGCCCCCTGATAAGAGGGTACACTTTCAATTTAAGTTCTAGTAGAGGAGAGGAGGGTGTTATGGAACACCTGAGTTTCTGCTCCCCCTCGTGCTGCTATCACGTGGCGATGCCACGAAAGTCTTAAGAAATTCCCCATAATGCAGTGCGCAAGAGTTTAGCTTCTTGTTGTAGTCTGATCAGTCACAACAAAGCAAAGTGTGTTTTAGGATTTTCGAAAGTTTTTGACGTTAAATGTTCAAACCTTTTAACCTACCAGTAACTATGAGACTTTGATTTTGTTGTTAAGCATAATGTACACTAAAAGATCAGTAGTTTCTTATACTGCAGTCGTTTTTTAGCAATCCATGTTTTATCGGTCAGTAAAAGGGTTCATAATACAAGATGGGCTGTCGGGTATTATGGAACATTCCATAAGCAAAGGGTCAGAAAAAGACGATTATGTTTGTGACTATTGTAAATAGACTCATGAACAAAACTATTTGAACGTAAATTGTTAAATATATTTTTATAGTTAAGATTAACTATGTTCTCTAAAGTCTAATTAGTTTTCAATAGCTGTAAATCCAACTGTTCCATATTACCCTCCATTTGTAACTTTTTCTTAAAGTACATTTTTTGATTATAAAAAATAAATGCTGGTTTATTGGACCATTGGACCTTTATTGTTATTAGTTATTGTATGTACTAAAAATGATTTGGTGGATTTTTATTAAAAACCAATAGAGTTATTCTTAAATATATAAAGGGTGTTCCATAATAGCCTCCTCTCCTCTATAAATTTTAAATAAAACTTTTATATTGAACTTAAAAGTTTTATTTATGTGTAGTGTATGCCTTATCCTAGGGGTCATAGGACTCTTAAAACTCAGTGCAGTGAAAAAAACTTTACATTTTCCAAAAATATTAATAACTTTTTTTCTAATATATGAAAAGACTCGGTTTAAACATATTTTTGATCCTCATTTCTTAAACTTTATGTAACAAAATAAGTGAATACTTAATAGACATAGTTAAGTTTAAACATTGAGTCGAAAAAAAGCAACTTTGACGGTTAAATGTTAGGATGCAGTGGCTTCCATGTAAGATAATTAACTAACTATTAAATGAAAATTCAAAATTTCAATTCACATATATACTATATGAGTATATAATCAACCCCTGGCAAACATTTTGAGTTTGACAGTCAATTAATATTTTTTATTATAATTTGAACTTAGGTGTCAAAAACACAAAAAAATTATAAGTTTACCATATCAGAAAATAATGAAATATAGGTTCAAAACTCTAAAAAATGCTACAGGTTTATTGTCACTTCTTATTATTGATGCTCTCAAAGTTTCAAGGATATATTCTTATTACTTCAAATTTTATCATGCATGGAAGCTAACACTTAACCGTCAAAGTTGCTTTTTTCGACTCAATGTATAAACTTAACTATGTCTATTAAGTATTCAATTATTTTATTACATAAAGTTTAAGAAATGAGAATTAAAAATATGTGTAAACCGAGTCTTTTCATAAATTAGAAAAAAAGTTATTAATATTTTTGGAAAATGTAAAGTTTTTTCACTGCACTGAGTTTTAAGAGTCCTATGACCCTTAACCCTTTCAGTTCTTGCCGCCCCAAATTTACCATAGGATTCAATGTGAATCTTGAACGGTCTAGGACTGAAAGGGTTAAAGGATGGTAACAAAAAAAGTCAGCTTGAGGCGCAATTAAGCCATTCCGTTCAATTTTCCCAAACCCGATCCCACTCTGCCATAACTCTCCCTTCGATACCCGCTTTCTTATTACTGACATAGAGTAGTAAGCAGAGGCTTGTTCGTATGACCGCTCAAGCAAATCTGGTTAGCGGTTTAAAAACAAAACTTTTCCCAAAGAAAACTGTTTTTTCTTTATATTGGTTTCCGTTTGTGTCCACTCGACCTTGATCTCCCATTGATTTCGCCCATTTATACGAAATCGTACACAAACAACTATTTTACGTGTCTATTACCAACCGAAAATTATAAATTTTACAATTTCCACGCTACAATGAACACTTTCATTTTGTAGTTTAGCCCAGAGATATTTTACAACTTCATAATAGCGCATGTTCTTTAAAACAAAAACCAAATAGAACACAGTGAAAAACTTAAAAATGTTTAAGAGGAGGTCAAAAGCTTTCCTTTTCTCTCGGAAAAAGAACAATTCTTTCTCGGTATTCTTTAGAAACAACATCCCGATTACAATAATTTAGTTTTGAAGTATGAATTATTCAAAATTTAACTGAAAATGCATATTTAAAGAAATATTTTTCTTGGAAGAGAACGATATTCCATCGCATTAAACATACCACTAGACTTTAAAAACACACTAAATAGATATACGTTATCGTTATACCTTACCTACCATACAACATAATTTTAAAAACTGTTTGTTTTTCATACCATGAGTTTCTGTAACTTTTTCGCAAATTGTGACATATCTTTGATCCTCTTAAATTGAACATAAAGTTTTCTTCGTACACTATCTATATCTCTTCTTGTCAGTTTCTATCTAGATATTGATATCAACATGAAAAACTTGTAGCAATAAACTAAAGGTTAAGATTTTCCTTTGGTTTTTAGGATTGCAGGATTATTTCTCATTGCAGTGAAAAAACATAACAATGATTGTCTTTCTCCCCAAACAAGAATAAAACCAGGTTTTACTTTTTAAAAATTTCACTATAAAATCGGAAGACAATTTTAAAATATTGAACAAAAAACTTTTTCAGCCACGAAACTGCATAATGAAGCATTTAAAATAAAAAAAAAATTGATGCATTAAGAAATTTTAAGAAATAATTTAATCCTGTGCTTTTCTTCAGCAAACACCACCATAGTTAACGAAAGAGAATATCATGTGGTGGTTCACCCCAAGTTGTAATACATGCATACCGCGTGATTCATCGGCCATCCAGCTTATTTTCCAGTAGGTGTCATTGGCAGGAGGAATAGTGTGCAACTGGGTTAGTTCAAGGGCGCAATCCAATCAGTGCACTTAGTTAAAGCTTGGCGATTAATTGGCCTCGGAGACTCCCTGCAACTATCCTCATGAGTTAGTTATTCCACCAACTGGCTCGACGGGAAGTGGCAAAAGCGGGAAGGTTAGTTGACTGAAGATGTCGTGCTGGGACGTACACACGTTCCAACCTGATCGCTGGCACGACCGGCGTGCCCGTCGTCATGCAATAGCATGGAGGGACTTGAGGAAGTCGGTGTGCTGGTGACTGAATCTTTATTTAAAAACGAGTGATTTATGAAGGGTTAGTCAGTTATAAACCAGTCTTCAGTGTAAATTTTTTAAATACAGGGACGAGTTAAAGAGGATGAAAGGAAGTTAGTTTGTAGGGCCGTTCATGTGTGGTTGCAAAGGCACCCTAAATGCCAATGTATGATTTCAAACACACTTTCTCTTCAGTGAACGCAAGTTATTTCTTGCTATCATTTTTTAAATATTGGGCCTTAACGTTTAAATATTGCCTTAAACATTTTTGTTACATTAAAAATTTGCTATTACCTTTATTAAAATTAATCTAACGCTGTTAAAAAATACCATATTGTATTCTCACGTTTTCTTACATTCAAAAAAAATCTTCATTTTTAAAACCAAATAATGTTATTCACGCACGGAATGCATTCCTTTTTACGTTAATCGTATCTTCCCTTTGACGGGTTGAAATTAATTTAAGTTCGAAATTTAAAAAATGTCAATTTAATGCAAAAAGTCGTTCAATATCGAGTTTTAGCTCAAAAATATGTCTGAACTTTAAACAGTCCTCGTCCATATAACACTCCTGCAATTAATTGAGATTGATTGCATTTCCATCCAACACTCTTTAGAGCTACATATAGCTTTAGAGCTTTAACTGGAGTTTTCCTTACTGTTTTTTTTGCATCATCATTCATTTACATCCCTATCTTTTAAGGAAAGCCCTTATCCATAACCATAAACTTCACTACAAATTTCCACGAACCCGACCATTACACCCGCCTTACCCCACAGCAATATTTTATATCCTTTTCTTCCAAAAATAAGCCAAAGCTCATACATCTTTTTAAATGTAACGCTCTTGACCAGTATCCCATTCTTTCAGCACGAGTCTCCGCCTTCTGCTAGCACATGAGCAGAAAAAATGGACAGATTAGCATTACAATGATCCGTTAATAAGGGAGAACTTAGAATTGTAGAAACGGGTCCACCGCTCCCTTATTTTTGTGTGTAGTGCCCCGGCCTCATAAGGAAAACGTGCCGACAAACGGAGAGAAATGAGCTAAGGAGGATTAGTAAATGAGGAGATCATAAGTTACCGATCTACATCTCAGAGTTAAGGGGATGGTGCCGTAAATAATGAAGAACCGCCCTTGATAGAATAGGAAAGAGGGTTATTTATGTGAAATCTTCAGAGTCAAACTATTCTCTGGCCAAACAGTGAACCGACTTTCTAAAGACCAAATAGCTATTGTTAGTATTTATCACCTTTGAATTTTAGGAAAAAAATAAATAAAATAGGCGCATATAAAACCCCGAATGAAAGGATTGCATATGAAAACAGCAAGTGATGCATCGTACTAATTGTGGGTTGGACTTGGTGATATCGTGTTTTTCTTCGAAATAAAAAGAAAGACTTATAATATACTCTGATTATTATTTTCTACTTCAATATTGAGTTCCGGCTCCCAGGTAAATGAACTTCTGCCTTGAATGTTTATTATTTTTATAGAATCTTCCCTGATAAAGAAGAAATGTAACCTCGAAAAATAAAATAACATGGTTATATTCCTTACCAATCGAAAATTATTTTTAGCCAAAGGGAAAAAGCTTTCTCCCTACTAAAGACGTTAATCAGTTTTTACTTTTAAATTCAAACAATAATTTTGCTTAAATTAGGTCTTTTTTGTTGGCTAGGGTTTTTGAAAGAAAAAAGCTCACTTGGTCTGGAACAGCCAACGCTAAACTTTATGATGGAACTAAATTATCAATTTAAATAAAATTTTTATTGGAATTCCACAGTTAAAACCACTACTAAAGTAAAGTGTTAATTTTCCATTAAAATATTTTAATATCAAAAGAATTGGTGCTCTTTACAAAACTTCCGCGTGAATATTGCATTCAATTATGAATTTAATATGGGGTAATTTATTTTAAACGCTGATATGGGGATGTAATAATGGGAATGTTCCGGTTCTGTGTTCCCATAAAGCGGAAATTAATTAATTTTTTATTTATTTTAATTGCCTTATCTGCATCGGCATCACTTTGATTCATCGCAACAATTGCTGATTTACGGAGGAAATTATTTTTGATGTTGGTTCGATTTCGATTTTATAGGGAAATCAAAAACACAAATTTTCGCTTATGAAGTTAGGCGGACTTTTCATCCACACTCGACATATTTTTACTATCAAATTAATTTTTTGTCAAACCAGTTTTAGATAAGAGAGCATGTTACGATGATCAAAATTACTTTAATAGGTGAATTAACAAAATAGTCTACATTCAACATTAAATAAACTAAGGATGATGAACCAAATAATAAACCTTGAGTTGAACGTGTTTTAAATTTAATTTAGTAACTATTTACTTTATTAGGTTTGAAGCCTATGATCGAAATAGTGCATCCTGATCCCTGTCACAAAATTCCTTAAATATTATTAGAAACTTCCACCATCCACCGTAAGTTTCCCGTAAGTTTCAGTAAGAAGCGGCATCGACATCTCCCATTTCTATTCAAGACTTAGAAAACATTCCCCATCTCTGACGATAAATAACGAAAATCGAAATACCACGTCTACTAAACGTGAATGAAAGAAATTTTACAGAGATCATGGAAAAACTGGTGCGTTCGGGAATAGTTTCTTTTTCATTGAGGAGCAATATTTTTCCAATGCCGTGCACGTTTCCTTACCTGCTCGTCTAGTAGACTCGCCCTCGGCCTCTGATTGGCTGAAAGTTAGTCGGTCGGAAGAGAGGCTTTTTGCAATGAGAACGGTTTTCAAATGGTGCGCATGCTTTTAGCTGGAAAGTTGTCTGACAGAGTGTGTGTTTGTTTTTATTTACAGTGACAGTGTTGGACTTATCTCTTGGCTTATTTCGGATTTTTCACAGTATAAAGCTTTTGAATTGATTTCAAGTAAGTGTGACACGTAGAGTGAGTCGTTTGGTTTTTAAATTTTTAAAATATAATAGTAGAACTACTAGCTTAAGTTTTCAAGTTGTATGAAGCATGTTTTTATGTCGTGCTTTTTTCACTTTGTATTTCTAGGTGTAAATTGAAGATAATTGAGTATTAGAAATGATACCCACGGAATAATTGGTTTAGATATAAAAAAAGTCAGAGTAATTGATCTTAATTCATTTCCAAACATACTAACATCCTATCGCTTTGAGCCCATCTTTATTGAATATAATTCAAACTTGAATTATTTTCTTTCTGAAAATTGAATTGTAAACTATATGCTAATTTGCTGTGTTCGATCGTACAATTAAATAATCCTTTCGATATTAGTCATTGTTGATTGTGCAGTTAACTTGTTGTGACTCTTAAAACTATTAAGTTATGGTTATCTAAATTATCGGAAAATGCACGTTTAAATTGATTTTGTTGACTATTGATTTTAAACCTCTACTCTGTATGAAAAACTCAAATTTTGAGATTTGTAATGAATATGCTTAACTGTAAGAGAACCTTTAAGATATGTCATCAAAATTTTATAATGCCAACTAATGACAACATTATTATGTGAATTGTTACATCTTCATTAAAACATAATATAATAAACATTGAGTACAATGAAACCTGTGCACAAAGCAAGTTAGAATATGCAAGGAAACTTTCTCCAAAATCTTTGTTTATATTTGTTGGTGGATTAGTGCTGCATACTTAATCTGCATTCAAGGATTGCATCTTAAAGTGTGACACTTTTTCATCAATTCTATGTAAATTAATTGGTATTACATGTATAAGATTTAATGTGTTTCTGTATTTTTTCTCTCAATAGAAAAATTTCAAATTTTTTTTCAAAAATTCCAATCTTCCACTTCATAATTTTTTCTTGGCTATACCAGTGTATTTAATATCAAGACAGATTCTTGTTAGTTCTAGTTTGTTGCTTTAATTGGAATATGAGGAAATTTAAAAAAATTGTTGAAGTTTTTAATGTAGGGGAGACCGGGCAGGGATGGGACACTGGGTGGGATGGGACACCTTCAATAAATCTTATAATTAAAAATAAATTAGTTTTTGAGTGTTTCACCAGGTAAAGCCACCATACTTGTTGCTTCATACTTGTTGCTGTTTACTATTTTAGTTGCAAGCTCTTACAAGTTTCTGAATGAAAAAGATGGTTTCAAAAGTGCTAAGTATTACACTTTTCAAAGTGAATTTTCAATCTGATTCTTGGTTGCTTTCTTAATGGTTTAGGGGAGGGATTGGACACTTTTTCCAAGAATTAGAATATTTTAAAAAAATTTAGTTTTCATTGTATAAATTTGAAACTTTCAAACTTACATCTTGGAGCATTTTAACATGTTTAAAAAATATAACCAAAGTGATAGCAAACAAAACTTAGGATTTATGAACAAATTAAAGTAACCTCTAAAAGTGTCCCATCCCACCCCGGGCCGGGGTGGAATGGGACATATCTTTTTAAACTAAAATTTGATTACTTTTTAATTATATGATTAAAAACCACAAAGATGGAAGTATTTTACACATTTCAAAGATTTATTACAAAAACATCAGTTATTTTACCCTATATTTACTTCGAAAAATCTAACTTTAAGTGAAAAATGCAAAATAGTTAAAATTCTTCTTTAATCTAAAAAAATATGTTTCCAACTGCAATACTAATCAGTTTCAAAACAATGGTATCTTAAGAATTGTATGCAATAGCTTGTATTTAGGTATTGAGAGGAATTGGGCATGTCCCATCCCACCCCAAGTCATGGTGTCCCATCCCACCCCGGTAGCAAGTTTTAAAAAATAGGTTCTTTCAAAAGAACTGTAGCTTTTGGCTTAACTGAACTATATATTCATAAAGAATACATTATTCAGTTAAGAAAACAATGTAAACCATTAAGAAAGCAACCAAGAATCATATTGAAAATTCACTTTGAAAAGTGTAATACTTAGTTACTTTTGCCATAGTGAAACCATCTTTTTCATTCAGAAACTTCTAGGAGCTTGCAACTAAAATAGTAAACAGCAACAAGTATGAAGCCATGGTGGCTTTACCTGGCGGAACACTCAAAAACTAATTTTATTTATAATTTTAAGATTTATTGAAGGTGTCCCATCCTACCCAGTGTTCCATCCATCCGAATAATGTGTTCTTTATGAATCTATATAAATAGTTGAGTTAAGCCTAAAAGCTACAGTTCTTTTGAATTTTGAAAGAACCAATTTTTTAAAACTGTTGCTACCGGGGTGGGATGGGACCACATGACTTGGGGTGGGATGGGACATGCCTAATTGAATCGTCAGTTTGAAGAAGGGAATAAGTCCTAAAAATGACAAATTGACTTTTTGTGCTCAAAACAATCTCCAAGCTTGGCTCTACACATGGGTGAAAAGAGGGGGAAAATAACTAACCCCTATAGGGAGATATCGCCCCTTGAAGTTGTGAAATCGATGTCCATTCATTGTATTTTTCAAGTTAATTTGGAGTTAAAGTTAATTTGTCTTTCTTTTCCTATTCTTTGAGCTGTAAACTAAGTTAAAATGAAATTTTCTTTTAATTTAAAATTTTTTCAAACTTTTTTTATGCAGGGAATGTTTAACTCCATTCATATTCACTCACTCCATTGATACTGCTCTAATAACTCAGTTTCACTATAATTTTGAATTTTATTTGTCTTATTCCTTTTATTTCACCCTTTTGTGGTGTAAACCAACGATGGGCAACCTACGGCCCGCGGGCCGGATCCGGCCCGCCTCGTCATTTGGTCCGGCCCGCGGACAAAAGACAAGGAAAAACAAGAGCGAAAGAGGGGATACAGAACTTACCCCCGAAAATAACTCAATTTTAGCAGTTAAAACATGCTGTACAACTATATTTCGTTCTTGGGAGGCGTCTGTTAGCGTGGGGCTGTTTCCGGCTCTACCATACGGACTATATTCATTCTCTGCCTTTCCCAATGCTGCTACAGTTAATTTGTCCTCCTCAACATTAATTCCTCCTCCATTAATTCTCCTGTATCATGTAATGACAATTGTCAAAAGTCTGTCCTGAAATATTTTTTCATTACTATGAGCTCTGAGTATTATTTTAACTCATATTAGTGTAACTTAAACATTATAATTATTGTATGTAATCAAGATATTATTTTAGTCCAGATTAATGTAAATAACTTTATAATTATGGTATATAATATTATTCTATAGTCCAGATTAATTTAACTTCATTATAATTTTTGTATGTAATTAATATATTTTCCAGGTTAAATTTTAACTTTAGTATTAAACTTCGTAAATATATACACTGCTCACAACAATTAAAGGATATTGGTAGTTTTGGTACATATTGGCAAGCAAATAAAATATTTGCAGTGGTTCATGCATTTTTCATTAACTTAGGGCCATTTAAAAGCTAAATCCATGCAGTTATCAAAATAAAAATTTTATTTTTACTTTTTTTATCGAAATTGGAAAATGCACATTTTGTGTTGTTAAGCAAAAAAAGTGAAAAGTCAACCAATACTTAATTGAAAACCAATTTCGCTTGGGGTATGCTTTCTCATGACTTAAAAAAACGTTGTGGGTCTGCTTGCCACCAGGTTTGTTTGGTTTTTATGAGGGGCTGGGGTATTTTCTCCATTTTCCCCTTTTAGAGCATTTTTCAGCACCTGAACTGTTTGGGAGGTATTGGGAGGGCAGCAATTCGTTTCTCAAGCATGTCCTAGACTTATTCTAGTGGATTCATGTTGAGAAAACGTGCCGGTCGATCCCTTTCTAGCGATTTCTTCATCTTGAAGAAAATCTTTAACTAGGGTAGCACAATGTTTTCTTCAATTACCATCCCTGAAAGTTAAATTATCCCCGATTTCTCCTGCATGAGGGGCAACCAGATGTGTAAGGATATTGACCTTATTAACCTGAACCACCAGAAATGGTTCCTTTGGCTGTGGGTGTCTTTATTCCATAGATAGAGATGGTGCTCTATATCATTACTCCATATCTTCAAATCTGACTATCAGTTCATCCTGATAACTTCTGATTTTTGCCTGGAGGGTACAAGGAACACAAAATAACCAATTTTTTGTGCATGAGGAAGTCAGATTTGAAGATGTGGAGGGATGATATAGAGCACCATCTCTATCTATGGAATAAAGACCCCCAACAGCCAAAGGAACCATTTCTGGTGGTTCAGGTTAATAAGGTCAATATCCTTACACATCTGGTTGCCCCTCATGCAGGAGAAATCGGGGATAATTTAACTTTCAGGGATGGTAATTGAAGAAAACATTGTGCTACCCTAGTTAAAGATTTTCTTCAAGATGAAGAAATCGCTAGAAAGGGATCGACCGGCACGTTTTCTCAACATGAATCCACTAGAACAAGTCTAGGACATGCTTGAGAAACGAATTGCTGCCCTCCCAATACCTCCCAAACAGTTCAGGTGCTGAAAAATGCTCTAAAAGGGGAAAATGGAGAAAATACCCCAGCCCCTCATAAAAAACCAAACAAACCTGGTGGCAAGCAGACCCACAACGTTTTTTTAAGTCATGAGAAAGCATACCCCAAGCGAAATTGGTTTTCAATTAAGTATTGGTTGACTTTTCACTTTTTTTGCTTAACAACACAAAATGTGCATTTTCCAATTTCGATAAAAAAAGTAAAAATACAATTTTTATTTTGATAACTGCATGGATTTAGCTTTTAAATGGCCCTAAGTTAATGAAAAATGCTTGAACCACTGCAAATATTTTATTTGCTTGCCAATATGTACCAAAACTACCAATATCCTTTAATTGTTGTGAGCAGTGTATAATAAAACTACTCATTTTTTACTTAAAAAAATAGTGCCTATTATCTACTCTATGGCCCTCCACGTCATTATAATCATTGAATCCGGCCCGCGAATTAGGAAAGGTTGCCCATACCTGGTGTAAACTAAGGAGAAATATAATTTAAATATGAATTTAAGGGTTTTTTAAGATTTTTTCATCAGAAAAATTTCATAAGGTTGAAGAAGGGAATAAGTCCATCAACTTATTTTGACTGTAAAATATTTTTGAATATACTTATATTTGTTTCGATGGTTGCTCTGTTTTTTAAATAGGGTTGTGAACTTCCAGTAAAAATTTTGTGATTATACAATGAAAATTCTATTACTTATACAGTTTTTTTCGATTTTCTCAAAACTTTGTTTTTGGACTTATTCCCTTCTTCAAACTGACGATTCAATTCCTCTCAATACCTAAATACAAACTATTGCATATAATTCTTTAGATACCTTTGTATTGGAACTGTTTAGTATTGCAGTTGAAAACATTTTTTTTTGGATTAAAGAAGAATTTTAACTATTTTTTATTTTTCACTTTAAGTTAGGTTTTTCGAAGAAAATATAGGGTAAAATAACTGAAGTTTTTGTAAAAATCTTTAAAATGAGTAAAATACTTCCATCTTTGTGGTTTTTAATCATATGTTAAAAAGTAATCATAAATTTTAATTTAAAAAAACATGTCCCATCCCACCCCGGGTCGGGGTGGGATGGGACAGTTATAGAATTACTTTTAATTTGTTTATCTTAAGTTTTATTTTCTATCACATAGGTTATATTTTTTAAACATGTTAAAATGTTTCAAGATGTTATTTTGAAAGTTTCAAATTTATACGATGAAAACTGAATTTTAAAAAAATATTCTTGAAAAAAGTGTCCCATCCCTCCCTGGCCTCCCCTATTATATACCTGGATTATTTTTACATTTTGAAAGAATTGATTGATGAGTTACAATGTGAAATATACAGATTGTGCAGGTCTAATGTGGATAATTCTGTTGTTTTTAAACTCTTATTGCTGATTTATCTAGGAGTTTCTAAGTCTAATGTTTTAATCAAAATTCCTTCTACAACCCATCCTCATTTTTATGTATTAATTTTTTACATTACATCAGTGGTCTTCCCCCTATTATCATTTTCAGGCATTCTTAAGGACAAAAACAAAATTTGGAACACCTTTAGAAAGAGTCCTCCAGTCACCATGTTTACCGTTAACTATTGATGACTGACAACCCTAGAGATTTAATTATTAAAACTATTATTATTAGATCCTAAAGTAATAATCTGCTAAATATTATTAATTTGGAATCCATCAGTAATAATAGTATTAGTAATAAGATCTTAAGTTGTCAGACATCATTTGAGCTGAGGGTAAACATGGCGACTGGAAGACTTTTTAAAGCTGTATTCAAAATTTAAGTAATTCATCTGATTAGAATGAGAGTGGGATAAGTATTACATTACAACCTATACTCAGCAGTGAATTTCACTTTTGTGGTTTCTTTTAATGCAACTAGCCAAATGTTTTTTTATTCAATTTCCCTAAAATATTTCACTTTGAACCCCACTCCCCCTTTAAATAAAAAGAATAACCCAGTTTGGTTTTCTTAAAATTATAATTACCATCAGAACGGAGTTACCTCTGGGATGTTAAATTTTTTCAAACCGACCATGTTGTGTAATACACTGTTAAATAGAAGGTCTGTGAGCTCTTCTCAAAATGTTTTTGAAATTAAGATCTAAATTAAAATAGTTTTTATTTATATAGTTTTTTAATCATTTAAATTTATACAGCCACATAGACTATCATTATTTTATCCCTGAATCAGCTCTCCATTGCATGCTTTCTTGAAATCAGTGTAGTTTCACCATCTTGTTTTGAACCACTGAAATTTCACATCAAAACCTATAATGTACTCCAGTATGTTGTTAAATTGGTGTTTTATACCCTGATCTATCCCAAATAGACATCATTGCCTGGGCTAAAAAAGATGACTTTTTTAAAGTAGCAGTTGCTATTTTTATGTCTGGTTTTTCTGTCCCAAGTTTAAGTGCAATGATAGGCTTACAGTCATCCTTGTTGTGTGTAGAGCACTTAACTGGAAATGCCTAAGGACTTTTCTCCCCTTCACTTGATAATGCTCCTAAGAAATGTGTGGGAGTGACAAAGTGTTGTCCAGAAAAATTTTGATTGGAATAAAAATAGTTCAACTGTAGAAGAAATTGCTCTTGACATTTGTGAAAGATTGGGTTTTCAACCTGAAATTTAAAGTGTTAAAATATAACTTTTAGGCTAATGGAAATGCTTCGAAAAATTGATTCAGATTGGAGGAAAATTATTATTTCTCAACTTTTCAAAATTTATTTAAACAAAACGGGCTGTGTAGGTATTTCATGAAACCCAGCTTCTAGTACTACTTTTGACTGGAAGGACTAAATTGATAAAAGAATGCAATTTTACATTTTATCAAATTCACAGAAAATAATCCCTTTAATTTCTCTCATAACATTGTTTTTAACGGTTTTGTTAACCAACAAGTTGATAATTTTTAGAACTAAGCCTTATGTATCTCTAGTTCTTGTGAAATTTTAATTTATAGAGGATTTTTTAATTATATTACTGGCTATGCTTAATGCAGGCGCGGATCCAGCACGGCTCCAAGGGGGGCACTTTTCCAGACAAGATCCCTTTGTGTACCACTGAGGGTTTGGGGGTCTTCCCTCAGAAATTTTTTTTTTGAAATTTGACCTGTAAAAGTAGGTTTTCAATTCATTTTGGGAAACTTTTTGGGTCCAAGAGGGGCATTTTTCCAGACCATCACCTTTAATTTTCGACACAAAATGTCAATACGATATATTGGGGATTTCTACAAAGTATCAATCACCTTTTGGTACTAATGGGGGGTATGAGGGTACTCCCCCAGAAAAAAAATTGAAATTAGACCTGTGAAAGTAGGATTTTTACTCCTTTTGAAAACCTTTTTGGGTCGGCAAGGGGGACACTTTCCAGAGGGCCACCCCCTGAATCCGCGCCTGGCTTAATGTGAACACTTTTGGTGAAGATTAGACTGATTTAAAATTTACTGTGAAAATATACCTTCAAAACTGAAAAAAAAACTGATTTTTGTGGGGGATATATTGACAAATTTTAATAACATGTAAATGATGTTGATCAATATACATTTGGTGTTAGGTTAAATATGAGTGATAGGTGATAGGGTCCTGTCGATTTTGATGACATCCGAGTGATAACATTAATCTTTTAATCTTGATCATATAAAAGAGCGTCCAGTGTGATAATCATAAGTACCTTGCAATTATATATTGCTCAACTTTTATTCAAAAACATATTGAGTGCTAAAGGCATTATCATTAGGATTTAAAAGATCCTTATAATCTTAAACTTAAATTATATAATGAAAATCATACATATCTTCCATCTTGCTGAAATTATATTTTAAATCCTCCTTCAGTAACACTTCTGCTCTCAAAGATACTATTTTGACTATCATTGGTGTAGTACTGATAACCTTTCTTTAAAACGAGTAAAAATTCTAACATGGCAGCCAATCATAGATAGGAAATAAGTCGCATTTTAGATCCCTTTCCTGACAACCTCAGTTTCGAAATTATCCTCAGGATCGACTCTTCTGTCACACAGGACCAGATATCTAGCCAATTTGTTCCTTGCAAAAGCAGGTGCGGCTTAGGCAGGCTTCAGTAAGCTCTCCTATCAAGTTCAAGATCAGCCCCTTTGCAACTAACTTTTCCATCTCTTAATCAGGAGTTATCATCTCCTTCCTCCTGCCGGTCACTGTCGTCGATGCTCTTGCCCAATAAATGATGCGTCCAAGAAAAAAAACTTCCACTTTTCTTTTTCTTATTTTGTCCGTGCGGACAAAAGCTTCGCGTCCTTCAATTCTTCTTTTTATTTTCCATTTCCTCGGAGTATTTTAACGTTGACTCTTACGGAAATAATTTCCAAGGCGATTTTCGAGGATATATGGACATGCTCGCGCGTCTTCACTTTTCTGACCCCTCCATTGTCCCGTTTTTAGAGCTCTCCAATCCCATGGTCTTATCTGGACGTTCTGATTCGAAGTTACACATGGATCGTTATTGTTGGTTGAGAAATTCTGTTTGGATTGCTTTCTTTTGAGTTTTTTTAAACAATGGGTTCAATGTTATTTGCTAGTCCAAAAGCTAATACCTTCTCTATTTAGCTGCATCATTTCTTACTTTAAATTTCGGGTAATATTATGCCTCTACCTTTTTGGAATTGGTAAAGAAATCATTTCCAACAGATATGATTGTTCTGTTTAACATGTCAAAAGCAGTAATAATTTTTATGCATTCAATATTTTGTCCTCTATGAAATATCACGATCATAGAAACGATTTATCACCACTACATTAGTTTAATGGGCGCATTTTTAATAATGTGTTAAGATTTTTTAATAAAGTCTGTTAATCCCAGTGACCTAATTTTTTTAATATTCGTAACACTCCCAAACCATCTATCCTTTAAAATTATATCGATGTCATAAGTTTTAAATTTACAGAAAATCCCTTTCGTTTCTTAATTTTTTTTACAAAAAATTAATATTCGAACACAGTGACTTTTGACAGCTATGACCTAATAAATTTTCACCATCACATATTCAGCTGTAGAATAACACTTACATGACAAGGAAGCTGATTTGTTAATAGACCTTATATCAATCTTATTTTCCCAAATAAGTTAATCATTCCTAATTTCATACGGTGTTACGGAATGTTTTCAATTTGATCAATGAATGGAAATTTATCATTTTATTAACTGGTGTTTAATGCTCTATTAGGTGTTATCTGAGGCTATTTTTAATTTAATTAATCCAATGAATGGAACTTTGAAATCAAATCACTAATCAAAATACTTTAACTCTTTTATTGCTGTTAAATAAAAAACAGGGAAGCAGTTCCTTTTAAGAAGCATTGTAAAGCAGTTTTAAAGTGCGATGTCATCCTCCCCTCTATGTCAATTGATCCCTTCCTCCTAAATATTGGACGTAAAATATGAATGGCTTCTAAATAAAAGGTCTAACAAACATTCGAGTTACGAAGTATAACTAAACTGTAGTATTCATTGTCATACCCCAAAATTGAAACAATAGACAACCATATCTAATAAACAAAACAAAGATAGAGGTCCTCGATTTCCGCTCTGTGGAGTGAAATGTCTCTAATAATAAAAGAATTTCACTTATGCGTCTACTTGATCCAAGGCTGGCAAAAAATAATTACGACGCCCCCACACACAACTTTAATCTTTTCCTGTCAGAAACAATAAAATACGTGTTTTCCCACGTGATCAGCACGCAGTTTGTCTCATCTAAATGTAGGACATACGAAAGCGTACATCTAGGGAAAGAGGAAGAGACTTACTTCATTTAATGGTGGCTTTAACACGCGATAAATGGAATAACAATTGACCTGAGTGGACGGAAATGTAACATTACTTAAGATTTAAGCACCGGGTTCCCTTCCAAAGCATTTTTTGAGACGGAGATTTTTTTCAACTTCTTTCAGCTTGAGAAATGATAACGGATGACTTTTACTATTGGTGTAATGTGAAGATTTCTCAACTCTTAACTGTCCATTTCTAATACGATATTTATTGTTGATGAGAAAATGAAGGCGAATCTTTAAAATTTGTGATGCAAGGGACGATTTTCAAAATTCAAAACTAATTTCTTTCGATAAATGTTTTACGTTGAATTCTGAAATTTTTTTTAGATAAGTGCATAAACGTGGTAAGAAGACCACGAATTAAGAGTCCTTTTACTTAAAAAGGCAACTCAGAGTCACGATAATTTGTAATACAGATGGCGCCCCTTGAGAGCTGTCAAAATAGCGCGCCCTGGGTTCCCATGGCGAGGGCATTCATCTTTGGCAAGAAATTTCTCGCGCGGTCCAGGTCATTACCGGTCTGATTTTGAAGGTTGGCGATAAATTCTATCGCCATTGAGCGGAGAGAAACGCGCAAGAATTCCGAGAAAAAGGGGCATCGCAGGTGGCCCTACAAGAGCGGTATCAAGATCTATATCTCCTCTTTGGAGTATTGGAGCTTACGGGTTCACAAATCGCAAATTTTGAACTAATAAAGATATTGACATAATTCCAACGGATTTGGAATCGTTGGAAAATTCTAGCCCAGTTTCATATAAAATTCAAATGTTTTTTATTATTCTTTGAAAAAATATATTTTTTTCTTACTCTTTTTACGATTTTTTTTCTTACTTACTTTTTTTCCCTTCCCTTCGATTTGATTATCTTGTTCATGGGGATTGGGTTGACACGAGGACGATCTCCGGAAACCTTCCGAGGCCGGAAGAGTTATGTTTTCATATCTCAGAAAGATCGGAAGACTAAGACATCCTCAGTGGAAAAGGCGTCAAAACCATTAGAAAACTCAATTTCATATATGATAGCTATATTTTTGTGGTGTATACTTGGTTCGATTCAAACTAAATATGCTAACTGTTAAAAACTTTAAATATTATAATCCATCATGCATGATACATAGCAGTCGTTATTTGAAAAATACTAAGGACACGATCAGGGACTTTAAATTTTAAAACTACAATTTTACGGTATTTAATTTAATTTTTTAAAGTAATAAATTTATCCCCAATCCTTGTTTACCTCCTATTCATATAGCACGCCTTCAAATTTATATAGTTTCTTAAATTATATAGTCTTAAACATAATTAGAAGAACGATATCTTTTTTGAAAAAAAACCTAAAATTGAAAGTTTATAAAAAGGTGAAAGGGGGCTTTAAATTACACAGAAAATTAAAATGCGATCCCGAAGATATAGATTTGAAAAAAAAATACTATATTGGTTACCTTATGTATCACGATTGTAAACGGCAGATCTAAGGGATGCCAAAGTGTGTGATTGCGTATGCGTTTTAAAAAAAACACCCTTTATCTGAGGCTCTATGGAACACGCACGGCGTGAAACACTTAAAAACGGTCATTTACTAAAGAACTGAACAATTTCTACGAAAGTATAAAAATAAAAAAATTCATTTTTCAAAATATGAATAGTACTTGAATTTTTCGGAGATAACTCTTCGTTGATGATTAGTGGACGGTGACGCTTTTCCTAAAAATCATTGCTTGCTTATCGTCATCAAATTTGGGTTCTTGAGGAAGTTAAAAATTATAAAATCTCATGGAATTTTTTCTGGCAACCGATCGAAAACTCATTCAATAGATCCCCGGAACATATGTATAGTGTTTCATAGCATCATCGAAAAATGCACAACGATGTTGCACCTTCGACTACAATAAATGTGATATTTTGCTAAACTTCGGGTTGTACCGCGATTGGACTACATTTGGTACCGACTGGACTATTTGCGTTCCACTGCATACGATACGACCCCCATTTCATACCCCAGTGTGAAGAGGGACAGGTTTGAAACACAACACCATCACCCCCTGACGATTCTTCCCCCCCACACACTGACCGAACGCAGGGAGGAAAAGAGTGAAAACGGCTTCTGCTTGAGAGGAGTCCTTCTCTTCCTGGGCTACGCAAAAAACCTACCATATTTCCATGATTCCACACACGCTTCCGAAAAAGATGTTTCGGAACGCCGTTCAGGCTGAAATCGAGCCCTGTTAATAGTTATAAACAAATAGAAAATTTTTAAAAGAAAATTTCTTTTTTGATGATTTTTAAGATCTTTACATTTTTACCACTAGAACTCAGCGAATGGTTTGGTATTCAAATTACTTAATAATTTAATTAAATTCATATTTATAGCTGAAGTATTAATATGTAAAGTATTTTTGGAATCAGTAACTCAGTGGCAATAACTGCTACTTTGGTACCAAGTGAATTTTTATAAACTTTTCAGAACTATGGGGCCGTTCAAATATTACGTAAGCACCTAAGGGGGGAGGGGGGGATTGCTCTTTGCTTATTTTTGCTGACAAGGGGGGAGGGGGGATATGAGTGATGCTTACGTAAGATGGTGCATTTTCGAAAATACATTGGTTATAAAATTTTACTAGTTGGTTTTCCATTTTCTTCCTCCAAAAATCTTCATCTTTCAGGATTTTATGAATGACGATTCCTTTAGGGGAATACATAGCAAACACACAAACACTCTTTTTTACAATATGTAGTTGGCCTTGAATTTGATAGTAAAAGTTATGATTCTTATTAATGGAAATTATTTCATCTTTTTCTTGATGGGCAATTAAAAATTTAGATTTGCAATTTCTGAGGTATTCAAACGGTGTTGTATCTTCTGCTGTGTGAGGGCCAGGGCATTTTATCTCCACCAATGTATCTTCACCTGAAATAATACCGTCAGGGGAAGCTCCAAGAAAGGGGATGTTTTCATCAACGAAAAGGCCACATTTCTCGACTTTGACATCCAAGATCTGTTCAAGATCTGTTCAATCCCTGATATAAATATGCGACATTAAACCATTTAAAGGAAAATTTTGCCTTACGAGCGCCTGGGCGAAAATACCTAATAAACGCGTGCTTCAAATAAACTTTTTCTGTCTAAGAATCACAAAATCGTGCTTTCTATTATGATTTTCTAACATTTTAGCCACTTCAAGTTTAAAAAACAAGCATCCCTTACCTTTTGTATAAGAAAAAAATGCTTAAAATACAATTTTTCACCTTTTGTACAAGAAAAAAATGCTTCAAATACAATTTTTCAGGTTAGAAATTACCTTACAAATGAGTATTTTCTAGACAAACCTTTACTCACTGAGTTAAAACATGAAATATCAATGAGATTCATGTATTAAAATATGTTATATACATTAAACTTACCGAACACTTTTTAGAATTAGTAATCGTTGTGCATTTGAAAATCGAGTAAGGGTAATACATCTAATCATTTCCTATATGGTAATGCATAACACCATTTAAACTTTAAGCAATTATTTTTTAATCGGTAAACAAAATTAATTGAGACTGTATGCGTCCTGCTAGTTTGCTACAAGACTACATAAATTTAAAGCCCTGGATACTCTACCTTAGGTAGAGTATCCAGGGCTTTACTTAAATTATACCAGCCTTATAATGAATAATAGTATTTTCAACTTAGTAGAAACTTATAGTATTTTCAAGTGCTTGTTTACTTACCTACAACTGTACTATTAGTTTCAATATCTTTACATTTATTAGAAATTTAGAATATCGGGAAAGTCAAATGCATCCAAATCTTTCATTAATAATCATCGTACAAAAATTTGAATTTGATAAGTTAATAAGTAAGGCTTTTTTCTTATTTTAAATGAGAGTCGTAGAGACAATATATTTTTCCTGTAAAAAAACATATTAAATGTGTACCCTGATAGATCAAGATTTTTCTTTTAAGAAACGTGTGCCTCTCTTGAGAATTGGTATATTTTCTATATTAGCTAGATTTAAAAAAAATAAAGCATTTACTTTGCCTATACTCCTTTCAGTAGGTAATTACAACACTAAGATAAGAATTTCATTAATTATATAAAGAGTTAAAGGTATTAAATAGCCTTTTAAGGATTTCAAATTATTTTATTTATTCTTTTGGCACAAATTCAAAAGTATTGATTTAATTTCTGAATTTAACGTAAAAGGTTAAGTTATAGGTCTTCCTCTGAATTTTGGCATTCACCTCTACAATTCAGGCACATTAGTGTACATGGTTTTGTACCTGAAGTTTTGCAGAAACACCTTGCATAATCTATTTCCGCATAACTTCTATGCTTTCTAATTTTTAAAAATAATTCATAAAAACATCAAATACACAACGATTACTAATTGTTAAAAAGTGTTCGGTAAGTTTAAATGTATATAACATATTTTAATACATTTTGAATCTCATTGATATTTCATGTTTTAACGCAGTAAGTAAAGGTTATTCTAGAAAATACTCATTTGAAAGGTAATTTCCAACCTGCAAAATTGTATTTTAAGCATTTTTTTTCTGATACAAAAGATAAGGGATGCTTATTTTTTAAACTTGAAGTCTTGAAGTGGTGAAAATGTTGTTAGAAAATCATAATAGAAAGCATGATTTGGTTAAAATAATGTTAGAAAATCATAATAGAAAGTATAATTTGGTTAAAATAATGTTAGAAAATCATAATAGAAAGCACGATTTTGTGATTCTTAGACAGAAAAAGTTTATTTGAAGCGCGCGTTTATTAGGTATTTTCGCGTTTGCGCCCAGGCCCTTGTAAGGCAAAATTTTCCTTTAAATGGTTTAATGTCGCCTATTTATATCAGGGTGAACATTTAATAAAAAATTTAGAAAAATTTTTCACCAAGAAAGCATTTTTTAAAGCTTTTAACATGCTTGTCATAGTAAAGTATTAATCTGTCTTAGAGTTTATTTAAAACGAAGTTAAAGTGGTTTAATTGTTCTTTTAATGTCTTAATAGTGTAGTGGTATTGCTTTTCTTTCAAAAAAGGTTTTAACTGTTCATTTTGAACAATAATTTACCGAGTTATGGGAAGTTTTCGATGAGTAGTCGCATCAAGCATGGCCGCCATTTTGAAAATTTTCCAAATTTAAAGTCTCATACCTCGGTGAATAATAAAGGTAAAGCTTTGAAATATTGGATTTTTTAAAGTTACAAATAGCTTAATGACTGGTAAAAATTTCATGATACCAACTTATGTTGAACATTGTGTTTTTGAAGATTTTAAATTTTAAAATTTAGTTTTTTTCAAAAAAACATATCAAATAGCATTTTTTTGAAATTTTCGACTTGATATTTGTAATCTACGACCTCAAATTGTATAGAAAAGTCACCTTACATGTTGAAAAGTTTGATAGTTACGCGAATTTAAAAATTTCACAAAAAGTTAAATATTTTAAATTCTAAGGGAAATTTCGGCGGACTCCTGATCGAAAACTCATTCTTATGGTCCATGGAATCAGTGTACCAAGTGGCTTACCATCATCAAAAAGTGCAGTGTTTCGCCCTTTTTCGTCGTGTACCGCTTAGACTATCTAGCATAGTACGCATGAATCCATTCCCAATAAAAAAAAACACAAAAACCAACAGGCAGGGGAAATCCTACCCTTCGTTGAAGAAGGTAATAAAAACACCCCTCTCCCCGTTGCAGAGATGGAGAGCAGAGATAGAAGAAACCCCGCGCGCAATAAATCAAGGCTTGGATATAGGGTTGCTGTAATAGCCAGTTTTAAGCAAAGAAAAATTACATTAATTGCCTTTTAAAAATAGATTTTTAAATTTTTTCACAAAAATATGGTTATGAATCGGTGAAGAAAAACATAGTGCAGGATTGATTTTCATTTTCAAGTCGTTTTTCCGAAAATATCTAGGTGAAATTAGCTGTTTAAAAGACGATCAAGCAATTCATGAACTTTCAAAAATTATTTAAAAATACTAATAATGCGAGTTTAACTACCTATTCAAAAATCTCTCCTAGAGATTTAATGGATCTTGCGTATAAAGCAAAAATCGAGCATGTGCGATAAAAATTCGAGGCTAAAACAGGGTATCACAGATTCGCCGTAGAATAACATGGGAATCGCTCGAGGGGGGGAATCGGGTAAGAGGACTCTTAAGCTAATATCTTTGCTCACCTAAATTATCTTCAACCTCTCTGTAGTGAACTCTCGGATATAAAATTTTTTTTCACTTTGCATACAGCCTCGACTAAATTCTGGGTTTAATTTCTTCGAAGTTAGAAATCATAATGAGGATCACTGATATGTAACTTATGACAAGGCAGGCGCGGATCCACGGGGGGGGGCGATTGGGGCGATCGCCCCCCCCAACGAAGTCACCTCACTCATAAAGCTCTCTCCCACCCTCATTCAAAATTCACTTTCCCAGTGAAATCAGGAGAAATTTTGGGAGCGGGTATTTTTGCGAGTCACAACTCGTTAACTGATTGCTGGCATACTGAAAATTAGAGCGGAGTAAGCAAACAGCCGCGAACGCTCTCTTCAGCGTGCTCGGCTGAGTTCGCGAGCATTCGCGACGATAGCGTCCAAGTTAAATTTCAGGAGGGGGCAGGGCCTCTTCACCCACCACTTCATACTCCCCTGAATTACTCCAAGTCTCTAAGGTGAGGGTCTGGAAATTTCAAGGAAAAAGTTATGCATTGAAGTCAAAATTTCGAGGGGGCTAGGGGCTCTCCATAGAAAAATTTTTGAAATTGGCCTCTTAAAAAAACTAGCGTTTCATCGAATTTTGAAACTCTTTGGGGATTTCTAAAAGTAACTTGAAGAATTCCTCAAGGTAACTCGCGGACCCCCAGGAGTCCACGGACCACAGTTTTAGAACCGCTGAATTAGAGGATAAAAGTAAATTTTCAATTTTGCTGCAACTTTTCCGTTTCCCCCTTACCTGTGTGTCATCAAATTTTCCGAATATTTATACTAAAATACTAAACATTAAAGAAAAAGAACGAGTACAGTAGGGTGTATCGAAAAAAACTTTTTTCGTTAGTGAGGAAAAGTTGTCTAAGGTGGCAGAGAGTACCTGTGATTTTTTTCAGAAATTTCGGATAATATTTTGAAGTGTCATTACGATGAAGTGTCATTTTGAAGTGAAGGGTCGATTACTCGAGGGAAGACATTCGTCGTGTGATTAAGGTAGAAATGAGGGCGAAAAACCAATTTTCGGCCTTTTTAGCTTGCGCGCTCTATAGGATTAACGTGGGGAACCTTCAGGGTCAATGTGGCACTTCAAGATATTATCCGAAATTTCTGAAAAAAATCACAGGAACTCTCTGCCAACATAGACAACTTTTACCCACTAACGCTTCATCAAAATCGAAAAAAAGTTTTTTTTCGATGCACCCTAGAATACAGCATATCTTCTACAATACCATGTGTTTTTTAAAGGAGCTAGTTTCTTTTCTTGCTTACTAAACTTTTAATATTTTTTTCATCAATTTTTAAATAGTTTTTTTTCCTTAAAAATTCTACGATTTGCAAAAACCGGCCCTCATTGTATGTAACCAAAAGGCTCCAAAATGAGATTAAACACTACTTTTGAAAGGCAATTTTCAAAAAATTTTCTGGGGGAGGATCCCCAGACCCCCCATTTTTACTTTAGGGCTTACTTTGTGTAAAAAATTTGACAGAAATTGTACAGGGATTTAAGTTCTACATGCTCATGAAATAGGATCGCCCCCCCAAACCGAGTCTCTGGATCCGCCACTGTGACAAGGGCATGTGAAAGTTATCTGTCGTAATTTGTAAATACAACCTGTTTTCAAATTCATCAGGCAATCAGGTTTTACTCGTCAATATTTAATTTTAACTAAGTTTTTAAATGTAGTTTTTGAACTCAGGAGTTTAAATTACGTCCGACTACGGCTTTTATGCATGCTTATTATATTTTTTCTGATTGTCTTTCTTGGTGCAATATAATCTAACTTAATTCTTGAGCTACAAAACCAAAACAAAATCCAACCGAATACCACATTATGCAAGACTATTACCTTTTGACTGACTACGTTGTGGAAAATATTAATTTATGTGAGGAGTAGGTGCGGTTAAAAACATTTTTTGACCTTTTTATTTAGATGAAATCATGAATATATAATAGAAAACAAACATAGGATCAATTTGTTTTAGTTTCTTTCGTTTTTCTTCTTAATTTACAATTGTGTTTTTATCTTGATCATATCTCAAAATAGCTATTTGATAAAAAAAAACATTTTAATATGTACCACGTTTTTATAAAGCGGTCTAAAATTGTAAAATCATTTTTTAACTCTATAAAAATTGTCATCGTGGAAATTTTTTTGTCATTTTTCAGAAATAAAACATCTTGCAAAATTGAAAATGTTTAAAGGGTAAATTTTTGATAAGTTACGATTTATTTAAATCTGTTGTAGGAATTAGTTGCACATTGAAAAGAAAACAGTAGCCATATTGTTTCTTAACTTCGTATGAGTTATGAAACATTTCCTATAAATTATACTCTTTATCCATCAATGTTCTTATATCCACCAGAGTTCAAAAGCTTCCCTCAGTAAGGAACTGGAGAAATAGTTTCGAACGTCTGTCTATCATTCTACGTGTCAAGACTTCACAATGATCTTAGGTTCTTGAGTGACATGTGGCTCCAACTCGTCTCACTCACTGTTACTTATTCGCTTGTGGGTTTGGTGATGAACCTTATTGAGATATTTGGCGAGATCATAAAATTCGACTGCAGGGAATTCTGGCAGTTACCTTACATGCCACCTTCCCCGAAAACTAGTTTTAATTACCTATCCTCCTCAGGCAACCACGGTCAGCAAACAGTCTTGTTTTTACTTTGTGTTATTCATAAATCCAGTTATGCAGAGGTTGACCCTTTATGGATTTAAAGGTTCTCCGTGGACCGGTGGGTTGTTTCACCTCTCAGGCGGGGTGATAGAGTAAATATCGCTTCTCTTTAATGGTGTTGATTGCGAATACAAAAGCAAATAAGACTTTTCTAACAACTTCTTATCATCCTCCTCACTCCACCTCTGTAAATGTGCTTCGTTACATGATTTGTTTAACTGAAGAAGTGACGATTTATGTGACATGTTTTGAACTTAATTATGCCGGCTCGTTATGAAAAGTAGTTAACAGGTTTGGAAAGAACTCAACTAGCCAACTCAAATGAAAGTGGATAACCTTTGGGTTAGACTCTAACCTATAATAATTATATATTATTATTTATTTAATAATTATTATTATTTATAAGATTATTCGCTTTCTGCACACATATTGTTTAGTACCTACCTCTAACTGTTAGACGCGTTATTTTTATATAAATTTAATTAAAAAGAAAAAAAAACTCTGGTGTATGTTTTAAAATAAGTTACAAGACTGATTTATCTCTTCTGTTACCCTCAACGCTACATCATTAACGGGGTGTTATTATTAGTCCTCCCTAAATGTTAATTCCCCCCAAGAATCAAAATTGTGGTCTTGTTCGCCTGACACAGTTTTTGTATTAATCCTTTCGTATAAATCCATGCATTTTATGAATTAAATTCCATCACGTTGAACTAAAATATTTATGAACTCTCCCAATAATGAATCTTGGCCGTTTGACTCGGGTAAAATACCTGTTTTAAAGGTTATCAGAACACTAGTAAATAGCGGTTGTTGCTCAAACCTCAGAATTACCAACCTGTTTTTACTGAAGATGTATAGCTGTGGGTTCAGATACCTACAAGATAAGTTTTTCCGCTCTTGTAATTCAGAGTGCGGTCATCTAATCTCTGAAGCATAAACTACTATGGGACGGTCCGTTTGAAGACCTATCTGCTCTGTATAGTAAGTCGATTACAACGTGTTTACAGTCTGCATATGAGACAAACCCCTTGCGAAACAAATGCGAGAAAGCTTCGACATGTTATCTGCACCCTGTTTCTTTTTTCGTATGGGAACATCATAAATTTCACTATCCTGATAATACATTGTGGGAAAACCTACCGCTACACACTAGCGCATTCCTTTGTGGAGATAATGGCTATGCTTCACTAACTGAATTCCGTTTCTTTTTCTGGCCGTTGGGAATTGGACTTCTTGCGGATTAAAAAAAGACAACGGGCATCGTTAGTTGGGCAAATTAATCTGATTTTGCTATTTCGGCGATAGTGTTTAAAAAACATTATAAGCAATTACCGGAATCCTATAGTCTGACTTTAACGCTGTGGAAGCATGTTCGGCAAGCTTCAAAGCCGACCTTGAGGTTCCGTTTTGAGATGCTAAACCTCACTCAAATGTGAAAGATGCCATTTTTCAGTCCAAACGCTTCTGTCTCCGAATCCTATTGAATGGTTTGTCTGTCACCTTGAGACAAAAGTTGAGATATTGTCTTAACCTTCATGTAAGGCTTTATATTCTAATTTAGTTTTAAGTTGTGCATGTTACGGGTTATCTTGATTTGAAATGTCAAGTTTGTTCTAAAACCCCCAAATGAAGAAAGTTAAGTAAGTGTACGGATGTTCTACTTACGATACGCCTCGATGCAGCCATTGTTGTTATGCATTGGGAAGGTGTAACTCAAGGTGACGTTAGGGACGTCTATATTTTCTTTACCTAAGGGAACAAACGTAACTCCTTTGGTTATTACCTTGTATATGGCCCTTGACAACAGAGCAGTTTGAAGGTACATTAGTTTGAGGCAAGTTTAATGCAATTGTTAAAGGTATTAAGTCGCGTGAATGTTTTCTCCAAATATTTGATAAGGCTATCGTCTTTCGTTTGTCATTGTGCGTGTTTTCTTCCTAAAGCCGCCTTTTGCATTGTGTGGGTGGCATTCAAGTGGAATTATTGCTCCTTGTTTGGTTTGCTGGCGTTCCTTGCAGCTTTAAAACTAATCCCTTGGCATATTCGGCGGAAGTTGTGTTGGCCATAAGTTTGCATCTTGTTTCCGAGCGAAAACTCAAGCTGACAAAGTCAGTGAAGGTTTAACGCGTCTTGCATTTTAAATAGGGATTTATGTAGAGCTCTTTTTATGATGTAAAAAGGCAGTATCAGTTTGAAAAACTGGCCTTGAATATTAACCCTGCATACTTGTGCCTTAACTGACAATGCTAGGGACTGGTTATGATTTGAAAAAATGTATAGATTATCTTAACTAACCTCTTATTTGTTATTAAGTGAATTGAATATTAATTAAAATTTTAAATCTCTAGAGAAAACACCAACCTTCTCCAAAATCAGTCAGTATTCACATTATTATCCCACTTCCCACATAAATTCTGTTTTAACTTGCAGCAGAATAATTCTCAGCCTACTAATGCAATTACCCTTGAACTAAAAACTGTCAAAATTAGTAAACGTTTATAAATGTGAATAATTGTCTTTTGTTTATATTTTAGTTTTAGCTGAAATTTTAAGATACTCATTATGTGAGTTAGATTTTGTATAAGTGTTTTACAATAAGTGAGAAAACAATCATTATTAAGTTAAGTTTTTTTATCAGTTTTATAATGTTTCGGATATTTAAAAAAAGTGATAATTTTATAGAAATTTAAAGTAGGCTAATAATGCAAAAACTAAAGTTGAAAGCAATTTTTTTCAACAGTACGTTAAGAATTACCATCAGATTATCTTCAGCGAAAACAGCTATTAAACATTATCAACCACCCTACATATTTAATCACAAGATAAGAATGAGATATATCTTTTCATAAAACGGCAATCCATCCCGAAGAGAATTTATAATCGAAACATCATTTTAAATTAAGTTAATCGTGTGCGAAATTATTTAGCCTTAGTTTTAGTTTTTATTCTATGCCTTGTTAAATTTTATTTTATTCAAAAACTTGTCTATTAATTGTGCTTTGAAAGTTTCCTTACTTTTCCTTTTCTTCTATCTCATTCTCGAGTGGTTTCTTGTGTTCTGATAATTGTTTCTTTGGAAAGTTTTTATTTATTTATCTTTCTATAGTTTAAATCCGAAAGTACTATCTATTCTCATTTATTTATGCCATTCTAAAAAGACAAATCTGACTTATAACCGCTCAAATCCATTACTTTAAATGCCCTATATCTTAGGGGACATCCATAAATTACGTGAGGTTTTTCCAAAATCTGGACCCCCCTCCCCCTTGGTGAGATTAGTGAGATTTTTCCAAACCCCTCCCCCCTTTTTGACCTCACGTAATTTATGGATGTCCCCTTATGCTAAGTAACTGTCAGTCAATGCTATAAACCTACATTGGAAGCAGATTGAGTAACTAATTTAGGATTAATTTTTAGGGCGTTGAGGTCCCCAAAAATGTTTATCTTATGAATTGCTAGAAGTTGCTATCTAAGTTTTCTCAATTTTATAATTCTTTATTATTGCATCTTTACGGCTATAAAGATATTTCTGCCAAGAAACTTTTCGTGTTTCTATGTCTTATATTGCGATCTCTATCACAGACTGTTGGCTGTCATATCTAGGTCTCATGTAGATTAAGATAAAATTAAATACTGCAGGCTCCCCGAAATGGTTCAACTCTGCGGAGCAGTTACCCCATATTCCCTCTCCTGCGCGAATTACAGTCAAACTGGTCCGATTTCCAATTTGTACTAACCACCAGAAAAAAAAAATAACGAATGACTCCATCATCAAGACATGCATTACCGTTATCTGGCCGTTTCGAAAGAAGGGCCCCGAAAAAATCCGGATCTCGATGTAAACTGAGTCATGCGAGCATGATGATTATTAGTAGTATCGCGCGCGGACTCTTCTGTCAACGCAGTGACCGCAGACATTCCCTGGTGAGTCAGCGAAATAATAAATCGCGGCGGGCGGATATTCTCGAAACAAGAGATGTCCCGATCTTTTAAATCAAGTTGACTGGAGCGGATCCTTCCGCGGAGCGGGGGATATAAACTGGCTTTTATTTCCCTTTGTTGGGGGAAAGAGAATTAAATTGGTTCCTATTGTGCGAATCCGTTGTCTTGTTAATATTCTTTGACCTTTGCCGGACTCCCCTTGAAGAAAACGGCCGAGGATGCCTCGACTTGTTCTACGATCTTTAAATCTCTCCCAGTCGCCGCTCTCTGTTTTAGTGGGTTTGTCGTGTCCAGATAAATCTATGTCCTATAGGTTAGATGTCGAGTACAGCAGTTTCGTTCAGAGATATTTTCCAAGGTCCTCTCCATTCTGTATGTAGTGGAACTAGTTGTCAGTATTTACTCTTGTACATACTTGTATAATGTACACGAACGCGCGAACGGCGTTCGCAGAAAATTTCGCCCTCTGCAGAAAATTTTCTGCAGGAAAACTACAAAAAAAAGTTTTTTTTCGGAAATTTTTCTGCAGAATTTATTTTTGATAAATTTTTCTTATGTTTTTCGCCAAATGCTTCCATCCGCGGAATCGCGATTTTAGAAAGAATCAGAATCGGGAAATCGCAACTTTTCCCGTAAGTTCCGTTTTTGCTCGCGGAGTTTACCGTTTCATCCGCGATGCTTTCTAAGATGGCCGCGGACGTTAAGGTGAAGTCGGCTTCGTATCGCGTTGTTGTTGCGATGTAGAAAAAACAACTTTTCCGTAGTTAGAAGCCAACAAGTCCGGAAGTAAAAAATAGCGATTTTTCGCGAAAAGTTCCGTTTTTCTGGCTTATGAGGTTTTCTAAGTTGCAAAAATTTTGAAAGGCTACTTTGAGAAGCAACTTAAGAAAAGAATTCAGTTTTTTTAATCGTGTTAGATTATAACCTGTATTACTTATCTGATATGATTTGAGATTCTAATAATACTTTTAAAAATTCATTTGACTTTTTTCTTCACTTAGCAAAAATTTTATTTAATTAATTTTAAGGTAATCAATAAATTATCCTTGTATTTAACTGATTTCCTAAATTTACATCTGATTTTAGTTGCATTTTGGTTATTTTCCTGCAAATGAAGATAACGTGAAATATGAACCTTTCTTTGTTTAAAAATATTTTTATCTAGTCTAGACTATCAATATTAATGACTAGTTAAATGCCAGTTTAAAGTTCTTAAAATCCTCCCAAGTATAACCCAGTTAAATTAAAATTTTTCTTGTTAAAATTATTTGTTTTACACATTAAACAAAATTATACATAACTAAGCTCACATGCTTTTTCCTATTTTTTCATCTTCAGATAAACTCCCCTGCAATTTGGGTATTTCAGTAATAATGGTTTTTTTAGAGAGATTTAAAAATGTGTAAATTCTTGCAGAAAATTTTTTGGAAAAATTTAAGTTCGCAGAAAGGTTTTTATTTTATACAAGTATGCTCTTGTAGAAAAAATTACAATTGGAGATAATTTAGCCATTTGAAAAATGAGATGTGATGGTTTGGTGGTAAATGACTAGTATTTTGTTTTAAGTCAAAGAAGTTCAAAGTTTAATGAAAAAGAACTGGGTCACTAAATAAGGGATAAACATTTAACTACCCATTAAGCGTATTGATATTTTGTTAAATAACTAAATATGCAAAGCTTTATTAATTATTTGCTTTAAAAATCGAATAAAACACAATTTTTAAGACCATTTTCGCAGATGTTTAAGAATTATATGCAAGTCTGATGAAAATATAAAATGGCGTGGGAATTCCAAGCATTCAGTATATTAAAGCCCTCTACATTGTTTAATTCAGTTTCTGCTTTCTTTTGAATATTTTTTTATATTCTCCCAATCTTTAAATAGCTCAGTCTGGTTGTCTAGGGTTCTGCACATGAAGGAAATATATTTCAAGGAACGGGTGGAGGTGGAGATAGTTACACGATTTTCTTAAGAGCGGGTAGCGGGTGTTATGTCTGAGGAGGTTAGAAGGGTTGTTTTTCACTTCTACTAGAACTTGGTGATCTATTTTAAATGCAGTCTTAAATTGAAAATAGCCTTGAAATGTGTGTATTTTAAAATGCTCTGAAGGGAATGTTAGACGTGCGCTGCTAACTAGTACTCTTACAGCTGTTTCTACCAAACTATTAATTTTTTTCTAGCTGCGGTTCTCGTCTGTTTAGTTTTGAACGGTTTTCGTGACATACTTGTCATGTTTCATAACTGAGGCAATCATCAACGTGTAATTTCCATGGAGTGCAAACATTGAATTGTTTTAGCACAGGTGTTGTGAAGGTGCTTTGTGCAATTTCTGGGATTTTCATGGTGTTATGCCACGGACCGATTAAATGCTTGGAATTCCCACATTCAAAATGTTTGAATGTATAACATTCTTTAATATTTCATTTCAAATAAATTATTTGCCAGCTATCGCTTTAAATCTAACATTACAAAATATTTTTCGGGTAGTTTGTACTTAAAAGTATGTCGGATCGCAATAAAAATAATTTGCGTGAGTTTGTCCTTTCCGATATTTGTGCTCACTATACTCTGTAAAATTGACCTTCCTTTTAAGGAAAATATTAGGAGATTACTCAAGAATCCTTGTTTATTTGTAGATAGCTAGGGAAATGGTACGTATTTGAATTAACCTCTTTTTTGCGAAGCATTGGAAGAGTAAACACAAACCAAACCAATCCCTCAAATGCCTTCAGTTCTACGAAAAGTCCCAGCTGGTACTGCTCTTGACATTTAAACTAAGAAACAACACATCCTTATTTTTTCTTTTGGCAAACATCTTTATCAAAGCACTCCTCGGAAATCCCGCATACGAATTGCCATCGGAGAAAGCATACAAGCAGCCTTTTTATTATGAACTCTATCAGACCAGTGGTTCATATTATACTGGCACGGCGGAATGTCGCTGCATTTTGCGTGTTTTGGCCGCCGCCGCATTGGCATTCAGCGGAGGTTGTCTACATTGTCTTTCCGCCACATAGTTGTGCGGCTCAGGTAATGACCACTCCTCCTCTTTCGACCAGAAAAATAAACCATCGCCTCGGGCTGGCTGGTGGCTATAATTTAAAGATTTCTCTTGCTTTTTTCTTCTCTTCGTCTTTTTGTTTCCTTCGTTGACTTTTTGACTCGCGCAGGGAGCTTCGGTTTTGTTTTGTTTGTGTGAAGAAGGATGGATTAGTTCTACATTGAAGGCTGACTATTCGTGTTTTGATTGCCCCCTGGTGATGTAAATTGTACTGTGGGTTTGGTTGATAACGATGCCTCTGTTAACAATTTCGTTTTTAAATATTTCTTCGTCTTTTACTGGAATTAAATAAACCTGTTTTTGCTTATCTTAACGTTTGACTCTTTCATCCCTCAGGCCGCTGGAGTTTAGATTAACTTGTTTATTATGAAAATATTCATCGAATTTAACTTATGGAAAAATTTCTTTTGGTCAAGAACAATTTGATTGACTTTGAAATTTTCAAGTCATTTTAACATGGCCTGCGAAAGATTCTATGGCTTATCCTTACAAATGCTTTTTATTGCATCCAATACTATAACTCAAGTTATTCAGATAGTTTGAAAGGTTCATGGGTGTGAAATCCACCTCTTTGATGAAATAGTTGATCTCAAATATACCGACTGGTTACGCCCTTGAACTGTACTTTTAACTGGTTGTGAATTAAATCCTGTGCTAAACTTGATGTTTCCAGGTTACCTTACCGTATCTGGTTCTCATTGTTTTTTCTATTTTTTATAAAGAGGGACTTTTGAAACAGCATTCGTATTATCTTACCAGCTAGATTTACTCCACAAATTTTCCTTCGATTGTATAGAATGCACAAAAAAAGAATATTGGCTTCTCTTGATATAAGAATTGGCTTATTTTTAACTTTTGACCCAAATTTTAACCCTAGTTCTGAAAAGCAAGAAATCAATTTTATTGTTGGTTATGTATTTGAATAGGCGAATATCCAGTGTTTCCATTCGAGAACCCATATTATCTTAAACATTACTTTTTTAGGTAGACATGATCTTAAGTAAAATGCTCCTATGATCCATTTATCTGTATAAAAAGCTTTTCGATAATTTCCTCTTTTGCACTGCCTTAAAAATGATCTCAAGAAGAGGTTTGGGATTTGTTATGCAAAAGATAATATTCCTTTACCCAGTGAAGCCGCCCCTCTTGGCTTTTTATCTCTAATATTCCTAGACAAGCTGTCCCGAAAATAAGTACACTGCTTACGTATATCATCATCAGTAGTATAGAGAATAATATCTTTTCGCAGGTATAATAATACAAATTAATTTGCCTTTATTTCACTGAATGTTACACATATCCTATGAAAAACTTTTTTGTGGGTGATACCCAAAACGGTCGTATTATCTAAAATATTTTCCAGGTACTAGAGGTATTCGTATCAACTTTAAGCCTGTAAGAGACGAATGATTTTTCTATCGCAAAGCAAAAGGAAGTAGCAAGAGTGGTTAGGTATTTATTTCTTGTTTAAATAAATCATCGTCTGGTGGGTTTCCTGTAATTTTTTAAGTGTTACTTTTTTCCCACCTGATGCAGCGCTGTAAAAGTTCCAGAAAAGCGAATTAATGCGTTAAGAAATGTTTTTCTCGCTATATTTTCGTCTTTTTCGTCCGATTGTCGGCTCGGTCCAGTGTCGCCGTCCATTCGTGCAAGGCTCTCACCGGCCCAAGCGAATCCATTACTTTCCGGCCGGAATGCGGGTAGTGCAGGCAATGGTACGCAATGACCCGCGATTGTCACTACAGATTATGAATGCAAATCATGTATAAAACTTGATTTCTTCCCTCCGTAAATGGAGAAAGTCTTGAATGAGTTTTCTCCCCAAAATGTCACGTGATGCATTATTGTCGAGTTGTTTGCTGTGTAATGATAGCAATTTCGGTCTTTTTTTTGTCTTTTTTGTGTTATTGGAGCTTTTCCTTCGGGAGCGATGCTCCTCGTTTTGAGAGATCGTTGCTTGATCTTCGCCCTGGATGTGGTCGCGATTGTGAACGAGTCTCTTGTCTTCCTCCAAATCTGGTCTCGATTGTCCTGCTTCAAGGGTCCACAAGTGGTCTGTCGCGACGTTCGGCTATAGTGATATCGGTTTCAGGATCTGCTTCATTTGGAAAAGGGGTGTAGTTTTTAGTATGTGTAAAAAGTGAAATTTTTTAGTCAATAAGTCGAGTATGAAGTTTTAAAAGTATTTAAACAATGCGCATTGCCGTATTGTTGAAGATATTGCATGTCAGACAGGTCAATATAATCCTATTATATCATCTGCAACATTTGAACAAGATTTGGTTTTATTTTTGGAAAAAGTTGCTTTGTTGAGTAATTACTCACTTTTCGATAGCCTTGAACAGCTGACCACTCCTTTTTTGAATTGTATCGAATTTTTAAAACTTGTTGAATTGGGGCTGGCAAAGTAGGTTAAAGATTGAAATATCATACGAAAGTAACTTGGTTTTTTTACTCGTTGGTCGTCCAACTTTTGTTTGCTTTAAAAGAACTTGAAACTATTCGTGTGATTCCTGATGCTTACGAGCTGACGTGATAGAGTAACTTATTTGCAATGTTATTTTGTACGGGGTATTTAAATGTTGTTCACTTCGGACAGACTGTTGGAAGCTGAAGAATGTATTTTAGTGTCGACTGTTGAGACTTAAGTGAAATTAAATGTGTACAGTTCACATACAGACATAGTGTACTAACCGACTGCATACATTAATGTGTCATTATGATTAGCCGGTTGGTAATATACAATATTCGGATGAGTTTGTTTTTTTCATTATGGAGTGAATATAATGTTACACACAGTGCATCTACAGTAAATACTTATGCGAGATGTTTCCCCGGACTTAGAAAAGTTTTGAACAATACTGTGTATTGGCATTTCACTGCTCTCGCGTGACCGATTCTTGAATAACCCCTTCGGCCGTCGATATATTTTTAGAAATCAATTTCTGGTGCTTACCTTGTCGGAATTCGGTCCCCGCATAAAGTGGGATGGTCGAATTTGACCTTAGTGCCGTAAAACCCACCCAAGCACACCATCCCTCCTCTCAAAAGGCCGGGCTATTATTAGGATCTCTGCAGCGAATCCGATGAAATTGCCCTCCGTGAGATCCCACTGACACCTCAGTTCTAACCCGATGAGGATTCCCGAAGTGTGGTGGTTTCATTTGAGATGCGAAATTGAGCGTTGAAAGAATAGGCGTCTTTTGTCCTCCGCCAAACAAAGCCTCTGGGCCCTAAAAATCTGCCAAAATCTGGCCGATACACTGTTTCGGCGAAGACCGCGAAAGCGTGACGGCGGAGAGGGGGCGGATTTTTGCGTGACAAGGTCACGCACCTCCGACGCGACTTTTCGCTGCCGGCCCGTATCGGAACGCTGCCGCCGGAATTTGTGGTCTTTCTTCGCCTTGATGAGCGCTTTGAGCCGCAACTTTCGTTTTTTTAATCGAGTGAGGTTCTCATGGTTTGAGTTTGGATGCGTAATTTACTCATTGTAATGATTGTTGGGGGAGGGATGATCCGTTTGGACAGTTTCCCTTCAGATAACGGTTCATCAAATATTTTACTTAAAACTTTTCTGTCTGCAGTTCATTATTTTCTTAACGTCATGACTCTTGAGAAAAATTAACACAACAAACGACTTTTCTAATTTTAAGGATCCATTTCATAAGAAATAAGTTTGTTTTGCACATCATATTTACCTAAAGGTTTGAATTAATTAAATAACAAGTTGCATCTCCTTGATATGACCCAAGTTTACTTTTTTCACCAAATCTAATACGTCTACGAAGAAAACTTTTATATAGCTCTACATCAATTGGATAATTTTTCTTAATAACCTAATAATTTAGGTTCTGTAATATCAGAATTTTCACTGGAACGTCATAAACCTATTAAGATTACATTTATAAATATGATAATTCAAATACGTCATAGAGTAGAAAGGTTATTGGGTTTTATTTCCATCTTAAACCTAAATATTGTGCTTAATTCTACTAACATCAATGGGCCAGATCTTGCTACTGAATTTATTTTTTTCCTTTTTACCTCTTACTTGAACAAGCGATACTTTTAGATTTTATGGTAGTAGTTTTTTCTTTATTCCCTTAAAAATTGGAGATAATATTTCTCTTTCATTCATATAATTGTTGTTAAGGTTATTTATTATATCATCTGGGTATCTAATATTAAATTGATACGAATTTATTTCGTAAAGGAGGTAATATAAACTTGAGTTTGGCGCTGAATGGCCGTTTATAGTTTTTGCTCCAACCAACCTTACCAACCAACCAAAATTAAATTTTGAATAGAATATAGATTTATATAAATGATGTAATTATATATTCTTAAAATTCTATGTTTAATGAATTCTTTTTTGAATCTATAACTTGAGTGCATTTACTCTTACTTATTTGCCCTAAAAAGTTGAATGTCTTTTTCTGTGGTTATGTGTATTTATTTACTAATGTATGTTTTTTCTTATAGGTAAGTCAATTTGGATATTCTTTACAAAGTGGCTTCATAATTGAGTAAGTTCAAACTTCTTAATTGTGTATTTTCTTTGCAACTGACACTTACATAATTTCAAACTAACCTAAAAGGAAAAATTTCTCTCTCTCTCCAGATAGTATGCTGTCAAAATCATGACTCAATGTTTTTTTTAAATTTCTACACAATTTTATAAACTGTATAATACCGTGATTCGTTTATAACAACTTAAGTCCCCATTATGCTTTTCAAATATAGTCCCACCGCTACGAGAAAAACTTTAGCAGAAAAACAAAATTTTGAAAAGAAATTTAAATCGAAATGATTCACAGATTTGGCGCAAAACGTTTTTTCATCAGCGTTTATGAATTGAGGGGGACCCGTTTTCATAACAATCGCCACAAAGGTCTTTCTTGTGGCGGTCAGACTGAACCTCTAAAGAACATTATTTTTTCCAATACTTAAAACCAAAGAAATAGGTACAAAAGCATTGAAAACTTTTTTCTTCTATCCCAACATCTAAAATTCTAAATTAACAAAGCGACCCTCAGAAATGAGGCACTTTTATGTAAGTGACTAGGTAATGACCTCTGTCATTCTTTCTCTTGTGTGCCGGAATTGTGTGGGAAGAGTCAATTTTGTGAACCATCTTCTCCTTGTGGAGAGCGTTGGTTTCAAGGTGACATTCGATGCACAGATTAAGTAGTACGACAATACTGGTTCTCGTACACTAGATCTATATCTCCCATCGTTCTTCTTCACCTGTTTAACATGGTGTAACGAAAGGGAACTGTTTCTTTCGAAGGGGTTCTTTTTGTCTTTCTTTTCTTCTTGACGACGAACTTGGCTTATAGTTTTTGTTGGTTAACGTTGCTCTTGAATTGGGTTAGATAGGGAAAGCTTTATCATCGGGATTTATACCCCGTTATGCCAAATTAGGTATATGTTTTCGTCTTCTCCACGTTTAGGTTTAATGCTATCTTTTTCCTGTACGCGGTTTTATGCCTGGCTGTCTGTTCTAAAAGTTTCCATATCTATTTTTTAAAGGAGATTTAGTTCCTTATGTACGAATAAAAATTCAAAGTATTCAAATTTCTCCATTCATTGGGACCGTTGAACGGGCAGTTGACTGTTTTTATACCATAAATCGTCCATCTAAATCCTTCCTTGGCCCAGTGTGGCTTTATCCGGCCCTTGCGTAAGCAAATCCATTAAACGCGTTACCCAAACTTTTCTGGTATGTCCTATTTCATTTTAAAATTTTCCTTTGAATATTTTATGATCCAATCTCTTAAAGCGTAGAAAGCATGTGTTTTTGTATGTTCAGCCCTTGCACAACTAAACGTCAGCGTGGTGCGTAAACAGTGGACAAGTGAAGCCTCAGTCACGTTTTTCTGCTTTTGAAATTCGACGAAATTTTTAAAGTACCATTAAAAGGGTTTTACTGGACAATTGAATGACCACAACGGGCATTGTGAATGTCATCGAAAACGCTCAGAACCGTCTTTTCCCGGCGATTTCTCGTGTTTTAAAACCCTGATGCAGATGTCTTGCGCTGCCCGAGAATCTTTTGTTCGTCTCTTTTCAACCATTGCCGCCGACCTCTTTTACGTAATTACATAAATTCGGCCGCTATCTTAAAACAACTCGTAACAATCGAATCGCCGAGTTCCAGGGGTCTTTCTATTAAAGCCACTTCGGATCGCTTTTCGTTCTGAGGTACTAGCGTTTGATGTGTCACGTCTAGTTTAAATTGACATTGCGATATGAAGTTGTGGATTCATTCTTTGTCCACTTTTAATAGTTTGATAAGCAAGTTGAATGGAAATAAAAAACGAAATTATATAAGGGGACATCCATAAATTGCGTGAGGTGTTTTTTGCAAAATCTGAACCCCCCCTCCCCCCTTGGGGAGATTTAGTGAGATTTTGCTGGACCCCCCCTCCCCCCACGTGATATTTACCCACAACCTTTAAAAATAATTTTCTATCCTATTCGTTTGCATTTTGTGCATCACAGCACCTAAAACTTTTCCATTATTAATGATGTGGGGGAAAAGGACATTATTCCGCCTAAAAATCACCACAGTATCTTAGTTGTGGGTATTATTCCTTTCTCATATTTAAAAAAATCGTTTAATTTCTAACTTAAAAAGTTGACGTGAGATTTTAATCGACCCCCCTCCCCCCTTGGTGAGATTTTTCCGAACCCCTCCCCCCTTTTTTTGACCTCACGTAATTTATGGATGTCCCCTAATAGCTGCTGCTCGTACATTTGATAAATCAAATAAACTCGCCAATACAGCTGCTATTAATTTAAACACGATTCCGAAAATCTACTCCCCATTCAAATACCAGATTAAAGCACCATCCTCAGCGGTGAAGGACCACACGTTTTTAGTTAAGGATTGATGAATTGATATCATAAACCATATATAATCTCACCGTAGCGAAATATCCAATTGTTCCACCCTCTCGTATGAATCAAAAGTATATCAACTCAGTAAAATCACATTTGTAGGGTATTTATAACTAGCTTAATCTACCAACATGTTCCATCTTTACTCTCTTTACAATCAAAAGTGTGTAACAGCCCAAAAAAGAAATTAAGATGTATGGCTTATTTTAGGCCTCTTCCAAAAGCCATTTTTTAAACCCATCATCTGAAAGTTGTTAACATGGAGTATGAATGAATGCGATTAAGGCAATTCCATACACCCTTTCACGTCTTTAGCCGCGTGAAATTGATGCCTTCCTCATAGAAAAGGTTTGATTTATATTTAAAACATTTGCTCCACCGTCTTTTCAACACATGCGGTCCACGCACGCTTTTTTAATACCCCGACTAATTCCTTGCAAGCGGCAGATTCTTCGTAGTCATTTGTCTCCCGAGGAGATCCCACCATTCAATGACATGTATGTCTATCGAACGGAGAAAGAGAGACTAATGACGACGAAAGAAAAATTCAACCGGTTTTATCCAGTTTTATAATACACCAGCGAAATGTCTCTGGATCAAAAGTAACTCCCTTGCTGAGAGCCTCGGGTTAACCGTTCTCTAAATAAACCTGAAGGAATGTCATATATCTGGCCACGTCTCTTATTAGCTGTCGAATCATTTGGTTATGAATACTGGGTATGATTCCAATTAGGCTCCACAATAAACCGAGCCCTGTAGTTTCCTGGATGTAGGGCTTTTTGTGAGTTTTGTCTCGTTTCTGCGGATCTGAATGTTTTCGACCCCGGGCACAGTTTAATATTCTGACATTTTAAACCGGTCTTTATCGAGAGTTGTTTTATGAGAGAGAGGAAAAAATATAATCTTGATTGTCGGTCGGGATAATTTTTTTCGAGACCTGTGGATTTTTTTTGGTAGGTGTTTCTTTGCCGAGGAGTGATTTTTATTTGAAATTGCGTCCGTTTTAAAATTGCATTGTGAGCGTCACGGTTGAATATTTTCATGCATATAGAATTAAGGGTAATTCTCTGGCAGTACTAGAAGAAGTCGAGATAACTCATGTGCTTAAAGGAACTGCAAGAGTAATTTAGAGTTGTAAATATTCTGTCTGGCTGTCAAAATTAATTGTAAAATTTTTTGATGATTAAATATTTAAATCTTAGCTAGGCAGATATTGTAAACAGTATTATATCATAAATATTACTAATGAATCTGAATTTCATGGTTTGAGCTTACATGTTTAAATAAGTTATTTTATTGGAAGGAATTCTAGGTTATGAAGAGGGGCAATTCTCCGTCTAATTCTTTATATTCCGCCCCCCCCCCAGAGGTCCCAAATTTAAATATTCAATGTATTAAAAGTGAAAGTTTTTTTGTACTAAGTCAATTGTTTTTGTTTCAAAAGTTATTATTAGAACATAAATGGTGTTTCCTAATTTAAGAAATTAACTTTTAAAAATTGCTTAATTTTTTATGCATTTGGAAAAGGACTGTCATTTAGCTTTTCGCTGCCCTATTTTTGACTCACTTTTTAAATGTTATTTCACAATAAAGGGCTTCTAAAATGATAATGTAAAATAATGGGAATATGGAGAAAATAGGGAAATTAAAAATAGTATGCATATATTTTGACAAACGTGTTAATTTTTATTGGTCTTAAATTCCACTTTAAAATTTTTTTAGGGATTTTTAAAATTAAGAATATATTTGTGTTGGCAATGTAAATTTATCGTATAAAATTTTTATGCTCGAGACAACTAGAAAAAATACATTTTATTAAACAAAACCTTAACCCTTTCTAAGGCCATTTTTACTAGTAAAGTTATGTTAAAATATTTTTGGTAATTGATTTATAAAAAGAAATCAATTTAGCTTATTACCTAAAATTAATTTGATTTTCATAATATTTTTTGGTGGGAAGTATGTTTCTCACCACCCACTGGGACACCGGGAGCTATTGAGTAGGACATCTTATGCTTTGCATTACTATTTATATCGCATTGCATGATATTTATAAAATATAATTTTCAAATACTAAAATCTGCAAAAGGAATTATAAATTAGATAAATTTTGTATGTTTTATTTGTTTAAGTATACTTCCCTCGGCCTTATAAATGGTTAAAACCTAACTATGTGGTCAAGGGGTTTATTATTATTTCTCAAATTATTAATAGTGTCAGCACAAATGATAAATGGTAAGATAAATTAAAATTTTTTAAAACATTTAAAAAATTGATGAAATTGGTGGTACCACGGCCTTAGAAAGGGTTTAAATGAACTATTTTAATCTTTTATTTGATAAAGTGCCCCTAACGATTTTCCTTAAGCTTTGTGAATGACGGTTACCATCGCTGGAACACTTTTCTCCTTAACTTTTTATAGTTAAAGCAGCTCGTTCAAACCGGTGCTGTGACGTCCCCCCATCCTCTCGCATGTTTGCCCAGCTTGCTAATTTCGTGATTTTCGCCGCCGATTATTATTATACGCGCGGCAACCTTGCGTCATGGTGCGATGGAACTTGAGATCAGCGTGCTCTGGCCGGGCCTTGGAATCCAGAGTCTTGCATTTCAATCATGCGCGCGCGGTATAACAATCGGTCAGTGAGGTGGAGCCTCTGTTGTTTTTTCTTTTGCACTTTGGGAGAGGAACGGGTCAAAATGTAGTGCTCTTGGAAATGTGCCTCCGTGAGAGGTGACCAAAAACGGTCGTTACCTGGAAGAGTCCAATGGAGTTGGCTGGAAGGTAAGGTGGGGTTGGTGGTTTTTTCCCATGCTTTTGTTTTTTGAGGAAGTGGTTTCAGCCTTTGCTTTCGTATACACGGTTTCTGTATGGTTCGCCTGTTTTATAAAGATCTCCAAAATATTAATACTTACATGAAAAAAAGTACTAGGTCACTTACTCACCTATCGAATTTTAAAGATATATTTCTTTTGGAGATTCTTCAGGGCAATTAATTCCATGAAAAAGGGGACACAGAGTTGAAATCCCTTTTCCAAGGAAAAAACCTCATTTTAACCCTATATATTTTAAAATATGGTTACATTTAATTGAAAAAGGTTAGGGAATATTGTTACACACAGTTCTGAAACAGTCAAAAAATAATTTTTTGTTCTATGAGAAAAATGTTCCAAAATGCATGTTTTTTCCAATTTTTTTAGCAAGAATTTAGTGAATTTCTAAGCTCTATGGAACTTTAAATATTAGAACATGTTTCACATCAATAGTGAAATTAGAAGTAACATAGTATCCTTATACAAAAAATATAAGACAGTTTCAAAATAAATTCATTTTTCTAACTGAGTGCATGATTTCATATTTATAATCCATTGGTTACGTTAGTCACGTTACGTTAGTCACACTACATTAATAAAAAATCATCCTAAAATACTGGTTATAGTTTATTTCATCAAACAAAAATAGCAATTTCTTAAAACTAGATGTTAATACTTATATATTCTGTAATCAGTGGCGTAGCCAGAAAAAAATTTCGGAGGGGGATGTTGATATTTCGGGAGGGGATATGGGGTATTTTTAGTGGTTTTCTATGGTCAAAAAGGAAATTTTCCTGAGTTTCGGGGGGGGGATATATCCCCAAATCCCCCCCTCTGGCTACGCCCCTGTCTGTAATTACAGATTTTTCTCTGTTTAAAATTAGAGCAATGTAAATTTGATGTTTACACTTGTATTAGGAGGTAAAAAAATAGTTATACGTTAGTCACAGTTAAATTTAAATTTTATTTATTAAAATTATGAACTTTAAAAATTGTTTTGGTGTATGAAATAGGTTAATTGACTTGAATTACATGATATCTTGTAATTTATATTTTTGATAAAGGGAATTTTATAATATATCATTTAATGACTTTTGAAAAGTAGTCTAAAGTTACGTTAGTCACTATGGAATGACCGTTCAGCTTTTTGTAAGATTTTCATGATAGTTAAGTGTGGGTTTTGTAAGCTATCATTTTGTATGTTTTTCAAAACGTAAATGATAGATGAACTGGCGGTAGTTTGTGATTTCAGATGCGTAACGTATAGATTTTTGACTTCAATCATAATTTTCTCAATCTTCAATAATTTGACTTCAATCTTTAATTTTAAATCAAGTTTTATTTATATCATTCATTCTATCTACAGTTTACACCTTTTAGTGTTGATTGATTCTAAAACAATATTTATGCTAAAATTTATTAAATTAAATTTTAATGAAGTATTAAATTTACTCTTTTGTGGTTAAATTTTGATGGCGTTAATATTTAAATATTAATGAAAAGTGGTAAATATTATATTAAGTATGAAATTTCTAATTTCTTCTTAAGCTCTTTCTGACGCTTAAGCGTCTCTGGTGCTTTTTATTCTATAATGGGCTTAGCGCCTCTAAATTGATACGAATCAACGTACCACCTTTTATAATAAGTTAATGTGTTAGTAAATTAAATTTAAAATAAACTTCAATTATTAAAAGAAAAAATTTCCTTCATTTTTCTCTTTTTAAATTAGAATGTCAGGCGTTTTAGTTGTAAGGGTTTAGTGTGCAATATTGGATATAGAAATATCTAGGCTTAAAATTCATCTTAACTTAAGGAAATAATATTTTTATTTTTTATTTATTTCGAAATTATTTAACAATACAAGAAAAGAAAAGCCAATGTAATTCGCGAAGGGGAATAAAACACCAAAAATGTAACAAAATAGCCCAATAAATACCTGAAAGGTTTTAAGGCATCATAATAGACCTAGTTAAGTAAAATAAAAGATATCGTAATATTTTTCTATGCATTTTCGCTTCATCTTGAATATTATTCTCCTAAAATCCTCGAAAATAGTTTCTATTACATGCCACAGACAATGCTCGATTCGGTACCTCGATTTATTTTATGACGGATTTTATTTATTCTTATCCTAACCCAGCCGCTTGTCAAAAAATTAACAATCGAAGCCAGCCAACGGGAAATTAATTCAAGTGTCTTTTTCCAAAAACAATCGGTTTTTGACTCAAAACGTGAAACTGATTGTGTGATAAATATTTTTGGAGTTCATTTCTCTAACAATGTTTATGGGAAGACAGATCTGGAGCTCGAACTTCCTGAAGAACTGATATTGACTTTGATGGATCGATGGTTTCGTGCATCTTGATGGTCTAATCCTGTTTCTGATGCCAGGGATTGTTCTTTTTCGTGTTTTCGGATGCGGGTATTTAAAAATAAAGTCGTTGTACTTGGGTTAGTGATGTCTTTTGAGTTGATTTGGTTTTTATGTTTATATTCATTCACCCAATTGCTTTGGGGCCGTTCAAATATTACGGAAGTATGTTTTTGGTCGTTTTTTGACCCCCTCCCCCTTGTCAGCAAAGATAAGCAGACCGGAACCCCCTTCATAATTAAGGAACGTAAAAGAACTTCCCAACCCCCTCCCCTTTGTTCTTTTTTTATACAAAATGTTTAGAAGTGTCTTATAGTGTAATGTAAGAAATTAAGACTTCATTGAAATAAAAACTAACTCGGTTTAAAAACCAAACAAATGTGTTTAATTTCTTGTAATTCTTTTGAGAAAGTTTTTTCAGTTGATCAAAATTTTAAAAGAACATTGCTTTATTTAAAATTTTATTTTGCACATTCCCATTATCTTGGAAGAGTGGCTTGAGCAAACTTGGTTAGTTTGTGAAGAATAACTGAATTCGTTGTGCTCCACGAGCACACAACCTATCATTAAAATTTTCCTTGTAAAGTAAAAATGCTTGAAATTTTCTTCCTAGTTTATTTTTTGGTAAAATTTATTTTTTCTGAATTTTGAAATGGTGTCTATGCAAGAAACAAGGTACTTTTGAAAATACAAGTTTTTTAACATCCTTTACGTAAGCATCACCACTCCCCTTTGCCTGGAAAAGTAAGCAAAGAGCAATCCCCCTCCCCCTTAGTACTAACGTAATACTTGAACGGCTTTTTATACATATAGTGATTGTATGCTATGTTCTAAAATTAATTGAAATGGAAACTTTAATTCAAACTTTGTGAGATTGAGTTATAAAAAATTAAATCTAGAAGGATGTTTTTACAAGTATGCTTGATTCATATCTAGACCTAATTCGTGTCCACGAAATTTTTATTTTAGGTAATTTATTTAAGACGCGAATGCCAACATTTAATGATTTTGTTCAGCTTTTATATACGTGTTTATAACAAAATATATATATAACGTATCGGGTTCATCCAGGTTTTTCTCCCAGGGTTCTGTTTTAGAAACTATGTGAAAAATCAAATGGAATTTTGTGAAAACGAAGGGTTTGTAGTACAAAAACAGCATTCATAACCTTTAAAATGGCCCCCAAAACGGAAAATTCCATTCTAAAATGTTCAAAACACAATCTGAAAACAAATTTCAAACAACTTTTGGTTTTTGGAGCTTTGAAGAGTCCCTTTTTGGGGGAACTGGAATTTTGTGAAGGGTCCTTTTTTGTTGATTAGAATTTTGTGAAAGTTCCCAAAACGGACCCAATTTCTCTCTAGATGAACCCCTGCGTATTGTTTTTAAATATAAAACTTAAAAGACAATGAGGAAAACATTAAACATGAGGAGGGTTTGAAAACAAATGAATCTTAAAGATTTTTCAGATTTTATTAGATTTTTCATACCTTTCTATCCTAGACCGCTTGAGATTTCCATTAAATATGGGGCGGTCAGAACGGAGAGAGTTTATAATCCTTTTTCTGTTGGAATTTTAGATTTTAATACGCAATGATAACGTTTGGCACTTGGGAATTAAGTCTTTGAATCCATTTCTTTCTGGTACCGAAGACACGCAATTTGCATAAATGGAGGGTGAAACTCATCACGTGCACTTCATAAATTAGCCCCATTGAGAACACGAGATTGACGTTTGATTCGGCGAGGATAGCTCCCATTTGACATTTTAAACAGACGTCCAGTGAATCAGGCTGTAATTTAATATCCGTTTCCTTGTTACGCGGAATTTGTGGCTCCGTCCCTTTCTTGCCCTCCGTCATTTCATGCTTTTTAGGGTGCAATTAAGCGTTGTTTCCGAGCTGCTCCAATTGAATCGTCTCTTTGTCTTTCAGAAATCACTCCGGAGAGAGCCAGCGCTTTTTGACGTTGCGCAGCGTGCGTCAAACGGCAAGGAGGACGGGTTTTCCGAACGAGCGTTGAATGAATATTGTAATAGTATAAAAAACGCCTTTTCCCCTTTGGGGGAAAAACTTTCTTCTTCGTCGTGTGTTGAGATTTCTGAATTTTTTTCCTTTGACGTGTGGGATAAAGCTTCTTTTGTCCGGCCGGGGTTATCTGAAGAGTTCGAACTCAAACAGTTGTCAACTGATTTTGGCCCCGAACAATGGGCATAACTAAATTATACTTCCGACACATAAAGTTGGCGTGATATGTTTGTTATTCCTTTATTTCTTTCAATATTGTTTTATTTCATTGCTATTTTGGGTCTCTTTAATAACGATTAAGCCTGCTATTTAATCTTAATAGTTCTTTACTATAATCATAGTAGTTAATTTTTCTGTGTACAACCATTGCTTTTTGATTAGATAATGGAATTAAGGTAAAAACTTATGTGCCGATTACTTACTCTTTACTATTTTTTTAAGGTTAGTCACCGCGCATCCTACGCGATTAACTTTTATAACTTAGTAACCGAAAGAAAACAAAAGCTCACTCCACCGAAGACTTTACAAAAAATGTTTTAATCAGCCTCATTTCATTTCCCACAACCTCTGAAGCCGCCCCCAAGAAAAACTTAAAATAAAGTTACGAAAACTTGAGAACAATTTTTTCCGCCTCGTTATTCTGCTGTCTATAAACCGTATCCATTGTTCACTCATCGTGTGTGCGTAGCCTATTTAATGCTCCTTTTTAGTGCTGGAACAACTGAATGAATCGCTAGCAAATGTGGTTCAGGAGGACCAGCTCTTATCCGCTATGAATGTTTTCTCTCCTTTTCAATTAGACGTGTCAAAAATAGAAGGCAGTCCGTTTTTTTCTCTGCTATCGATGGCTACTTGAAACAAGGTTAAGCCTGTTAAAGATGCGGGAGGTTTTTTTTGCATGTTGTTGAACTAGGGTCAAACTTTAGGTGTCGAATCGTTCGGCGATTAGGATCTTTGTTTGGGAGGTTCCGCTATTTTCACTTTTGAAGCTATCTATTGTGTATTTATTTCGGGAAATGGAAGAACTCTCGTCTTCTTTTATCGGATATGTGGGAAATGCTAATGGATAATTCGTGTGTTTTGTTTCGGGATTTCATTTCTCTTGATATTAATCGTACAGCGAGACAGATTTGATTCGTTTATTGTTCCGTTCTGCTTTTGTTTAATAAGCTGCGGCTAATAATTTCCATTTGGTTTGTATACATTGAAATGTGTATTGTTGACTATCTCGGGGGAGTCAATTCATCTCTTCTCCTGATTAAATTACTCTACCAATTAAGTTTGTAGGTCCAAAGAAGATTGGAAAAAATATACTTAATGTACTAAGTCAATGGTTTGTATGTTTATTGTAAATGTTTCAATCAGCAAGAAAATCTGAAAATTCGATAGGAAATTTCAATGAGTTTCATATTTCTTTCTGGGAAAAATATGGTTCAATTCCTTTAACGTTCCCGCTAAATATCGCCAAGCGTTTTTGAGCAAACAATTCAAATATCGATATTTTTTTCTGATTTTTATTAAAATAAACTAAACAGTTATTGATCTAACTAAGCATTTCTTATGAGTTTTAAATTATTTAGCGGGAACTTAAACGGAATTGAACCGAAAGTCTGATTAGGGAGTCTGGTGTTGTGTGGAGTAGCGATGGATGGTTAATGGGATAATTGTTATTCGGTCAGTTTGAATTTTCATGATAACATGAACTACGAGTGTTCTTTTATACGTGCAGAAAATATTGTTTGACCAAATATTTTACAACCCGACCAGTCAGTTCTCACTTCATTGGAACTACGTGATCCATTCCAAAGGGATTTCCATACCACACCGGGAAAACAAGTGTTTTTGACCACTGTTATCGTTCTAATTTGAGTCAATCCACATGTGATTTCGCCCCTGCCCCAAATATCTATCTCCCCACACTCGGAGATCCGGCCTTAACTATTTTGTCCACCGACTCGAATCTGGAATAGTCGGCCCAACAATGGTTTTCGTCATTGGCGCTCGAATTACGTGGAAGAAAGGAAATGGGTGTTGTGCATTAAGTGGCATTGTCTCTCCTTCTGCTGCGTGAGCGGACTGCTATGAAGATGGGAGCAGACAGAGCAGTTTACTCGAGTCGTATAGTTGGGACCACCCCCTGTTTAAAGTGACTCATAGAAAAGACCTTTTTGTGTTTAAAATGTAAAATTTGCTGGTACGGAGTGACAATTCGATCCTGAGGGGTTATAAACGACAGCCAGAATGACAGATTCGTAAAAAATATATATTTTGATTTGAGTACTGGTCTTATTTATATTTTTACTTAACATTTATTTTCTAGTTATTAAAAGAAGTTTTCGTAAATTTTAGCATATTTTTATTAGGGTTTCAGAATATTTAACTAAATTTATATCATCTCAATAATTCACGCATAACAATTTCCCCGGAATTTCTTTTAAATCGTTAAAAATATTTGTTTATTGTAATGTAACTTTGTAATCTGTTACTCTCTCGAAAACGGGGCTCCCACCGAATGGGAAATTTCTAATAGAGAACAAGAAAGAAAAACTCCTCACCGAGATTTTGACATCTCTTTATGGCAGGGCCGTAACTAGACTTTTTTTTCGGGGGGGGGGTTTGGCAGAAAATTTTCTTGAAACTTTAGTTCGATTTTGTTGGTAAGAAGACAGCGGCGGATCCAGGATTTGGTATTTGGGGACTAAAAATTTGCAGTATCAAAATCCTCTTCTAATATCCTGAAAGGGGGGCCTGGGGTCCTCCCCCAGAAAATTTTTGGAAATTTAAGTCTAAAAAGCAGATTTTCAACTCGTTTTTGGTACTCCTAATACGGGTTTCGGACATACATTTTCAAGAATTAAATTTACATTTTAGTAGGATTTTTGCATTTCGACGAACTTTTTAAAGAAAAGTGGTAAATAATAGGGTCCGAAATTCCGAAGGGGGGTCTGAGGGTCCTCCCCCAGAAAATTTCTGGAAATTTGACCCTCAAAACAGGATTTTAACCAGTTTTAGAGTCGCTGTTCCCTTTTTTACACCCCTCAGTTCCCACTTCCTCTTTTTCTCACTGTTAGTTCTTATTCCTTTTGGGAAGGGAGACTTAAGTCACCTAGCCACCCTGGATCCGTTAGTGCGAGTAGAACTCCTAACTCACCTTGGATACTTCCCCTTTATGATTTCTCTTATTTTTACACTAACCCGAAGAGGACCACTCCTTGTAAGTCCAAAAATTTTCAAGGAACAATTTATAATAGATTTCGAAATTTCAAGGGGGGTTGGGGGTTCTCCCCAAGAAAAATTTTGAACCTTAAAAGTAATGGTTTTAAGCATTTTAAGGCGAATTTTTAAGGAAAAACAGTAAAGTAAAAAATGGATGTCAAAATTTCGGGGGGGGGGGTTTGAACCCCCCTTGGATACTGCCCTGCTTTATGGTATTCTGATTTTATCCTTAGAATTTCTTCTTTCTCATAAAAAAGGTCCTATTCAGGTCCTGAAGGGTCCCAAATGTCGCAAAGTGAGTTAAATATCTTTAGGGGCTAATTTTTTAGCATTTTTTCTGGAGAAGGACTCCCCGTAACAAGACCCCTCAATTTTGCTTAGGGAACTAAGTTTTAATTATCAAGCTTTCAATAATGCAATACGTAATTCAAATAAATGCCACGGATTTCTTAGTAATCCTCTCTGCGATGCGATATACCTGGAGGTGTTAAGTGGATTTGATGGGAAAGCGATACGCAAGGTGTTGCGTGTAATGGAGAGTGGTATTGCGGCATGCCGGCTGTTGCGTGTAGTTTGGACGGAGTAGTATAGCAGCGGAATGCAAGCTGTTCCGTGACCCCCTGCTTAACAAAGGAAAGGCCGTCGTGTCTCGCAGGTGCGACACGTGAACGAAACAAAAGCGGAAAGGTAAGCGGGTAAGGGAAGGTGTGGTCATCTAATTGTCAAGTTTCTATCGTCTTAGGAAATTACCGGCTCCCAGTTCGCGATGCTGTGCTTTTTGTTGCGTCCTTCTGCTCCTGCTATTGTTTCCGATTGTGAACTTTATCAGCTTGATTAGCATATAACGTTTTGGCAAGGCCGCCGCATTTCAAATTGGGGGAAGGGGTTGATTTTGAAGGATCATTCGTACTGTTTTATTCATTTTTACTGATCATCCCGAGTGATTCACTCCTGTAACTCGCTAGTTTCCTTATAAAAGTGAAGGAGTATTGAGAGAAATGCCAATTTACACTTTTCACTTTGGATGATTCTTCCGAAATGTGAATACCTAATGGTGAAATAGTGTGAATGAGCCTTGAGCTGGGTGGTTCCGCCGTTGTTTTGGTGAAAATGATGCCCTTTGATTTAATTCATGAGAAATTTCTTAGGCCTTCTCAGGTTTTAAAGTTTTTTTTAATGGGTATGTATTTGATTGGTGTATATTTGAAAATGTGTGTGTGCCTCTAAATTTCCAATTTCTGCTATAATTAATTCCCTTTGAAATATAGTCTTAACAAATTCATTTGTACTTATTACGAGTTCCCATGCGCATTTTAAACAAATACGTCATACTTTGATATTAATCTTATCTATTACATTCCACTATTTTATTTTCTATTATATTATACTTTCTGCTTGTGCTTGGTTGACTTAGCATGCCCATTTTTGGACATAGGGTAAAGGAACAATCAATTAAAGCAATTCTACTCTTTTTATTCTCAACTGATTCTTTGACATTTTGTCCATTGTGTTTTTTATGGAAAAATATTTTAAATTTATTATTTACTTTGCATTCAGTTTTCAAAATTTTTTATACCTTGTATTATGTGTTTTCATTAAATTAAAAAAATTAACCATCAAATAAACTTGAAATCAATGTAGGTTTTCGGAAGTGATTTAGATATCTTTTTGTTATGGTATAGCTTATCTTTAATCAAAATTATAAAGATAAATTAGATTTTTAAAAAATTAAAAAGCAAAATACTTTTAATATACTTATTTTTCAATAAAAATAAGTTTAGATTTTTTAAAGAATTTTTTTCTGTTTTTGAAAATAATTTATATTGGGATTTAAATTATTATATTAAATAAAATATAAAAATTTTGCAGTTTTTGTATACTGTCGATATGAACAGTAAAAGTAAAAATGAATCCATAATGATTTCGTTCGAAATAAAGTTATCCTTAGCAAGAAATTAATAAGAAACATTTAATGAACTCTTAAAAGATGGCGCCACTAAAGAAAGTTGTGAAAAAAGTAGGCCCCGTTCTCTTTAAATAACTAGAAAGCTTCCTTTATCTTTTGATCTTAATGACAAAGAGAAGGTTGATTTACGTATTTTAGCTCGTATTTCATTAATGTGAAGATAACATGTTATAATTTTCAGGAAAAATATTTTTACTCAACCACTCTTGATAAATAAATTCTCATATAGGTAATTCAACAAAATAAGTTTCTGTCTGCCTGCAAATAGTTCAGGTATCATTTGATTAGGGAAAAATACATAATATTTTTTCAAGTTGAATATCATTTTTAAGGTTTACGTCTGATGAATCTCGAAGTAATTATTCATTATATAACAATTAATAATTCTGATATCTTTTATTATGCTGTTTACAAAACTTTCTATTAAAGGATTTTAATTTCATATATACTTACAAAAAAATACTTTAAAAACATGTAAAATTTTTAATTCAAATGTATTTTAGTATTTCCGTTTGCTCGCTTTCGTAGTGTATTTTCGACGTATCTCTTTTATAATACAGCTGTTTCTTGAAGGTCACAAGAAATATGCTGCTTTTATGTTCTCACGACTTTAGAGACAGTACACCTGGAAAAGTTTTGATGTTTCGTCGATAATGATTTCTTCCTTCAAAGTCACTGAATTTATCGTGTTTTCCATCATTCAGAATACGATTAACTGAAATAACGAAATAACTCGTGTGTTGGCTTAGCCGCCTACTATTTTTCGCTATAAGAAATGTTAAGTATCATTTACACCTGGCTTTCGTATGCATGCGTGTTTTTCTATCTCTGATAAACGATATGGAAGTTATGGTATTTTTGAATTCAATCCACATCTATTTCCATCACGGAACGTGATTTTCTTTTGGTTTTAGAACATTTCCATGTACAATTGATTTTCTAGTGGCCTCGGTCGAGTTCACAATAGAATTCGATCCGTGTTCTTCGAATTCAATTGACTTTTTTTAGAATTGATAAGAACCATACCTTGTTCTGGAGTTTGTAACTTAAAGGAAGTCTACTCCCCCACTGTTGTTTGCTTGTTTGAGACTTAAAATTTGAAAAACAATGATCTCTTATTTGGATTTCTTACAATAGAAAAAAGCTCATGTACATTTTCATAGTTGGAGCTGTTTGGATTTTTTGTGGAGCAGTTTTATGTTCTTTTGGATTCGGGGTTTTCTAACCATTGTTAAGAATTTTTAGAATTGGATGGAAGTTAATTTTATACCGTATTTTCTTCGATATAAAATTATACTGATACTCTACTAGCTGGAGTGTAAGTGCAGTAAATAATTTTCTATTCCAATTCAAAATAATGTGTCAGCCACGACACGAAATAAATGCGTTGTTGCATTTTTTCTTAGTTTTTTTATTCTAGGACGTGTTTGATGAGTTGGTTTCATTTTATTTTATGGTTCTGCGCCTTGACAACTTCAAAAAAGACTCGTGCTGCCATCTGTCAAGTGTGTTTGTAATTTCCGCTAATGGTGAACTTGACGTTCTGAGGATTTCTGTTGAAAGGTGAAACTCATTGCTTTTTAAAAAGAGATTATCGTAATTATCACTCTTTCTATCATTGTTTGTTGACAATGTGCTTAAAAAACTTCGTTGCAGATTTCAAAGTGAAAGAAGTTTTTTCCGAGGAAGTTCTATAGAATTGACTTAAGTATTTATTATCAGAACGCTAATTAATATTCTTTTGTCCTTAATTGATTCTTTTTGTCTTTTAGCTATTTACATGATTTTGAACATAATTTTTCAAGAATAATTTTATCCTTTTAAGTGTTTCGCACAAGAAAGGAAAGGTTATTTTGAATGATCACTCGACAGTCAAACATCTTATAATTTGATAATCCTTTATGATTTTTAAAAACTTTTAAATAAAGTTCCCAACAAACTTTTGACGATGCTGGGTATTCCAATATGTTTCCGTAAGAATTTAATTATTAAGAACATTTACTTTTTTACTTATTTTTTAAATGTAAGGAAAAAGCACCTGCTAGAGAAAGAAGACGTAGTATCCTTTCATTTTTCTTTGTTTTTTTGTTGTCTGGAATAAAAGAAAAAAATCCCTGAATAGGTGTTGGAATACTCTAATTTTCAGTGATTTTCGAGTGTGTATTTAATATTCAGAAAGTTTCGTTCTTAACTGCCAAACCAAAGTAAAATTTCTTCGGATAACTAACTTGTCTCACTTTTCAAACTATACAACTGTCTTATGAAGTGATTTTATTGAAACGGTTTCATTTATTTTTGTTATCCGTACTAATGAGATATATGCTCCTAAACTACTTAAAAGTTTATCTAATGTAGATATTGTTGCTCGTTAGGAAATATTTACCTGCCCCCTTTGATGGTTAAGGTAGGGGGTTTAAGCTAAATACAAGATCTCCTAAAAAACTATTTTTTTCTTGTGTTTGATGGGCACTAAATCAAGAACTCCTCGAGATTTGGTGTCGAGAAAAAAAGTGAGGCGATGTACTTGGGTAAAGGGCAGTTCATTTTTGAGAAAAGTATAAGAAAGAAAAAGTACGGAAAGTTTTTTCTCTCCAAAAGAGTGTCAGAAGATCATTAAACATTTTTTCTCCGCCTTGTATTTAAAAGTTGACAGCTTGGTTTTTAAAACCATTTGGTTTTGCATGTCTCGCTTTATTTTTGGCGTTTCGCTGGGAATCAAACTGTCACATTTGTTTGACTCTTCCCTGATTATGCGACGGTTGTATTTTCTTTGGCCCTCTTTTTGGCCGCCAGAGAAGGATTGAAGAGTGTCGTTTAATTAGGACCGGTGGGGTGAAAAAGTGTCGTTTTTGAAATCTCTTTTGAGCTGCCAAAGACAGTTGGTTTATTGGAATAACTGAGCGAAAATGGGTGACTTCACTGCCAATTATTGTTTTGTTTTTATTGATTTTTGAACCCGGGCTTATGAGAGGGAGAGAGAATGATGTGCCGGTCGTTTTTAAAGGATAAGGGAACGTTAAAAATGAAAAACTTGCTGAAAAGCGAGATGTGGGTGGTACTGTCTTTCCTAATTTTAGATCGACAGCGTGTGTGAATATTTTTTCGTAAATATAGTACTCAAGCTTCGAGTGCATAAATATTTCAGGGCTAGAAAATTGTTGTTAAAGTGTGTTTTTAATGGTCTATTTGATTTAAACTTTGTGTTCTGTGTTTTTTTAACTTTCCATTTTTTCCTTATTTTTTCCCTAAATGACTTGTATGTTTTTGAGTTATATATATATATTGAGTGATATGTCTTACAGTGGTAACCTCCATAAATGATATTTTTAGCTTAAGAAAATTGTGTTTAAAAGTTGCCGTAATTTTTGTAATAAAGATTAAATTAATAAACACATTTTTGTTAAGTAAAAAAAGAGTAATCCTGCATTAGATAATTTTTAATTTATATTGTATGGATCTTTTTATAAGCAGCTAAGTTACAACTTTTTTCACATCGAAAGCTTTTGTAGTACTCTAATTAGTAATACTTTAGCTCTTTATAAGCTATTAATTTTATTCAGATCCCAGATTATAAGTTTTTCTTTAAGGATCCAAGTTATTTTTAGTTCACGTTTTTTAAGCCTTATATTAAAACAAAATGCATTTACAAAATTCCATTTTTACTAATGAGTACGTTTGTAACTAGTTCACAAATTGGTTTTGCTAAATAATCATTTTTTAAAACTGTAACTTCTTTCTGCTTTGTATACTAGTATTTATGTTTAAAAGTCTGCGACTGCTCTTTTGTTGTTTAAGTAATCGTCATACGTTCGTTGTAGCATTTATTTGTCTAATTTTTATAATTGGACTGGCTTTTTGAAATTTCAAAAAGTGGAGCCTTGTTAAAAGCGGTCTCCCAGCCCCGTGCCTTTGTGTTTGTATTTAATTTTAATTGCTGGTCGGCGATACGAAAACGCTATTAGAAATGCACGCTGCCATTTGAAAGAAGGTGGACTGGAGACAAAAGGACTTCGTTAAAGTCGCTGTCATACACCCTTGATTGTTCGCCGGGAATGTCTTGCTTGAAGCCTCTCTTTTTTGCTTAATCCATGCAAGCATTTTTAATGATCGCTCGTATTGAATTACCTCCTGAAATGGGATTTGGGGAGAATTTTAAATTCAATCAATAAGGATTATGATTTTTTTAGCGTCGCGGGCACTCTTAATTCGGCGAAGTAATTTTGATGAAGGGGGTCCCGCCGATTTTTCCTTTTCGGACGAGATTAGTTAAATTTTTGTGCTTCATTTCTTCCTGCCGCTTCCGATTTATTATTTAAAACTCGAAATGGGTTCTCGCTGTGATTGTAATTACGTTTGCCTCCTAGTTGGTCCCCTTTTTCTTTGGGGCAGCACTCTTTCCTAGTTTCGAAAGAAATGGAAGACGTGCTAGTGGCTTTTTAACCGCGGCATCTGGTTCTTGTTTTAGTTTTTGGCGTTTTGTCGTTATCTTTTCTCAAGTCTTTGGATTTCAGGTACCTTCATCACGTTTTTATAGAGGGAGCGAAAAGTATTTGTTTTAGTGGTTGCGTCGCGGAGACACGAGATAGACTGACTTTTATTTGGGAAGTAATTTTGCCCTTCTGTGGAAAGTATTTATCTAGGTCTGGGGCGACTTAGGTTTTTTGTATCGATTTTGTCTCACCGAAATTAAAGTCCGCTTTATTTGGTTTTTGAATTTTTCATCTTTTTTTTACTGCGCAAGCCATGCATGTGAATAGTTTGACATCTAATTTTAACTATCAAAGAGGGTGGAAATATTTTCTTGCTAAGTTTAGCTGGCTTCCTTTTTTAGTTTTGTTTGTTAGACTAATTAACTGCTTTAAAAACTTGAGCAGTACATTTATTTTTGTTCGTATATTTAGATTTTTCCATTGTAATGGTAATTAAATTGCATTAATCATTCTAGTAATTAAAATTACACTCAACAACTCATTAAAATGATCTTATATTAAAAATTATATTATCCATTCTTCATTTACATAACAATTACTTGCAGTTAATAAAATACATGACTATACGTTTTGTATAAGTATTCATCACAAATATTAAATACACTATAGTTTTTGTCAATATTGCTAACAATTCAAATAAATAAATTTAATTAACTCATTTAATTAAAAATATTTTATTTAACAAAATATCTATAAAGGTAATGATAGCATAATTACTTTTTGCGATAAGATTTTTCTGCCATGATTTGGCATAATTTTAATGGTTGTTAATTTTTAACTTATAATTCCTTCCCCTAGGATAAGCTACCCCAAGGATAAAAACCTTATCTATTTCCTCTAGTGAAACTACGGTTTAAACAAAATAATCTCTAACTGTGAGGGTCTATTTTCAAACGTTGTACTGTCTTTTTGGTACTGGAAAAGTGGACGCTCCGGTTCGAAAATCACATTGTCCCCTCTCTCTCTGCGCGTTGGGGACGGAAATAAAAGTTCCCCAACCCCCCAGAAATAATACGATTCTATTTCGGTTGTTTCCAGTCGGCCCATGATTCGAATTTCGCTTATGTTTTGCGTGCTTGTCTTCAATAAAACGTTATATATATGCAAATATATCTTGACTGTATTTCTTTTGGATATTTCCCGTGTTTCCCAAATATGAATGCCGCAATCCTTGATGTTTTTGTTCGGCGGCCGCACCGGAATATTGATGAAAAATATTGAACTTTTTCCGCTCGGGACGCTAAAGCGATTTTCTGCCTTGAAAAGCAAGCACTTTGCACGCCAACTGTTAAGTGTGGGGAATCCATTTTCTCCTGCTTGTCGGATTGCGTATTTACCTGGGGCAAGGTGGCTCGACTTATTTTTCGAGGCTGAGATCCAATTTAGTGCTAATCTACATTATCAAATTTGAATTCAAATATATTTCTGACAAAGTTTCTTTACGAGTTCTTTTCATGTTGCTCAGTAAATTGTTCGATTGTTAAATTTATTCGTAAAATAGTATTTTTCAATACTTTATATCTACCTGCATATTATATTAAGAACAATTAACAAAAAAAAGGAAAATTTCAATAACCTAATTTTAAAGAATATCCGGTTATAGCATAACCTGAATATCTTAAAATTTAAGCTACCCGAAAATTTTTTATGATAACGTGTTTTCGAGGTAAAAGGGAAAATAGAGATTACTACTTAATTTCAAGGGAGATACTTTTTTTCGAGACATCAAAGTTCTAGATAACGAGGGTATACTTTACGTTGGAAATAAATGACTCTTGGATATAAAGTGATGGGTGATCATAACAGGATTTCAAAACAGGCAAAAGTATTAGTGACATTGGTTATTCTAAGCCACCCATTTCTTGCGACTTTGATCCTAATTATATCAGTTTCTTTATACCCGTGTTGAAGATGTCCATGTTTCGGATCACCCTTGATGTTTCAGTGCAGCAGCCTAAACCTCTGTCGTACGTGGTCAGCATTAGCAGTGTGCTAAGCCCCGTTGCAAAGACTGCTGAGACCTTGTAATCCTGTTGCATATTTCATGGCTGCGTCGTGTCCAGTCTTTGAACTACTATATAGTAAAGCACTATGAAAAGTGACAAGGAACTGAAATTTCTATTTGAATTTTAATCAACTCCTATGAAGATAAATTACATATTCGTCTCCCATCAATCTTTCTGAATAGTTTCTAATGTTGAACTTGGGAGATTATTTTTTACCTTTTAACTGACGCTTGAATTTCAAAGGGCTGTTTCCCCTCTCCTACACCTTCTAGCTATAACCAGGGCTTTTAAAGGTTGTATACAACTGTAGTGATTAAAATACTTTGTATTTACAGTCATTTGAATTCCATGTAGTTATTTTTTTTGCTGTGATACTAAACTTTGTAAATAGTACGGATGTTAAAAAAATGCGCTTCATACTTGAACCGTATTGGATAGATATGTAGAAATGCACCGTAAAGGGAGTGGAAAAGAAGTAAAGTTCCAAAAAAGGTGACAGAGTAAAAATTTAAATTAAAAGAGCAAACTCTAAGCTAAGATATTTAATAATTGAATTGTAAATCTTATTTTGTTATAGGAAGTTTAAAAGATAGTTTTGTTACTTAACTCAATTAAAAAAGAAAGTAACTTAGAATTAAATTTTCGACATTAATTTTAATCACCCCAATGTGTATTATAAATACTATTTGTTTGTTCTTCAGACTGAAGATGTGTGTTGTCTGACAAGGGGAGGATACCAACGTGTCATCACCGATTCTGTTCATTTTTGGTGTGCAAGTAGTGCATGACTAGGACATCAATTTGTGAAAATATTAAGAAGCAACTCTCAAAAGTTTAGGAGAAAATCGCAATTAAAAATTTTAACATGTACTTATATATCTAAAAAGATGCGTATCGTGCAAGCAGATCGTGGCAAAGAAGTAAGAGCTGCGACTCCCAATCCAAAAGTTCCGGGTTCGGTCCTCGGTGGGTGTCATAATTTTTATTTTTATTTTCCATACAATTAAGAGTACAGATACGAAATAAAATTAGAATAATATTTAATTACTAATTTTAAAATTTTTTTCTTGTTTATAAATAATTTTTTGGTAAATATATAATATTTACAATACGATCATAAAAAATTGGATTTAATTATTGTTTTTTGGGGAAACCAGGAATGAAAATATTTTTTCAAAACAAAAAAAAAGTTTTCATTTTATAGTTGAAGTTTAACCTTAATTTATCCCCAACTATTCAAAAGAAAGTACGGAATTTTGTTATGCTAAAAGGGTTTGTTATGTGTCTGTTTTGATTGTTAAAATAAATCCAAGGGAAAAATAAGGCAAGTTAATTAGCCAGCTAATATTTTGTAAATATTTAAAAAATGTTTTAAAATTGATAATTATAAATATGTATGTACTACTTAACTTCGTATATGAGCTCTTATTGTGTGGAAAATTTAAATAAAAATCATGGTACCAACCGAGGCTCGAACCAGGGACCTTTGGAATGAGTGTCGCGGCTCTTACCTCTTTGCCACGATCTGCTTGAAAGACACGAATTTTCTCAAATATATAACTACGTGTTAAAATTTTTAATCGCGATTTTCTCCTAAACTTTTGAGAGTTGCTTCTTAATATTTTCACAAATTGATGTCCTAGTCATGCACTACTTACACACCAAAAATGAACCGAATCGGTGATGACACGTTGGGATCCTCCCCTTGTGAGTGTTACTATTATTAACCCTGATGGGAATTGTCTCGCAGTCTCTCAACTTTTACCTCAGGTCCAAGTTCTAAAGGCCTCGCTAGATGGGAGCTCTTAAGATTTTGTTCATCGGCGGAAATAAGTTTAAGAAAGTGGCTGAAAGGTCCGAGATTTTTCCTCTCCTCTCTTCGTGATTACTTTGTGACCTCGAAGCCCTTCCCAATTTTCTGGCGAATTAATCAAGTCTATCCACTTGAAAGTAACTTTTCCTAAACATCTGCCGCAGAACTCTCTCTCTTAACTAAGAATCTTCCCAAGTACCATCTCTTCGAGTTAATTTTTCGCCCAGCTCTCTCTTTCGGGAAGTTGGGATACGCTCGTCCAAACAGTTCTTCCTCTATCGTACGGAAACATTTTTCTACGCAATTGTTCGATTTAATTTGGTTTTCAACTCCCTTCGTGTCGTTTTCTCGGTTGCGAAATAGTTTCGTTTTCGGAGAATTTCAATTTGTTTGGTATTTCTATGTCAACGAAGCAATTGAAATTGAATTGACTGTAATGATGTGATTCGGATTTAATTTGGAAATGAGATTTAAAAAAAATTGAAAATTTACATATGGGACCCTTGTAAAGCATTCATTGACACTTGGAGAAGTGTGATAATTCTAATTTGAAAGTGTGTGATAGTGATTCCATTTGGTTACACTTGTTTTGACCATAAAAGTAGTACCTCAAGATCGTCATTTGTTTTAAAATCTAAAGTATTTATTTAAGCTTCAATAAAATAAAATTAGTGTTTTTACTGGGGTAAAATATAGTCAAAAATATAAAGGTCTTATACAGAGTGTCCCAAAAAAGACCAACACATTTTAAAAATCTATAACTAATTACTAAAGAAGATAAAAATACGCAGTTTGTTGCATCCTACACCTAAGACTCCCAGGAGTAGAATGTAACAAAACACGTATTTTTATCTTTTTTAGTTTTTGAGTTATAAGTTATTGATTTTTAAAATGTGTTAGTCTTTTTTGGTATACCCTGCATTTATCACATTTATTTACTTTATAGTGGAGTTTTTTCACCATCTCCGATTAGTAAATAATGGATAAAAGTAATAAATACGACAAATTATATGTTAACAATTTTAAAAGCTAGCTAACAAATCCGGATTTTCGAAACCCTACTGATACTCAATAAAATAGAGTTGCCCGAAATGAAAAGAACCTACTAATTATTCCTATTCGAATTTTCATCCCATCTGCTTTTAAATCTACTAAATTCGATTCACCCCATACTTTCGCTTCTGAAACCCCATTGTTAAAATGCATTCTGTGAGATGTCACATCTTTCAGTCCTCCCCAGCTTACCACGCAAGAGCGGACGTTCGTGTACCGCCAGCAATTAGGATTATGTGACGCAGTGACTTGTGTGACAACAAAAGGAAATCTGCGCTTCCATGATCTCGTTTCTTTGTTCTTCGTTTCTCGATCATTTGGTTCCTAACGAGACGAGCTTGTTAAAACTGGGGACATTAAATTAACCAAAAATAATCCCGATTCACGTGTTCTGTTACTTCTTTCTTATCCCGCCTTCTTTGATTACTTAATTAATTGGTGTTTTTTCCCATTCTTGTTTTTGAAAGAATGGAAGGAATCTTCGAATGCCTCTGTGCTTTTAATGTGTATTTTTGTCCCGTGTTTCGTCTTTTTTATTTGTGTCATCATCGATTTCCAGAGTTGTTTTTCTTTCAATCGTCGGTTATGAAGCGCTCTTCGTTTGGTTTCCTAATATATGCGTTTCGTTTTTGGTTGCTGCGCTTTTTTCAGTGCCTTCGAATCGTCACTTTTTTTGAGAAGCCATGTAAAAATGCCTTGTTGTTTTTTGCTTCTCGAGTTAATTGCTGTGAGACTGAATGTATTCAGCGCTTTGTGAAAAGGATCTGTAAAGATATCTGTTGTTAAGTAAAGGTACGTAAGTTAGACACTAATTATGCCAATGTTTTGAGTTTTTCTGCGATTATGTAAGGTTTTGATTTTGTTGTGAAAGGCTCTTACCTCTGATGTAATGGGGCGTAGAATTATGTTCTGATATTTTTTATTTCCTACTTTAATTACGTTCAACTTTAATGCATAATATCCCCTCTAAAAGTGATAATTCTGTATCCAATGGTTATTAAAAGTTTCCTGTTTCTCTTTATAATTGTTTCTTAAATGCTATTAACTCACACAGCTCTTGAACAACTCAAATTTGAATGGTTTTAGGAATAACTAAAAGCACAAGTTGCATATCATAAATTGAATCGTTACTCCCACATTCCTCTTACACTTGTAAAAATAATTTTTCCCATAAAAAATTATGTATTTTTTTCCCATAAAATGCACTTTATATTTCTAGGGGTATCTATTAAAATTACTGCTCCATGCATTAATTAGTGACATTTTTAAGGTTTAGATAATCTTTGTATTAATTTTCCAGACCTTAATCTCGCAACCGGTAATCAATGTTTTTTCTGCATTAATCAGTGTTCGGTATCAACTCTGAATTTCATCCTTGACTGCATGATCTTCTAATCGCCAGTTAAGTTATTAAGAAAAATATATATGTATAGTTTTAAATTAACTAAATATGATGCGACATCTTAAAATAAGAATTATTCATTCAACATCTCTATTCTGCTTTTTTAAATGAAAAAAAAGTTTTAAAATCCCAAACGTAACAATTCATTTTGAAATTGAATACCCATCTTCTCAAGCCAAAGCTTTTCATATGCTTTTCTCTACCATCCTTTTCAGAAGTCTTTTGAATCTCATAATTTGTGTCATTTGTGTTAAAAGACTCTCTTAAATAAATGGTTTACTTACATTTTCCCTCGCATTGTTTTTTACGTAAGAACTCGGATTCATTCTTGCAAAAACCTTTCATTCATCTTTTAATGATGCTTCATACATTCTTTCACCGAGGCAAATATTAACCATTCGAAAACGCTCCATTTAGATACCATTTAAAACCGCCTTCCCGACAATTTATTTGGCTCCCCCCACCCCTTTTGTTTCTGTTTCCCGAGCAACTTGCCAAGCGCGTGCAATTATCTCTCTCTTTGCGTTGGAGAATCCCCCGGTTTTCGATGCTTTTTGCGAGATTCAACTCTTTCCGTTTTGTTTCCTAACCCCGAGAAGATAATGAAATAATTTTCTTTTCTTGCGCATTCGGAGCTGGGGGTGCAGTACGAGATATTGGAAAATAATCTCTTGAAACTTGAGGCAGCAGTAAATGACCCCTACTCCAGCAGAGTAAACAAACAAATGTTTCTTTCTTTGGCTCCCTCTTTCTTAACCGTTCGATCAGTGGTTGGGATTTTCGTGCCATTTTCAGACGTTCGCAGGTAATGCTCTGGGATTTAGCCCCCTGAAGGAACAGATCAGCTGATAGAATTGCCGGGTGATGCGATTGGGGAGGGGTTGTGTAGAAAAAGGCAAAGCGCCGGCCGGATTGGATTGCTTTTCACTGAGCATTATGGATGGAAAGACTGTCATATCTGTTTAGTCCCTTTGTATGCGCGCTTGGGAGGGAAAAAAGTCGTGGAGATCTTTTAAAGTAACGGGTTTTTGTGATTAAATTCCCATTTTTCTTACATTAGCGTAGAAAAATGACACTGGGTAAATAAATCTTACTGGCTTCTTTAGTGTGGTATGTAAAAAAGCTTCTTTGACTTTCTTGTTTTGGAGCAGATTTGTGAAGCTAGTTACTGTTTTATATTTTGTCTTTTATTTCTTGGTGGCGATGTTCCCTAAGTGTTTAAATGCTCAAGATCAATTTTCATTTTTATTTCCAAAGTGATAGTTTCTTTGAAAGTGTTATTCGTTCTAACAAATTCTTTTAATATAATTTTAATTTTTTCTATATTTAGCTTAATTGAGTTTAGAACAATAAGCTTTTCCAAAACCACATAATAGTTTTTTTTCTAGATTATATTTTCTTTCCATCTAGACTCAAGTATATTAATGCCAGGTAGATTCAAGGGTCCGGGATTGTGATGGATATTGCTTTGAGGGGGGACTTTGAATATTACAATATCTTCAAATGGTTCCTTCATTATTCCATCTTTTTTCTGTTTATAAATTTCACTATTCAAATTAACTTTTCTTGGGTACTTTTATTGAAATAGGGACTAAATACCTGCTTATGTTTTCGGTTAACAATCGGGTTAGTTGAGCTTTTTTTGAGCCAACATTCCGGAAGTTTCATTTACTGAAGTATTTTTTTTTCTCTTGGAGAACAAATGCAAAGAAGAGTAAGCCTTTTATTCATTTCTTTCGCGCTTAACTGTTTTGTGACGAAAACACTTTTCTAATAACCCTTCAATCTGAATATTTAAAGTGTCCGAGTGACTGGGGTAAAAGAAGGCCAATTTGGCGAGTTAGCGCATCCCGAACTTCGGCCTCTGGAAGCCTCTTAATGAATAATCAATCGTGATCGGCAAGTGCGATTTTTCTCATTTCGCCTGCAATAAAAGGAGCTCTATTGATTCGGACCAAATTATGTCGGCAACAAAGGTTACACGACGGAATAAATAAAAGCTCACCTTTTTCATCCGCGGAGGAAACAGCCCGCAGGATCCTTTTGAAATAAATAAACGAAGAAAAAGGCCGAAGAATTTCTTATCTCGTTTCTAGCAGCCCTAGAGATTAATTTGTGCTGTACCGCCGTCCAGTGCCGTAAGCGATCGTTAAGTCAACTATTCCTGGAATGTAGAAGGATTGTAATGGGAAAAGATAAAAAGAAAAAGATTAATTTTGTTGGTGAGATATTTTAGCCCTACACACATATACATACAGATAGCTTTGAGGTATTTTCAATTAACGTGTGTGCCTAAGGTTTTCTGTTATTGCGTTTTTCTCCCTAGCTTTTCTTTTGTCTTGTTATAAGCAGTGTGGAAAATTGAGCCTTTGGTCGTGTGTGTGAATTTCGGTTTCTGTGTCGAAACAAAGAAGGCCGTGGTCGCTAATTACCACAATCGAGCTTTTTTTCTGCTCGCCACTCTTGTAAGGAAGGTCCTTATTGAATCTTTTGGTGACGGTGCAAACACGCTGGGTGCTTTTATCCTCCCTTCAAAAAATTGAATTATGCTTATGAATGAGTGTGGCTTGAAACATTTTTAATTGGTATAATTGGAAACGATAGAGAAGGTGTCGAGGAGAACACTCTTGGGAAAAACTAGAAACTAGGCGTCTGAAGAAAAAAGGGTTAAAGGAATACAGAGAAAATATCGACTTCTTTCCGTCTTATCAAAATGTTACCTTTTAAAATTATTTCCATTGTAATGGATGCTTAAAATATTAGATTGAGTGGTATAATGTTTGTTGTTATTGAAATTTAGGGTTTTGAAGCTACAATATTAATATCATGCCAGACGTATAGATAGACAAAACTGTGATTTCACCATTAAATTGTTAGATTTTCCCTTGAAGTAACCCAAAAATGTTCATAAAATTAGGCATTTATTTGATAAGAATTACACTAAAAACTTCAGAATCCTACGTTAAACACACATTAGGATCGTTGTACTATGAATTGTAAAAATAAAAACGCTAATTTAATTGTAGTTTCGTTAATGTTGCGTTAATACGTACTGAAAATTTTTGTACAAATTCTGGCGAAACATTCGTTTTTTTAGAATGTCTTTTGAGTTTGTTACGCCACATCAACAATATAGCTTTTCGTGATACAAACTCAAAACTCTTAATTCATTGTCATTGCTTTTTGTGGCATCTTTGCTTCTCCAAATTTGTTTCGGCACAGTTTTGTTTCGAAATAACCCCTGTGGAGAAGAGTTTCGGCTCACCGATGAGAATAAAATTTATATCTGAATGCTCTTTTTGAGTTATACCCACTGTTGATCTCTAACTTATGCAAATAGAAACCCCTTGGAAGTCTGGCCTCCACGATTTATGAGTGGTTTTCTTTCACTTTTCGAGCAACCCTGTTGGTGGAGTTGCTCAAAACTGTCGACATATTGATGCCGATTTTCTCCTCTCGCCCAACACGCGAATATGAAAAACGTTATTTATCTATACTTATATATGATTGAGTCTACTATAATTTATATTTTTGGAGCGCTCTTTTCCCTTTTCGGCGAATTCTTTGCATATATAGAATTTATTTTCCTCTGAAGACGCTTGGAGTGCTCTCTCTTGTCCTTCCTTTTTCTTTCCCCTGACTTGCGATGGTGATATGGAGCGTTTTGGTTTTTTAAAAGAGATAGATAGGTTTTTTCGGAGAGCTTCGATTTGGCGACTTTTAGAAGCTCTATTGGAGATTAAAAGGCAGTTCTTGGAACCATTAAAAACTAGGACCCTTTTCTTTTGAGCATTGGAGGCAAATAACCGCCATTTCAGTTTTTATTATTATTATTAAGTATGGAAGTCGTGTTTGTGTTTTTATGATTTATTTGGGGGCTCTATAGATTTACCCCTTGTATGGTTACAGCAGTTTTTGTGCGTGTGGTGAATTGTAGATAATCGCCTTCGAAAAGTTTGAGCTGTTAATCCTGTATCTTTCCTCCTCTTTTTTGTGTTGATTCGCAAGTTTTATTTGTTAAAAACAAAATCGTTAGTCTCTCTAGGATTAAGAAATTTGACATTCCATGTATGAAAATTAATTGTTAATGAAATGTGTCGGATGTTCTTTTTATGAATTCACTAAACAGCGTTAAGGATTTGCATCTTTTCAAACCTGTTCTTCGTGACGATTGATTTTCTGCTTTCTTTTTTTACTCCATAATGAAACAGCAATGGAAAAAGCCTGTTTAAAGTACGGTTTTAATTTACTTCAATACAATGGCAGTGAAAATGGTTTTATATTCTGTGTACTAAATACAGTAAATTAATATTAAATGATCTGTTTTGGTTAGGGAATTGTATGTTTTTTTTGAACACATTTTGTGTGTTGATTTGTGTCATGCTTCGCACTTTACAAATACCTCTCTATAATATCGTCTACCTCTCTAAAAAGTCGGTCTAAGTAAAATTTTCCAATATTTTAGAACCTTTTGTTAAAAGATGTTCCTTCGACTATAGAACTCAAAATTTTGGGTAAAAGTAGTTGAGTTAGTTAAACAAGTTTATTAATAATAATAACCTTCATTAATTAAAATTAAAAAAACAAGAATTAAAATATTTCTTTCCTTTAAAAATCAAGCAAAATTGATTTAGGGCTTACATACCAAAAATTAAATTCACTCTGTGAATAAGTATCTTTCAGGTAAAATAAATAGAAGAAAGTGTGCTCCCCTATTTCCACGAATTTTAAAGAATCCGAATAGTATTCATTCTATTATCGAGTCAGTTTCCCCTGAATTGGGGAATTTGCTCCTAAAAACCCATCCCACATCGAGAATTTCACAATCCTTTATTCGCCTCAAATCGCTATAAATGAAACCAGTTCGGAAGCGCTGTTTTAAGCCCTAAGAGGATTTTAATGTTTGAATTGACCCTCTTCTGCGAATCACGCTTTCATTTCCATATTCTATCTGGCCCTCCTTGTGTTCTTTTCTGGTCTTAGGGATCGGAGCCCCTATTAAGGCTCAGCTGTGAAGGAAAAGCACTGGCTCAGGGCTCGTTCGCTTTAAAAACGCAACTCGCAGCGTGCATAGAATTACAGTCCTTCTCCTATTTATTTATTCTGTTGGCAGTGCAAGAAAATGCGAATATTAAACTAATTAAGGTAACGAAATAATTCTATCTTATTCGTGCGGGATCTGGTAAATTTAAAAGTAAATAATTTTTTATAAGCAGTCTTTGATTTTGTAGGGATAGCAAGCAGACCCATTAATATCGTGCCACTAAGGCATCTCCGTTGCATTGGGGAAACTCAAAGGAGTAATGGTATTAAAGAGGATGGACTGTGACTCAATACGCGCTGCGGGTTGCGTTTTTTTAAGTGAACGAGCCCTTATTTCAAGTAACGAGGCTATGAATTCCTGGGAGCAGGGATCCGTTTTTTGAATAAATCATTTGATGCCCCATCTCCCATCTCTTAGGAGCGCAAATAGGCACTGCCTTAGGTAGATGGAACTCGAGCTCACGTATATATCCAAAGAAAACAGTGAGTATATCCACTCCGAAAAATGCGTCTCCGTGTTTTTTCGAATGGGCCATCCGAGTGGTGCAAGCTTTCTCGATATGCACTGGGCGCAAGCCGTGGGGATGCTGCTCCTTTTGTTGTTTATTTCCGGGTATCCAGTTTGCTGAAAGCATTTTATTTATTTCTCCGGATGCAATATTTGCGGCCACGACCTGGAAAGATCGCGGGTTGTCTTGCAGTAGGTATGTCCCGGAATCTGTGTTTAATTTATTTGGTTGCGTTTCTTGATTTCGGCGTAATTTCTGTTTTGGGGATCTTTCAGGCTGTGGAACCGAATATTTCGCTAATCTTCTTATCATAATATTGGCTAAATCTTATTTGGATAGAAAGAATGTAAATTGTGGGTTACGTTAAACCCGGTGGAGTGATTCATATACATGGAATTGGGTTTTGTCTATGGACGTTAATTACGTTCATGGAATCTTATTTTAGATGTTAATTTTTTCCAAGAGACAATGTCATCATAACAGTGAATTTTAATTACCAGCCCTCAACGTTTGCTATCCTTAGGAAAAGCGTTTGGGTTTGGCCCCCAAATATTTAAACAAAGTAACTACTTTCGATTGGAATGTTTCATTAGATTATTTTTTGATTGCTTATTAACATTTGTTGATTAATTGTTATGAAAGCAGAACTGTACTGGAATTGTTAGAATGATTTATATTCATACTATTGGGGGGTTTTGTCTATGGACATGAATTACGTTCATAGAATATTTTATATGTTAGTTTTTTTCCAAGAGACAATGTGATAATAACAGTGAATGGTCAGAACCAACCATCCACTATTGCTATCTTTAGGAAAAGCGTTTGATTTTGGCCCCCAGATATTAAAACATAGTAGCTATTTTCGATTCCAATATTTCATTAGATAATTTTTTATTAATAATTTTTATTAATAGTTACGAATGTAGCGTATGTAATAAGAGACGTTGATCCAGATGAACGTCCAGCAAAAGTTCACTTTATACAGCGGGGGTGGACTACCCTTAGTTTCAGGTACGATCCCCGCTCGCACGCCACGACATGGTGAGGTCACTCCGGTCAGCACTTCCATTTGCCGCACGCTCGGACGCACGACGACATCCTTCTTGACCCTTATCCTTTTCTTCTTCTTCCCCATTCTCTTGTAGTATTTGGATTGGAGTCTTTTTTCCCCTTTTTTGTTACTGCAGGGACCCTTTGACGTTACTAAATGATTTAGATGGAACAAGAGCCGTATTTTGCCGGGACTTTTCTGGGGTAACATGTTCGTAGGATTAGGTTTTTCGCACCGGGAATCGATTATCGTGCTGGTTTTTTTCCCTTGATAAAAGGGAGACGTGATTTTCGATGTGTCTCGAATTCTGTATTCATTTGTTTGTTGATGTGTGCTGGAGACACACTTACAATGAGAACGTTTATTTTTGTTCATGATGAGTAATTTTGACTTGTTCAACCTGACTGCCCCAAATTTTCTCTAGGATTTATAGGGAGGCGCAGGTAGTCTAGGTTTGTAAGGGTTAATCTTCATTCATTCTTCACTCTTTTTTTTCCTCTGTTCAATCTTGTTTCACGGTATGTTAAGTTATATAATATGTTAAGTTAATGGCTTTGCCAGTGCATTAAAAAAATATTCTGGTGTGTTACAGATGGGCTTAGCCAGGTCAAATGTGGAAATAGTTAAATAAAGGAGCCACTTTTATGTTTAGCTACAGCAATGGATCTTAACTACAAGAATCGATTTTAATCTACAACAATCGATGTTATGCCTACAACAATTGATGTTGCATCTTCTCTTGTTATATTTACAACAATGTGATTCTGCCATGAAGTTTGGCATGAAATATGGGTGTTTAAGCATAAAATTGACAAAAAAGTTAGGATGCCACGATTTTAAATTATTATTCTTCAGAAACCTTCCCGCGAGCGAGTAAATCAACTTGGTAAAGTTTAATTGTTAATGTAGGTTCGAAAAGGTTAAAAATATAAAGGACATACATACAGACAAACATTGATTTTTATATAGTATATAAGATTCTAACCGTCATTAAACAGGGACGTTTATTCATCCGTCTCCCCATCAAATGTTGTTTGCACTAAAAAAGCAGTACCAAAAACAAGAAGACATTATTTTGCTGTGAAAATAAAGACAGTAAATGTGTTAAGGTTATCTTGAACTCATTTAAAACCAAAGCCTTAATAATACCCTCGAAACATCCGTCTTGAGTCTGCTCCCTATATGACAGCTATTAGAATATCCCGGAAAAATACCTCGCGCAGCTATTCCCTAAAAGAAAAGTATGGAAGCCCCCTACTCTCTCGCATAAAAACAAGTTTGGTGCATTAAAACGATCCGGCATCTGCAATCGGAATGTGCCTGCCTCACAAGCCAAGCCGTTCTAATGAGACATGTCCCGCAGGCAGAAGAAGCCATTGCATGGGCCTCGGCTGGAAAAACGCTCCCGATGATGATGGATGCTCCTCTTGCTCCATCTCTCTCTCTATCCTGCTCTCTAAAAACGGGGCCTGGTCGAGTTATTTTGATTAATATGGAGCCTGGCCCGGCAAGACGGATGTCGAGGGTCTTCCTGGATGAAGAGCTAGGCTGGCTCAGCGCTGATTACTTTTCAATAAATTTCGGGATGGTTTTTTTCGTGGTAGTTTGTTGTAAATGAAAACTAATGAAGGGTGCTCCCGTCGAACTGTATTATTTCGGCGTTTCGTATTAGTTTGTTTCAGTTTCGTTATGAAGCGTGTAATGGGATAGCTATGTAGTCCGAAGATGTTTTTATTAGCAATGCATTTTATGTAAATGTGCTCGTGATGAGAAAAACCGATACCTTTAGGTATTGTTATATATAGATAAAAATTGTATTTATTTGATACTTATAAATAGGTTTTGCTCGTAATAAGTATTGGGATTAACTAATGGATAGAGAAACGTAATTATAGGACATTTTAATGTATTTAACGTGTTTTGGTTAATGACGTAGTCGTATCTTGATCACCTGTCTGTAAGAATTTAAACGTTAAAATTTTTTTACTCCTGCAGGTATACTGCTTTTTAAACTTTATTCTGGCATGTTATGATTGATATGATTAAAGTAACTAAAAATAATTTTTTTACCTTTGTACATTCTTTAAAACTTAGAATTATGTATGTCTTAATTTCTCATTTCAAATTAGGCTGAAATTTCGTCTGATTTAATTAGAGTAAAATTGATTGAAAAGGAATTATATCTGAAATAATACATTTAATATTTAAATATAATAATATCACAAGTCTATATACAGGGTGTCCATAAAATAAGTAACCCGATTTAAAGGCCTCTAGAAGCCAAACCGTTCATCAGAATTGAATGAAATTTTGGTGGAAGACGTTTTGAGGGATAGGTACGAGAATGGTATGGGGTGGGGGAGTTTAACTTTATCAGTTACGGTTAAAGTGAAATTTTTTTTGTTGAAAATTTCCAATGTAACCCCCCTTTTTTATTTGCGCTATGTGATCCCAGATGTGAAAAAACACAAATAGCGTTGAAACGGTACCTCTAAGTTGTAAACTCGCTCCTAGAGAGACAAATGAAAACAGCTATGAAACTGTTATTTCTGTTCAAGCTAGACTAGTGAATGGTTAAGAAAATATGACTAGTGTATCAGGAAATAGTAATAAAAACTAGTAAAATCAAAGTATGAAGCCCAGTGGCGCAGTGGTAGCGCATCACACTTCCACGCCACAGGTCCGGGGTTCAAATCCCGGGCTGGGCAGGGTCCACTCAGCCTTTCATCCCTTCAGTGGGTCGATAAACTGAGGACCAAGCATGCTTGGGAACTAAACACTGGGGGTCTCGCGTTGTGCTGACCACCTAACCGGGACATTTGCCTAGCACCCCAGGCCCCACGGTCACGAAAACGAAGATGGGCATCGTAGGCCTTGGCCCACTAGGGCTGTTGTGCCGATGGTTTAGTTTTTAAAATCAAAGTATGCTAGTAAGTTCACTAGTTTTTATTGTTACTTACTGATACACTAGTCATATTTTCTTAACCATTCACCAGTCTAGCTTGAACAGAAATAAAAGTTTCATAGCTGTTTTCATTTGTCTCTTTAGGAGCGAGTTTACAACTTAGAGGTACCGTTTCAACGCTATTTGTGTTTTTTCACCTCTGGGATCACATAGCGCAAATAAAAAAGGGGGGTTACATTGGGATTTTTCAAAAAAAATTTCACTTTAACCGTAACTGATAAAGTTAAACTGCCCCATCCGATACCATTCTCGTCCCCATCCCTCAAAACGTCTTCCACCGAAATTTCATTCAATTCCGATGAACGGTTTGGCTTCTAGAGGCCCTTAAATCGGGTTACTTATTTTATGGACACCCTGTTTAAAGGGGAGTATGTGTTCAGCATGTTACTTTTTTGGAGTCGCACAAAATCCAAATCACAAACTCTCCACACAAAATTTATCATTATTTATACCATCTAGCGTGTTCTTTATATTGTAAAAATAAAGTGTCCAAGAAATATTCTAGTCCTAGAAGTTCTTTAAACATTAATGTCATTGAAGAAAAAAGTTTAACCTGATTAACTTTATTTTTGACTTATCGTAATTAGCTTAACTAACTTACTTAACAAACTTATCCCGATTCTAACAAAATTAGTAAAAGAAGATACTCTCTTCGCTTCCGAAAAGCACTTCGTCTCTTCCATTTATTAATTTTAATTTCAGCCACGCACTCTTCCAATTAGAATCAAATGCTCACGAAAGTGACCGATTTTAAGCTGCTTCACCCGATGAGAGGCATTTTCCTAATGGGATTAAAAGAAAATTACTCTTTTGAGCCTCTAATCTCACTATCCATAACCCCCAAGATCAGACTTTTCGCTTCCTGTAGGATCCAGAATACCGTGAGAATTTCGGCGACCATCGTTTTTAAATCTTTGGAGGGTCTATCGAAAATGTTGGGATATACCGTGCGAAGAAATTCAGGGGCGCCGGCTGCTTTAAGTATCACGGTCGCTTCGACGAAAATCTCATTTTCTGAGCGTGTGCGTTGTAAATAACTGGCATTTTCCGTAATCCTCGTTAATAAATAGGGTGCCTTAAATTAATGTTTAACTTTGCTCTTACACAGTTTGCGTCTTACGCGTGCTGAGATATAACTTGAAGTGCGCGCTTATTAAGTTTTGCTGGGAATGTTTTGTTGAGGAATTAGAAATAAGATAACCGGAATAATTTTGGTGAAACTGTGTTAAGTATCCTACTTTTCCTCTTTGTGAATGTTTTACTGTTACTACACCGACTATGTTCTACTTTCTATTTAAGTTTACTAAAATAGCTTCTTTATATAATTGTCAAATATCAATAAATATAATTTTTTACCTGTTTTAAACTTTTTTAAGCATAATCGTGAGTTTTCTTTCAGCGGGTCATATTAGTGATATCATTTCGTAATAATTTCATTTGTTAACAAACAGTCTAATTAAAATTATCCAAATTACGATTTATTCTTTTAAAAACCCCGATAATCCTTTTCCCCTATAATGAATCTACGATGCCATTACAGGTTCATGTGATGAGTAAGTTACCATCCATTCTTTCTATCGGAACACAGCAGCACTAACTATTCCCATCCCAAACCATCTATGTTATGTAAAAACGTCATAGCTGTAGTTTAATGCAAGTCTGAGCTAAAACGAACGACCCGCGTTCCTTCGAAATGGCCCTATCTTCCCGGTATATCGTTGGCATGTATTGTGAAGGAATATTTATTATGGGTCGTTTTATAAGCTGTTCTTTTGATCGCTATTTGCATAGAGAGGAAGGGGCCGCTAACCTTATATAGCCTCCGATTTTTATACCTTCGACTTGATTATGTGAAACGGCTAAAGACTTTTCGGGCTAAACTTTTTAATACTAGCGCCTCCATTTCCTGTACCTTATGAAAAACTAATAAACGTTTGGAGCTGAAATGTTCTAATAAAACCCCTTTGAGTGTTCGATCCGAAAAGTTTTCCATCATTTTTAAAAACTAGGCATCTGTGGCGCTATATATATATATATTTAGCCTTGTGTATTGCGATTCGATGACGAGATCTTTTATGGTTGGTGGTCACAATAAGGGGGCTATATCCAAATGACAGCTTTCGCCGATCTATCTTTTTTTTAGTATCGGTTTCTTAACCAGTGATTAAAACTTCATTTCCCGATAAATGCTGTCAAGATTCTTCAAGGGTCACTAGTCCAATTTTAGAATAAAAATACGAAATTTAAATAGAATTAAAAATAAAATATTACCTTTGTTTAAAAGTAGTGGTAAAATTGTTGATTTGAGAAAACAATGTTCTTGTATCAAACTCAATTGCAACTATACGAATAATTCTTTCAAAGTGGGATTGGTACAATTGAATATACAATTTAAATTGATTGGTATCCTCTTTTCCCAAAGTGGTTTCCTTGGGATATGATATTTGTAAAGCTATTACACATACTCAAAATTCCCATCCGCTCTGAATTCCTATTTTGTGTGAAAGGTAAATGGCCACTTAAATTTCAAGACGGGGTTTTATTTAAATCTATTAGTAATCCTTATTACTTGAGTTCACTCAGGGTTTCCCAAAATTTCTGTTTTTTTACCCTTAGTTTAAAAGACCCTATGTATTACGATTGCCTTTATTTGTGATATGACATTATTTTTAAATATAAAGAATTTTTTAAAGCTATAAATATTTATATTTTTAATTTACTAACCCATTTTGATGTTGCCGATTGTGACATACAACGAATGTACTCATCTTGTTAGAATAGTAAACATTACTTTTGTGTAAATGACCAAAAGTAACCACTAAAACTTTTAAATGATGTCATTTATTACTCCCTAGTGAAAGAAATGTTTTCTCAAAACACTAACTGCCACTAATTTAAACTTTCTCGTGATAAAGATTAAAGTGAATAGCATGATTTATTTCCTTTTAAAAACGTGGTGCTGTTTGATTTAGTTTTATTGTTGTGTCAGGGTATTAGTTCGGGTTATTATACTTTGGGGACTAAAGCTTCGCGGATAGTTGATGCATAAGTATTTATTTCGCAAAGAGAATTTTCTGAAGAAAAATATTTCAAGGAGTTTTAGAGTTCATTCAAAATGAATCGCATTAATACTAAGGTATTAAAATTGCAAGCCTGCATAAATAAAACCGTAATGCGGTTTCGAGTTTTTTATAATATCAAAATGCTTTCTCCGTTTTTATTTCGTGGAGTTTGTTTTCTATATATAATCTGTTCTTAACTGCCATTTGATAGAATTTATGTAGTTTTAATATGCATATGTGAGATGGCTTGAATTTGAGCTATGCGTTTACATAACTACTCTTTTGGAAAATAATGGACCTTTTTTAGTTGTTTCTGTTACAATCCTGAATTATATCATTCTTGGAATAAACAACTTTTGGGCTGGAGGCTTTAATTACATTTTCTGTGATTTGTGTAAGGGTTTGAAGCTATTTATGGAATGCATTTTACAGACATAATTAGAACTTGTTTCGATAATTAATTTTGTAACTAGACAATTAGTTTAGTTTATAGTGTTATTAATTTAAGTTCGAAATTAATCCGGAACATGATACTTATTTAAGCTGAACTTCTAACTTATGAAGGAAAACATGCATTATGAACTCTTCAATTTGACCAAGTCATAAAAAAAACTGTTATACTGTCATATAAATTTGGCTAATGTTTGAGGGTTTCTTTTTTGTTGGCTCAGAAAATCTTCTATTCATTGACATCGTCAGAATGAAAGGTTGCGATGTTTTTTCCAGTGTCTACTTTTACTATGGTCTCAATTTTAAGGAACTTCTATTTTCAAAAAATACCTATTTATTGAAGTTAGTACAGAATTTTTTATTTTTTGATCTCTTATGCTATTTATTAGGATGAAGAAGAGTGCATCAAGTTCAGTGGTAGAAAATTACTAATGATTTTATTTACTCATGAGAATATATATAATGGGGATTTTTGATAGCAATGCCATCTAGGGGAGGATTCGTAACATAAATTCCTTTTACTAAATTTTTCAGACTTGAGGTTAAATATGGAACTAAGAAACTTGGTTTAATAGACTCCACCCTATTTATCTTTTTTCTTGTGTCCCAAAAGTTTCTTTCTACTCCTTTACAAAGTGTAATGGGGTTATCAAATCCCCAAAAATGCAGACCTATCCCTTTTCACTGCAACTTAAAATTCCTAATATCACTAAGCGTAGTGGTAGAATTTATCATCAAACAGAAGAATCTGTTGTAAAATATAAGGGAGTTCCATAAAAAGAAAGCATGTTTTTCCTGTGTTAGGTGCTCATCAGGGCATTGTCCAGGCTATAAATGTTTAGGTTTATGACTCTGCCTTCTCTTTTGTGATCCGTTGAGAAGATAACATCTAATGCTCCTATCCAAGGTCTATTGTCATAAACAATTGCTTAACTTTACTGCAGGGGCCTTTGCCAATGTCATGACAGAAATTGACTATCGATTGTTTTACTTTAAGGCCCCTATATTGCTTCCGATGCCTTTGACCAATTATGGGGGAGAGTTACTCTTGTACTATCTTCTGTAATGATGTGTCCCTAAAACGGTATAGAATAGCATTTAAGAAAACGTAAATTCTGAAACTTTAGTAACTTTTGTAAGTATGTTTTCTAAATAGAGTATCAAGATAACAAGCTTTAAAAAAATTGTGAAGAATAAGAAGCTCTGCACCGTTTATATTTTATGATTTAAAGTTCACAGTTGAGATATTAAAACATATCACTGTCTCGCCTTTACTAGAGATAGATTCGTGTAAACCGTGTTTTCACCAGATTTATCACTAGTGCTTTGTGAGTTTAACTTTTTGGAAGGAATAATATCAACTCATTGTGAATTATGATGGGAAATCAAAGTCTAAGGGGTCATCCATAAATTACGTGAGGTCAAAAAGGGGGGGAGGGGTTTGGAAAAATCTCACCAAATCTCACCAAGGGGGGAGGGGGGTCGATTAAAATCTCACGTCAACTTTTTAAGTTAGAAATTATACGATTTTCTTTTTTTTAAGTATGAGAAAGGATAAGAAACTGAAAATTATTTTAAAAAAGTTGTAGGTAAATCTCACTTGGGGGGCGGGGGGGTCCAGCAAAATCTCACTAAATCTCACCAATGGGGGAGGGGGGGTCCAGATTTTGGAAAAAACGCCTCACGTAATTTATGGATGGCCCCTAAAGTAAGAATGCTCCTCACTTGGTTGAAACAAAGAAACAACGTAAACAATGCACGAACAAAAGTAGAGGTATTAAAACAGGCATACAGATGTTTCGGAGATGCTTGGTTCTCCTTCGTCAGTGCCTAGATTTTTACTTTTATTTGTGCAATATACGTTTTTCCTCAGTTACATTCAGTTTGCACAGTATTATCTCTATCTTTACGAGTTCTTGAGTTTCCAAAACTAAACTAGACTGTAACGTTACTTGACCCTGGCTCAGAGCAAACAAAGAAGGTAGTTCCCAGCGCTGTGTCTTAATTTTGAGAGAAATTAAGAACTTCAATTTATTAAATATGATTAATTTGTTAAACCCATGGATAGCGTTAACAAGGATAGCGTCTTTTTTATCACGATTTGCGTACTGAAACTCTGCATAGCAACACAATAGGATTTCTGTTTACTCAGTTTTCCCCTCCACGTAGTAACATTATAGGGTCAAGAAGCATTGCTGTCTAGTATAGTAAGTATACTGCTGGGTAGCCAACTTTTAACATGTAAATAGTGTTATTTGTTATTATTATTGTAACAACTTAGAATTGTAACAATCAGAATCTCCAACCTTTACACTAAACGATTTCCTTTATGTTGCAGTCTTGAATGGAATGCCCGCCATAGACCGCTGAGCTTCAGCCACCAAGAAGTGCCTTCGGAATGCCAACTGGCCAAGAACACTCGACAACTCCGCCATAGCTACAGCCAGCGCGAGGTGTCTCGTCGGCAGGCCAGCGTGGAGTCGCTGGCCAGCAACTCGGCGGCCGCCTGGGCTTCGACGCCTCACCTGCCGCCCGGCAGGCCGCAGCGGACGGCCTCGGCCACGCACCTACAGGAGGCCGAAGACCCCGCCGTAAGTGACCAAATTGCCATTGGATTCCTGTTGAAACTGATTAGCTACATTATACATGGAGTTTCAGATAAATGCTTCAGAAGTTAACCTAGACAACTCACAGAATCATACACTGTAAAGAAAAATAGCGTAAAATTTACGCTTTTTCACAACCAACCCAGTTGCCAGTGTAAAATCGTAAAAATTACAAAATAAATTCGTAACCACAACGGTTTTTTACCATTTCCATCCACTCTTTTTTACAAAAAAAACCGGTGCGGTTACGGATTTACTTGGTAATTTTTACGGTTTTGCACATGCACAACCAGCTGCCAGTTTAAAACGTAACTTTTGTTTTTAAACTAAGCGTAAGTTTCATGCCAAGGAGAGAAATTACGACTAAAATTTCAGCTCTTTAATTGGTTTTATGTAAATGCTTGAATCAAATGATCGATTTTGCTGGTTTTAATTCAATCTTAAAAGGTTATTTTTTAATTTCCATTGGGGATTGATTATAAAACCTCCCATGCCTGCTTATATAAACCCCTAGGGCGTTAGGGTAGGATTTCCGACCCCCTTTCCTATGTGATTCTGAGTTGTCTAGGCGTACTTTACCCCTTCTAGAAGTTCTGAAGCATTGATCCGAAACACCCTATATGTTGCTTGCTCTTACACGAGTTTTCTGTTTTGCAGTCGAACAACATGGTAACTAGACGATTCAAGAAAGGTTCAGTTTACGATGCCCTTGCATCGACAAGCGGGCTTGATTTTTCTCCTGTAGTGCAGCTGAAGACGTACAATTCTCGAAGAGATGATTCCAGTCCTTCTGGGCAAGCTCCTAAACCGTCCGAAAAGCATAGAGAGAAGGCAACTAAAGGACCACATGACAACAGTCTCAAGGAAGACGAAGTGCCTGTTTTTAGTGATAAACCCAAAACTAACCCTCCTCAAGCCTTCAGCTCGTCTCCAAGCTTACAAGAGCACAAACGAAATTCGCCAACTGAAGGGAACAATGAAGCCAACAAGTGCCTTGCCGCTCATGAAAAGTACCCGTCCTGGCCTGTGGTGGATGCCGAATCTACCAATGTCTCGTACAGGTCTCACTCTTGGACGGGGCAGACGGATTACCCCAAGGAAAAGATAGCATACACCAGGCCGAAGAAAGCGCAGCAATACAAAATATCTACGAACCAACTGCAGCCTGTGTTGGAGCGGGCCCCTGACTACAACAGCTCCAACAAATCTTCTCCCGAATCTTCGTGCCCTCCTGAAAGAAAGCGCAGCTCCGACTCCTATCGCCCGGCGCAGTATCCGACGTACAGCCCATCCACCGAGCAGAAGCAGTTCGATTTCGAAGCGTTCTACTCTCCCTGCATCCCGCCCTGCTACGAAGAGAAGGACTACCGCATCCACTCGCCGCCGGAACGGGACGGGTCCTCGCCGCCGTCCAAGACGCCCAGCGAAGCCGCGTCGAGCGACTTCAACGGGTTCATCAGTCGCTACGAAGACATCATTGCCCACCAGGCGCAATACTCGGTTCCCCTGTCCGGCAAGGAGCGAGGGATGGAGAACAGCAAGATGGGTCTGGCCTCTCCCGATACGCCCTTCCTGGATCGCCTTCGTCTGGAGAACGCGTGGCAGATGCCGCCGCCCCCGGCGCCCATGTACCCTGCTGCCGGGGCGGCCATCCAGCCGGCACAGCTGCAACCGCCGCCGCAGGGCAACGACTTCGAGCTGTCCAGCGAGAACGGCACGTGGATGGGCAGCATGGAAAGCAGCAGCCACGGCGGCGGCAGCAGGGGCATCCCCAAATGGCAGGGGTCGTACAGCGACCTGAGCACGCTCAGCACGCAGCTGTCCAACCGCAGCTCCTTGTTTGACAGTGGCCACTCTACGATGCCGGAGAGCGGCCGTCTGTCTCCGCAGTCCTCGTGCGACAGCACCGCCCCCAGTCTGCTCCTGGAGGGCCCCACCAGGGCCCAGGTGATCGCCCGCCACGGCTGCCACCGCGAGATCGTCGCCCACAGTGCCCGAGTGCAACAGCCCGAACGCCACGGCTCCGAGAGCATACTTTACTACGCGACCGGATCGACGAGCAGACCGAGCAGCTCAGAGACCAAGAGCCCTTCCAAACCTTTAGAAGGTGCTACAGGTGGCAGTGGTCACATGACGGCCGAAGAAGCCCTGTTCCGCAGCCACGCTTCACTGACGCTGTCTCCGACCATTCCGAAGCAGAGAGACCTGCCTGATCGGGACAAGAGCAGCAAGTGCCCAACTAGACAAGACTCCAGGAAAAGCTCGACTTCCTTCTCGTCCGACGATTCTTACTCCAGGCCTCCTCGCGGGTCTTTTGGAGAAGACACGTCTGGTTCCTCGTCCGATGTGAGCAACATAACATGCATATCCAACTACAAGGGAATCGCCAAATCCAAGAGCTTAGAGAAAAACACGATGGCCAACAATGCAAATCCCAAAAACCTAGATAAGTTTCCCAAGTATAAGCCCGAGCCCAATAAATCCAAAAGCATCGATGAAACGTCGAGGAAGTTCATCTTCCCCGAGCCTGACAAAAGACAAAGGGTTTCAGATCCGGAGTTGAAAGCCATCCAGAAGCAAGCCGTGCTGTCGTTCTACCAAAGAATGTCCCTTGCCGAATCGATCAAGTCTGAACCCCCAAAGCAACTACTCCACTCTCCAGGAGCCGATACTGAGCCTCCACCTCCGTACGAAGCTCATTCGAGTGTCCGGTTGAAGATGCCCCCCAAGCTTTCCTTGCCTCCTAAGACTCAGATCCCAAAACAGCGAATTCCCAGGTCTCCTAATCAGAGTTCACCCAAAGCCGAGATTCCTCCTAAGACTTCGGACATGGGACTCTTGAACCACCACAGCAAGTCGGTTCCCAACCTGGTGATGCTGAAATGTCAAGGTTTGGATTCGCAAGCTAGTCACCCTATGTTCCAGCAGCCGTTTGTCGGTCCTCAGGTGGGCGAACCCTATAGGCCGGTCATTCACGGTAAAAAGCCGTCGAGAGATGAGGTTACTTTGGATCACTTGCCAAATGTCCATGAGAAGAAGAGGGAATCTATTGGGAAGGTAAGTTCAATTTTTCGTGCAACTATATTTTTGGTAACGGTTTGTCAAAAAAATTTTTAGGTCTGTAAGAATGATGGACAAAAGCGGTGTTTAATAGGCATAAAATACCATATATGGTGTGTTAAAATCCTATGTTTTCAAATTTAAAAGTTATAAACCTATTTTAATAAGTATTACATGAACTAGAGAAACTATTAGGTATGTAAAGCACTTTAATATTCTATGTCTAATTTAAATGTATCAATTTTGTCCACCATTCGTGTTTATAAACGATTGGTTGCATGAATACATACAGAAATAAAAAAATGGATTTCAACAATTCTTCAATCCGGTTTTATTTCCAAATTACGAGCTGTTGCTCTCTCACCAACTGTTTGTATATACCCTATTAGAAAAACTACGGGTATATTTCAGAAATCGAATCGGAAAAATTGGTCTAGCGATTATCATGACATTAAACATGGTTAAATTTAGTTATTTAATTAGAGAATATAGGGGGATTGGATATATTAGTCTTTAGATTAGCTTAACCCTGCTGTTCTGCTCCGACTTACTCCACGCACGTACTGTTCGGGTCAATATGACCCGATACAAAAAATATCACTTCTAGCGGTAAATGGATGGTGGAATTTAAGAAATAGGTTACTTAATAGTAAAATAACTGTTATTAAATGTAATTATCATGAAATAATTGAGTAAAGTTATGAAATACGTATAAAATAATAAAATTAACTAAAAATTATTTGTAATTGAAATTTGTAATTTTTTACTATTTTGACAATTTACATAAATGAAAATGGGTTTTAAACAAGTATGGCACAACAAAGTAGTACTTTTTTAATTTTTTTCATCTGAGAGACCGATATAAATTTCAATTTTTTCTTCATTATTTTACTTTTTTAATTGATTCCCTCCCCCGTTCATGACATATTTTAATCTGCTTTACTGTAGGAAAATAATAGTGATTTCCTCAAATCTTCAAAAATAATCTTCATTTGAACATTTATTTTCCTTTTATTTGTACTAAATCCCATCTGAAACGCATTGCAGAATTTGCAAAATTGCTCATTACTCCAATAACTTCAAATTTTCTTTGGCGATGATTTTTGTTCTTTTCCTGTAATAAATTTTATGTTTCAGTTCTTAGGAAGTTATACTACCACAAAATGTCCACATTTACCCCATACCTAATGGTTAACTTGGTCAAAAGATAGTGGGAATGAAAAACAACACTAATTTCTCATTTTGAGTAATATTTCCATTCGGATAGCACAAGTTTCGTTTCATTAGTTATTTTTAGCTTTCTATCTGAAAGTAAATACTTCAAAAAACAAAAATACAACACGAAAAAATGAAATTTGGAAATATTTTTGCTTTTTGCCAACTGAATCAACCTTTTGACCTTCTACGTGCTTTTGTGTCGAATAACAAAAAAATCTAAGAAAAAAGAAAATCAAAATACAAAAAAAGGATGTTATGATAGTTTTTATTCTTTTCCACAAAAAAATATGAAAAAGTTTGAGTAAAACGAAAAAATTTAGAATCGGGTCATATTGACCCGAACAGTACGTTAAGACTATGTTGTAAAATATCCCTCGCAAATTAAAATAATTTAAATTCCTTTCAGATGTAGATATTTATATGACTTTCCAACAAAGTCATGAAGTTTCATTCAAATAACAACATTCAATTTTTTTTAACACGCGACTGAAACAAATTTTGGGTCAAATAGACCCTAACAGAACAGCAGGGTTAAAGTTGTATCTTTAGATAAATCGTTTTTCATTATGAGTCTCGAATAGAAGGCAAGCATTTACTATAATATTAATAATACCGTGCAATATTAATAATTATGCTGATATACTTCAAGCGTTGGTTTTAGCTCTTTTCACTATTTAAAGCCCTACTGTCCCTATCCTTTAAAAGTAACATTGCTACTTCTTCGATAATCTGTGATACCTAGTTTGTCGGTTATTCGCTATTTAGAAACGGCTTTGGATTAGTCTTGTTCTCGGTTGGATAAATCTAACTCTCCAAGATAAGTCCCATTCTCCTATGGGTCCGGTGTAAACGACAGGCGAGATGAATTTCTGGAAAGCTTTGCATCGGGCTTGACTTTCCCCTAACTCGAGCTCCCCTATCTTTGTACTAGGCTTTTCACTTCGTAGCTGGCTTGAGTTAGCGGTGGATGTATCGAACACAATTTCGGCAATAGATCCGGCCTGTATTCAGGGGCGTATGTGTCAGCTCCGCTTTAATATCCCTTCGAAAACCCACCATTCACTCTGGATGGTGCGTGTGTAATTCCATCCGGCTCTATGCTGGCCAGCCCTTTTGTTCTGTTCTTGTATGTTTAGAAAGATCCTGCCATGTAACTATTTCGATTAGTCAAATTCATTTCAATTTTTGAGATCCTTTGTTGGTTATGAACTCGCTAAATATTTTCACATATGCTTTTGTATGCTTTATTGACCACTCATTGTACATGAGTTGTGGGCAAACTATTTGAAATGATTTATTTGAAACAGGGAGCATTGATTTTGCTTCTCCCGGGATGTCTGCATAGTGCGAAATTTTGTTGATATTCTTTTTAGGGGAAAAGTTTTACGATTCTTTTCTCTACCGAAAGCTTTATTTTATTCATTTCTTTGCTTCAAAGTGAATGCCGACGTGAGGTAAAAAATCTAACAAAAAGTAGTGGCAGGAACAACTCGAGGTAGGTTCTTTTTAAAAAAAGTTAAATTCTCCTTTCGAATCGAAATGGCAGAAAAAGAGGTTCATTAGAATCGGTTTATTTTTACTGGATGCGAGCAGTAATTGAAATTTAAACGTTTTAATTTAGTCGGAAATATTTAGCTACAGAAAAAATATTGCGAGATACTTGTGTAATACTTTTTCGAAATGGCAAAAAAACTAGTTTTTATTACAAATTTAGTTAAATTCCACCTTTGGTTTAATGAAAAAATATCTCGGATCCCAAAACAATCTTACGGGAGAAAAATTTTCAGAATAGCTTCTCCCATAAAAAATGCAACCATTTAAAATCTGCTACAAAACAATTCAAAATCTTTTTAAGCTCCTAACGTTTAGGTTTGCTTGGTTCAAAGCTGGCTGACAACCAAAGGATGTTTTAAAGAAGAAATACTTAGGGAAAGAGACAAAGGCATCTGAAATAAAAAAATGCGGCAAAAACATTCTGATAAGCGCAAAATGGTAAATGTGTTTCCAACTTAAAAATTCTTTTCATTTTCAAAGTGTGCAACTTGCCTTTGTTTACTCGGCTTTCATATCGTACTATTGTCAACGAAGGGAAGCTTGCAACTCCATTAATTTGTCCCTCGTGTAACCAGCTGCATCAATTTGTAAACCGTGTCATGCGGATTTTTTCCTTTGATTGTCTACTCCCTGTCTCAATGGAGTTGCATTTAATCTAAATTAAATTACGAGAATTCCTATGGTAAAGTGGGGAACAAGTTTGAGAGTCACTAAAAAGCTACCGTATAATAACTCTCCTAAGATTGTATTAATTTCTGGGAAATACACGTGAAGAAATTTTTCAAAATTACTTTTTGAAAATTGTGTTAAACATGTTGTCATTTCCAAACCTTCATTCCAGAAATTCATTTAACCCTTTCAGTCTTAGATCTCCCGAGATTACCATTGAATCCTATAGAAAATTGGGGCGGCTATAACTAAATGGTTTATTAAATAAAACTGCTTAAACTTAAGTTCGAGATTTAATAGGCAAAATAAAAATAGCTGAACTTAGTTAAAATATAAGCTGGACCAATCAAATTTTTATTTAGTAACTATTCTCATTATAAGTGTGACGCAAGATGGAAATATTTCCCCTTCCCATTAGCCGCCGGACCATGGCTCAAGTATGTTTCTTTCAAAAGATTCAATCAAGCTCTCTCTCGGTGAATGAGCCAGGAAATTTTCCTCTTGAGTGGAAATATTTTTGAACATTTATGTAAGCCAGTTCCGTTTGAGAGAAAGAGGGGCTGTAACTGCGTCCTAAAGCCGACAGAATCAATAACGCCACGTATTTACTTTTGGAACAGTTCGGAACTTTGTTTATTTTGCCGAGAATTCATTCGAACTGAGAGATATATTTCTTTCGTTCTTAATTGAAATAATCCCGAAATCTGAGCCGGGGCTCTCTCCCCCGCGTTATCTTGTTTGCGGGATTGTTTAAGATTACATCTATGAAGGCAGAAAACAATTCGCTCCAGAAACCGCCGCGCTTGTTTGTAATCTTTAAACTTAATGATTCGCTCTTCGATTCCCGTTCTTCGGCGGCCGTTTTAAAAGGCTCAATTCCCTGAAGAAAATCTCCTTTGGAAGCGAAAGTACTCGTCCCCTCACATTTCTTTCGAAATCATTATTTTTTGGCTCGGCCCCCGTTTGGAGGGAGACAAAAACCCTTTTGCGAGAAAATCATAACTTTTTATTTGGTTTTCATCGACAAATGCAATCTCTTTGTTGGCAAATTACATTTCCCTCTTATGCGGCTGTGTGCACCTAGTTAGGGAATAAAAGAGCCTGCGAAAGGGCCTTTTGGATGTTAAAGGGACTGTGTACACATGTGAGACCCAAAGTACTCCCCGAACGTACTGCTCTGAAATATGGCCTTCTTTTGCCCTCGCCCATAAATCTAATGCCCCCTGTTTTGTATTCGCTGGCTGCATGGCGAATCTTTGCTTTATGAAATATACCTTCGGGCAGCTTATTTCGAAATTCGGAAGGCTTGGCTGTAAGATTAGATTTCTTCTGCTTGTGACTTTGTATTGGGTTCATCGCGCCCCTTTTGACGTTCCTCGTTTCGAGATTGTTTTAGGGGAATGTTCGTGTCAAATTTGAGACGTTAGTAGTTTCTTAGGCCTTTTCTTTTCTGAACTAGGGATTTTCTTGATACGGAAAGAATATTGTTGTTATAAAGGCTAGTTCGAGTTTTTAATTTATATCGTTTCAATCTATTTCGATGTCAGTGCTAGAAGTGCGGGGGGACGCGTCCCCCACTTTTCATAAAAATACCCATCCGTCCCCCACTTTTATTTCTACTAAAATCCATCCCCTCACTTCTAAAATCCCTCCTTCCATTAAAAAAACTAGAAAATGTTACTCTAATATTTCTTTTCTTAGTAAAATGCTTTAAAAAATAAGTTTTTTCACAAGATAAATGAATATGATGAATTCAGTTCTTTCTGATTATAGACTATAGTGAAACTAAATTTATTGCATTGAATCATAGGTAACTGAAATCTGTGATAAGGAACAGTAATGTTTATAAATTATACATGTTTATTCAATTTAGAAAAATATTTGATATCTTGCATTCAACTAGGGTTGATCCAGTTATTAATCCAAGGTTTACAAAAGCTATATAATATTTTTCATCTCAAAAGAAAAAAAAATTTGAAGTAGAAGTATCTTTAATTTAATAAGTGTAAGTAAAATTTAAGCAGTGTTTTAATTAAGTTCTTTAAATGCTTGTAAGGCAAAAAATTTAAGGATCACATCCTACTTTCAGAAAATGCATGAATAAGACGTACTTGATAAAATTAAGACGAACATGAAAATTTTCAAAAAGGGGGAAAGGCACTCTCGGGGGGGGACTCGGTTTGGGCCATACCCCACTTTTGTTTGACCCACTTCTACCACTGTTCGATGTTATATCAAAAAATAAAAAAGGTATAGTTAGGTCAAAGTTAAATTAATACCAATGAACTCAAACTTCGAAAGTCTTTAGATGGATAAAAGTGCTTGTTTTAACACTTTTAGTACTCTGTCTTCTTTCTACCTATGAATCCTGACACATTTTTAAGAATTAAATATGTGTTTTAACTTATATTTATTACAGTATGTTAAACCTAGAGAATTGTGGTCTTACAAGTCTCTTTGACACTTGTTCCATCAAAAATCCTCACCGTCCTCCTTTAAGGGTTATTTCATTTCGTTAAGCGTCTTAAATGCATAGTTAATGCTTTTGGGGTATTTATATAGAATTTTAAATGGTAACATGTGTCTAATTCCCCACAATGTAGTAAACTCATATCTCCACACAAAATTTTTTTTCAATAATTTATTGTTGAACTTATACCAAAAGAATCTATGCAATCCTACATTGTTACAGTCACAGGGGAGCTCCAGGTCCATTTATCTGTGTTCCTAAGAAAAAACACCGTAGAAATATATTTTTAACGTTTTGATGACAATGAAGACGATAGTTTCAATTGGAATTGTAGATCATATTCTCAATCCGAATGAATTTTGAGTTACTCACCGAAAGCACGTTTCCTCATAAACAACCAACTATTCTTTAAGACGCATTCGATTCCATTCTTTCGATACCTTTCCTACCCCTTTTAATAACCATTCACCCATTCCTTATCGACATTGCAAAGTGTCCGAAAGCCCCCTCCCTTCCCTTGAAATGGCGCATGCAAGCAATCGGGGCAAAAGGCGGCCGTTATCTGATATATCTTGGAGTAGCCGTGGAAACGCAATACTCTGTTCCATTCAGATCGATCCAGGTGGGTACAGATCAGCGGTTAATCCTGATAGTTGTCAACGGCCGGGCTATGGGCCCGGTAATTGTTCAATCCCGGTTTTCTCCGGAAAGGAACTCTTGGATTTTTGCCGCTTGGACGCTTGACGAAATTATCTCCTGGCTGCTGAGACAATAGAGGGGGCGGGGTGGCGTTATTGTTGTTGGACTAATCAAGGGTTGGGTTCTTGATAATTATTTTGTGGGGATCGATTATTCTCCCGGTGTTTTTGTTTTAGGTGAAGGGTGGGGTGAGTGATGTACGATGGGATAAAATAAGCAAGGGTTTGTGTCGATTTTCGTGGTGGAAAATTGGTGTATTGATGTTTTGGGTGGTTGTTGAGAGAGAGATATAGATAGCTGTTGTGTTATTTTTTTTCATCCATTGGACATAAATGTATCTGTCACTGTTGTTTTATTTTATTTTTATCTCGCTTGATTTTTTTTGCGTGAGAACTAAAACCATTTAAGTTAGTTCAAATGTTATAGTATGTTTCAAAAATGTGCCTTTGTTATGTAACAGGGTAATTTCAAACTATGTGGACAATTTTTGAGAGTATTAATTTTTTTTCTTAGCAGAGGTATCATGAGAAAAACTTAAATTCTAAATCCGGCCTTCTTTAATTTCAGTGGTGCTAACTGCGGCAACAGAAATCAATTATTTCACTTGTTACCTCGTATCGTGTTAATGTTAATATAGTTTTGATTTATAAAAAAGTAGTTTAATATTAATGTCACTTGTGTTATCAGTACTAGTATCATTGGGTTACTTTTAATGTTTTACTAATCGTGTGAATTGTTTTGTAAAAAAACAATTGCTTATGTTAATTGAGAAATGAACTTTATCTTCAAGGCATTTTAAAAAACCAGTAGTGAATTATCTGTTTAACTTGGATATTATAATATTTATTTTATTCGTATTCCATGCTTATTTTCTATTTTTAAGTCACTCCTACCGTTATCTCACAATCATTTACATAAATAATCAATTAAAAATAGTTACAAACGTAATTTATTGCTTAACAAGTAGACATTAATTAGTGTGTACGTTAAAAAGAAATACCCACTTTTCTCTACTTTCCACTATCTTATTGAATTTTTTACTTAAAAATTTAATGTATTTTTTCATCACTCTACTTATCTTTTGTATTAGATTTAGTCCTAAACAAGGAGTAGTTCCAACTCTGTATCTGTAATCTCCATGAGTTTATTCACCTCACACGCAATTTTATTTACTATATATATTCTCTCCCGAACCTCTCCATAAGTTTTCTCGTACGTATAGGCTCTCTTTTATTTTCCTCTGTCGTCTTCCATTATGGTCATTTAATATTAAAACCTCTCATTTACGATGACAGACTAAAAAGAGTTTCTTTTCTGACAGCGGGGAAACCTTTTTAGCATGGTGCATCCGCAAAGTGCCTGGTGCACTCCGTCGGACAATTGCATTTTGTGCCATCCCTCTGCTGAGAGCAATTTTTGGCAGACTTGGCTGCCTCGGGACGAAATATCTTTAAATAAAATTTAGTTGTCTTGCGGAATTTCATTGAGGGATTGCTTTTTGGAAAAGTTTTGAGGAGCCCTGGAATGGATAATTTCGTTGGGATAAGGCTTTTGTTACGCTATGCCTCTTCCTGTGTAATGGAAAAGTATGTTTTGCGTTTTTTAGCTTTGTGTATGAATTAAATTTTTCGATTCTAAGTAGTTTGTAATGCGATTACTTCTCTCTTTGAGTTTCATTATAAATTACCTTTATGTTATTTGAAGTTTCGTTTCTCAGAGCTTTCAATTTTTCTCCTATTAAGTTAATGTACGAAAAATCGAATACAAATGTAAATCATGAAATGGATATGAGCAGCGCAATAACTTCGTTACTTTGAAAACGGGAAATCAAATTGTCCTCTAAAAACCTCCCATTCGTGCAAATCTGATTTCATAACATACCATCTCCCAGTTTGCGGAATCAACTATCTCCGGTTTCAACTTTTTCCCGGAAAAGGAATGAAATCTTTGTTTATTCTCCATCTTGATTAGGTTCTCCGGTAGCTGGATGGTCGAACACAGAGCCGGGCATGTACACACTGATTAAAATACCATCTCCCAATACATAAAGATGAAAGCAAGATAAGTGAATTCAGTTACGGGCTGAATAGCGCCGCCTCATTTTTCTTCTGGGAGCGATGTTTTAACTTTAGCTGTCATGGGTTCACCTTGTAACTTTACGAATTGTGTTTTGATTCCGGCCATTGTTTGTGTTTGGAACTCTTCCAGGCCCGAGCAGAATAGGTGACGGGGGGCTTTTTTTTGCCGCTTTTCCGTTATCGGGGGCCCAACTCTTTGGCGAGTAGTTTCTGCATGCGAAATAAAGAGTCCCTGGTAATTGCGCGCTATTAGGGGAGTCGGAGGCGCTATCACTATCGGTTTCGCGTCGTTTTATTTATCTTCGCTCACCTAATGAACGCTGGTTTAAATAAATAAAAAAATTGCGTCATTTTGGCTGGAGCGTTTAATTCGGAGCGTAATTTTCGGTTATCTTTTCCCAATGTGTTTTCGAACGAGAGCGCATTTGTAAAGCATCCATTTTAATGTGGCGTCTTTGCTTTTTAAGTTGGAGAAAAGCTTTGTTTTTTGGGGTGATGAGTTTTAACGTTTTACAAACGCTTAACTTAAGGTGGGATGATTTGAGCCCCCTCGGAATGTTAGTGAAGTAAGTCAAGATTGTTAAGTTTGAGAGAAGCAGGTTTTTTATTTCTCTTTAGAGCTTTTATTTATCGTGGGAGTTATCTAAATCAAAAATTAAATATTTGTCCCTAAAAGCAGCCCTTGAAATACTTCCTTCGTATTTCCATCTTAATCGTTTGTTCTTAAAAATACCCAAAACCTAGTTAGTTGGACTTATGGTCTTATTCACTGCTACCTGACTAGTGGTTAACCATCGCTACTAATCAGGGTCAGCGAAAAGCTCATTTTCTTTCTTTAGCTGCTAGTTAACCACTGGTCAGGTGGAAGTGAATAAGGCCGTTAGACCACTCACTCTGATTAGTAAGGTTCTGATACTATTGGCAGACGATTTGTTTATCTTGAAAAAAAAAATCACTGTTTTCCTTATCTTTTTTATCAATAAAATTTAAGTGTGACTTCTACCAAAATACTTATCAGAGAATAAGCTGCAAATTGTTTTAGGCTCCCTATTTCACAGTTCTTTCATTATTGCGTTGCCTATAATTTTCAATTTAATTAGAATCCACATCTGAAATGCTGAAATGCCAACATCTTTATTAACAGATGGGGAAACACTTAAAATGAATACAAAGACATAAACATGTCATACGCCAAGGGAAAACAAAAATCCTGTTCTGGCGTAATAGAAATTGATTAAAAATTCGATGGAAAATAACAGAAAGAAAAGAGAAAAAAAGCACACACACATGGAAAAGGATTTCTTGATATATTGACTTATTAAAAGACGCTGTATAATATAAAATACATTGAAATTTTACAACAAATGAAATAAAATACATCAGAATTCAATATCAAGTAAAACAAATTACTTTGATTCAATCAAAAAAAATATCGAAATTAATAACTTCTGATTAACCATCTGATACAAAGAAGATTTGATTTTATTCTTTGAATACCTATTTATCTATCATTAATGCTGTAAATCTTTCATTCTCGTTTGTTTCATGTAATCATAGTAACTCATAAATTTTCATTGATATTCGATTCCTTGTTGGTATTTCCCGTTTTTAGGGCCCCGTATCCAAATCCATGGACCGCATAAATCTGGCCTAAGCTGGAAAATCCACGGCCGCCCTCCGCCGGAGTAATAACATTTCCTTAATAAACCGTGACGAGGGTTCCAAACTCTCTGAAGTGCTCTGCAACTGATATTCTCCCTGGAAAAACATCCGAACTACAAATAAACCCCCCTGATCTTGGGTGCTTATCCCTTGTCTAAGGATCTCCACTCTTGTGTCAGTCGGCGGGAGTGCTCTCCTGACAACCTGATTTCTCCCCCCATGGCTTTCATCATTTTTTATCATTTGGCTCTTTTATCTTATATTTTCTCTTTTGTACCGGAGTTTCCAGTTCGGTCGATCTGGTCGCTTTCGTCAGCATATTTACTTTTATTCGCTTCCGGGCTCGTTTAAGACGGGGATTTTTTTCTCCAACGAATATTCCCTCTTTTTTCTTTTTCGGGCTCGCATTTATTTCCCCTGGATCCTATTTTCGATTTTTAAGTGCACTAAAAATGATCGTGTTTGCTCAGTGCGAGCTTCTGTTTGGGCAGGGAAGGCGTCGGATCTGCATTGTTTCGCATCCCCGGGTCTAATAAATGTAGGAGCTTCGCCCCCCTCCCCTTTTCTTGGGAATTCCAATCGTTCCGAAAGAGCTGCGCATCTTTAATCTTATTCAATAAGACGGCGCACTATTTCTGCGATTGAATGTAGAGCTCTTCTGTACGCTGGTGTATTGTTTTTTTCTGAACTTCATTAATTTGAGACGCAAAAGCTTAGACTTGTGCTTAGGGGATTATATTTAATGTAAGAAGCAAGTATTATAATAGAACCACGGTTAATCTATTCTAAGCTCTTATGAGTTTTTAAAAGTTAGAAATTAGCTCTAATAAGCTTTCATAAATTGAGGTGCTTTCAGCAACAATGATAGCTAACTCCAATGGAAAGCTGATGAAGTTAGCTCATTGTTGATGCAAATTCTTCAATTGGATCTTAATAAATAGAAACTTATTACAATTGAAGAAAGTGTAATAATTGCTTCATAATTTTGCGCCATGGTAGTACTTTTTATGCTTAAAACGTATTTTGGTACTGAATTTTTTTCCTTTTCTAAACCCGATGACATTTTACATAGAAATGTAAACAATAAAGCCTTAAAACCTAATAAGTACTTATTCCCTAGTGATAAGTTGTAATTGTTGACATAAAAGTTTCATATGTAATGTAGCAGTTGTTTATTATTTGTTCCTAAAACTTTTTATTTGAGGGGTTTAAACTAATGTACTTAATTTTTAAGGGCGAATAATATTGTTCTGTCTTGTGTTTAATCAAAATTGGAATACCTTTTTTGTATTACTCTTAAAAAGTATCAGTAATTCATAAAAAAGTAAAAATTATCATTATATAGATACACAGATGAAGTTACAACTAATTCAACAACAAAATATTTTGTCGAACGAAGAATCGATCTATATTCTTGTTTACTTCACAAAAGACAAAACAATCTTTTTTTCCATTACACACATTTACTACACCATACATTTTTAAATTAAATAATAATTGCAGCTCTCTACAATTCCAGGTGCTTATATAGGTGTCTAGAGTGGCTCTCACTCGATTTCATGAATAAGAATTGTCTTGAGTTAAATTAGATTGTTCTGAGCAAAAAAGGAGCAGAAAAAAATGATTTCTCTCATAATTGGAAACAAAGTCTCTCTTGCCATTTCCTTCGCTAAAAATTAATCCAATGCGGAAAATAATTGACTTGATGAAGGCTATTTAGCAACTGGAGTAAATTTGAATAGAATTCCGTTCGTGGATAGTGAATGAAATTCCTCGCATGCACAGGACAGTATTAATTGGAATGATTCGCCCCGGTTAAGCATTTATTGGGCCGATACATTTACCTGGCCCGCCCATTGATTCCGCGTTTTCAATTTCTGCGCGGGCCAATTTTTTCCTTCTAATTGGTTCTTCAATTCGAGAACTAATCGGTTTAAATTGCGGGAAGGAAGCAATTAAGACTGTACTATTAATCCCGGCCGAGCTTTCAAATTGGCCCCTAAAACTCTCCATTTTAGCCTTGTTTCTGGCCACTTTGCATGCGGTTTTTCCGCCGCAGAATTTCTGTCTGATTTATTGCCAGCGGTGGCAGAATGGTTCGGGGGTATGCTGGGTGTTTCGAAAAAGGTGCAACAATAGGCTATTTCCTAAAATATTCCCCCTAGACCCATACTTTCAATTGCAAATTTTCATTAAATGAAGTGACAACTTTGTTGAGACTAGTTTAAACTCCATGGGGGACTATTTTAGAAGATGCAGAAAATTGATTTTTATGAGGACCCCGTAGATTAAAACCCCCAATGAGAAAAATTGTCTTCATTCATCCCATCACAAGATAACAAAATTCATTTTGATGTTATCAAAACCTGCAAAGATATGCCTGTTTCAATTTTTAAGGGTTCGTCCACAAGTTGAAAAGCATGTCATTCTAGGAAACAGTAAATCAGTGGTGGACAAAATTGGAAATTTTAGGTAGGTATGAACTTTTTGGGGAACGTACTGTAGTTTGTCTTTCATAGGTATGATAAAGCAAAGTAAATCACGAATTTTAGCTTTTAATATCTTAGTGAGTTTTGAAAATATCGAAATTGATTTTTTTAATTTTATTATTTCTCATTGGGGTTTTTAAATTATAACGCCTTATTTGGGCCCGTATAAAAATTTATTTTCCGCTTCCTCTAAAATAGACTCCCCATGGAGTTGAAACTAGTCTCATATAATTTGTCACCTCATTTAATGTTTGCAATTGGAAGTATGTCTAGGGGAAATATCTTAGGAAATTGCTACACCTTTTTTGAAACACCCTGTATATGGGGGAATAAGCAGGTCCCAGTTTCAGGGTTGCGTTTTTAGTTTTTTAGGGCTATATTTTTACGGTCATTTAATTTAAATTTACTTTTAAGGGGAAAGAGAACTTTCACATATTTTTCCTACATAAGGGTTTTTTAATTAAAATTTTTATTACCGTATAATTGCCATGACTATTTAAATAACAGAATGAAAAACCGAATTTCAATTACTAAAAAAAATTTAGAAAATTTTTTTAGTTACGCTAAGTGTGGCGTTTTTGTCATTTATATTCTTTTCTTCATTGTAATGTATGTTGTCAGATGTTTTTTCCATTGCTTGTACGAAAAATCTTTTTTACGTGATAGGATTTTATTTTTGTTGTTTAATACTTCTGTAAAAAACCGTGAAGATTACTGTTCTATTCGACTTTTTATTCTTTTTAAAGAAAAAACTCGTGGAAGATGAATAAATTACTTAAATATTGTTTTAAAAATATATTGTAGGCGGAATCTTGCCTAATTGATACAAATTTTAAATAGCCTTTATATTTTAGCTCAAACAAAAGAACGAAAAGGGGGAAATGCGTTTAAAGATTATCTTGATGTAAATTAGGTATGGCTAATGATAATACTTTATTTGATAACTATTTATGATAAACCAACCATCGGGAATTTTGTAGGACACATTTTAAAGCTCGTTTTACAACCTTAAATGACTGTTTTTTATTTTCTAAAACATTTAAAATCTATATCCTTTAAAAGGACTAAACTCAAGAAAAACGTATTTAAAGGTTAAAATTTTTAATAAAGGAGATGCTGCGAAAATCCCCTCTTATTGTGTCTGACTCGTCTTTAATCAAAACTATCTTCGAAAGCATTCTCGCTCCTTCTCAAATATCTCCTAACTTTCATAAATTTCATTTACATTCAGAATGCTGAATTTTTTTTCCATATTCAAGTCCTTTCCGGTTCCTCTATTTTGTCCCGCCTTTTCTCAGTTGTCGGAAAACACAAATTTAACCGGCTCTTTTTAAACCAAGGAAATGGAGGAATAAAGTCTTATCTACAAGAGAGCAGGGGGTTGTTGAAATGCTAGTAAAGGCGTCTCTTGAAGGAGTGCGAATCTACTTGTCACTCCATTTATGCATTAAGTTCCGAACGCAGAAATAGCTACAGAATTCAAATAATTTTATACTAAACTACAACGTTTCTTGTCAGACATAAGACACACTCCACTTTCTAGCTTCCCTAATTGGCGAAAAAGACAGCGAGCGAGACTCACCAATTAGGTAGCTGGAAAGTGTGGCGTGATCTTGCGTCAATCGGTGACGTCACTGACAGGAAAGGTTGTAATTTAGTATAGTTGAAATGTGCCACGACATTCGATGCTAGAGAAATAACTTAAATTATTTGAGATTAATTCGAGTTAATTAATTAGCTTAAATCATTAATCATGAAAGACCGCATCTCCAGCAACTTGATACTTCGTTCCATGAACAGATTCCATTCCTCGAATTATTTCAGAATCGGAACGAGACATGTTTATAAAGCTGAAACGCAGGTCATAATGCTCGGTTAGAGGATTATAATATGAAAATTTGGCGGATGTGCTTTCCTGCAAATGCATTTGGACCTTCCCAGAGGTGTGTCAGGCACAAATATGCTCTCTCGCTTGATCATCCTCATTTGGCTCAGGCTCATTAGAAGTTAATCACTCTGCGTATGGCCCCCTTTTTCCTGTTTTTCCGGGAAGGGAACAAACTACCCTCTTGTTAGACTTTAATTAAGACAAAATACCGTCCCTCTTCAGATCCTTCGGGATCAGTGGACCGAGTGATTAATTCTGGGCTGCAAACAGCTTCCTTTCGGTAGAGGAAATTTAGGCCCTCAAGTTTATGCAACAACACTTTGCTTATGAACTACGGAAACGCGAGGAATTTTTGAGGTTGCCGGAGCGCCGCCATAAATACTTAATAAACTTTTGCTCTCTTGCAGACACGCTTAATTTCCAGCAGCATAGGATGTGAGGGGCTTGAATTTCTGAATGGTCATATTTTTATCGAGAGATCTTTACTCGTCTTTTCAGAGGTACTAACGCATTTCCAACTCGGAAGTATTGTATTGTGTATATAGATATTTTAGTCCTAAAAGTATATTTCTGAGGTCGTATTCATGGCCTCATGAAAGTCCTAATTTCAAAGGAAGAATGCGCTATTTTTTTTAAAGAATGTTTAAAAAGCGCTATTTCAAATAAATCCCATATGTCTATGTCTTTCTTGGGATAGAATGGCCTGATCTGGCCCTTGTCCCATAAAACCCAACAAACCAAACCAAATAAATCCCATTAAATTTATAGTTAGGCGTATTATTTTATAATTTAAAACTATTCAACTTTTTTTCAACAACAAAGAAAGATTTAATAGTTAGTTTTGCCTTAGCCTCTAACTGATCAAACATTCAAAGAGTTAGCTCAATTTAAGAAATGTTTTTTAAATCACTACTATTTAAATCACTATATTTATAGGGGTTATAAAAGTTTGTGCCTGATATACTTTTTTTCAAAACTAGTCCTGAGATACATAGTTCAATCTGAAAGAAATGACACGCCATAAGTATTCCGGCGAGAAATTAAAGGAAGAAATCCATCTCAGAAGCTTTCCTGATAAAAAAAATTTCCGAAGCGTTTTCAAAACCTTATTCAATAGCCCCCATCGCATATAGCTCCGAAATCTAGCTTTTCTTATGTTACTTAAAGCTAGACATCCCATTTCTGCCGCGATACCTCTGCCCGTATTAGAAAGGTTTTGATGAAATGGACCGACGGAGAATATATCCGACACATTGTGTGGAAGTGTGATACGAGGGTTTTGTGAATTTTTCGATCTCGATGAAATATTTATGACGCAATATCCGTTTTTGTTGACTGACACAGTGACTTGGAGCACTACTTTCTGCTTATCTGTATGCGGTTTGGAGAACCCAACCGAAGATATGGAAATTTGGGACAAGAGTAAATTCGAAATGTTAACCTGTCGAAGTCTTGGTTATTTTCCTAGCGAATTGCGATGTGAGGCGACTCTATAGGCTTAGGGAGGGTTAATTGTTACCTGTTTGGCCATAATTGCCTGCAGCAGTGGAGAACTTCTTTCCGATAATCGTGTTCTGAAATGTTTTTATTTCGAAGATAATTGTGTTCTGTGCTTGGATAAACTAGTATATCTGAAAAGTTAGATGAGTTCCTCCAAAAATAGTTAATTTAATTTAAGAAATGAGGTCAGTTAGATTAACTCTGCATTGGCTACAATGTTACACATGTTGCGAAACTTCGTTAATGTCTGCTCTAAAATTAAAAAATGCTTCCTGCACATCAGAGTAGTATAACCGAATTCGGGAATTGTTTATAGCTTATAATTAGCGAGAAAACATCACAAATTTGCTTCATTCTGAAGAATAGGGTTAAAATAATATCAGAGATATTTATACGATTTGAAATTTCATACTGAATATATCTGTTTTATACTATTGTTACGATTTTAGGCATTATTCTCCACCACTCCTGATTAAACTTTTTTCTTTGATAACCTTAAACGTTTTTTAAAAATAATACAAAAAGTTATATTATGTTCGAATATAATTTTGATGTGTGGTGCAACAGGGAAATTAATTTTCTTTTTCCAAAAATACTAAAAAATATTTTATTAAAAGGGACATCTTTACAATATGCAAATAAAGTGAATTTGTAGGCAAAATCTTCAAAACTTATTAGCAATCTTTTAACGTGATGTATTTCGCTATTTAATAAGGGCTATGTAATCTCCTTAATACCCTTACAAAATTGAAAATAGTGTTTTCATATTTTATGTAAACCCGCTTTTAAATTCTGCATTAACGTGTCATTATTTTACTCATAAATGAAACAAAGGTTGAAATTCCAATTTATTCCTGTAATCTTTTACTGTAATCTTTCGAAATACTTTTTAATTTATTATTTTAAATTCTCGGTTTTGTCAACAATTAATTATCTTATAGTCTACGAAAAATTAGGAATAGAAATTATTGAACTTAATTATTACCAGATTACTCTTAATTATATATAACCCAAAAAAGTAACTCCTGTAGGTTATGACCGTGGTACTTTTTGTGCACTAGGGATCCGTGAATAATTCCAAACATTCGCTTGTTTATATCAAATTGAATGTTTTTATTTATTTATTTTTAATTGCAAAGGAAAATTAAATGACGATTCACGTATAAAATGTAATTTTCAAAGCAATTGAGTTTCTGGATTTCCTAACGGGTTGCGTATACCAAGTTGATTAGTTCACATTTGCTACTAGAAAAAAAATTCTTTATTTACTGGTTATAAATAGTTTCTCTTCGCATTGCCGGGGTAAAATTAATTAAATTTTAGAATGATGATGTGAAATTTAGATGTTTTGAATTGAGATAGTTTAAATGTCACTTTATAAAATAAAATAACTCCTGTCACTAAAGCTGTAAATCTCACAACGGACTCAATTATATAATGTCAATGTCATAGTTGAATGAACTGTTTTTTTTTGTGGTTACTTATATAAAAGCAAGCATTAGGGAAAAACTGTTCAAGTTAGTTTTACTATTTAAAAAACATAAAAACCACATTGAGATTTGTAGGCATATTTCATATAATATTACTTGATATATAGATTATCAATGAAAAGAAATTATTCTATCAATAATAAAATCTGTTTAACGATATACGTGATCGCTCCTTTTTATCTTTAAATGTAATGGGTTTGAAAAATTTTAATTTAAAACCAAATGAAAATGTCCACAATTATCCAAGCCGTAGTTTTGATGATGAATAAAGTTTTGGGTTGTCTCTACTACCTTTCTCTTCTGAGGAGCCGCGAAAAGGGTCCATTACTTTCCCCTCCCTCGCTCATTTTTGCCGCTCGGAAGTTAATTCCGGCAATAAATTCTGCGCCATTTATTTTTGAAAGCGCCTATGAAATCGGGGATCGAAATGTATTCGATGGGACGAAATTTGATTTCCCATCTCCTTTGTTGTCTGTTTTTGCGCAGCCAGCGTAACGGGAGATCGTCGCTGGTGAAATTAAATCGCGAAAGAGGAATGAGTACTTACGGCGACTTTGTTATTAATAATCGTATCGATTTCATCGGGGGCGAAATTGCTTTTTCTTCTCTCTCTCTCTCGTGCAATAACTCCTGGCTGTCTTGATTGCAGGGGGTTGTGTCTGGCGGTAATTAGCGTAACCGAGAGGTGTTGGGCGACTCCTTTTTAATGGTTTTTAATTAGGGGGAGCGTAAAAGGGTTAAAGCGCCTTCGCTTTTAAAGCGAATCCCTGGCTCTTTAGCTGCCGGGCGAATTGCCTTTGGCTGCAGCGACGCCTTTATCTTAATTCGGAGCTTAGCTGTGAATGTTATGCGCCTGTCTTATTTTGTGGGTGTTAATAAACTTGTGGGACTGTTTGTTTCTGAAAATGTGTGTCGCTTTTATGTTTTATTTACGTGAATTTTTTCCCTGTAAATATTCTTTTTTCCCCATTGTTTGCTTTCAATTTTCGCTTTTTTAATTCTTGTTATTTGTACCCTAATATAAGCTTGTTGATATTTTAGATGCAATAAAATAATTATTTTAATTAGGTTTTAATCGCTAAGATTTCTTTATTTATCCCCTGTCCATGTTTCTTTTTCCAAATATTTTTCGATTTTTTTATTCCATTTCTTAATCTTACTATAGTACTGTTGAACCAACGATAGTAAAAGGGTCACGTGATTTTGACAACGCTGTAACTAGTATTTCGGAGGGGAGACAGGTGGAAGTCGAGGAGTAGTTGATCGAAAGAGGAAGAGACATTTGCTTGTATATAGAAGCAAGACCCCAACTATCACCGGTTACCCAACCATCGGCCGTGCAAAGTCTGTAAAAATCACGTGACCCTTTTACTATCGTTGGCTGATCAGTATATTATAATTCATTTATATTTTTAATGTGTATGTTTTAAATCCAACAAAACTATTTATCGTTAGTAGAATTATTCATTCATTCACTCTACTTTATTTAATTTGTCAAACTTTTTCTTATTTTTTAATATTCAAATATTTAGTTAACTTAGTTTCCTCTATTGGGGCATGCTCCACAAAAGGCTTAAACTTCAGAAAGCGTAGAAATTCCTCTAAAACTTCAAAATTGAAACATTTTATTTCAATCCTTGGCATACGCTATATGGAATATACGATGAATGCGTATCACGGATATTTATTTCTTCGTTCTGAAACCTTTAAAGTGTTATTTTAGATTCTATCCAGCTTTCACGGGTTTTTCTTCTGAATTTGTATTGAAAATTATTGAATATAATACAAAAGAAAAATGTTTTAAATATTTGGGCAGTAATCCAACTTTTGAGTTTCTCTGACAAAAAATATAAAATATGGCTGACGTGTTTCTTACCAAACCAAATTTCAATCGTTCATAGAAAAGAAATCCAACTTTGCTTTATTTTACTTTTAAAGGAACTCTTCTTCGATTGTCATAAATATAAAATAGTTTTTTTAAGTTTCACAGTGTAGAGGTGAAAGAAAGAACGGATGTTCGAGAAAATTGATTTTTGTGCTGTAATTTTATTAGATAACTTTTAAAACTTTTTACTGTTAATTTTCCTTCATATATTCGTGTATTTTTTTCTTACGTTTCATCAAACAATTTTATTTGTAACTTATTTTCCTCCGAAAACCTTCAGTTTTTAAGAAGTGCCCAGAAATTACAATATGTACGTCAGAAATAAATACCTTAAAATTGGTTGACGGCCGTGTAGTTTTAGAGAATCAAAAACTAAATCATCCTGCTCTTGATTTTTAACGGCTTATAAACAAGCAATGAATTAAACATAAATTAGTGGGAAAATTGTAATAAAAAAGCTTTTAAACGGAAATATTTAGTATTTCAATTTCATGGAGGTAAAAAATGTCACCTGTAAAACTGTTTTTCCTTTGTGGGAGACGATATGCAGCAAAAACAACTTATTCCAATTACTCTCTATAAGCTGCTTTGCTTATTGTTATTGTGTTCGTTAAGTATTCAAAACCTTTTAAAATGATCGTGTCTAGCTTGTGTATAAAAAGTAATGATTTCTGTAAAACTAATTTTTCCTTACATAGAGAACTGCAGCAGCAAAACTACGAAATACGTTATTTCACGAAGGCAAAAGAATGTTACCTGTAAAACTGTTTTTCCTTTATAAGTGATAGTATGCAGCAAAACGAACAACTGAATACTCTCGGTAAGCTGCTTCACTTATCATTTAGTCCGCTAAACTTTGCTTTCTTAACCGAGATCGCTGTTTTGTGATCAACTTATGAATGTAAAGTAATGAATATAATATTACTTTGGAAAGTTATGCAGTAAAACCACGAATTATTTAATATCGCTAAGGTAAAAGGATGTCGCCTGTAAAACTGTTTTTCCTTTGTAAGAGATAGTATGCAGCAAAACGAACCAGCCTAACTTCTAAATACTACTTTGAAGGCTACTTGGCTTATCACTAAGTCCGTTCAGCTTTACATTTTCTGAACCGATTTGACTGTTTCTTGTCCAATTAATTAATAAGGATGAAATGATAGTTTTTTAAAAATAAATGTTTCCTTAAAAGGAAAATACGCAGCAAAACCAAGTTTACTACGGTATACTCTGTAAGCTGCATTTTTCCTGTTTGTCAAGCTAAATTTCGGAAACTGAAAGAATAATAGCTTTAATTAACGTCAATTTGAAATTACTTCAAAACAGAGACAGGAGTACGTATCGTGTTTTTATAGCTGATCAGCAATATACTTCTATAGTCTGACCGCCATGAGAAAAACTTTAGAAGTTCAAATCTAAATGCTAGTTACACAGGTTTGAAACAAATAGTTTTTTATCGTTTATGAATTACCATCCCCCCAAAATTGAGTGGAATAACCCGTTTTCATAACAATCGCCACAACATTGTACGACGTCAAAAGTACGTGTTTGCGTTACGTACTATAGGTACGTTTTTATTTCTTTAAAATGCCATTCGCCACATAAAAACTACTAGATTTTTCCTTAAAACTGCTAGTTTTTTCTCTAGTTTCTGGATGTATATCCACTCGCAATTTTTTCTTTGATTGCATGGGGGCTAAAAATATTTAAAGCTTTCCCTCTATCGATTCCAGTAAGAAGAGGCCCTCATCCCATCCAATTCCTTTGTTTTCGATTCTTCTGACCAGCTCTGCACTTGGCAATTTGTCGCAGAACGTCTGCCCCTTCTAAGGATTCGATTGTCTCCGAACGGAATTACGGACGAAACCTTTGGAAGCCCGGTCGGTCCCCCACCGGCAAAGCACTAATGCTAACAGCTTCCCGCGAGTTTAGCACGTCCTCGCGTTTTATTAAATTATATTTCATCTCGCGAGTATTTAATTTCGTCGCGACAAACGAGATTAAATCCCGGCTCCCGTGTTTTTTCGGCGAAAATTGAATTTTTTGTTCCCGGCTTTTTTTCCCCCGCTCTCTCTTACCCGCCGAGCATAATACTTTTGGCGTCGGGGATAATGGAGATGGGCCCCGGAAAAATGTAAATGTTGGGCTTGACGGGAGGTTTCAATTTTCTGTTTCGGTTCTGCTAGATTTGGTTTGACAGGTGTGCTTCGGAGTAATTAAACTATCGTGATAGTGTCGAGGTTCAGATTGAGGTTCTTTCGTTTTTAATGAAGTTAACACCGCCATTGTTTATGCGCATTGTACGCTAGTTTTTGCGTTTGAAATGGGATGGGGGCCCATTCGTAGCGCTTCAATAAACTCAAAACTCTACAATTGGGCTGAGTGAATTAACTTTCCAGTTTGTAATTTCTGATTTTGCTGTTTTTTATCGTTGTTGTATGACGGTATGCATTTTTAAATTTACTTATATCTAAAAATAATGTAAGTGTTTAGTTTTTTGAACACATTTCGAAATATTTAGGTTTCATTATACGAATGTAAGTATTTTAAAAAAGTAGGAATTAAATTTAAAGGATTTTTTAACATTTCGTCAGTTATTTTTATTTTTAAGTATTTTTCTTATCGCATCATCAGTTTAATACTAAGTTAAAATTGTTAGTTGTTAAAATTCACTACATTTTGATAGAGATGAACGAATCAGTCACTTATTTGTCCTTGCACGTAATAGTCACCATGCTTTGATAGGGGGAGGAAATACGGCCTTATATAACGCCTCCTCGCTACATTCAGCGCCATATAGTTTCCCTAATTTGACCATTTATGTGCAGTCCGGCCTCGCTAATCCCCCATAACATCGCCTCCCAGACATATTTTAGCGGCAATAGGAAAAACATCCTCCGTAATTGTAGATCGCATAATGCGCGACTCGGCGACAATCTGCAGAAAAATCCGCGTCGTGGGGATTCCATCCCCTCGCCCGTCCAGTGGCCGGTAATTGGATTCGAGACCTGGGGCTGAAGCTTTGCAGATATTGACATTATTATAATTCTCATCCCGTAAGTGGACGAGTCCCCAGCGCGATTTGATATGTGTGCAAATAGATGGCGTCGCATTCAAGTGTTGGAGTCCAGGATCAAAAGGTAGATGAAGTGAGTCATTTGGATCAAATCGCTAACTATGGGCAGCGCTGATCCCCCGTGTTTGGTTTCTCTCTCGGACGGTGATGGTTACAGTGTTTGCCGAAGATGGGGGATATTGACTTGCGTTTGATGGGCGTTGTTAACCGTCGGTTGGTTACTAATGTCGTTTTGTTTGACCGGTTATGGGGTTATTTAATTTTCTTTAACAGTTTAAGAGGAGTTTTTGTTGGGCAGCCAACAATTTTTGAACGTGACAACTTTGGGTAATCCGAAGAAAACGGACCTGGTGCCGAAAATGGCGGTAAAATAAGTGGATTCTGTCAACCCAGGTCTATAGAAGTTAAACAGCTTATTTGCTAATGAACGGCATTTGGCAACATAAATTTCGCCAAAAATGACCCCCAGGCCCTTTTTTATTGGATTTATCACAATTTTTAACAAACACTTCCTCATAAAAGGATAGGAATATAAAGTTGAATCCGATAAATGATTATAAAGCTAAAACTTTAAATTAATAACACATTAATTAAATTAACACATAATTTCAATTCAAGATAACACTTTTAGAGGGAGATGATAAATTGTATATTAAACGTGAAATCTGGTTATTTTAGTTTTCCAATAAAAATTAGTGTACATGTTAACTTGTTAAAGGGGGATTTCAAAATACTACCGATCCAGCTCATAAACAAGCGTGAGGTGACCACCACCACCATTTACTCGCTAATACGAGTCCTCGTTATAACCGGGTTTTGAAAACTAATTACAATATTTGTACCAACCAATTCCTCTTCTTGCCAAAACTAAATTCCCCTTATATCCGGGCTCGCTGTAAACGAGTTATATCGGTTATTTTTTTTTGTATGGTAATGGAATGACAAATATATTTAAGTTAGTAGGATGACGGTAGGATCTTTTAAGTGAGGTATTATTTCTATTTAAATACCCTCCTTTTAGGAACAGGCACGAATAAAATAAATCTCGCTCTCCGTGGATATAAATAAATCGAAGCAATAGCGGAAAACCTTTCACCACTTGATATTTTATTCCATAAATGTGGAAATGCCGAGCGATAGCACACCGAGAAGAATTTAAAAGTATTCCTTGCCCCCTCCCTCTGTTTCGCAGATCCGCGGCACAATGGATACACAAATGCGATTTGCTGCGAAGACATCCATCCATTGGTAGCATTCAAAAACGCCGCCCGCTCACTTAAAATCGAACTGCCGCGAATGAACCGCTTTTGACCAATTCCCAGAAAGTAAGATTGAATTCGCACCGATGGATTGGAGCCCCTTTTTTTTTTCATTCGCGGCCCATCGATTGTGTTGCTACTATTTCTCAGCCGCTCTCTCCAAAATTTGCCAAAAATCACGTTTCCCCGCTTATCGCACTCTCGATGATTCAAATGAATCTTGTTGCGCCGCGGCCGTGTAAATAGGGGCTTTTCACTCGGTTGCGATTTCTTCCGGGCGATGCGCTTTTTGCTTTCGTAATTATTTGAGGCGATGTCTAGGAATGTCTTGTAAGGAGGATGGGTGGGTTGTGTGTGTTGGATATTTCCCAGAAGTTAAGTGAGTCAACTCTTGAGGTGAATCAGTTGGTGGACGCACTGTTGGGGATTACACGTAATTGGTTGTCAGAATTGTCTTTTTATGTAATTGGCGTCTGTTGTGTATGGAACCATTCACAAATTACTATTTGTTACTATTTATGGTTAATAGTTGGTGATGTCGAACTTCTTGTAATAAAATTTAAACTCAGCTTTTTTTACGAACGTGAAATCTACCTCCTTTTCGTTTTTATTAAGAAACAACTACTCTTTTAGTAAATTAAAACCAGGAGTTGTTAAAAAGACTCCATGGTTTTTATTTTCATAGTGAGTGTTTTGTTCTAGACAAATTTTTACTTGTGATTTTCTATGAGAAAGATTTATTTCTTTGAGGTGTGACTCTAGGAAGAGGAGAGAAACAGCCTCTTTTTTAGGTCATTTCTAAGAGAATTCATTAAGAATAGTTTTTTTAGAGTTAAGGTTCTTTAAAATGAGCTTTTAGATAATTGCATTTTCCTGGTTTTTAACAATGTCATTAAGTCAAATATTCGTTAACTTTTTTTGTAAGAAAAACAAAAAAAATTAGCATTGATGTTATAAATTTGTCATCTTTTCATTCATATAAATGTTAGGTAATAAAAAAAATCCCGAGAGTTCCTAATAATTCCCCAAACCGTTGAATCTTTTTCTGCAAGAAAAAAATAAATAAACATTGTGTTTAGACTTAACCTGGTTTAAATTATAAAGCTCAGTTCCTTTCCATTTGCCATTGGAAAATCACGACTCTCAAAATGATCAAAAACGAATACTCGCTTCAGCCAGAGACATTCAGAAAGCTCACTCAAAATCCCCCCACCACTCTTTAATTTCGACTTGCCGCCGCGTCTCTAAAATACCTTCTTCATTTTCCCCCAAACATTTTTCGAAGCGATCGAACGCTTCAACCGAGGGAGGGAATGACACATCTTCACTAAAACTAAGTGCACCAGCCACTTTCGAACGTAAAGGAAAAATGGGAGACAGAAAGGCCTGGAGTCACAACCTCTGCGTGCAATATCAGTTTTGGAGCTGCAACTCATTAATAGTGCTCGATTTCTCGCAGACAAAAGTTATAACTTTTCTATTGCGGCCCCTCTGTTGGCGACATATCACCTTACTTGGCTGCCTCTCTTGGAAGGGCTGCCATTGTGTTATTCCCTTTTGTTGATTAACCCGTGAGAAATTCGTGTTTCTTGAAAAAGGAGTTTTATTCCGTTTCTATCGAATTTATTTTTTGGCTATGGCCGCCCATAAAGGTTTAAAGTTTCTCAGCCCATTTCGGAAAATATGTATCTGAATGTATCTTCCTGTTTTTTCAACGGATACAATCCTTTTGCCCCTTTCTTTGTTTCTGTTAGAGATTTTTAGAAATGTAACCTGATCTTTTTTACTTTTTCTTTAAGAGGTATTTTTCCCCTTGAAAGAAAGTCTTGTTTCATCTCAGCCGATAGGATGGTCTTTTTAGTAAATTTTGGAGGATTGCCTCATTTCTTTTAATAAAATTGATGTAACTTTAAAGTAATGTTATTTAATAAAAATAGAGAACGAGTAAAAGAATATTGCATTTAACCTTGTCACTGTAGGAGATATTGTGATAGAATATTATATCCTCTGTGCTTTTTAAAGAAATGAATACAATTTATTTCTATATTGGTTATTCATTTAATTTTGTACGTATTTAAATAATATAATAATTTAATTTGTTTCATAAATGTTTTTATCTATTTCTTGAAGTATCTTAATTCAAAATTACTAACCATAAAATTTGTGAAGAATCATGATAATATAATTCCCTCTCACACTACTTGACATTTTTAAATTGGGCTGTATTGAGTTTTTGACGTAAAATACATAAAATGTTTGCATTCTGGTTATATTTTTTTACTTTTTTTACTACTCGTGAGGCTCTATTTAAACAAAAACTAACTTATTAAACAGTACAGTGAACTAAAAATTACTTAAATATCATCAAACTAGTCCTTAAACTGGCCTATGAAAAATCTTGAACTAACATGTTATGAAGGTTTTTGCCACAATTTTTTCCTGAAAAACATTTCTTTCGAAATTATTGTCCTAGTTTCAAACTATTCTCCTATAAAGTTCTCTTGGGCTGACTCCTTTAATTTGTGTGAATTTGTGAATGAAAGTACACAAGATGAATAAAAGTACACCCACGAGTGTATTTGTCATTCTAAAAAAACCTTTATCTGGATATAGCAGTGTCAACTAGACTTAAATTTCGGTCCCTAATATGCACACTTTCTGTGTGTCTAGAGCAGAGGACTTTATTTAACCTTTATGGATTAATTTCTAAAATTTGTGGGGGGCAACACTTAGTTCTATATCAGAAAGGGGGTCTCCCCAAGAAAGATTTTCACATTTTTTTTTCAGTTTTCTAGGATTATTTGCAGTACAACATTAATTATTTAGAAAAGTTCCCAAAAAGTTTCCCAATTGCTCCCCAGTGGGGCGTTGAGGGTTCTAGTTTGGACTTTTCTCACTAAAAATGTTTCGCCTCCTTCGGAGATGCCGAGGTGTCCTTGCCCAAGTTGTGGAAATAGTTTTCCCGGGGCGCACCTGGCGTGTTTGGCGGCCGCCAAGCCGGCTGTTGGCGCCGCCCGCCGTCCGGCGCGCGGCAGTGCATCCAGCGGCAGCGAGCAGCCAGCAGCACCCTGCCCTCCGGCCCCCCGGGATGCGGACACTGTGACGTTGTTGCACGCCGGACACTCCGCTCGTGGCCCCCCAGAGACCCGCGATGCCGGCCCCTTAGCGCCGCGGCAAGTCGACGGCACCGTTCGTACATGTTCCTTAGATCCTAGTGGCCGTTTAGTGTGTAGTCAGTTTTTAACCGGGGTTTTTAAACAAAGCGGTGGTGGTAGTTTCTTGGTAGCCTTTGTACCGAATTCAACCGACTCCTCTGGTCAAGCTCTATTTTGGCACTCCGTTTTATACTTGTGTGTGTCGTGTCATTCCAATGGAGGCGTTTAGCGTTGTAGCCCGTCTTGACAATCTCAATCAATCTTAGGCAGTTTAATATGCGGCGAATGTAAATAGAGAGGCGTGCGGCGAACATATCGACCCCCTGGAAGAGTTTTTAAAGCGCCCCATTTTAGCGAAAGTTGGGTATTATGTGAGCGGGCTTTTTTCTCCCTTTCCTTTGGAAGAGCCAAAAAATCCGCTCGAGTACATAAACGCTTAAATTCCGCGGAGAAAATTGCTGCGGAATCTGGAAATCAGCGCGAGGCGGGATCTAATACCTTCTCGAGAGTTTTAAATTGGAAGACATCTTTTGAAAAGGGGAACTTTTTTTTCTTCATTTCCGCGGAATGCCGGATGTCTGCCGCTCTGCGGAAGGGTTTTCGGAGGTGTTTAATTTTTGAATTTTATTCCCCTCTTCCCCGATCATATTTTGATTTCCTCCCCACCGGGGGGAGAGGACGCATTAAATTCTCGCGAATATATCTAAAAGGCAATTTGGCTTCTAGAATGCATTAGCGGATTGGCCCCGAAGCCGGTGATACCCATCTCTGGAGCAGGAGCCGATAGTCCAGGAGCCCCCAAAGTAAAAAAGGAGCTTTATGTGCTTTAATATTCACTGCAATAATTACTTGACTACCGACTCCTTTTGTACGTCTTGCATTAGAGGAGCGCAACCTCAACGTTGGTTATTCACGGAGACCTTTTCGTAGCTACTATTTTTATGACGACTGTTTCCTCGCAAAGTGTAAAGCCCGATGTATTTTCCAAAAGTGAACTAGTCGCTGCGTAGACCCCGACCCTTGTTTTACAAAGCGCCAATTTTGAACTTAACTGGATTGAGATATTTTCCTGGGAGTAATCATATTTTGAGGTTCTCATTTGTGTGAACGGCTTGAGCCCTAACCTAATCAAACCGTTCTTCGGAGGAGTAGGATTTTTTTTATAAATCTGCCAACATATCAGCTTTTACTAATGCTTTTTGATAAGAATAAGGATTGTTAGTGGTAGCATATCAAGATTGGTCTTGTTTTAAAATGTGAAAGGACTGTCAAGATCTATTCCGACTGACATCTGATGTAGCCATGTTTCTTATGTCTCTCTATGCCGTCGCTATTACTGTTGGACTTTGCCTGTATTGGTTCCTTCACAGTATTACAGCCAAGAAGTCTTCGACCTACCTGGAGGTAAGCAGTAGTTATAGTAGGTGTTTATATCGATGTTTATCAAAACTACTTTTGGAATGCATGCGAAAATCCCATAAATAACTCCCCAAAATTTGGCATAAATCAATTATTCTTTAGATGTTCTTCACAATAAATGCGTTCAGCTTAAGATTTGGCTGGTTAAATAAAATGAATCAAAACTATTTTCCATCAATATGAGCGAAAGCATTTGAAGTTTGCGTAATAGTATCGTGTTATCAACTTATACCTCTATTTCCTCCATGCTCTCAGTTTATTTTTATTTTATGGCCTGTACCACTTAAAAGTATGGTAGCTAGTTAGGTTTGAAAACAAACATAAAAATAAGACCGGGGACTGGTAATTTTCGCTTGTTATTCAAAATTTAAGCTCATAAAACACTACTCTATAAATGTTGCTTAATAACAAAATTTACACTTTTAAGATTTTTATAAACCTTTCAAGATTAATTATAAATTATAAGCATTACTTTCAAACTTTTAAAGCGATATTTTTTAGAACAAAGTTTCCCAAACTTTTTGATTCACTGAGCACATTTCAAGGAAAAATTCATGACGGAGCCATTTAAGGGTATAAAAAGAAATTTTTAAATAGCACCTTTAAAAAAATTTAAGCAAGCAAATATATTTGGCAAACACCAAGTAAGTTAATAAGCAAGCTCATCTTTCAATAAGAGATTTTTATCAGATCAGATTTGTATCAGATTTTTTTTAAATTGCATCCCTTATAGTTTTAGCTCCCTAGTCATGATACTGTGTAGTGAAAAGTTTTAGCATACAATTTACAAACATTGATAATTTCATTTAAAAGTTGTGAAACTAAAAAGTTGTCTCATTGAAATTCCTTTAAATATTGAAGCACACAAAAAGTGTTATATAATTGACCGCTTTATGAGAAAACGTTCTTTGTTTCATTAGTTGTAAAAATCAATCTTGCTGTCTCCAAAGTATTTAAAACATCTACAATAGGGTGCTCTTAAATTTATTAAAGTATCCGCTGTTTTCTGGGACATTAATCAAAATTTTTGTAAAATCTAATTTTTGTTCTACCTGGTTCTTAGTGCATTCTTTAATTTTTTAACTAGTAGTAGTTAATTTAACATGACGTTTTTGAATTTAACGTGTTAGGAAATATTTAAAATTACTAAAAAATCTTATCCGAGATTTAAGTGATTATTAAAGCACCCTACAAGTTTACTTCGCATTAAATGAGGTAGCTTATATTAATTCCATTACTGTGTTCTAGTCATGTTAATATAGCCTCTATACAAATGACCAACTGTTTGAAACTCTTGATATAAGCACCTTAAATGAAATTGCCCTACTTGTCCCTTAGATAATGTGGGGAAAATGTCTGACAGAACCATAGTTATTTTAGCTAGTTACACTAGCTAGATATTACAAATGTTTACCTTTTTCTAAAGCATGTAAATTTGTTTTATTGAACACATTCATTTTTAACATAAGTTTTTTGGAAATAACTATACTTATATTATATATGTAACTTTCTGCTACACATAATCTGATACAAATACTATTTACAGTTCATATTTTATTGTGTAAAGGACCCCCTTAAGTATCCCGGCCTTGGGCCCAAACTTATGATGGGGTGGCATATTTACAAAGGCTTAAGACCTCAATAATTTTTTTTCATTCATAACTCAATAAAAATAAAATAAATTCGACAATGGTTCCCCAGTCTCGAGCCTTTGTAAATATGCGATCGGGCCCTGCATGCATAAGGAAAGCTGAAATAATCAAAGAGTATATTTAGAACTGTGTGCGACTCCTCTGACAAACAGACATTTAATCTTTAGAAAAACTTATCAATTTTTCCATTCTCAGTTATTATTGATAAATGTCTTACATATGTCGATAGCCTAAATCTAAACTATAATAACATCTAAAATGAAAGCTTTGGTTTAACAATTATTACTTTTTAGTGAATGTTTACTTAAAGAAACAAATTAACGTTTTAGTACGAGTATCTTAAATCAGGAAAACTATTTCTTGATTTAAAAAACACAACTTAGTAACTAATAAAGTTCTTTAAAGCTATTAGAATTTAGAAAATCGGAGTTCAGGCGGATACTCATAACTCCAATTACAGAACATTAATAAACAGAAAATATTTTGTTACTTCTGAAAACACTTTTTCTGGTAACATTAGGTCGTTCAGTAAACTGTTAACACAAAAGTTAAAGCATTGTAACTTAATTTTCCTTAGAAAGGGCGGTTTTAAAAATATCGTGCAATTCTGCAGAACTTTCTTGCGCCATAAATGCTAATTCCAAAGCTCCATAAGATGTGGCGGGAGACCGCTACTTAACTTACAAAACCAACCATAAAACCACCTAATACTCGGCTTGAAACTTCACAAACCTTCCGACTTCACTTCTTCTCGGTCCCTCTGAAGCTCGATGTCTGATTTAATTTACTTGAGCATTATTCTGACGTTAGCTTTTCCTTCATAATCTTCGCCACATTCGAGGGCTCGCGGCCTTGCAGGAAAGACTCCCAGCGGCGTTTTCAGCCGCACATTTGCGCTGCAACTTAACCACTGAGTTTCGGCTCGCCCAGTAATTTGATTTTCAGTTAAGCCTGTTTTGCTAAGTAGCAGAATAATGCGGGAATAATATCTACGTAAGAGATAACCTCGGAGGTTAAAAAAAGCTTGCTTTAGCCCCGCGAAACCAAACCGACGTTTCTCTTGCTGGAGGTGAAAAAATGTGTAATCTCTCTTAGCACTTAGCTTCCCGTTTCTCTGTGGATTTGTTACGTTGTACGTACTTGAGAACTTGAAATAGAAAGTGATTTGTTATTCTTTTTGATCTCGAGAACATGATACTTTATTTCTGTTCTTTTAAAGAAATTATTCTGGGAATTGTGGATGCGAAAAATAAAATTTTTTTTGCTTACTGTTCAAATATTTGACAATTAAGATTATGAGTTTTAAAAACCTAAGTTTCCTTTCAGTTGAAATTTGCGTTAATACACAGGAAAAACTACAAGGCAAATTTATATAAACTTAGAAATTTTTAGATATATTTTTATGCCTGTACTTTAATCTATAATTTTACGATATAACTTTTCTATTATCAATTTTAGTATTTCTTTTATTATTAGTCCAATTTTTTTAAAAAAAACTTCCACACTTCTGGAGAAAATTAACGCATGTGTTTCATTTTTGTAACCCTATTTAAATTGTTTTCGAATCCCATTTAAATTGTTTTCTTTAAATTAAAAAAATATTAAAAGTACTGCTGTTTCTGAAAAATGAAATCTTTGGATTTAAAAAATAATATAAATTAATAGAGGACTGGTAATTTCTTACATCTTGTGTATTAGATTAAAAAACTGTTCTACATCATTGAGTTATCCAATTAATTTCTGAAAATTTTTATTTATCATTTGTGTGTATTGAATTAATCACCGAAACCTCATTTTCTCTCAAAAGGCTAATGTTGACCTATTCCATTCCAAGCTTAAGCTCGATTGTATCTGTACTGGCAAAAGAAAATTCTTGACACAATTAAGGTATTGTCTACCCTAAAATCCTACATTTGGTGAAAAATTTTTTATTGGCTTATAGTGTAGCCTATTTATTTAAATTCCAAAAATTCCTTACCTTTAGGCGTAAACTCCAATTCTCTTTTCAACTTTAAGCATTTAAGTTGACTTATATTTTCCTATCAATTCAAATCTTTAAATGCATTTTCTGGAAAACTGTATTTTTTAGTTATTTTTCTTCCTGTTTTCCTTAATTAAAAATTTTTTTCAAGGTATTGCAATGAAACTTTTTCACCACCATAAATATATATTTATCTATATTAGGAACTAGGATCTAAGCCCTATTTATATAATTAAGTATTTTTAAGGTTGTTTAGAAAAATAGAGTAATTTTCTTAACGTAAATATCTTTGTTGTGATACGGTGGGTATATCTCTCTTTTGGGCATACAAAATATCTTCTAGTTTATAACACAGGTAATAGTATAATCTAAATAATGCCTAAGTATTTTTCAAATATGTACATTGGAATTTTTTATAAAGATTTCCGTAAGTTCAATTTTTCACCAAAATTTTACTAAAAATTGGCATTATTTTCATAAATAAAAAATTTTTTCTTAAAAGGCACTAAATTCATTGTTTTATATCTCATTACAACATATAATACTTGTATTTCATTAAAAATTTGAATATTTAAAAAAAAGCCTCCCAAACGTAGACAGTAGACACATACCTTAAGCGAAAGTAGTGATTAGAACTAAGTAATAGCAGAACTAAGAAAGTAGTGTAACTAAAAAACACTAATTTAATTGAAACGAAGAAAACTCTAAATTCATCAAAATTACAAATTATGCAAAGGGATAGTTTAAGAAGAAACGTTCTGCAGGCACACTCCAAAGGCTCACAACTTTTAAGAACACATTTTTTGCCCTCAAATTAACACTAGGTTCTGCCCGACTTGGATAAAACAAATGACTATCTGCTCACAAAATTTTCTCCAATATGTTCTGCAGCAAAGTTCTATTTCTCTGATCCCCTTGCCTTTAAATTTTGATTAAAACCATACCTGTCACTTAGATTAGCTAAGTACTGTGATAATGCTTCTTAAACAACGACTGTTGGAGAGGTCCTTTACATTCATCAAAAATATAAGTTGTTCAGTAAGATTATCTTCAAAATTTCTTAAACTTATTCTTATATTATCCAAGTCTGACTGTAACACTCAATCGTGTAGTGATAGTATTCCGACTATTTTGGAAAAGTTTTGCTATCCAGACTTATATTCCAAAAAAGTGTTTAAAATGTCTTGGGACGAAAACATATTCTCAAAATATTGTTTTTAGAAACTGAATGTTTTTGAACTTCGATCGAAACACTCACTATAAGAACACAAACTGTTTTAGAACCCATTTCCGGATAGCAACACTTTTCAAGCATAATCAGAACTCTATCACTACACAATTTGGTATAAGTGTAGTGTAATAAAACTGAAGTGCTGTTTATTGGAGGACAAAAAAAAGTTTAAAGTGTTGTAAGCTTTTTGCAGAGCGGTTCCTAAAAGTGATGGACTGCAAACGCGATACAGGTGCGTATTGCAGTAGAATCAGTCCCAAAATAAACCCCAGAAAACGCCCTTTTGCAATGTCTCCCTGGAGGCCCGGGTCCAGCGACAAAGGTGGGGCTATCTGAAATTGATTGCTATGTTCCCAAACACTCCGCCCAGCATTTCCATTGGTCATCTTTCACCGGCCGTTTTGTTTTTCGTCTTAATCTCGGTGGAAGGTAATCTCGATAATTTCCTTTTGCCCTTCTATTTCTGATCTGATCAAAGCTCGGGCTGACATTTCTGGCTTTGATTTACCTCGAGTTAGGCAATTTTTTTTTAAACTTACGTTGGCTTAGGTTACTTGCTTGACATTAAGCATCTTTTTGTGCACTTTGAGGTATCATTGAGTATCTTTTTTTATTGAATTGTTTGACTTGAAATATCTTTTCGCCTCGTCTTGTTTCTGGTCATCATTTATATAAACGTATAGAGAGAGCTTATAAAAAAGTTTATCTGATTATATAATAAAAAAAGGATTGGCATCATAGTTTTTCTGTCGTTTTTTTCATTAAAAGTATCCAGAAAATTTTTGTAAAAGACGGGTAAATTCCAACAAGTTTTTGTTAAATTGAAACATTTGTAATTAACTTTTTAACTAAAACCGAAATGTAGTTTTTGCTGTAAAATTGTTTAAAAAAGCTTTGACTTGGAAAAGTTTTATTATAAAGTGTAGTTAGATACGATGATATTATTTTAAATAAGTTTTATCATAAAAGTGCACATTTTTAGTCTTCATGGTCAGATTAAACTCACTGGCGGAAAATATTGGCATGCATGCATTAGTTCGGATACATTTATAGCAAACCAATTCTACAAGTTAACTAGAGGGCCCCCTTCTTTCAGTGAAATTGCTCGAAGGCATTTTTAAATTAATTTTCCTGTTTCACATTCTTTCTTTCCTATGTAACAAAAACATCCCTGCGCATACCATCGATACCTTGCGACCATAAGAAACCGATACCTTCACCTTAAAAAAATCTCCCGTCATTTGAATTGATTCCCTAATTCGGATTGTTTTTAATTTCCGAACTGAGGAATTTCCCCCCTCCTTTCCAATGTGCATTTTTTGGGGCGATGCGAAGTACACGCCGTTTCGCATGGCCGCTCGGCCTCTTTTTTGCCCGCGTGTTTTTGAAGCCCACCTCTTCACCGGAGCCTCCCGCATCCGAACATCAATTAGGCTACTTTCTCCGGTGTCGTTTTGTAATTGCACTTTTAATTATTTACAAGCATCCGGCCGGGATAAGAAGCCTATGCGCAAAAAAGCTGCCGGCCGGCGGCCATGATTCTTTCATACCCCCAGACATGCGTTAACGATGCGGATTTTTAAAAAGCCCGTGTTTCATTCTTTTAAGGGACCCTTTTTTTACCCCCCTCGCTTTTTCCGATCTCGTTTTCTTCGGAACTTGAAGGTTATTTCACGCTTGAACGATCATTTCATTTCAGCTCTTCTCGTGTTTGTTTGTTTGTTTTGGAAGACTAATTCGAGAATTCGATGTCTCATGTGGATTGTTTTGTGTGTGTGCGCGCCAGAAAGTGCTCTAAATGCTTATTACCGCTTTTTTTTTCACCCCCCCCTTTTCTTTGGAGGGATACTCCCCCAAGTGGGAGGAAAGTATAGATTTTTTGTGATCCCGGGACTTTTTTTGCTTTGTTATTATTCCAAATGAACAGGAAACCTAGTGGGGGAGTAAATTATACCTCGGGCAATGAATCTTTCATATTGGTAAACTGAGTTAATGACCCTTCTTGTTTTCGACTCTTTTCTTTCAAAAAAATTCCTTGATTGAAAGGAAAAATGATCCCCCTCCAAAGAAAGGCCTTTATTAATGAAAATATTATTTGGTGTCTTGAGTCAACAGTTTGTAGTTGTTACAAAGGAGTGGCTGAATATCCTGTTCTCTGAAAATCTGCATCTGGATTTTTTTTTACTTTTCGTGTTCTTTCCCGAGGCATTCTTTGACTATCAATTGTTTATGGAACTTTCTTTTTTTTGCTGCAGTTGAAATAATGGCGTTTCTTTAAAAATGAACTTTATACTTCGCGTAATTATAAGAGACAAATGAAAGTAATTGCGAATGGTGTTTTGGCCCTTTTCTATAATGATGGCGGTCATCAGTAAAGGTGAAGAGGTAGATTGTTTTATTGAAACCTAAACTAGACACATTGTTAACTCAGATATACATTATCGGTTTTCCCGTCCTGCGCTGTTAATTTTTCTTGGTTTTGACGCATGAGTTTGGTAAAAAGTTGTGTCATAAATAGTATTAGTGTCGTCCTAAATCAATTTTTAGGATTTTTCTAAATGAGAGTTCATTTTCAAGTCATTAACTGTTTTGACCAGGTGTGTTTGATTTCCTTGGCTCCCATCACGGCTTATGCACCCTTTTCTATTCTCGTTAGGTTATCTTAATTTAGTTCGTTTCTCTTTAATCCAGTAAATTTTTCTTCCGTAAACAAATTCATTGTGGCAGAATTTTTGTTCCGTTTAGTCTATCGCAAACCGATTTTATCAAGGGTTGTTTCTTTAAGGGGGAAAGTCTGGTAAACTTGATTTTGAAATACTTGATTGTGGTAAACTTGAAGGTGTTTGGAAACTTGATTTAGTAGAATATGAGATGTCTGTAAGGAATCCGAATTGATATCATGTTAAGTGAAAAAGACGCGATTTTTTTACCTTTTCAATCGGGGAAATTTTGTCGTTTCAAGTCGCAACATCCTCGTAATGATTAAATATTTAATTGTCTAATTATCTTAAGGGTACTAACTTGTATTAAGGGGTTAAACCCTGATATACATTAGGTGCATGTTTCACTCAAGAAATAGATCCACAAAATTATACATCCCTCGAAACTATTTTCGGAGTTCGCAAATCAGTACAGGGGAAGTACGCAAACACAGTATATCTCGGAAATTTCCGGATCCCGCCTGTTTCTTTCGGCACCGCCCGATGTTTGCCGAGTCAATAGAATCCCGCCGCTCGCGAGAGTTAACTTTGCATTGATCCCCCATGTGGGGAAGCAATCGGCACCGACATCAAAGCCGAGTAATCACTTCAACATTAAAACATTTTAATTAGCGGACAGACAGAAGTAAGCGCGTGGGCACAATGGCTTGCTCCCGGATTAGGACCGTGTTTGTCCGGCCGGTTTTCAACAACTTCGACGGCGGCAGGGATTAATTATGTTTGCCGGACAGCTCGTGTTTCTTTGCCTGAAATATGCGCCGCCGCATTAATATTCGGCGGACACGCGAGGGAATTGGACATCATAAATTCCCTTTCGGAGAAACAAAGGATGGAATGGGAATGAAAAATGCCCTCTATATTCTTTGGACGTTCATTGATTACGCGGGCCCCCGATTCAAAGGGTTTTGAGGTAGGAAATGCTGAATTATTTATAAAAGCTCGGATGGGGATATATTTTTTTGGTGGGGGAAAATTGGATCAAAACGGAAATTGTTTTAAATTTTGCGAGAGGAAAAAAAATGTAATTTTGGGTCCCCCCTTTTTTTGCACTTCGCATTTAAAGCGAGGATTATCATAATTAGCTGGTTTTCCCTCGGGTGTTTTTCTGACTGCTTTTTTTTCTGCCCTCAAAATCAGAAATGGATTGTTTAGATTGGAAAATATCCCCCTTTAAAAAAGACCAATTGGAAAGTTTTTTCTGCGGGGGGGGAGATAATATTGCGTAAAATATTCGTGTAAAAAAATTGATAGTTTTTGGAAGTAACACAGTGGAATTTTTATCGCGTTTTTAACCATGCATCTGAAACAGAACTTGGTATCCAGTGTTATCATTATTTTACTATTTTCTTGGATATTTGTAATAGGTATGGAAACGTTTTATAAAACATTGTTTACATATCCAGAAAATTCCCGAGGAGTTCCTTGTCTTAACAAAAAATTGACTTCTTTATTTAGTGCGTCTTGCTTTATTTTATCCTTTGTATATCTAAAAACTAGGCCTTTCTTGTAAGCTCACAACAGGACTTTTATAAAAGATATAATAGAAGGTTCTAATCTTACCATTGTGCCATAGAAACCCAACCAGCCAACGAATTATATTATAATCCAACTTTGTTTTACTTATTACTAGAATACGAATTTAAAAGAAAAAATATAACTTTATATACTCTTGTCTTTTAATGATCGGCTATTCAGTTTAATTTATAACCCATTCTTATGTTTCAAAAAACTTTTTTACTTCTGTACTTGTGTCTTAAAAATGAACAAAGTAAATCTTTCTTCTAAAATCCTTATATCCTTTTACCTATTTAAGCTATAACTTAGTTAAACTCAATCTAAATTCAAAATTAGAAATGATACTTTACTCTTTATGTGAAATCAGAGTGTTTCTAAATTAAGTATTCATTCAGAAACAAAACCCTAATAATTGTTTTGGACGTCCTTTTAATTCTTCTGTTTCTTTGAATCGCTAATCACACTAACATCTTAACGTTAAAAGTTTTAATTGAATGTATTATTAGACGACGTATGTGTAGGGAGCTCTGAATACTGCCTTTTAAATTACTATTGTAACTTTTGGATTGCTATTAATGCTTCGTTTCATTTTCTTTACCTCTACAGTTCTTAAATGTGTAATTGAATTTACGTTTTGGATTAGTTGAAAAATAAGTCATTAAGGTTTTCAGATTGTTATTTGAAAATTATACGAATCCATTCTCATATTCGTTTCTTTACTATCAATTAACTATACTATTTAATAGAACCATTGCTTTATAAACGGGGATCAAAATTTTTGTGCCCTATTAATTCCCCCAAAAATTTAACTCATTTGTTCCTTATCAGTGTTATTTAAGGTAGTAGAGAAAAAGAGGGTAAAATGGATATTTTTTAAAAACTTATTTTGTTTAATAGAGCACTTGTTGTGAGTAAAAAAATTTTTTATACATCTTTATTGTATACAGAACAAAATTTGTTTTCTATTAACATACCACTAATGTATTGACAAAGTAGAACGCCTGTTTTTTATAGTATAAAAGAACATTTCAAATTTTTCGTAGGTGAAATAAAAAAACTCCGTAAGGGGCCATTCATTAATTACGTAAGGATGATTTTGGCAATTTTTGACCCCCCCTACCCCCATGTAAGGATACGTAAGATTTTTCAAACCCCTCCCCCCTATTCTTAAGTAAGATTCCATTTCGTTTTTCAAAATAATAAAATGTTAGAAAAGGATCAGTTACTAAAACTCTCAGTTTAACGTAAATCAAAGGTTTTTTATTTTTCAACAGATGAGTAATATCTTGCTGTCAACTACATATTACCATTATTATATTATTATCTAGTATCTGGAATTGGTTTACATTAATTTGGAAAATCTTACGTAAGAATGGGTTTGACCCCCTCCCCCCAAGTAAGCGTATGTAGAGATTTTTCCAACCCCCCTCCCCCTCGGGACCCTTACGTAATTAATGAATGGCCCCTAAGAACTATTATCTGTGTTTGTAAATAACTGCGATTGAGAAAAATCTTAAGATTTTTTTTATTTACGTAATGTGTTAAATTAATTTAAATTCCAAAAAAACTAATTACCGAAACTAAAGCAGGGTTGGCTGGATTGGACCCAATTGGGTTGGACCCAATGGGTTTTTTCAAAAAAACCCATGTGAAAAAACCCACATTTTGGACCCATTTTTTGGGTTTTTCAAGAAAAATCAAGATTTTGGCAGTTCCTTCAAAATTTAATGTTTTTTTTCAAAGTTAAGGATATTTTTAAAATTTTAATGGGTTTTTTCAAAATTTAAATTATGTTTCAAAAATTAAATGGTGTTTTTTTTTCAATTTCAGGGAGTTTTTTTAAAAAGTTAAATAGGTTCTTTCATTATTCAGTGGGTTTTTTTCATTATTGAATGGGTTTTTCAAAATTTAGGACGTTTAAAGTTCAAACTAGATGTAAAAATTAAAGAAGATTTTTTTAAAAATTTCAGTGGAAGTTGAATAGATTTCTTTCAATATTGAATGGGTTTTTTCGAAGTTTAGGATATTTTTTACAATTTCAGTGGGTTTTTTCAAAGCTTAAAAACTTTGAAAAAACCCACTTAACTGTGGAAAAACTGACATTATTTTGACAGAACACATTTAACATAGATAGAACTCACTAAAATTTGAAAAAACCCAGTTACTTTCTAGGTGAAATCCACTGAATTTTGAAAAAACCCACACTTTTTTTGAAAAAACCCAGTTTTATGTGGGTTTTTTCAGGGTTTTATTGAAAAAACCCGAAAAAACCCAACCCGCTTGGGTTTTTTCAAAAAAACCCGGGTTTTTGCCAACCCTGAACTAAAGGCATGCATTTGTTTTCTTTTCTGTAATATGTTGATTAAAATAAATTCAAAAGTTATTTAGTTGTATTATAGATACATTTGGAACTTTACGAGTTAAAATTTTTAGAACTTAATCAAATTTTGGAGATTGATAAAAAATCCATCGGAGGTTATTTAGGGTTTACAGCAAACAACCCTTTTTAGAAAGTTCCATACCTATCAAAGTAAACATATTTTTAGGTTTAAAAACGATGTTCCTTTATTCATAAAAGAAAATTAAATATCTCCTTTTTTGCGTCAATTATGTTGAATACTAACTTAAAATTAATAAAAATTCAACGTACTTAATAAGGAAACTCTTCCCTGTATTGAAGAATTTGGAAGCAGCATTTGGAAAAACATTTTTAAATGAACTCTTAAAGCAAAAACAGCTTTTCCCACTCAATTGGCATTACTTGAACTAGTTTAAATGGTTGAGTAGATTTTACTATACATACGTAATTAATTTTAAATTTAAACGAATGCATGTCAAATGAATGTTAACAGGTTTTTCTGTTTATCTAGGCTTATCTTTTTCATCTTTTGAACTAAGCGCCAAAATTCAGAAAATTGTGAATAGATTTATAAAATGATGATTTTTTAGTCATTAGATTAGTGATTTAGTCGTCTTACTTTCACATCTTACGCTTGTTACTCACCGAAAAAATTATCCCCCCTGAATAACTCTCCCCGATATTTCCGTATCTAAACTCTCGTTCACATAAATGCCACTTACCCCCTATTTAACTCTTAACGCACCTCCCAGAGCATGATGCTACGACACCGGCAGACGAAAAATAATAGTGCGCGACGAGGGATCACAAATAGGCCCCTGATCGGAGAGATTCCACCGGAAGCCATACGAAATTGAAATTTCTTGTCCTCTGGAAGTCGGGCGATAGGAAAATCGTGTGTCACATTTTTCCTCTGGATTCTCTTTGGAATGGCATCGATTTTTCGTTAAGAAATCCCACGAAGAGGTCGAAAGGCGAGCCTCCAGTTACAATTCGTCTTTTCTGCTCCCGAGACAAGCCACCTTGTTTTGGGAGGATTACGCGCAGGGCATAACTTCTTGTTAGTGTCATTCGGCCGGGGAATATTTCGAGAGCCAAATAGTTTCCCCCTTTATTATATTCCCGAATTCCTCCCCTCCTGCAAAGCCGCGAGAAACCTCCCGGTAGTCCATCTCCCGGTTTTTTTATTCGCTTTTTAATAAAGCGCCTATATCGGGTTGCAGGGTGGATGTTTTACTTAGCAGCAGAGGCAATTCGCAATGGAAGGTGCGTCTTTCGAGATTGTGCGGAAGGAAAATGGAAGAGCCGCATTTATTTTGTGTCAAATTTTAAGGCTACGGTGTAATTTATGGCCAGCCTTTAATATCAGTTTTTCCTAGGACTAGTCCAACCGTGAATATATTTATTTCCATTCGTTCAAATAGAAATAAAGTGCAAATTTCCTTTTTTCAGTAAACGTAGGGGGTTACAAGCATGACACTCAGTTTGATCGTCCTAAATTATTAAAATGTAGTTCAATGTCATACTGAAAATTAATTTAAACCTTATATATTTTAATAATGAAACTTCTAGTGCTTAATCTTTTAAATGTATTATGTTTTTTTGAAATGGGTTTCATACAAGAAACATTCTATATTTTTAATAAAGCAAGGTAGACTTTGTATTTCAGAAACTCATTTCTTTCTTATTTTGAATCGTTACTTTTATTTAAAGGTGTTGTAAAGAATACAATGACACTTATATATTAAAACTAAGAAAGAAATATTTAATTGAATTGAAGCAATGATAATGTAAATGCCACCTTCTTAATGTATTCTGATTACTGAAAATTTATTGTAAATTTCAATTGATAAAGATTTTATGAATATTCATTATTTGAATTCGTAGTTAAACTAAAATAACTAGTCAAAATCAAATACGTTTGGTATGATTTAGGCCTTGATTAAATCTTGCTCACTGTCTTGAATAGGTAGTTCGTATCTTTAACCCTACAGTGCATACTGTAGCCATTTGGCTACACGACATTTTTCCCTATTTCCTACTCGAACTTCCATTTCCAAACGACAACACCATGCAATAAGTATGATAAATATAACATTTCATTGTATTAGCACTTCAGACTGCCAGTAGATAGTAGCAGGGGTACTATTTTGAGACATTAGTTAGTAGCTAGTGAGACGAAAGTCAAGACACAGAAAACGCCAAAATAAAAGGACCATATATATTTTTAGAGCATTTGGTTTTATTTCACTTTACAATTAATTTCACAAGGGACACAAATTAATTTCCGAAGAGCAAAGTTTTTTGTCAATTAAAAGTAGAAAAATTAAATTAATTTTTTTAGTATTTTTTTTACTAATTTATACCATAATAGAAGACACATAAATGATTTTCAAGTGAATTTAAAAAAATATGCATTGTAGGGTTAAAAGACCTACTGGACCTCCATTTGTGACACTATTCCCTTCCCAAAACATCACCCCTTAGCGAGACAGCTAGATAACCTTGCTCGTTCAATCGACACCTCGTTTACTTGGGCACATCAATATTTACCGGAGAACCTTGCTATGTTGGCATTTACTACTGCTGTTACGTAGTCACCTGCTCCATTGCGTGCTTGAATTTCATCTCTAATGTGAGACACGCCGCAATTTGTCCAATGGAACGAATCGATGTGCTGAAAATCAATTTTTCGTTGACGTTATCCGGATGCACGCTTAGATATTTTTTTTAGAAATGTAACATTGGTTCAGGTTTAACTATTCTTCCCCAATCTGAACTTCGATTTTTTAGTAGTTGTATGCCTTAATACCAATTAAACTTTCCTTTTTAAAGATAAAGTTAACATTGGCCAAAACTATGGATGTTTTGTTCTTAAAACCATAAAGTAAAGTCAACATTTTATTCAGTTATTTAATGTGCTGTAAATAGGTTTCACCAGCAGAATTAAATTTTTAACTTAGACATGCCCATTATCAAAATCTTTGTTAATTCTAAACTGCATTCAAAATGCGAAAGGCTTGCGAGGTATTTCATTTGAATTCTTAGTATCATCTCCGTTAAAATTTATTTTCGTAACCTTAATTGGTTCCCCTATTCTCTCTCTCTTTCATTTGTCTATGAACATCTCCTGGAAAAGCACTCTTCTAAAGACGCATCAAAGTCGGTGATCAAAAGGGTAATTAACTAACCTTGATTCTATTCACTTTAGTGCTAGTCTAAGGTTGAAAAGAAAGTGCTTCCAGCAAGTTGGAGTGTTTACTGGAAAAACATTGTTCCCTAAAGATGTGGGGGAAGTTGCGTACAACTTTCCTGATCCTTTGTGTGCCCTTGCTGACTAATACCTTTCTATGCTTTAAAAGAATATTTGAACTGATAAATAGTTAATTCTACTCGTGGGTCTTCACCATCTTTAATATTTTAAATAAATTTTAACTTTGTTGTTACACCGTTTTTCTTTTCACCGCGTACATTCACCTTTCTAATTACAATTTTTAATACTTTAGTATTTGGATCAATGCCCTGCTTTAATTTTATAATTTTAATGAGAAACACCTTGGCTAAGGCTATAGTGGTAATCAACAGCATATCATTCAGTATACTATTTTAATTTTTGATACTGTAAAACACCTTTTGCATCTACTTAACACGACGCACTTAAGTAAGGATTCATTTTTCCTCGTTTAACATCTATTATTGTTCTGACCTTGGAAATAAAATTTTGTTCTTTTTATACCTTGAATTGCTTAATTTTTCCTAAACAGTCGTATCCGGGATTGAACCTTTTTCATCCATACATTTTTAACAAACTTTTTTTACTAACTATTCAGCACGGATAAAATAATCCCTAACTTAAACAAAACAAGCATGGTAATAAAATGAAGAATCTTTTCATCTATGAATCAAATGAAATACTGAAATAGTTATAAATTCCGATTCCATTTTCGAAACCATTAAAATCGTTTTTTTACATACTCAACTTTTCGGATCCTCAGCAAGACCAACCGGACTTACCTTCAAATTCGCGTTACATCTTCCTCTCTCCTGAATACCATAAATTTGCATTCGCCCCCCCCCTACCTTGCACCATCCAATCTCATGTGTGAACATGGCATGACCGAGCAGCATGTATTGCAAGGTACCCTCGCTCATCAGTCGCGCCACGAGAAAACCAGGGTCTAAACAATTTCCCTCAAAGCGTCGGAATTACTTTTCAATTTTCTTCTCGCGAAACTCCTTTCAGAAAAGCTGCTCTCCTGTCAAGGGAGGCTCTAGCCGCGGGCTCTTCCGTCAATAGGCTTTTTCCAGCGAAGGGGGAATAATTACCTTTGTATGACGACTGTTATCAATTAAATTCCGCATTTAGCCCCCGTTGTGCGTTTCTTTCCGCTGGCTGGGGATTGTCCGCCTCCTCGACTGCGGTCCGTGCGTGCTTTTTTGAGGCCGTGGTGGGTTTGAATGAAATTTGGGATTATTATCTTCCGCTCCCGCGAGCGGCTTCTCGAACGGGAGGGAGATAATTCTCGCCTCGCCCCCCGAGTATTGTTTCCGATTCCCATCAAAAGTGAATAGTTTTAAATCTTTACCAATTAGCTTGAAAAATGGGAAGTTCTTCTCATCGGGCTTTCACAAAAGGGCTTTTGCTGAGCCCTTCAGCTTCTCTCCGCGGTGTAGAGTGTATTGGATTCTGCGTGTTTCAGATTCGTGTGGTTTTGTGTTTGATTTGGTTGTTGAAGGCTCCGCTGTTAGATACAGAGTTGCAAATATTTTTATTTATGAGCATTGTATATCAAGTACTTTATGAATTCATTTTCATGTCATTACTTGCCATGATACAATGCTTTTGGATGAGTATCTTATATAAACTTAAATAACTACATTTCATCCGGTTTAACTCTAGTGCACGCTTAAAAAAGCAAGTTTTGTTCTTTAAATAAACGTATTTGCCCAGTTTTACTTCTTTTTCCTAGTTTTCTGAACCATTTAAGAAATTTACTAGATTGTCATGTGTGTTTCTTGATTTTGGCATTGCATCAGTACTATAAACGGATTCTAAATAACTTAATTTCATGCTGGTTTTAAGTAAAATTTTGAAACTTTAATGGATCTTTAAATGGTTGGAAATTCAGTATATAATTTTTTATTACTGTATTTGTAATTATAATGCATCACAAATCATTTCTTTTTTTGTTTATTTATTTGCATTTACCTCATCTCAGTTTAACTTTCATAAGCACTTAAAGATGTAATCAATCGCATGTAAAACTCAAAAAACTTTTGGTACCATTTATCGTCCGAGAATGTTTTTTAACCTTAAATTTGTCCTTTTAATATTTATGAAGTTTTAGTTGGAGAAGTTTAAATAACGGACTTTGTTTACGTGTAAAAATGTACTGAAACATTGGAAAGTAAGTTTAGAGAGTCTTTTATAAAACTCTTTTGATACGAACATTCAAACTTACTATCTCCTCTAAATTATCACCCAAGATTAGGGAATCGTATTTCTCCACACACATGCTCAAGATTCTGCATAATTCCTGAACGCGCTGTTTTCTTTGAACTTTATATAAGCGTGAATTCCTCCCTTTGAGATCGAATTAAGCTCTCGTCCTATTGAAACGTGAGTTTCTAACTGATATACGAATTAAAACGAGAAATGGCGGATATCTAGCAACTAGCCGGCTATCTATAACGTTCGGTTCAACTGTCTCTTGTTTTCCATTAATTTTCGCAAACACAAGTAGCGAAGTTATTCGTGTTGTGATAAGAGATGTTTGGTAATTTTCTCTTAGCCGTTCCAAGGGTAATCCGTTAATGGAGTTAACGTGTCACTTCGTGACTCGTAGTTCGAGTTGCAGTAGCAATTAAAAGCACGTAAAAGGGATTCGTCAGTCACGTCACTTTTGCTTTGATTCAATCTATAGGAAATCTTTGACATCTTGTACGAACGTGTAGTCATTTTAAATAGATAGAATGAGTGGTGGAGTTTTAACTGTATGGGCCATAATTAATGCTAAAATAACCTCTTTCTTTGAAACTTTCCTAATGATTGTAGTGTAAAGCATATTTATGCACGTTTCATAGTATTAAAGAGTATAGTATTTATTATATTATTTAAAAGTTTTCCCCAGATATACATGTGCTCGCATTATTAGTATTGGACATTATTCCCCATTGGACACACTCATTGTATGAATTATTAGATATCCTGAAAAAGAACGACGCCCTTAAATTCTACAAAATCACACGAGTCTTGCGAGGAAGTGCCTGGAGTGTCAGAACTTAGTCTTGGGAGAAAGCGAACGCTCAGTGAACAAGCAAGTCTTGCAGAGAAGCGCACATTCAGTGTACTGGCAAGTCAAACAAGTCTTGCGGGGAAACGCATTTACAGTGTAGGAAGAAATCAAGCTGGTCTTGTAAAAAACAAACTTACAGGTAGATCTAGGAGTGTTAATTTCGCTCTTACGAAAACGCGCTTTTTGAAACTCTACACCTATCATTTGAAAATGCTGTCAATGGGTATTCTTATAAAAGCTTCATCAGAATTGTTACTGGGAGAGCGATTTGAAATTTAATGTCAAACCTCTCTGAGCGTGGAAATTCGTCATCAGCTCGAAACGGATAAATGACCAGCTCGAGTGCTGGGGCCCTGCTCTAGAGATAGTGCTGATCAATATCGATTGTAGAAATCTGAATTTGTTTCCAGCCCAGCAGGAACAAAAGCGTACCTCGGAAAGCAATTTCGAAGAGGGAAGGCCGTCTAATGCCTGCCGAGATGTCACCCAATTTAGCCATAAAACCCCCTCTGTAATGTAAAGTCGTCCTTGGACGCATTTTAATTAAAGTCAGTGGGCTGTATCAATGTACGGTAATCAGCGTGTCCAATTAAAAGGGGGCGGCGGAACTTTTGCAGGTTAATTTACAGTTTCCGTCCAGCTATCAGTGCCTTTCTTTTCATTCCTTATCTCCCTTTCTTTTGTCTTAATGCCCGGATTCCGAAAGGGCCAGTAATTAACCTAGCTATTCGTTTCTTCAAATCGCTGGCTGACGAGTCGGGATAACATTTTTTCTCCGGCCGCCCCATTATGCAAATGAGCAGGGAAGAGTAAGTCTTTTATAATGATGGTAAAAGAATTTCCAGGCCCCAAAGAAATGGCCCGGCCACTAGTTTTGGGTGCGTGATTATCTCAAGGGCCGGCTGACACTAATAATGCTAAGTTAAATAGTGTCGTTTCTGCTCTCCTTAAGCTTATGAAGAAAACTGAATTTTCTGTTGATTGAGCGCTCAGCGGGAGATCTTTTTTCTTCGTTTTTTAATTTCGGCATCGCTCTAGCCGCCAAAACAAACGGGACTTATGAAGGAAACTTAAAATGCCTCGTTACTCTGTTTTCGGGGCTTATCTTTGCGCGTTTGGTGGGCAGTTGACTTTTTAACGGGTTAAATTGGGTTTCAGTTAGGGCTTTATCTGCGCGTTTGTTTTTAACAATGTGGTGTTGTTTTAGCACGTTCGTTGCTGTTGAGGCGCTTTTTTCAACGGGACCTTTTGCGTTTTTGATGTTTCCTTTTTATTTCGTTTATAATAGATGGAAAATGTGTGCTCTTTTAGAAATAAATTCTAGCAATTGTTCTTGTGTATGTAGTTTTATCTACGCGCTGTATGCCGTGATCTTTTTCGTTTTAAAAGTGAAAATATTCATTTTGCGGTTCTGTTTATTTTTTAACGATGGAAATTTCTCCGTAAATGGCATTCCAGAACTTTACTATTTCTAAAATTGTATGATGCATGCTCTCTAACAATGTTTCCAAAACCACCTGGTTACCCTCTTTCATCTACTTACATTTATTTTAGTTAATGAATTTGAACAGCTATTTTGTTCCTTTATTTTTCTAAAAATGTTACTTTCTTTTCATTTCGTCATTCAATAAGTTCTATGTGGCTAAAGACATAAAACGCTACTTAACTCTGATCCTCCTTCACCAATATTACGTAGCAAACGTCTTCAGTCCCCACTAAACGCTTAGAATCGCCGCGGTGAATAATATTTCCAACTAAGCAAACTCGATCCGCGGCCGCTATCTCGCCTTCGCTGATTCAATTTTAAGGTTTTCCCGCGGCCATTATTGTTGCTGTCAAACATCGGTCAGCACAAAATGAGCCCGTTCCTCGCCGCCAATAAATGGATTGGAGGGACCTTCTGTCAGGAACTGATTTAAATGTGCGCTCGCACTGCATTGTTCGTCGGGTATCGTTAATCATTATGTCTGCAATTTGCTATCAGTTTTATGACCTGATCCCGTAACGGACTGTTGGAAGTGGAGCTGATAATAAAGGGATTTTTCTGTCAGGTTTCACCGAAAGCTTTTGATCAATAAGCTCCTTAATTTCGGGCTTCTCGTTTCGTGGCGCGTGCGAGTTTGTTCCCGCTGATTATGCGTTTGCTGGGGACGTACAAATTAATGCCGGCTGGGTTTTGGTAGAAGGTTAGGTCAGGAAAGTTTTCAACTTCATAGTATCTGTTCTGTGGTGCGTTTTTCCATATCCGGTTTCGATTTTCAAGTCTTGTTACGAAAATACTATCTTTTATTAAATTGTTCCAGATGCAAGGAAAGTAAAACTAATAAAAAAGCTTTAATTCGGAACAATTTAATAAAACATCGTTCTTTTGTAACAAGACTTAGAAAGCGGAACAAATACGGAAAAAATCAATGAACGTTGGCAGCTAGTATGTTATTCTTTTCATTTAAATAACTCAATAGTACCTATTGGCAGAAAAAATAGCATTTTTTTTCATTCTCCCCCCATCTTCTATACGAAGTTTCAGCTTAACAAAAATAACAACAACTATTTAAATTGACATTAGTTAAATATTAATTTTCCTGAGTTTACGGTACAAAAGTTAAATGGTGATTAAAAAATGAAATTAAGTAATTAAAGGATGTTTAAAAAATATCGACGAAATTTCATGTTTAATGTATAAAATGAAATATAACATATAAAGGCTCAGAATATATTTTTGTCTATTTTGCAACAAAATTAAGATAAGAATAAAAATTCAATTAAAGTATTATCAACTTTAAAAATATAATGAATGATGATCAATTTCAAGAATTTTAATGGGGTCCAATCAAACTGGTGGCTGATCTGCGTTTTATACGTATAGGTTGTCGGTGTAGTCCCATGTCGTTATAAAATTGTTTCTTGGGGTCTAGTCATCGTTTTTAGATATTTTAACCTTTTAAAAATCATTGGTATTTTTGCAAGCTATCAATGTTGTTATAGACCTTCCTTGTCTTGCGAAACAACCGCAAGTTTGAAAAAGGAAATGAGTCCAGGATTTTCCCCCTCTTCAACATTTCTGTTCATAATGAAAATACAATTCAACCTCGCTTATGATGGACTATCTCATTTTAGTGTATTTCTTCATTTGTCTGTAAAAACATTCAAATTATGGATATCGGTTATTTAACCAAATAAAATTATATCACTCAAAGTGTGTGACTAGGGATAAAGTTGACCATCTGGTTATAATAGACCTACTCCCAGTCACAGCAACGTTTGTTAAAATATATCTGTTTTAGTGAACTTGGTAAACTACTTATTTTATTTATTCCTACGATATGTCACTCTAAAGTGGTTCGACTGTACTAACATTCACCTCAAAAGCGACTGCACTTCAAATGCATACGTCGGCTATACCTTAAAACGAAAGTCTCCTATTCGAGAGCTGTCTACCTTAATGAACCCCATAAGTTCTCGCCCGCTGTAGTGAACCCGTTCTCCCCTTCAATTACGCTGCCCACTGCTTCTCGTTTCCTGCGAGGGGCGCTTGTCTACCAGCCGATTTCGGCGGGACGCTCCCCGAATCGCAAATCAGTTTCACCGAAAGAACCTGGCGGGATTAAGAGTGAAACGCATCTTAATCCCCCATTACACGTGTAGACTCCATAATGCATTAAAGAATGAATGAATGAATCCGTTGGCAGGGCTGCACGTTATTTGGCTTAATCTATTTTAAGACTGGCGACAATTATTCTAGGAAATCAGTCCCGATTGATTGGATTAGACTGGACTGTCGCCGCGCTTCTCCTAATACCTCTCTCTAGAATGTGGTACCTCCCCCCTTTTGTAATTATTTCTTTGAGGTGAGCTGGGGGCTTTTCATTGGGCTAATTAAAGTAAGAACTGGGACTTATGGCCGCTTTAATTAAGTTTCGGTCAACGTGGAATCTGTCGGAGCGTTGTACGTTTTTAGTTTGTCCCTTGGCTTGTAATGAAAGTTTTGTGCTGCGCTTCAGGGGTATTAAGCTACGTTTTGTGTCTTCTGTAAACTACTCTTTTGAAGTGTACATACCGAAGGAACACATGCAAGATATTGCATGCATTTTATTCCTTTGTCTCCAATTAAAATTCTCCATTAGTACTCTCTCTCTCTCTCTCTCTGTACGGTAGCTGCTATGTGGAATCTCAATTTCAAAGCTGGACGTTATAGATAGTGGAAGAACATGACTTGCAGTGACCAATATTAATGGAATATGTGTATTCAATTACTAATGGCTTCTACAGCTCTGAAATTGGGACTGCATAGAGGTGGGAGTACCAGGAAGTGTATATAACGCTGTAATAGACCCTCAAAGTAAATATAAACGCCAACAGTATGCAGACGTATAATTTTATCTGTACCTTTTAATGCTTGAAAAATGTTGAAAAACATTAAGGTATACTATACATAGCTTCACGTATACCCTTGCATTTTCATTAAATGATTCAAAGTATGCATTTCCCATTGTCAATTTTGAATATTTATTATTATCTTTAAATTATATGAGATTAAAATGTGTAATGAAAACAATGCCTTGTAGAATATCCATAAAAACGAGTCAGTCATTGTTTTTATTCTTTGGACGTATTACAGCAACATCTATTGCCATTTTTTCTTGGGGCGCATTTTATATAAATGCCAATTAAAGGTTTGGATGTTTTTAAAATGTGTTTAGCTGTTCGGGGCTAAAAAAAGGAAACAAATTCTATCAAATACAATTTTCAAATTAATGTCAAGCTAATGCATCGATTTGGATGATTCTACTCTTCCGCGTTGTAATTGAACCGAGATATGCTCGTAATAGTTAAGACTCTCGAATACAGCCAATTAATATCTTATTCAAATCATTAAATACGAATCTATCTTGCCGAAATCAGGCCCACCCCAAATGGAAAGCGACGGGCAAAGTAGGATCCAAATAAAGGCCAATTTTCCGTCCATCAGGCTGCCGTGTGCTGTAATTATCCTCATAACTGCGGATAATTCTGCTTCAATCCAGTTTGCGAATGGCTCGAATCTGGCTTTATTGTGCACTTGACATGTTATACGGATGCTTCGGATGACGCGAAGGCTTTGAGGTGGGGTTGAGCTCCTTAGACACTCCACTACTGACTTGCCGGGCTCGCTATTATTTGTATATCTTAATATTTTGTTAGGCTTGTTGTAGTAAGATGAAGATGTTTTGAAATCTTTGTAAATTTTTAAAGTGGAAGAAGTAAGTGAATATAGTCAAACTAGTATAAAAAAACTTTAAAGTTGTGATTCTATTTTAAAATAGTTTGAAATATTTTAAGTACTGCATGCATTGTTTTCTTAAACAGCATTCCCAGTTTAAAAAAATCTAATATTTTTAGTGTACCTGTTATGATAATGAAACCATATTTTTCTAAATGAAATGCTTAGGTTATGCTCCCATCTGAGATTCCACAATGCTTTTTCCCTAAATGCGAAAGAAAACATCAGAATTCTAAAATATTTTGGATAGTTTTTGCAAAAATGCAAATAACGTTATAAGTAATATAATAATATAAGTACACCTGAATTTGTATAATAAGATTTTAAAGAAATATTTAGCATTCAGTTTGTTCTTTTGAAGGAATTTTTATTTACCCTAAACCCTGTTTCCCATATATTCAAACTTAAAGATTAATTTTTTTGTTGGCTGAAATTTTATAAGGTTCAAAAAGGGAACAAGTTCGTCAAATTTTTCAACTGTGAAATATTTTTGAATAAATTTGTATTTTTTCGATGATTATTCCGTACTCTAAATAGGGTTCTGAATTTCCAGTACAAAGTATGTGGTCTACAACGAAAATTCCATTACTTATACACCCCCCGATTTTCTCAAAACTTAGTTTTGGTCTTATCCCTTTTCAAACTGACGATTTAAAATAAGAACAAACCAAAACTCGAAACTGTCGCACTTACCGACCTACACAATCCAACCCCAGTTTTATCCCAAGTTCCCCGATCGCCTACCACTTTATCCCCAAATAAACGAGTTCTCCCTCCCACCGTTCGAAAGGGAAAGATGAATACCCTTCCCGACACCCTCATAACACCCCCTCGTATCGGCCGTGTATCACGATTTCGATAACCCCTCCCTTTCCATCTCTCGATCTAAACATCTCCCTGGCATCGATCCCTGGGAAATGTGTCCATAATCTCTAAAATGAAAGTCTTGTCTTCGGCCGAGTCAAGACGGCCTCCTAGGATTTCCGTAGCTCGGCATTATGTGCACCGGAAATAGGTTTATTTGCTATATATAGCTCTCTTCATTGTATTGGATGGGGCCGCAGTTTCAAATGAAGGAGGTCTGTGGAGATTACTTCAAACGATGAGACTCCTTTTCTGATTGCCCCCCGTCGAAAACCCTTCTTAGGCAGTATTCTTGTGTTCTGGTTTCCCCCTGCTTTTTGGTTCGGCGATTGCTTATTGTGGGAGTATACGTGTGTTTTTAATGGTAGAATTCTGTGCAAAAGGGTTTCTCACTATTTACGCTTTTGTTTTAAATGTAAGAAAAGCTTTATTTTAGTCAAGATTGAAACATAATTTTCCCATTTCACAAAACTGATTTTTAAGTAAAGAAATTTAAATTACTTTTGTATTACAGTAAATTCCCGTTATAACGAACTTCACGGGACCGTTAAATTTCTTCGCTGTAACGGTATTTCGATAATCAAATAATAACGGTTGGGGACTTTCGTAATAACTGGATTTTTCGTTGTACCTGTACAATCTAACTGTTCAACATAAATGGTTGGAAAACTGGAATGACAACGGCATAACTTTAAATCTGGCCCCTTATATCAAATTTCAAAAATTCACTTATTGTAGTGTCGTTACCTTCAAAAGTCGGTGAAATGAACTGGCTTTTCTAGACCTTGGATATTTTAAAAGATTTCTGAGTTTCAAATTTGGATCTTAATTTAATTTTCCCACCTTCCTACCTTACCTTCTAGCATCCTGTTTACCTATGCGCTTTACACAGATTCTCAATATAATTCTAATAAAATTTATCCGTATACATCAATTCATACTTTCCTTTAAGGATGGGCGTAGCGGTAAACCTTGTTCAGATAAAATGTGCTTCGTGCTCAGTTCATTTGATATTCCTAGAATAGTTTTACAAATTTTACGCGTTTAACGCAACTGTAGTAGCTTATAACGGGGAAAATATTAATGTTTTCTTTCCTTCCTTTAATACTTACAGAGTTTAAAGTAGTTTAATCTCTTTTTCAAGCCTTTTTCATTAAAAACAAAGTTTCTGACTCGAGTAAATTGAAAACAAGAGCTTTTTTAAAAGTCTGTATTACATTTTCGTTTTAGGTTATCTTTATTCTTTCTTTTTTGCTGTATGAAGCAAAAGCGTTTGGGAAGTTTTTGAACTTGACAAAAGTAAAATGTAAATCGATCCTTTCTTTCCTTAACTTTTATTGTGATACATTTCCTTGTAACCTCATATTTGTCCCAAAGTTTATACAGTTACTCGTATTATTGAAGGTTGAATAGAAAATCAATTCAGAAAACTGAACCACGAAATCCAGTTTATTCGTTAACTTATTTGGTTTTTAATGATTGCAAAGTTTTAGGGATGTTTTGTGTTTGCTTTTCTAATAATAACCAACTTTCCTCTTTTTCTGATAACCCAATGTGTATTATATTTTTCATACCTATAAAGCGTTCTTTCGTAAGGGTTTTTTTAGTAAAAATTGTTTGTTAGGCATGTTAAAAAAACTATTACATTAACTTTTTTTGTAAAGCTGTTTATTTAATTACTCTTTCCTGTTTTATACATTTATAAAGACTATTTCATTAACTATCATGTTCTGTAAAATAACTGTACAGGATTTAAACGAACATAATAACTTGCTACTTTATCCAAACTGTTATGCTTTGAAAATTTCTTCCAAAATTAAGGGTATTTTCTTAAGTCCATCTATCTGAACTATTATGCTTTCGAAAGTTATTCCCCAAAACTTTCTCGAGTTCGTGACATAGAATAGAACTTTTCTCGCGACTTCCAACCAAGAATGCGTATTTCATCCGATACATCCCCCTGCATGAATTTGAGAAAGTTCGCCCCTGGGGAGAGCGATTTGGCCCCGGCGAGAATTTTATTTCATAGATTAGATCCGAGTGTAGAATACGTAAACCCCTTTTGTTTCCTTTTTTCTCTTTTTAAGCAGATTGCCTCCGAAATGCGGTGCGAAAAAGTTTTTTAAGATGGCTTCCGACGCCGGCCAATTCCGCAAAAATTTCTTTCTGCGCCATTTCCCCTGTGAGGACCATTTTATTTCCTGTTCCCCTCCCATCGCAGTCCAGTCGTAAAAAAGAAGCCCGCGCAGAATAAATATTTCGATATTTTCGCCGCTCCACCCTCCGAAGCGAATGTTTCTGGTGTTTAAAGGCTTTTGATTTTACGTTTGTCCTGGTTTTTCCGTCCGATTTCGTTGCCCACCTCTTTCCTTTGGGTGATTAGTTTTCTGGACAACAGATTCGGGGAGTTTCTCCCCTGTGGAATAGAAATACTTTATGGTTAGCTGATTTCTGATGTTCATATTTTTACGAATCGAGTTGGAAAAATAGATATCCCAAAAATGGTGACCTTAAAATATGAATACTAAACAGCACAAATTGAGGTGTTTGCAGCAACAAGGAGTTAACTCCTATGAAAAACTGTTGGAGTTAACTTTTTGATGCTGTAAGCTTCCCAATTTTCTCTTGTTTAGATGGTATTTGTCTCGTTTGGGTCATACTTATGTAGTAGTTCTTTTGCACGCTAAAATTAGAAAAAATACCTACCCAACCTACCTTTATGATGTCTGCACGCAGTAGTTCTAAATCCATTGAAGTAATGAAACGAATATATATTATAACGATACAGGGGTAGAATCTCAAACATCTTGGCTGTTGCAAAATGTCCTTATTAGTCTTCGAAAATCATATTCTCCGAAACCCATAACAATGTCTATGAAACTATGAACTTGTTACAGTGTTTTCCAACGTTCATACGGCATCCTTCTTTGACAAGCTGTAGTACCATAATCAATTTATCTAAACCTAAACTAACGACGAGATTTAACTATACTTTCTTCAAACCGACAGCATCGAGTGTTTAGGAGGTCTTCACTCCTTCCACCTGGCTGATGAGAAGAAACTCCCTCCTAAGTAATCTCGTTAATCACACAACTTCAGATGAAAACGTTTACTTTGCCCGCTCGTTCAAGGGGATGGGAGGGGGGCACTCGAATAAGTTTTCTTCTCACCCGGAGCGCTGAGCCAACACCGCCAAAAAGCAAAGGCGAATTTCAATTAAAACCCCGCGCGGGAGGGGTTTATTGGTTAAAGTATCAGGTTGTGCGAAAGGATCTGATGCGGCACTTCAGCCCGCTTCCATTTAAATTTCGTCCATTGAGCAAAAATGGCCTGAACCGAAGTCATTGAAAATCTTCCCTTTCAAAAGACCTCTTCTCGGAATCTAATTCGCTCCCCGTAATTTTATGGCCGCGGATCGAACGTTAATGATTATGGTCTGGGCGCGCGCGCGGCAGTTCCCTGCTTTATTTTGAGAGCACACCTGTATGCCCCGGCAGTAGCGGTAATTGCCGTTGCCCCCCCCTCTCTCTCTCCGGCACACTTTATCCGATGAATATTTAAGCGCGGTGTTGTGTTTAAGTGATTTTGGGTGTCGGGTCTCTGGTGGAGAACGGGCACGGTTATTAGATTAGCGCGCTACAAAGAGTTGTGCTACTATGGGCGAAACCACCGTTCTGTTTGCGGAGCCCAATGACTTTTACCTTTGTTAAGGGCTGCTTCTCGTGACGGCTCTTCAATCGTGAGAGTTCGCAATAATTCTGCCGGGATTATCAGAGAACGAGTCTCCGAAAGGGAGCTTATCAGAGATTAACACAGCGACCAAGATTTACATACGATACGCTGCAAATGTTTAGGGATCAAAGTTGCGTTTTCATTTGGGGATCTTTTTACTTTTGAAGGGCCACCCATCCTCGTAACTCTGCTGATAACCAGAAAGAGTAACTATGGATATAAAACATCGTTTTAACCTATTGACAACTTCTCTCGATTTCGTATTATTAAAGTGGCTAACTTGGGGTAATTTTCATGTTAAGTTCCTAGCACAAATGTACCTTACACTCACCTTAAAGCTGTCACAATTAATTGAATAAAGTTATTTCTCCGCTCTTATAAACCTTCACTTTTTTTTCTTGGCTTTTGGAAACCCTATTTTCAAAGACTGTTAAAGGTTAGAAATGCGTTAAAACCAGGCGCGGATCCAGCACTGCTCCAAGGGGGTGGCACTTTTTCAGACAAGATCCCCTTGTGATATCGTTGGGGGTATGGGGATCCTCCCTTAGAAAAAAATTGAAATTTGACGTGTTAAAGTAGGGTTTTAACTCGTTTTTATAAACGTTTTGATTCTAAGGGGGCACTTTTCAACACCATTACCTTTACTTTTTGACCCAAAATGTCAAAATTTTGGGGATTTCCTACAAAAAATGAACCCTTACCCCATATTGATACTAATGGAGGTCCTCCCCCATAAAAATGTTTGAAATTAGGACCTGTAAAAGTTGGGTTTTTACTCATTTTTGAGAACCTTTTTGAGTCTCCAAGGGGGGCACTTTCCAGAGTGCCACCCCTGGATCCGCCACTGGTTAAAACAGATTAAAAAGTGCGAGAGGGCAGACGCTCCACTTCTCATTTTTGAATTACGATAAAATTCATGGTAATGTTAATATAAGCATGCAAATTCCATTTTTCGCCGTATTTAAACGAAGTTTACTTAATATAGCAAAACTAGTAAAACATATTCATGCATTAAAAGTGCTACATTTTGCAATTTTTCTTCTAAGTATACAGAGTGCTCTACTTTGAAGAATCCCGTGTATATAACATACATAAGCGTGCTTTTGTGAATGGCTTTTTGTGGGAAAATGAAAGAACAAAATTTCTACGTCGTGTTGCGAGTCAAAAACTCCGTTACTTTAAATGTTTTAAATTAGATTCTCCGAAAGAAACTAGCGACACTCTCACATCGAGGGAGTAGAGAGTTGCGCCATTTTATAAAAATAAACGGCGCTTTTTGAAGCCGACCGGATTTTTTGAATGCTCCCGAAAAAGAAAGGTACTGCATTAAATTTTTCCTCTCGTACTACATCGTTTACAAAAAGATGGAAGAAAAATTACAAATAAAATGCTTTTGAGGCTTAATAGATCAAATATGAAGAGCTGAATTTTTGGCCAACTTGAAGCGATGTGGTAAAACTAGTTTTTTTCTTTTGTTGCAGTTGTTCCAAGAAAGGACCAACTGCTGTTGACAGTTCGGTTTCGTTGAAAAATTTATGACTTGGGGCTTTCATGGAGGTTTAAAGTTGTGTCCAATATTAAAACTTGAACGCCTGTTTGTTTTTTCAGATATAAACATTTTAACTTTCCAAAATTTGGTATCCTGCTTTGACCGGAGAGTAAAGGTATATTTTATTCAGCAAAAATTATGCGATCATTAAATTCACACACGCATGTTTCATTTAAGAATATTATACTTTTGTGAAAGTTTAAGCTTTTTGAATTAACCATTAAAATTCTCAAAATGCAACTTTTTAATAAATGAAGACGTGCACTTTAATGGCGTGCCTTATTTTGTAAACATTCTCTTGACAACGAATTTAAGTCGTATATATTAGGTATTGAGTGTACTCGTATTATATTTACTCACCTGACTATATAGGCGGAAATGAATTATGTTTTAGGTAAGGTGTAAATATTTACAGTAATTATTAACACAGCTAGTATAATGGCGAAGTTGTAACGAATAGTTTATCTAAGAGATATCAATAAGTTATAAGTATCAAGTTGTGTTAGGATCAGTTACAAAACTTAAATCGTTCTGCCCGTCTCTGTTTTCTTGGTGAACTTAATTGAATGCAACTTTCCTCAATTCTTTCTTCTACGTATGGCTTTTAGTCCCGATTTATGGCCCGCGTAGAGATAATTTGGCGACTAGTTAATCAAGGCGCTTATTTGGCGTAATTTAGTGGCCCTGGGCGTAAAAGGTCATTTGCAGTCTGATCACGTTTGGGATCAAAGATGCGCTGTCTCTAAGAAATATGACCCACTTAAATCGCCGCACTCTGCTCTGTTTGTGGACCCCTCTTAATTGAACTTTTCTGCCGCACTTCGTCCAATCGGACCAAAAATCCGATTTGAATACCAGCGCTGCCTCGTTATTTTAGTACTTTCTCGATAAATGCTTGAGTGGAAATGCCGCTTTATCATGCGTTTCTTGGATTTCTTTTCGCTTTAGTGGGGATTTCGGTAAGTACTCTATAGGTTAGGGATTTATAGTTACTTAGTATGGTGTGTTGATAGTAAAGTATAACCCATCTCCAGCAGTGAATTAGCCCAAAAAAATGTGCTCTTTGGACGAAATTTACATTGAATGACATGTAAATTTATTGTTCGTAAACATTAAATAATTAAAAAATAAATTTTGATCGATTGAAATTTGATGATTATGTATCAAGAGTTATATCTATATCCCTTTAAGTTATATCTATCCCCTCCCCAAGTTATATCTTATCCCTTTAAGCTGGTTTCCCAAAATATTCAAAACCGATCTGCTCCCAAATCCTTTTCAAGCATTAAATCTTACACAAGATTTACTCGTCAATCATTTTTCTTATTGTTTTAACCCCTTATGTGTGTTGAGCTTTTCAATTTGTTGTACTTGGCATGATCAACAATTGAAAAGCTGGTTCTTTTTTACTTTAAACTGGTTAAAAACGCAGTCATTCACATATTCCGAGTTGACTTTGCTTTTTACGCCTGTAAAACGATTTTTCCTTTAGAGTAGTCAGTATGCAGCAAAACGAAGTTTACTCCAGCGTGCTTTGTTAACGGGGTTCTTACAGTTCAGCTGTCATTCGCCTCACCGTTTGATCTATTTTTCACGAGAAAGAAAAAAATGGACAACATTGTTGATAAAGATCAACATGTAAACGTATTTGCTTTAATTTAAATTTTATTTGGTTTATCGTCGTTTATTTACAGAGATCCCATCAGACAACAAATGTGTAAATTCTTAACTACCAGTTTGCGGTGGCTCAGGTCGTTAAAAGCTTGATAGCGAACAAAGGGAGAAATCCCCGTTATTCATTAAAAGTTTCCTAATAATTTCTTTTCCGCCCAGAGTCGTTAAAGTGCACGCCACTTCGGAATGGAGGGCGTTAAAAAATGTATTGAAGGCGGTCCCGTTCTAAAAGCATAATTACTGTTTTGGTCTGGTGGAAAGTGGTTTTTTTGTGCATTAAAATTTTTTGATCCTCGCAAATTGTTATTTAGTATGCAAACAAGGGACTAGGGTCACGTTTACCTAATCGCGAAGCATTTTGCTTAATTTACTGTCCACTTTTTGTAGCTGTTGTGTTCCTGGAGCTCGCAATTAACTGTCGAGTTTTTATCACCTCTTGCAATTAAAAGGAACCATTTTGCGAGAGAATTGAATTAAAGCGCTTTGTTTTTCTCTCCCCGCCTCTTATAAACAGGTGTGAGTAATTTATAAAAACGACTGGTTTTGGCAAATTTTCTGTATCGGAAGTGGTTTGCTTTTCTTTGAAGCTTGGATTTATATGGCGTTTTTCAAAGAAGGGTTTGAAAAAAGTTCTCTAGTCTTAAATTACTTCGTTATTTTGTCAAAATCAACTGTGAAACGCCTTGATTTTTTTGACCCACTTGTTAGAGATTGAACTAGTGTATGGCTTTATAAATTACCATACTTTTAATAGAACTTCAGTTTAATCACAAAATTTTTTTAAACCTGAAGTATTATACTTTCAATTTTAAATATAAATTAAACCTCATTTTAAACGTAAAAAAGTCATCCCGTTATTTACAGAAATGAACTTTGGGTTTACTTGGAATACTATTTTTTCATAGCAATTTACTTTCATGATTTTTAATCGCTATTTCTTTTTCAATGGAAAAGTATTCCCTCCCCTATTATTCATAAGTTTTGAAAAAGGGCTTTTTATATTTATTTAATTCCTTTTATAAAACGTATTTTATTAAAAACTTTCTTATAACTAGAAATAAGATTCTAATATTAAAATGTTTTCCCTTTAAACCTATTGCCAAGCCCAACAAGTGCCCATTTTACCTCACAGCCCAAAAATTTTATCAAATTACAAATAATATACCTTTTCTCTCTTTTTTTGTTGGACTTGTTCCCTTTAAAGAAAAATGTATCCGCACGCGTAAAAATTTTTTCCCAATATGATCATCTTTTCTGAAGGGCTTTATTACCCATCTATCTTCATATAACCAATGTAAAACTTTAAAATTGGTGAAAAAGGTATTTCTAAGGGATTTTCGATATTTTTTAGTTAACTGACAAAATTTGTTACAATATTTACTGCAACTAAATTAAATACGTTAACGAAATAAAGAGAGCATTTCCTTTAACTTTTCTTGTACCAACTTATTCCTAGAAATAAATCATCCCCTATGCATTTGAATACATAAATATGTACGAGGATAAAGGATAGCGATGTTTCTTAAGAATCACAAACAGCACTGTCACATTTCATTTTATACCCTCCAACTCGCGGCATTCCGGCTTCTGTGATCTCGATTATTCTGAGTTACCGACTCATCATATTTACTCCCCTTCAGTCTTAAAAGCCCTGAATGAGCCTCTTTGATTTCATTCAAAAGGACCCATTTTGATTCCCTGAGACGTCTTCTCTCTCTATTTCCGACACTCCAAAGGTGGCTCCCGGGGAAAAATGCCTCCCCGCGGTCCATATTTCGCTGGGACCGAAGACTCTCCCATCCTTTTAGCTTAAAGTCCATTAACGCTATCGATCCCGAAGAAAAATCCAACTTCGGCCTCATTTCCTGCGTCACCTTGAAATGACCAAAAAGCTTTTGCCCCTCGCCTTCCCTTACCTGGTCCGATCGAAGTGCTAAGTGTCCCCCGCAAGACTAATGAATTCTTCTAGCCGTTAAAAGCCCCGCGAAGAAAAAACTAGGTGTCCGCCTTTGTGAAATGTTAAATTATAGATGCGGCTTAAGCCTGCTTGAAGTCAACAAGCCTCCGAAATTGCTCGGCAATGGCCAAGCACTTAACTAGTTCCACAAAGTTCTGCGCGCGAGATTGCATCTTCCGATCCTTTAATAGGATTACATAGGCCTTTCAATCTTTCGCGTCAATTTTCTTTTGTTTTTATAGCCCCTTGTATAACTTCAATGAGAGTTGATTCGTTAATATCTGACTTTTCGCCATTTTGGGTCATGTTACCTTGACACTGAAATCTCACCTAACCTTAAGGTTTTTTAACTTGTTTCTCTGCTGTGTGCAATATTTGTAATCTAGTAATTTGAAGTGAAATTCATTAAATGTCTAAATGTAACTCTCATATATCATCTTTGTTATTGTCAAACTGTTGTTAACTGTATTCTTTGCATTCATGAGGCATATTTAACAATTCTTCTGCAATTTTTTTTTTATCTTGGCAAAAAATTTTATTTTTAAGATATCTTTCTGTCCGAGTAAAAATCCTCGTTAATCCTCATTTGCACTCTGCAATTTCCTTCTTGTGCTACTATAACGTTAAAGTTACTTTCATGTTTACTGTTTAATTAATTTTTCCGAGTTTAAATAAAATACAATCTGTTTTTTTGTGGTTTAAATTAGAAAACAATTTGAATGGAAACCATTTAGGTTGATCCTTTAAAGTAAAATTAATTTCAAATCGAAAGCGTGTCTGATTCCCTTTACTTTAAATAAAAAATAACCACTAATCTTTAAACGAATTCTTCATTGTCACGAACGATATTTTACAACTCATTAAAATCTTCCAAGTAAACGGGAGTTTTTGAAAGACAGCCATGGGATATCCATCTTTTTTAAGTATAAAGGCAGATAAAGTGATTCGTGCACTGCCAGAATAGTTTCTTTAATAACGAAAAGAGCTTAAAATTAGTATGGGTCCCGAGGCTATAAAGTTAAAATGCAGTTTCAAATACTTGCAAATTGTTGGCATATTTAAGATTATAAAAAAGGCTTCTACTTTTATCGTAATTCTTAGTATAAGGACTTAAACTTTGCAAAGATTGTTTCTTTTTATCCTTGAAGAGGAAGAAATTATGGGGCTCTAAAGATAGTGTTTTTTGCTCTTTAGATAGTTATTATGGATCCAAGTTTTGATAATTAAAAGTTTATTCTTATCGTTTCCTTCCTCAATGTTCAAGCTGTCCGGAAATCCCCGCGTAAAAATTCTTATCACCCGCAATATGATGACCAAATATGGCGGTGCTGTGTCACCTCAGCTTCGCGACTCCACCTCAGTCTATGCTCCACAGTCTTAAAGAAAAGCTGGTGTCTAATGCGATGGGAAAAATTGGATTAGACAGGCAAAGGGAGAAGTTTAAAAAAAATCCCTAAAAAATAGCGCCGCGAATATGAAAACAAAGTCTTTTGAATCCCGCTGCAAATGGATTTACCAAAACCTCGTTAAATTTCAATAATCCTAAAGTCTTCGTCGTCGCCCGTAATTTGTTTACTCTTTTCAGCCATGTGGATGATTTAATTCTACTTCCCCTCCCCCGGACTTTTTTTCCTTCCTCTTTGCGTTTTAAAAGTCATTGATTTCGACGCGTCTAAACATGCTCCGTCTGCTGCTGTAAAGGCGCTTTTGATTCGCTTGATGGAGGTTTGAAAAGAAACTTCCCCCTCCCCAGAAGTTGTTTTCCCCGAAATGAATTCCCCGGTCCCTCTCACTTCCCCCTGGAAAAATGGGAGCTGGAAAAAAACTGGATCTCAAATATTTGTTTCCGAGTCGTCATTAAAGCGGACCCGGAACTCTTAATTTGATTTCCGGAGATGAGTGTGTGTCCACTCGCTCTTTGATCCGCGGATTTCTTGATGATTTCGCTGACGAATTAACTCTGGAGTTGGCTGACTACTGCCTTAATGGCTTCGAAATCTCAGGTGCTGATTTCTCAGCGGCTCTTTGACAAATTAACGTGAAATATCGGGTGGGGATGACTGCTTTAGCGTTTTCATTATTAATCTACGGTGCGAATTTTTAAATGATTATTTGGCTGACGTGTTATGATTCGATGATTTAATTGGCTGGTATTTGATGTTGGCTAAAATCAGCCAAAAGTTGATTCATAAATTTTGCATTTATGGGCTTAAATTCTCCTTTTGATTATCACATGTTGAGTCTTATTACATAACCATTGTTGTCTTATACATAACCTGAGTCTTATTACATACCTTGCTCTTTTTTTGTGTCTCAGTAAGATGAATCAACTGTGTGTGGATAGCTCTTTTTCAATGTTTAATTAAATAGGAAGGGGGAAAAGTTGCGTTTTTATGTCGATGGATATGTACTTACAATTTACACTTGTGTCCAAAAATTGAGGATAATTTGATTTTTTGTGGGAAAATGACACAAATCTTAGTTCCTGAAATGAAATTTTTGAAGTCCCTAGGCATAAGTCGAAACACACCCATATGCCTGCTTCCAAAAATATGGTTACCGCACACTAAGAAAGGATCCAAGAGCTAAAATACATCTAAAAGGGAGATTAAAGAGAGGTCAGTTAAGCTCCAAATATCATACCAAAAATCATGCAGAGTTAAGGAATATCAGCCTTTACAAGTAACAGAAAATGGCCATCTCTCACAAGAACGTTTCTGCTGCTGTTCCGAATTTGGCTGGAACTCCATTATCAATGGAGGGCCTCTGTACCCCCTTAAACTATTGTTAGGATTAGGATAATTTGTACTCGAACCACATATTTATATCCTTAGAACATCATACGGCATGAATTTTATTGATTTGTGTCAGTTTTCAAGAATATAAATATCCTTAATTTTCGGATATGTGTAAATATACTTTTTTATGCATCCATTTTCAATGGATTTGGATCTAATGGGGATATAATAATGATGGGATCCAAAAAGTCTAGCCGTAGTTGAAAGGCATTCCATTTCTAATGTTGAAATGTCTATGCGACATCATTAGCTAGGTATCTACTCTCTACTCAAAGACGTGGTCTAACTGCTTTTAAACGAATAGAACTGGTTGTTTAATGTTAACTCACATCCCTTACATGTTGTCATAGAAACTGATCCGTCCTCGGTCGGATGCTTTAACCCAGTTGAAATTTTCCTGAATACTCTTCGTGTGTCGTATTTCACTCTAGAAGAACGGTTTGTGTAATATCTTTCTTTGGTCTACGTCGTTAGCAGTTGCGAAAATAGATCTGTTGAATATTTTTGTATAAAATCGCCACCCATCTCAAAACATTGGACATAAACGTCTATGCAAAAAAATAGCTCCGAAATTTTAGTGTGTACTGTAATGAGAAAGGAAATGCGTATGCAGAACGGGTGTGTCTCGATTGACCGAAATCCATCTTACCGAAGCGCCTCTTTCCCGAACGCCACAAGCCCGAACGGGACACTTGCCCGACAGGACTTCTTACCGAATGGGACACTTGCCCGACAGGACTTTTTACCGAACGGGACACTTGACCGACAGGACTTTTTACCGAACGGGACACTTGACCGAACGGGACTTTTGACCGAACGGGACACTTGACCGAACGGGACACTTGACCGAACGGGACACTTGACCGAATGGGACACTTGACCGAATGGGACACTTGACCGAATGGGACACTTGACCGAACGGGACACTTGACCGAACGGGACACTTGACCGAACGGGACACTTGACCGAACGGGACTTTTGACCGAACGGGACACTTGACCGAACGGGACACTTGACCGAACGGGACACTTGACCGAACGGGACACTTGACCGAACGGGACACTTGACCGAACGGGACTTTTGACCGAACGGGACACTTGACCGAACGGGACTTTTGACCGAATGGGACACTTGACCGAACGGGACACTTGACCGAACGGGACACTTGACCGAATGGGACACTTGACCGAACGGGACTTTTGACCGAACGGGACACTTGACCGAATGGACTTTTTACCGAATGGGACACTTGACCGAACGGGATTTTGACCGAATGGTGCGTTTGGCCAACAACTCACTATGGTCACTCATTTTAAATATGGGCTTTCGATTTAGGTGTCTTGTTGCTTGACCACTGGTCAAGATTACCTCTATGGCTAAAATCATTATAAAATTAATTTTGGAGATGTTGATTGATATTTTGTAATCTTAACAGTTTTGACATGTGTCTTTGGTTCCGGTGAACGGATACTTTTGGGACACACTGTACATAAATTAATTTATACTCAGTTACCATTCTGTAAAAATTTTAATTAAACTACCTTATTTATTACTATTATATGAACTAAACGTTGAAAAAAGTGTTTTGTATTTATGGAAAAGAGTAAAACGCAAATAAGAGCATAACACAGGGGACTGTGTATTGTCATTCTCCTAAAATTGCAACTTCAATTTAAGAGATTTTAATTAAGATTTCTTTGTTATTTATCCTATAGGTATCATGATTAGAAAATTAAGGATGCGAATCTAAAACTTGTTTAACGCTTCTTATTTAATTCCAAATATTATATAGTTCGCACTCTATATACTTCATATTATACTTAACAATTCTATTTACTTTTTTAATATACATTACTCATTACTTCATTAAAAAGAAATTGATATTTCTTAGCAAAATTAATATTAATTTATACTTGACAAGTTCCTGATACGTATTTTTTTAGCCTAGCTTCAAATTTTTTAAGGATTTGAAAATGAAAGGAGACTGTTAAGAATAATATTAATTTATAATTACAAGGGATGAAAAATTGTATTATAATTTTGTAATTAGTTTTCAGATTGCGGGCTTTTAATTGTAAGTATCTATCTGGAGGTTAGAAAAGCAAAGTGTAAATTTTGACCTTTCAACAAACTTGCACAAGTATTAAACTATTTTCAAAACATAAAAAAATTAATCAGTTTTTTCCCGGTGCATGAATGATACTAGAATGTCCTATTTTTACAGTAAGATAAAGTTCTTTGCATAAAAATTAAACGCATATTTCCGATTCAAGCATGGAAGACATCAGTATTTCATTAACCTAATACATTTTTTAAAACGTAATTTATTATCTATTTTTCGGTAAAATCAGAAACTACCATCTTGACCAGTGGACAACCGGAAAATGTTATAGGTCTCAAGGTGTTTGGTTTGAGCCCCCACATGACCTACTTCAGTGCCAAAGCAAAGAAGTTACAGAAAGTGGACCGGACTGACCAATGGTCAGCTGGAACCAAAAACACATGTCAAAACTGTAAAGATTACAAAATATCAATCAACATCTCCAAAATTAATTTTATAATGATTTTAGCCATAGAGGCAATCTTGACCAGTGGTCAAGCAACAGGACACCTAAATCGAAAGCCCATATTTAAAATGAGTGACCATAGTGAGTTGTTGGCCAAACGCACCATTCGGTCAAAAGTCCCGTTCGGTCAAGTGTCCCATTCGGTCAAGTGTCCCGTTCGGTCAAGTGTCCCGTTCGGTCAAGTGTCCCATTCGGTCAAAAGTCCCGTTCGGTCAAGTGTCCCGTTCGGTCAAAAGTCCCGTTCGGTCAAGTGTCCCGTTCGGTCAAAAGTCCCATTCGGTCAAAAGTCCCATTCGGTCAAAAGTCCCGTTCGGTCAAGTGTCCCGTTCGGTCAAAAGTCCCGTTCGGTCAAGTGTCCCGTTCGGTCAAGTGTCCCGTTCGGTCAAGTGTCCCGTTCGGTCAAGTGTCCCATTCGGTCAAGTGTCCCGTTCGGTCAAAAGTCCCGTTCGGTCAAGTGTCCCGTTCGGTCAAGTGTCCCGTTCGGTCAAGTGTCCCGTTCGGTCAAGTGTCCCATTCGGTAAAAAGTCCATTCGGTAAAGTGTCCCATTCGGTAAAAAGTCCTGTCGGTCAAGTGTCCGGTTCGGTCAAAAGTCCCGTTCGGGCTAAAGGTCTTTCGGTCTTGTGGCGTTCGGGAAAGAGGCACTTCGGTAAGATGGATTTCGGGCAGACGGGCGCGACCCATGCAGAACTTCTATATCTTAATGACTTCGTATACAGCAATATATTTTCTTATCAACTCCAGTTATTTTCCCAAATGCTGCAATAGTTTCAGCCCTCTCTAAAAAAAGAGGCTATTGTGGCACAATTTTATTTTCATAGGCTTCGTCTTTCTCTTTTTCTTGCACTAATGTGAATATTTATAGAATATTTCAGTCAATCTTCCATCTCTTGAGACATTCAAATGTGATAGACATGTTTTTGGATGTCATTTTGTATTTATATTTGATAAGTTTAGTTTGAGTTACGCTATATTTATGCCATAAATTAAACTGTACTTCGAATATATAAGGTGTCATTTAAACCTTATGCATTTAATAAAAGCCAACAAATAATTCCACCAGTCCCCCGTGTGCGTTTAGTACTAAACTTAGCGAGATAAGATAAAAAAATTTTAAATTACCATGGCTGAACCAAGTTTACTGTTGAAAACATAAAACGTTTGATCCAGTCTTCAGAAATAAAACTCCCTGAAAATATTCTTATATCCAAACATGATGCCTCTCTGATACATCAAGACTTAAACAAAACATTTCCTGCGTGCTTTTAGAGTAATAGGAAAGGCTCAGAAACTGATCGTTTTTTAAAAATTGATCAATGCATTGAGTTAAAATGCAAGTTATATTTATGGCGGCTCTAATATTTTAAGTCTTCGTTTCGGATGTCGGATCTGCGTCCCAATCCCTTGAGGACGTTGGGATTTTTACCCTTCATTTAGAACGGCTGTGCTACATAATGTTGATTCGTGTTTTCCCAGCGAGCCACCAGATTTGAATTTCAATGGCGTGGGATATAAGATTCGGGTGTGGCGGCGTTTCCTTTCGCTAGTGTGCTTTTCATAAACTTGCTTTTGTGCTTTTGATAAAAGATAATAATATCGATTGCAGAGGTGTGTGAATATTTTGAGGGGCGATGAAAGTGTGAATCTTAGGAGAGAGTCACCCTTTGGGAAGACGCGAATCGAAGAGTTGTCGCTCTTTCACAGAACCGCTTGAGAAAACGGGTACTGAAAAGAGGTTTGCGAGGTACTTGGCTGTAAAGTTCTTTTGAAAACAGCGTCTTTTTGGAAAATACATTCAATGTCAATGTTTTGATATTTTGAATTTTTGAAATATTTATAAGGGAAATTGACTGACTCCACGTTCAGCAAAGTTTGAGGAGGGTTATATAAAGCATAAGTTTAAGCACGATTTATACTGATTTCGGAAGCTCTTAGTTGAACGTTATTCCATTTTATCTCTTGAGTCTTCGATACACCCAAGGCTTCTTTAATTTTATTATGACCTTTACTTCTTAATTGCAATGTTGTTTTTTAACTCTGATTAAAATACTGGACTTAAGTATCAAATTTTAAGGCTTGTCGAAAATGTCTTGTTTTCTATACTTCTATGAATGTATACGTTTAAGGAGTATCTTTTAAACAAAAAATAGCTGTTATGATTTTTATTCAAATAGGATTGTTTATTTTGGTTTTTGTAGTTTAGAGACGCTGAGATATTTTCTTTTGTAAAGGGTGTAAGGAACTAAGTCGGTGTTTAAAACTTTCATTGTACCCGCTTTAGAATGGAATGTTAAATTATTTACCCGGTTCTTTAAGGGAGGTGAAATAATTCTTCAATCGCATTAATCAAATAATAAGGCATAGCCCGCTTCTCATTTACGTTTTCAATTCTCCTGATTTCCCTTTGCATTTCCCCTGCCCTTCCCTAACAGGTGTTCCCAAAAAGTGCCTCCAGGCGATTGCAACAAGCTTTAAAGAGCTGCGTTCGTTCGTTCAATTAAATTGAAAATGAATTCCTTAATTTGCGAATAAATCGAAAATGCCTGAAGAACTGCGTTAGGGCCCGTAAAAGACGAGATCTTTTCTCCGAATCAGACGGCGCGGTTGTCCTTTTTTTTATCTTCGAAGAAGTTTTCCTGTTTGTTCTTATGATTTGTGGTTCCATAGGCATTATTCGTTATAAATAGCGAGTTAATCTGCGAGTTTGAGGGTGTTTATTTTTATCAAAACGTGTTTAGGTCTATGGAAGATTAAAAAAATGAAACTTGATATTGCTTTTTTTCGTGTACATAGTCTAAAAGGGAATTTTCAAAAAAGTTATAAACGGAGGTGCATTTATTTATTGGGTAAAAAAGCTAGAGATTCAGAAAAATGTTTAAAGTTGTCTTTCAGACTTCTCATACTCAGTCAGCTCTTAAACCTCCATGTAACGTTATTACTCAACTAGTACTAATCAGGGTTGGCAAAAAACCGGGTTTTTTTAAAAAAACCAAAAAAACCGGGTTTATTTGGTTTTTTTTGGTTTAAACCAGGTTTTTTTTGGTTTAAACCAAGTTTTTTTAGAATTTTTTTTATCAGAATAAGTTATTTTAGCATTGTAGCATTGATGTTTGAAATTGAGTTGTAAATGAGACATTTATTTCAGGAGTTGTTTATAATGGATAAATGATTTGTATATTTCAATTAATTAATTAAAATAAAATTAATTTGTTTTAAAAATAATTTTTGTTTCTAAAATATTCCAATTTGAATATCTAATATTATTGTAGTGAATAAAAATCAGTGTTAATTTATCTTGGATAAATGGTTGAAATAATCAAATTATTTATCTTAATTATATATGGATTAATTTATGAACTTAAGAAATTTCTTTAGAAAGAGAAAATTTTATTTTTTAAATGAGAAGTAAAAGTGAAATGTAAACAACTAATGTTAATTGAAATTGGATAATTGATAAAGATAATTAATTTGATTAATTATTAAATGGTAAAATAATCAAATTAATTATATGGATTATTTATGAACTTAAGAAATTTCTTTAGAAAGAGAAAATTTAACTTTATTAATAAATAAAAGGGAAATGTAAGCAACTAATGTTAATTGAAATTGGATAAATGATTGAGATAATTAATCCGATTAAGGAAATTAACGGTTTTTATTAATTTAGTAAAAAAACCCTACTGGTTTTTATCTGTTTATAAACAAACCAACTGGTTTTTAGTTTTTATCATTAAAGAAATCAACGGTGTTTATTAATTTACTAAAAAAATCAACTGGTTTTTATGACTGACAAATAAGACAAATTGGTTTTATTAATTAATTAAAATCCAAGCCATATTTTATCAGTGAAAAACAGATAACTTTTGTGTATGTTTAGTTACTCTTTGAAATAATGCTTCAATTTAAAGGAAATTAATAAATGAACTATCTCTTGCAAAATATAAATATAATAAGTTTAACTTAAGCATTTAAGGTTAAGTTTAGAGAGAATTCAATAATTAAAACCATTAAATTAAAAGATTTCTGAATTTTAATCACCTTAAAATGTCAATTTTTTTATAAATCCGACCTTTTAATTTTGTGCAAAAGATTATATTTAATAACACTTTCTTTAAAAAATCCTGAAAATATTTTATAATTTCTAAAAAAAACAAAAAAACCATGGTTTAAACCAATGGTTTAAACCGGCCAACCCTGGTACTAATATATCTTTACTAATTAACTTATTAATGTTCTTACTTTAGGAAAATGTACTCATTCTACTTACTATGTTCTCACGATTTTAATACGCTAAAAAAGGGCCAGACAGCGAAAACTAACTATTACGCTGTAGAGATAGGTTAATTGGTAACCATCTATTCTTTTAATGTAAACGTGAGTAAACAATATTTTAGTAAACACTTAAAAAATATTCACTTCAATACAAAATTTACTTATCGAAACGTTTAGTGACTCAACATTCTCTGCCCATTTCGAGAAATTCTATTTCAAATACATCAAGATAGGCAAATGAATATGCTTTAGACCTAACTTTCATTTCCATGCTTTGCAGGATTCATAAATTGAATGACGCAGCTTCGAAACAAAATCAACCATTAAAGTTTTGAGCATTGGATCAGCAGCACTGATTTAATAGTCCAGAGCATTATGTTGAAAATTTAATACCCCGAGTGTAGAGAGTTTCCAAAAAAGAAACCTAAAACTCCTCTAAGCTCAGATAATTAATGTTTGAGCCAGAAATTATCCCTTGGTTATATTTGGAACTAATGATACCTATCCCTCAAACTTTCCGCAGTGTTCAGGCTTAAGATTTAACAAAATGCTTGGCTTGATGAATAATTTATTTTGTTTTCCATTTCAAATGTCATCTTTATGAGCGTCGAATTGAATTTAAAGAAAACATTTTGTTTGCTAAACTTTTTCCAGTCACAGCTTCTGGGGAAGAAGAGATAAATATTTTCTTTGCTTTAAATATTTATAAACGCGTATTTGTTGGCTTTTATCTAGTGATTACTTTGTAGGCACATCAATTTGGAAAGAATAACTTTCCAACTTTTTCTAGGAAAATCTTAATTCGTATAAGATTTTCTTAAGGGTTTTCCTTTTTTGAACAAAGTAATATTTTTATATTTTAGTTGAGTTTTCAACCGAATTTTTAATGATAACGTATAAGAATGTATTCGTGAATCGAAAGCTGAATTTCGTTGAATAATTCAAGCTGAACATTTAACATTAGACAAGAACAAATCTTCGTTTATTTAAAAATATATTTTACTCTTTACCTTAAAAATTTTCTAAAGAAGAAATTCTATTACGAAGATAAGAATATACATATATGAACAGCCGAGGAAAAATGAGGAGATAAGTTAAACATTTAGAATAAAAACCTCGGTTACGTAAATAAATATCCACTATCTATCTATGAAATCATTTTGGAAATTTTTAAAGAAAATCACATCGAATTCATATTTAATTAGAATAGATTAATAGATTTCCCAGTTTTTAAAAGATGGTGTTCTCTCTTACATGCTTTAAACACTTCTCTCTTAAAGCTTTAAACACTTGTTGGAAAAATCAAACATTGTCGTATTTATGAATTTCAAATTAATATGAATAATAATGGGAAAACTTGTAACAAAACTTCAAAGATTTAACACATTTTCTAACTGACCAAGAACCAAAAGTTGAACTACTTTTAATCTTTCCTCATTTAAATTAAAAGCTCCTTTATTTCAATAATAACTCGGATCAGGAAAGGTGAGCCAGGAAACGGCTCTGGACCTAATGATATCTGCATTTAATTTTTATTTGGTAGCAGGCTCGATTTTTCATCCCGGTGACCGTAAAAATGCTCCATGCAAATGATTGTCATGGGAAGACTCGTCATTAGTTTCAATTTATCCCAGGAAGCAATGGGGCGGTCCTTAATTTAGTTAACTAGGATTCTTCTTTCCTGAGTGGATTCTGGAAGAAATTTGCCACTTTGATTGGCTTTTGATTCTGCGAGCCATTTTCTTTAGGATCTTGCCTCGGAGATATTTCCGAACCTTGATTCGACCGTTCTTTCAAACTCGGTTTTATTTGATTGAGTGGACGCATTAATTTGCTTCTAAACTCCCGTTTCTGTAGCGACGAGAAAAATGCCTTGTTCCTTTTAAAGTTAGTGTGATTCTTCGGAAGTAATTTGGGGAAATATTAATTGTCCTCGGTGAGGAAGTTCTCTGGTACAATAAATTGTTTTGACGGCCTGGCTCTTCGGATGTGTCAGTTTTTCTCGTTTAATTGATAGGAAGTCTTGTATGAGTGTTATTTTCTGGAAAAGTATGAGCTAGCTTTTTTGTAAAGAATGATGCTTACACTGATGGTGTAAGTGCTTTGTGGCACTAATATCCCTCACGTGAAAATCTTACCATCTCTTCTATGTGTGCTTGCTTTTTTCCATTACTCACCTTCAGAAAGGGGGTCGAGGATCATTCATCGTGCTTCCCCGGTCGGGAACATTTTCGGATTTATTTCTGAAAAACTACCCTAACTACAAATCATCTAATGTACTTTACCGAGATTTCTATTGGCGCTCTTGCCTGATCCTTTTTCATTTGGAAATTTTTCTTTTTGGAGTTTGATCCTTTTTCGTTTCACGCTGTTCCCCTCTGATAAGTAATGTTTTACTAAAGATGGGAGTGAAGTAATTAATTAAATAAAGGGAAAGCAAACTTGGCAAAGCGAATATAGCGGTATTGTTCTTGATTTATAAGCTATATAATCTAACTAGCCACTGTTCGTAACTTAATGTTACTCGTAGAACTGATATCAAACGGTGGACAGTGCGAGCTTGCGACCTACTGTTTTGCACTTAAGTTGTTTTTTCCGCATACTGTCTCCTATCAAGGAAAAACTAGTTTTACAGATCTCGTAACCAAATCGTCGCGGAACTGATAAAAAATGGTCTAAAACTTTAGGTGTGAAGTTATAGATTTAAAACATCATCTATTAATATAAAATAGTCTGTGGATTTATGGTTTGGTAGTTCGATTTACTAGTGTGATACGTTCCGAATTGTTGTCTGATTTGTTTAAAGTTGGTTATAGTTATATCCTTATATGGATAAATCCCTTTGATTTTGAAAACCCTTGATTTTAATCCATAAATTTACTAATTCATTTGCTCATAAACTCCCATTTAAGCAGTGAGTTTCGACATAGTTGCCCCTTATCTACTGAACAATCTTTTTGCGGCCAGGTCCCTTTCCATTCGGCATTTAACAATGCATTCCACGCAATTCTGCCCCTCCTCTAATTAAGAGCTCCCCGCGAATTGTCTGAAAGTGCAGCATCTGATAAGCTTTTGCTTGTTTACAAATAGATAAGGAAGGCAAGGTTGCCTTTCGCAAATCCACCAATTTGTCAAATGGTTGCAATAGGCCAATTAGTGTGGGAAACTTTCCCGGGGCAAGGCTTTCCCTGATCCGCAAACAGAACCTACAGCAATGCCCTGCTAACAAATTAAGGTAATCCTTTCCTTGACGCACGTTCCGTAGAGCGCAGACGTTTTACTTTTGCTTCCGCTCGTGGGGTAGTTAGCTCAAGTACTCCAGTACAATTAACAGTCATCTGGAGGGAAAGATAGGTGCAGGATTGCTTACTCTTTGTCTTCTGACTTGTATGGGGTCTTAAGTTTGGGCTTGAGTTTGAATTTTCTTTAGTATGGATTTGTTCGTATTAAGTGTAATTTGTGGTACTTAACGTGTGCACTTTTAATTTGTAAAGGAAAAGCGAAAGTCCTTGTGTGACTTTTTTGGGAACAGCCTGTTTGTCCTGATGCTGAAATAAAATCCTTTCGACCTTTGTATATTTTAAGAAATATTTAGTTAAGGTTATCATTTTTATTATATACGCTAGGATTTCAGATGGAATGGCATGCGAAAAAAGTTTTTAAACATGCGTTTATTTTTGTGCATGTACAGAATTCTTTAAAAAATAAATCAGTCTGTGTAGAAAGAAAAAAATTTCTAGAACTCGGGAAAAATTCTCGCCTTTTTACGTAAGTGACTAGTTTTTTGTAACTAAAAATAATTCAGTTTCAAATGTATGATCCGACTTGTCTGGGTTTTTTTTCAAACAAGTTTTACTTTCATACTGTTCAAAGGGTAGCCAACATATTTACATTTAAGTCTGATCCTCTTAAATGCGGAGCTTGACATGCTTACGTGAAGATTACAAAACTGAGTTTTCATCTGTCAAAACATTGCGTGATCGTGATCCGATTTTAATTACCTCGCGATTTAAATATAACTTCGAAAACACATATCCTTCTTTCCACTCATTTTTCCAAAACTAGTCGCTAAATCTTAGCTGCTCCATTTTAGTCAGATCCGTCAGGAAAAGAACCCGTTCCGGTAATCATTCACAAACTCTCGACTAATTCGACTAGTTTTAATGGAAAAAATTTGGGTTGTGTGTATTTTTTAACCAGAATTAATCGATAAAATTTACAAGAACTAAAAAGGAAGAAGTATGCAAATAGAAATGTGCCAGTGACAGAAGAAGAGCAGAAGCGATTCGGCGGAACAAAAGAAAACAATTAGACGGCAAATCTGGAGGCTACATAATCCATGTGGTGGCATTGTGGCGGGCGGCAGTTGACACATCCTTACACCTTTCGCCAGCAGCAAAATCAATGGAACTAACCACGAGTGCTCCTCCCATTTTTGCTGGTGATGGGGAGGCCTGCCAAAGCATCATGTCATCGTCAGTCCAGAAGCTGGCTCCAGGTTTCTATTATTAATGAAGTGGACGACCAGAGACATAAATGTATCGAGAAATATTGCGTTTCTCCTAAGAGGCATTTCTCGAGTCTCTCTCTCGAAAGGGAAAGGGACAGACCATAAAAGTATATTTTACTTTGCTAGCATGTGTCGTCTGAAATAAATTTAGCGATATTTTTTGCCAGCGGAAAGGACTCGCCTCGAATATTGTTCTCGAGCGCTGCAGTCCATATATATTTATTTCTGATTCATTGGGGCGATGGTTTCTCCGATATTACTTTGGAATTCATATCGGGAATATATATGTTTTTTTGTTGTTACTGCCGGATTGGGCAATAAAAGAAAATATTTCACTTTAAATCGCGGGGTAATAAATAGGGATTAGGGAGCTGCACTTAAATGCCTACTTTTTGGGGAAATCCGGCAGGTTCTATCCGTGCAGTTTCCTTTGATGTTCTTGCTGCGCATTTCGTTTGAATGGGCTTAAAAGGGATTTGGCATCTCGCTTTTGGATGTACGTCTTGTTTTGCTGTGTTATCTTTTCCAGAAACAGTACCTGCTCTATATCTCAGGAAATGTATGAATCGGACATTTCATGGAATCCGGGTTCTTTCTCAAATACTATACTATACTATATTAAACTATTTTAAAAGTTTACTTTTGACATTAATATTTTCAAACAGATTTAAATGCTCAGTTGAATCACATTTATATGCCTAAGCGTTTTAACGTGCACATGATATGAAATTATTCTCTCGCATTTGTAATACTTCCCAATTTTTAAAACTAAATAACTGGAAAAAAAACTTAGCAGAATTTCGATAATTTTATTCGAACTGCATCATGAAATACAATGGTTATGAAAAATCGAGTCGATTTTATTATATTTAGTTAAATACAACTTTCATATTTTTCTAGGGTTCTTGAATTGACTTTTTACTTTCAAAACTTATCAATGATCCTCAGTTTCAATACTCACAAACCTGCTTTCAGTTTTGAAATTTGAAGTTATAATAAAAATCTTTATTCAGCATTTGTGGTAATGTGCTTGATACTTTAAAAATAAAGCGTTAATTGAATTGGACAGTAAAAGGTAATAATAGGGAATTGTTAAAATTCATAATTTTCTGCGCATCGTATATTACTTTTAAACATTTTTTAAATGTCGAAAATCCTATTTGAAATTATTCATCCATTGTTTTCCTCGTACTCTCAATGTTTTATCCAAAATATTTTTGAGTTAATGAACATTTATTTTATCATTAAAAATGAGTATTGAGAGAGAGTTTGTATAAATGTAATAATCTTCTTAAAACTACATGAAAACGTTTGGAAATAAAAACCAGTTAAATTAGGATTTAATGGCGGATTCTTCCCTCTTGACTAATTAAAGATATATTAAGGTTTTGGAATTTCTTTTTCCCTCTTTGAAACTGTCATTAATTGGAATAATTGATAACCATTTTCAGAGGAATTTACCCATTTTATCTTGCTTGAATGGAATTGTTGACTTGTCATATTACTCTATGCTGTATTTAATCTTGATTTAATTTCAAATATTATTTCAATGTTGCTTGAGGGTTCACTGGCAGTGTACTGAGATTTGTGATTGATGGGGCGAAGCTTCTAAATCAACAGTACGGCTGGAGTTAAAGTATAAAATTGTAACTCTCCAAAAGTCGTCTGAATAATTCTATTTACAAAAGATAAATGTTTTTAAACGTCATCTTCTAAAGAGAATCTTTAAAAGATTACTTTACGAGTTTTTAATTTTAACTCGGATACTGGATTATCGAATCGTTGAACTCCTGTAAATTTAATTTAAAGGATGTGGTAAGTCAAAGTAGTTTTCCTGTTCAGCAACCTTTCAATGTGTGCTGTACAGCTGACATTTTTCTCATTAATATTTTTATTTTTCACCGTTTGGTATCATAAGTGCAAACTCATCCCAGGGGATTTTAACTTAACTCGTCCCTGGCAATTGCAACTTAATTTTTAACCAAACCCTCCTGATTTGTGCTCGGAGGGAAATTAAGTTTAAAGTATATTGTCTCCCTCAATTAGAATATTTCATTTGTCTTAATTTAGTGTTTTCTTTTACAGGCAGCGCCATCTAGTGAGAGCAAAGATCCACCGGAAGATAATGGAAGGTAAGAACAAAATTTTTTCGCCATTGATCAAATCGTTTAATGGATTTTTTGTGTTTGATTAAATGCTGGAACTCTGCGTTTGACGTGGCGTTTTTTTTTTCTTTCTCTGCGCATATAGAATTTTGCATATTTATACAATTTATCGATTCTCCCAGATAGCAATTTTAGTGGAGTCATTTTCGGTAATGAGGGAGTGTAAAAAGCACTGTAATTAAGTTTTTCTCTTGCTGTCCTTTATATAAACCGCGTGGTTTTCAAATTTTAATTTACTTCCCCGTTTGATAAATTGCGTTCGTGTTATTGATAACTGGGCTTACAACTTCTTATTAACTGCTTTTTGCATTTGCGATTAATATACCTCTTGTTCTTTTTATTTTCTCTGGTGCTCAGGCTAATTTGTTTTGTACTTGTGTTTGGGAATTTTCCTTCCAAGATTTGAATAGTGTTCTCATTTACCTGCTGATGAGTTCGGTCACTTAATAAAACCTCCTAATCAATAAAAGTGATAAAAATAGGAATATTTCTCCGGGTTTCTTTATGCTACATGTGAAAAAAACCTGTTTCCCCTTTAATTTTATTTGTTTTCGATTAGTTTTTATTTGATTACCAACAGAGAAAGTACGTTTATATATTAATGTGTTACTGAAAAATGATGTATTTGTAACAACAGCTTAGTTATCTAAAAGTATTTTCTGTCTTGTGAATACTTTTTAACTTTTCGAGTTAATTTTTACTTGCGTTACCTTTTCAAATTTTTTCGGACAAGTATAAAAAATCAATTTTTTATTCATAGTACAATGAACCTTCTCGTTTTCAATCAACAATTGATGATCGAGTCCTTTAAAAAGTTTCACGGAAGTAAACATTTTGAGTTTGAGTTCCCTTAGCAGGCAATGTTTGTTAAATCCTAGATATCTTTTTATATATCGGAGTATATCGGAGTTTTATGGGGCTAGAAGACCCTTACCAAAGTACCTTAGGTTTGTTTATGACTTCACATTAAACAAAACAACATTTAAAACATTTTAATTACTCTTTTCCCTTATGCTGTTTGGGCTATATAATAAAACTAAAATTGTTTTAACTTCACAATGCTTCTGTGCTTACTGCTTATTAGAACGAATGTTGAAATTTCCACAAATTGAGAGGTTTATCGAAAATCTAAATCTCGTCTTATTCTCTCTAATTGCATCTATTGTGAACGTAATTCTGAGAATTGTTTCAATAGCACGTTTCATATAATCAAATAGAATTAAAGGTACTTTGTCACGTTTGGGAATGGAAAAAACATATCCCCCGAGTTCATGTTTAAAGAATCGTAATTACTTGCTTCGGGAATTTAATGTATAGGAATAGTTAACATAAATTGCAATATTCTAATAATTCAATGATGAGTATAAATTGATTCGTTTTTGTATTATTGTATTTAAATAAGGTTTACTTGAAGATAATAGGCCCAGGAGGAAAGATCAATTGAGCTAAACTCATATTCACAAATATAATGTTATGTATGGAATATATATTCAGATAAATGGCAGTATTAGCTTCAGTCTCAAGTACTGTAAGGTAGGCATCTAAAGTACCCGATTACCAAGTATTGAATTCTTAAAAAACACTATTATAAACAATAGTGTACTTGGTATATCTAAAAATATTTGATAGGTACTTAAAAATTTTCAATATCTTCAATAATAGTCTCACTTTTACCTGTATTTATCGAGATTATCATTCCAATAATATTTGAAATGATTATAATACGCCAAAATAGTCGAAAAGTAAAGAAGTTTAAAAAAAGATAAACCCGTTTGAAAGTGAATTGTTCACTCAATTAAGAGTATGTGGTCGACTTAAAAGTTTTTGAATCGCTTAACCCTCGGAAGAGAGAGGGATATCCATTGTGATGCGGTGTGGGTTGCAATTTGATTACGGGTTCCCCTCTTCGAGCACTTGGGCAGGAAATCGGTGGTAAAAAAGAAGTGTGTAGCGAGGGTGGGCAAATAGTGGCTGGCTGCCCATTGAGTATGCAGAGCCGCGCCGAGTTAAGACGGGGCGTTTATGGCATAACTGCGGACGTGAGCAGCAAGCGAGGGGCGAAAATCATCCGAAAAGAAGACGTTACTGTTAAATAGGCTTGTTATTTCTTACTTTACGGGGGTTTAATGTTTTTCTTGCGAGAGATGTTTGGGGTTTTTGCTCGACTTAGCTGGTGTTATTACCTCTCGTGTTTGCTTTATTGAAATTTTATCGTTAGGTGAGTATCCCGCGCTTAGAATAATGGAGTCAGAGAGGTGGGTTTTTTATGCGGGGATCGTTTTAAGTTATGCATTGTTTGAGGAAGGGGGAATTTCGAGTTTAGTTTTTGAATGGTGTTGTTAAAAGTGATGGTATTAATTTTTGGGAGGTATATAAGGTGGTTTGAAGACGAAGTAATGGGGCTTAATTATCGACATTGTTTTAAATCTGTCCTACATGTTTCACTGTAGAAAACCTTAGTCATGCTCTTGAGAATTTTGTAAGATTCTTGATAAAGAAAGGGTTCATTCTGGAACAAAATTATGCGGCATTTATGCGCCGTTAAAAGAATCTTTTGGTACATTTTAGTTATGAAGACCTAATATAGAAGCTTCATACCATAAATTAAATTGCTTAAAACTAACCCCCTCTCGCACTTGAATTTTTAAATTGAGGTTAGTCGTTAGTTATGCAGTGAAGTGTACTTACCTGCTTTTAGCTGACTTCTACTTACTCTCACTTAAGAGATTCATTCAAATATCATATTATACTTACTCTTCCTTGGTAATTTTAGATGCACTTTATAATTGCAGCCTTGGATTTTTTTCGTATTTAGTATTACTTTTTGTCGTGTCTTTGTTGACAAAGTTTGTAAAAGTGCTTATGACAAAAAAATCTTCTATTTACAAATTACTTAATCAGATTATACAAAATCACTTTTTGCCCTCCAATAGTCCATCCATATCTCATGAATGAGGTATTCTCACGCTTTGAGATTAAATTTTATTAAAATAGTAGATAAAAAACCATGAAGAATGTCGTTTACATCAAGTATTTCCGTAGCCTAGTTTCTGAGATATAAATTTTTGAAATTTCGTTTTTTGTTTGGGCGCGAAAACACTTTCGAATCTCAAATCATGCGCTGTGAGGTCACATCCAATAGAAGCTCGTTTTCTGATCACGTGAAAGCAGAAAACACAATGGTTTTCATGCGCTGTGACGTCACATCCAATAGAAACCCGTTTTCTGATAACGTGACTTTTCTGACGTTTTGGCAAAAATAAAATTGAATTTTAAATTATTTAAAACACATTTTTGAACTTAAAAATCAGAAATTCGGGAGTTTTAGACCATAATGTATCCCATAATGTATCGAAAAGTATAAAATCAAGCAAATCCCTCACTCATGCAAATACCTCATTGCACTTTGTCAATAACAAATGTTCAACTGTTTTCCCCTTATAAAATGATTGTCGTTTTTTCCTGGCTATCACTTACACACTCAAAGTGTGAATATATATTGGTATTGAAATATTAAAGATGTTTTAAAATTTAAACTATCTGGACGATAGCATGCCACAGTAAAGAGGAATTCAACAAAGTTCCTTTCCCGCTCCTTATTTTCCCGGAGTAAATTCGGAATACAGAACTTTCCCCTTTAATTCCCCTCCAATTTCTTTCCCCAGGAATAAAAAAAGTGACTTTTTAAAACAAAAACACACACCCTCCACAACACGCACGCGACCAACAGATGTTTTTGAAGGGGATCCGCCGCTCCCTTTTTATTCATGGCTCGACTCCGGATAATTCCCCGGGTCCGTGTCTCCTCACTAATGCCAGGCGGCTGGAATTTAATTTCCCCCTTTCTACTTTTAGCCCGACCGAGCAGCTTTTGAAGGCCGAATCGACGACGGGGATCCACGGGAACTGACATTTCGGGATCCCGGAGAACAATACCCTTTCTCTCCGGATGTCGTTTCTGCTGTCCATTATTCGATTGCAGTTGCCTGGAAAAGGGTTAAAATTATTAGGGCCCGGACGGACGTACTGATGCTAACTACTTCTGACACGTTCAGCCTGGCCGGCGAGAATGCGCAACAGGGTTTAGGGGGTGCTTAGCGACTTGCCAAGTCTCTTATCTTCGTACTGCGATGGCCATATTTGTCTCAATGAATCTAATTGCCGGGATAGGGGAGTCTACTTTTGCTCCGTCCCGAAATTTTCTTTTCGCAATTAATTTTCATTTGAAGGAGTTGATGGGGTCTTTTTTTTGTCTTTGGCTGGGGGTTGTGTGTCTTTGTTAAGAAATAATGCGGGTGTCGTATGTGTTTGGGAGTTGAGTTTTGTTTGGCACCTTGTGCCGATGCGGACATTTGTTTTGATTACGGTTTCTTTCCGGAAATTTGTCTGGGAATGCGCTATTTTTGTTAAATGTCGAATAAAGCAACAGCTGAGTTAGTTTTTTGAGACGTGAAATAAATTTTCTCTTTTATTTACCTTCCTTCAAATAGTTTAGTTCCCTTGTATTAAGAATTTACTTATCATTATTGAAATACGTGCTTTGAGTTTAAAATAAATTCTGATTTTTGAATACCTTGTTTTTTACGTGAATTTTTGTACAACTATCTATCCGCATGTTGAAATTTTGTCTGTTTCAAAATATGATTTGTTTTAGTAAAGATATTAACGGTTCGTTTCTTTAAGAAATTCAATTCTTCAATCCAGTTCAATTGATATTTTCTTCTAAACTATCTTCCGATATTCGTTTTTACGTTGATTCTTAATTAAGTCACGAGACTGAAAGAAAATTAACGGCCGAAACCTACCCTCAAGTTAGATTTTTTAAATGTTTTACCTGTTAAAATGTTATAGTGTACTATTGCTTTCCTTTTTATACTTTAGACCTACCCAAATAATAAAAACACGTATATTAGGGAATTAATTGGGTACAAAGCGCGAATGTTTGGATTCTGTAAATTAAATAAAAAGCGGAAGATTCTAGGAATAAATAATCGGAATAAATTTACTTACGGAATAAATCTCTTAAAATATCCTTAATACTGTTTTAAAGTGTATAAAAATTATACTTTTTAACGCGTAGAAACTCTTAGCATTTTTCTCCAAATTCTTTTGGTGTTAATATGGAAACCTAACATACCAAGTCTGCTTTCTTGGAATGCCGATCCCAAATTAAAGTAGAAAAAACGTGTCGGATATAAAAACTCGGGACAAAAGAAGATGAATGCTAAAATGTTTAATTACGCTTTTAATTAAACCAATGAGATGATGTCTTCTATTAATTTTTGTGTTATTCCAAAGGGAAAAAACGTGTCAAGCTTAACCGCGTTTTCGTTTTTTAAAGCTGCATTGTGCGTAACAGATCATTAAAGGAAAAACCCAGCAATTTAATTTTACGGTGGTCGCTTTTTTAATATCCGCATATCCGTTTTAAATATTTTTTACAGGCTCTTACCATAAATGATTTATTTAATCCCCGATGTTTGGAATTCGTTCTGATTAATGACTCAGCCAAAGGATCAGACCCATGGGGACGTGTTGGTGAATAACTAAAATGCTGAAGAAAATGTGCGCGAGTTATAAAAAGTGGCAAAAAGCGCTCTTTTCTATTTTCGGTCCTTTGTACTTTTTAAAGGGTGTCTCAGGTCTTCGAGCCCACGTTTTATTCCATTTTCCTCCTTGACTTAGCGTTGGAAAATGGTATATTTCGAATAGTTTGGGGAATGTCTGCAATGGGAGCGATCGATCTATTGATGTGCCAGTGTATCAAGCATAAATTCCAGATCAGGCTGGGAATTTTTGTAGTTCCTCTTGGGTACTTCCCATCTGCACGCGTCTTCGGGTTCACACTTTCGATACCTCTGGAACACCTGTTGAAACGATGTTGTGTTGTTGCCTAGATTATTCGTGCATGCATTTCATAAATGTAGTTTGGTTTTGCCTTTAGGGTTTAGTGAGTTTTTTTAAACTTTGGTTAAATAAAAGTAAGCGTAAAAGGTAGAAAAATGGAGTTGATCCTTTCTCATTAACCAGAATAGGTTTTTTATTGCGATAGAGAAAATACGCATTGCGTGGATAGGTTACTCAGTCCATCATGCAGAATCACATTTATGTTTATTTTAAGAGATAAACCTGAAGTTTTCAATCTTTTTTTTGGTTTTAAATTAGTAGGTAAGTTACATTTTGAAGCATGCAATAATCTATAATGTTACGGCATGTGTTTATTATACGTGTTATGGTTTGTTTATATTATATCCGTTTCTGTTTAAGTTTTTCCCTTTACTTAAGAATAACTTAACGAATTTTCTCTTTAAGTTCTAGCTAACCCCCACTCCTGTATTGTCGTCGTGAAAAAGAGATAAAGAAAATATTAACATGTTGAAAAAGGACTTTTCTTTCCGTTCTTTTACTTATTATTTCAAACATATCAGAAAAATGTTTGTATCTCTTATGATCTTTATTCGTTCGATAGTTAGTATGACTCATTTTCCATTTTTACATGCAGTAAAAACTTGACCGAGTTGTGTAAAAGGTACCCGCTAATGTTTTCATCTGTCCTCCTTAACAATCTAAATTTAAACTCAATTTGTATCGACGACATGTGCCCGAGTTGGTTTATCCATGCACATAGTGTCCCGGGCCCTCTTCGTGTCGGCACATGGTTCGATGGATACTTTCATCTGCGGAGTTACTCTTCTGGAGAAAACCATTTGCCATGCTTCCCGTGCCCCGGCATCGCTGATTATCCGGGCGTTTCATTAGGGTGAATGTTCCCCTCTCCCCACCCTCGGTAGTCCTCCACGGCAAATGAAGAAAAAAAGGGGGAGAAAAATCCAAATGAAATCCCGAACCAATCCGACGACGAAGTAAAAAAAAAGACGTGATAGTTGGTATCGACTTTGTAGCCAAAGTCAATATTCAAGACGACTCAATAAACTTAAAATTCGGTGTTTTTCCCGAAACCCTTTCGAAAGTTTATCGGAAAACTCATTGGTGCTGCGGCGGGAATAAAAAAGTCGCGCGTTCTTTATTCTCCTCGGCGAACAAAGGGAATGGTCGATAAGAATTTTTGGCTTTGCTTTTAACTCTGTTGACGGATAATAGAAAGGGGGAGGGAAAGAAAGCGGAGGATGTAATGTCTTCGGAGGGGCTTGCTTATGATTGAGAGGTTGTTTTGGGGATCAGGAGCTCGAAACGCAAATTGTTGTTTTCTGCTTCTGCGGTTTTTTGGGTGTCTTTCTGATAGCATAGCAGGTGCTTTGTGATTAATGTGGCCCTGGTGTGTCCCCGTTTCATCCCCTGGAGTTGTTTGTCCTAGACGCACTCTAATTGCGGTACTCCTTTTTCCCCTTTTCCCTCTGGGAAACTGAATCTCCTTTGCTTAAGTTGTCATATTTGTTTGAATTTATGGGCCTTGTTTCGGGATGATAAAGTTGGTTATTTAATTTTTCTAATGTACCCCTCCCCCACGGCTATGCGAGCATTTTTGTCTCGCTTAATTCGAGGTAACTATTCTTACTAACTAGTCTGGGGGTTATCTGTTATAACTCGTTTTCTTTGGGCAGCGACTTACCCTGTGTGTGTTTCTCCTTTTTTTTGTAGACCAGCTATAAATCTTAATTATTTGAATTAACACATTTACTTCCAAAATTGCTTTAGTCATGGGTTGATACGGTTTAATTTATATAGTTATGTTGATTGCTTCTTATTCAAAACATTGCTTATCTAGTTTGTGGCGGACATTCGAGTCTACTCGATTGCGGTGGACTTGAGTAAAACCAAAAACTATCTGTGTATTAAATTTTCCGCGTAATAATTGCGTGTCATACATTTGTTGTAAAAGCAAGTTATCCACCCCCATGTATCCATTATCTATGATGGTAAGTAGGATCTTAATGTTTAAAAGGAATTATTTTGCTTTCCAGCTTGGACATTTAACATCCCAATTTTCATTTTCCACATTTTTATACAAGTTTGAACTCTTAAACCAAAACGGGAAGTAGAAAAATCGCTCTCAAAACCTAAATGTGGGGTCTATAAATTACTATTATTATTTTACACAATTTATACGAGGAAGAAAAGGTATATTAAGATTCTCGTGCACACATTAAAAACTCGTTTGAAAAAGCTTGCAAACAAATCAAAGAAAGTATTGTTTATTTCCATGGTTAATCGAAAAACGTTCCGCAGCCTGATATCATGGGAAATTTTGTACATTTCGTTACATCAGTGGGAGAAACATATCAGGAAGTTAAGTCCGATTGTCTCACTTTTTTCTATGAATAACTGCAATTATATCCAATGATGTATTTTGTTCAGACTGAAGTGTGTAATGTCTCAAATTAGAGAAACTTTCTCTGCATTTTTTTCTGTTGCAGAATTATTCCTCCCCGACAAGTGTTATACCAAATTTTCGAATAGCTCCTTTCCTCATCTTGATATGTGTTCATTAAAAGTAAAGTAAGGCTTAATAGGAGAGAATGACTCGAAAACTCTTAATGACGAAACATGAATTTGTGTATCATGATACTTGTATTTATTAGCTAATATTTATCATACAATTTATCAAATTACAAAAGTAACATTTCTAGTGTTAAACATCTCAAAATCAAATTTTGAGTTGTTCGCTGACATGATAATTAAGTAGTGAAACATTTTAACTAAATAATTACCATTTTATGCGTTTGATATTGTTAAATCACTAGCTAGCAAATAATGGTTTTGGTTTACCAAAACTGATTATATCTTGGTTGGAGACGTTGAGATGCAATGTTTATTTAAACTGTTTCGCACATACTGCATTCATCAACAAATGACGTACTATTTTTATTTCAAATCTTGTTTTTTTTTATTCTGATATTTCGTTAAAGATGTTTCAAAATATTCGGCTTCTATACTTTAGTCATGATTTTTGAAATTTAAGGATAATTTAGGTAATAAATACACCATCACACAATTTCTCAAAAATGTACAGCTGTTAAAATGTTTAATTTATTGCAAAGAATCGATGCTTTTATGAATTAAAAAATAGGAAAACTTAAAAAACTACCTTCTCATAATTAAAGCGATGCAATTAAAATGCTTTTAAGACCTTGTCCTTTGGTTTTGATTAGTATTCACTTAAATAAGAACATTATTATTTCGCTGGTTTGAAGATGCAACTGTTCTAAATACTGTATATTAAACTTAAGATTTAACTCTAATGCATATAATAAATATCCTACATTTTGATAAATACTATAATGATTATCACCCAACTCTGTAAAACAGCTGTTTACTGATCAATGATAAAGTTAATACATCATCCTATGCTTTCGGTAAACGTTGCTTACCAAAAAAGACGAGGTATCCAAATTGCGGCAAAAGTTTCCCAGCTGATAAGAATATTCCCTCTTCCGGTGAGTGATAAACTGCTATCATTTCGTCTCCCCTCCCTTCCATTCATCCTAATTGCTGCATCGGACCGCTTTTTTTTATCTGTCGATGCACGGAGGGGAAAGCTCTGGAAAGTTTTGATTCCATTTAAGTTCGAAGTAGCTTCCGAGATCTCGGTGCTCCCCTCCTAATCGCGTTTTGAAAACTTGTTGACGTACGATTATGGAGGCGGGGAATTGCAGTTTTATTCCCCCCTCCATTCTAAGTAGATTAACTTGTTTAAATGTTAATTGGCATTGATCTGGGGAAGTTTTAATGGGTTTTTGTTAAGCGTTTTTATTAAAATTATTTTTTTTCATTGAGATTATCGAAAATTTAATTAACTCATTTTTTTTCTTTTAGGGGTACTTTAGATAATTCAAATTTTGTCCAGCTAATCGTTTTAAATTATCAATAATAACTTGGTGTTAATTTTATAAAATGTTTTCTAAAGACAAAGCTTAATAATTCGGTTCAAGTTTAACTTGATTATTTCCTAAAAGCACATTACATTTTTAAATTTTCAACCGGTTATTCATTGAAATTTTTGAATCATCATACCCGTCTAGTTTTGTGTTACAACTTTACGCGTCAATTTTTACTCTTTTTTATTATCTGTTATTTCGTCTACTTTTCTGTTCTTGGTAGTTCTTTCCTACACATTTTTATAGAATAAGGATTTTGTAGCATAAATAGAAAATTTCTAGGAAAGAGTTAAAAAAAATGTTACCATAAATAATTTTATCAAGGTTTTCTAAGTTTAATAATGAGAAACATGCGAAAAGATTTTTGACCCAATTCAAATTTTTCAACATCGTAACAAAAGTGTATTTTCAGTTCAGAATGCTTCCATTGTTTTAAGAAGCCGCATAACCTAGAAGTATAGTTTAGACCTTAAAATAGATGGTTACATTGTATTTCCATTGACTACTTAAATTTCACTTGGGAAAAACGGTTTATATTTATTTCCTCGGCTATATTTGGTTTAACTTAAAGATAATACAAATCTAAACCGAAATAAATGTGTTTTCTATTGTTTGAGAAGTATGGTGGACTCTGATTTAAAATGAAACGGAAATAATACTCAAACAGTTTAGTTTAGTAATGGATACCTTCTAATACGGATCCTTTCAGTCTTCATTATTAAACAAAAATATAATCAAAATTTCTGTTTTTAAAATAATCTTGCCCTTTTTGATTTCTTTAAAAATTTAAATTATTTGTAAAGAGTGCAACAGAATATTTAGCTTAAAGAGCAATTTTTTACTCAATAAAAAGAATGAAAAAAATAGATATACATTTAAGTTAGGGGTTTAATTTTTTATAAAGTCAAAAGATGCATTTAATAAAAGTGTGCATTAACAAGTTTTTAATGTCATTCGAAGGACCGTTTAAAATTTTTTTGCTACTGTAGGCTTGAACTATGACGACTTTCTACATAATTTCGGCGGGGATTTCTCCTATTTTTCTACAGTAAAACGTCTCAACCAAAAGGCATAAACTAAATGTGTGTTCCTGGGGGGGGGAAGTTCACGTCGATTTCGTTTTTTTAACATTTTGTTCTCAGTAAATTTTTGGTCTTGAACTAAAATATCATACCATATTTATTGGACGTATGCTAATTGGTACGTAGTTGCCACATTTTCAATTTCGGGTGGTTTTTTACGCTTAGTTCACAACTGGTTTTTGGTCTAGAGATACTTAACCAAAGCATCGCACCACTTTTACTTCATTGATGCATGTTTTTGGCACAGTTCGCCCATTTTCTGTAGCCGCATTGGACTAAGGATTTTTCTACCTTACAAGGAAGCTGATTATGCACCGAACCTTCCCAAACTTGGGGACCGAAACAACTCGCTAATAACACTCGTCCCCAATGGGACAGCAAGAGCTCGCGCGGCCCTAATGACTCTTGGTTCGGGAATGCCGCCAAGCCCGGCCCATGTAGCACCTTTCTTCGGCGGTCGATAAAAACTACATTTCCCGTGGCTCTTCATCCCGGCAAAAATAAGGAATCGCGCGGGCTTAAGGGCCGACAACTCATTTTTTGCCCCATCATAGCCGGCTGTGATGGAGCGCCCCCCTGGGGAAAGGAGCCGCCGTATTATCTGCTGCTATGGCAGGAACGTGAGGACAGATTGGTGAGGAGTAGTGAGGAGAGGTAGCTAGGGTTCTAAATATTACTCAAGGAATCGATTCTGGAATCGAATGCCTTGGAATCGAACCCTCTTAAGAATCGAACCTAGTTTTCTAGTTAATACAGCAAGTTATTTAAAATTGTGTTCATTAATTAATTAGTATGTCAGAGATGCCAACTATTCCGGATTTTGCGGAACTATTCCGCATTCCGCAATTACGGATAAAGCTAGAAAAACTACGGAAACTACGCTACTTATATTTTAAAGACAATGTGTTAACTTTTTCTTCTCAATTCTCTGTTTTTAGCTTCAATCCTTACAATACATATATTTTTTTACTCAGAATTGCGAATAAAAACGATACCGCTATGTCGCTAGTATAACTGATGAGATGGGCAATAAGAAGAGGGAATCAATCGGAATATTCTAAACTGCATGGATGATTGATTCATGGGAGAAAAAAATTCCTTTTCTCAAATATTTGCGTTTTCAGGACTTTTATAAAACTTATTAAAAGATTGGGTCATTTTTCTACGTTCAGAAGGCGTGGCGTCGGTCGGCAAGCAAGCCACGCTTCACGCCGGATTTTTTGCGGGCGGGGGTGATTACGGATGAGCGTTGTCTTAGGTTGGCAACCCTGGATGTTGATATAATTAATTAAAATTTCGATGATTAATTAATTAATTTGATAATAGATACCGATTATCTATTACAGTGAAATCCCGTCACAACGAATACCGATACAATGAAAAATCCCGTTATTACGAAAGTCTTCAACCGTTTTTATTTGATCTATATCGGAATACCCTTACAACGAAAAAATTTTACGGTCCCGTGAAGTTCGTGATAACGTGATTTTTCTGTATAGTTGAAATAGATAAATAACAATTGTTCAATTACACAATCAGAAAACCAGTGAAAGTGGCCAAAGATGAACTAAAAAAGCATGAAAATAGAAGCCACTTAATTTTATTATGTTCAAGGAATCGAATAAATTTTAATTCAAGTACATTTTATTTTCTCTTTGTTAAAATAGATAACAAGGAATCGAAAAGACAGACGCAAACAGTTAGTTTAAATTTGGTAAAATTTTTTATTCTACTTTTATGATACATTGGCCCTTAAGAACCGATTCAAAGTTGAAATTTGCAATCGAACCTAAGGAATCGAAAGAATCGATTCCGGAATCGAATCGAACGATTTATTTTATAGGTAGCTGCGGAAGTGTGTAAAGTCTGGTGCTGAAACATGCCCCCGCTAAATGGATGCCTCGCTGTATAATATTTTGATGAAGCGCGTTTGTCCGAATTTGTTCCGATCGCTTGGTTTTTGGGTGTGGACGTTCCCCTGTGTCGTGACTTATTAAACCCTTTGCTGTTGACTTTTGAGATCGTTTATCTGGAATGTTTCGGTTGGTCTTGATCGTCGCCTCCTTTCGGCGCGAAATTGACGGGGAATTTCGGAAGTTGATCTTCGTGCGGTTAATGTTTTTTTATGTTTAGCTTGCCTATTTTCAGTGCTATTTTTTTATTGTTTGTTGGTGTGTATAGTAACGTTTAATATTGTTTCGGGTTTTTTTCGCATACCTCTTTATTGTCAAATTTTGTAATGCATTAAGTTTTGTACTTATCTTAGAAAAAAATACCTCATGTGTTCATAAGTATCCAAGCATGTTTCAGAGTTATAACAAGGTTGATTAATATCTTTATCTTCATGCTATTTTAAATTATTAGTTTATTCTATATCTTATTTTGAATTTGAATAGGAAAACGAAGTATAAAATTTTCCCCCTTTAGTCCTTTACTACCTCTAAAAATTCAGAAATCCTTAATTGCGTAATATTTGTATAAATTTACAAGCATAATCTGTATTATAATGTTGCAAAAGGGTTTCAATATTTTACTCATTACTTTATAATTATCATGTTGTAAGAAGGATTCCTTTTAAATGTGAGATAGTAATTTGAAAAAATTATATATCAATTCCATTCATTAACATTCATAAACTAATCCTAAACTTGAAAAAAACCTTTTTGTTCATAAAAGTATTCAGTAGTATTAATAAAAATATAATTTATTTTATTAATTTAACAATAATATCACGAACTAATTTATACTTGACACGTTACTCTAACTTTATTTTTGGAAAAAATTACGAATAACCAAAAATTCAATTCTGGGTTAACTTTAATAAAACTTATGTTGCAATTTTTTACTGAGATCTAAGTATTCTTCGAAGAGGAAACTTGGATTGTTTAATGTTCATTCCTCTCTAATCGAGGATGCTACTCAGCATGCTGCCATCTAGTGTGTTGGGCCAGAAAAATAATAATGAGGATGTAAAAGCTTTCTAAACTTTTAAATTTCCTCAAAAAATTCGATATTTGAACGATTGAAACTAATTTAATATTAAAGTAAAACTTAAAACTTGTATTTTATTATTTGGATCACAAAAAAAATTAAAATTTGTGTTTATTTTCTCCGTAATTTTATAATAATCACAATAACTGATCAACTTTTCCCACAGTTCAATAACAAAAAAGTTTAAAATACCAAAAAGTTAATTTTATGTATCGTAATATAATAAACAGTATTATTTTGTGATGAACTTATAAGTAATTTTTAAATTAGTACTGCACTGTTTTAAAAGATTTCTTAAGTGTTAACTAGTTCTCATACTTAGTGTTAAACTTTTATAATAAAAGTTTTGCATACACTATGTGAAAGGTAAGGGTTTTAAGTATAGCCCCGGGCTAGATCCGTAGGACTATGGCATGGATTGTCTAACAGGTTTAGTATTTTTTTCTTTCTTATATAAGTTCAGAATTCGAATAAGAGTGTGGAATTGTTATATCGGAAATTTAAAATTTTTCACAAAAAAACTTTACACAGGAAACCATGTCAGGTTTGTTTTCTTTTTCCAAAATTTTTGTGTAATTTTTCTTGCATGGTGTTTCAGATATGCCGTATCTAGCTTTTCAAGTAAAAATTTGGAGATCAACTCCTCACACAAGGAAATTTCTTCGCTATCTATTCGAACGATTTATAGCTAATTTATTTCTCAAAATAGTTAGGCATTTCGAGAGCTCTCTTAATTTGAAGTGCGTTCAAACAGCTTGGACTCTGGAGACTCTTTTAAGGTAAGTGTTCTGTTGTTTTTCTTTTTATCTTAAAATTTTCCTAAAAGTTTATATATGAAGCTTTCTTTAATGTGTTTAAGTTTACGAATTTGTTTGGATTAAATGTAAAGTTTTGGGAGATAGAAGTTTCTGTGTTATGTCGTTTCCTCTGTCCTTGCAAGTTTCTATAGGTCTCTTTCCTTTTCTCTTTTAGTTTTCAAATCTCTGACGTCGACTCTGACAGCATGTTTTGCGTTAGATTGACAAAGAGTCGCCTGTGTGCCTGGGGCTCATTAAAAAAATCCTTTACGCATGGAGATAGACTCTCTTCAGATAATAAGCTTGGAAGACTTGGGTCTCTATGGAAAGCACTCGAACTGGTTTGTGGAAATCTAGGGGCTCTTGACGCCTCGAAGATTGAAGAAATGGTAAACACATATCTGAGGAAATGTTCTACCTGCCTGCAGAGAAATTGGTTTATGCTGTTTCTAGAAGCTCTTTCTGGTCCTATCTGATTTTGAAGAATCCATAAGTTCGAAAAACGGATGAATAAAAAAATGAAGGTTAGTCACACATAAGTTTGACCTGTTTTGAGAAGTCATTGCAAGAGATCAGGATACCCCTGTTAAAAAGAGGCATCGATTATTATGCTTCCGCATCACAAGTGAGTATGCAAGCAATTGCAATGGTGTTATGTTGAGTGAAGCTCGTGGTGTGAATTCATATCATTTTCCATTTGTACGTTCTCTTGAATGGAAGTGTAGAAGTAAGTTAATAAACCTTGTTTCCTTGTTTTTGTGTCACTGTTTGAGAGTTAAGAACTTGGGGTGATCAGAATCTACAGCCAGGTACGTTTTATTTTTTTTGTATGCTATAATTAAATCGGACATAGTATGGTAGTGAGATTCTCCTCATTTGATGGGTTAGAATTGTTTTAGGTGCACTGTTGTGAATAACGTTTTCTAAAAGTTTATTTAGAAATTAATTCACTACAACTGTAAGGAAATGAATGGTCTAGCAAATGCATAGTTGACTTTTCAAATAGTAAGAGGATCACCTTTTCGTAAGATGCAATTAGCTCTTGTATGGTCACGAATCTCTTATCAGAGGCGATCCTATTTGGGAGAATCGCTTGTCGCAAGAAAGAGAAGGCTATAAAAGTAAGATGACTGTCATTAAACGAGATGGGGTCCTTACCAGGATCATAATTTTTGAGGAACACGGAATACCCAAGTCCTACAACCGAAGCGACAAAAAGGTCCGTGTTATATAGTATGGAGAGGAAATGATCCCTTAGGGAGAAAGATTCCTTCGGTTTTATATCTTTCGAAGTAAAGGTCGCGCCGGTTCTTCGCCATATTTCAGTAAATGTTAAGTGATCTCTTTGCTATGAAATTTTCTGAAACTTATAGCAAGTCCCAAGTATATAATAATATGAATAACTATATACTTAAATAGATATTTTTATGGATATATATAACCCTTAGAAGTTAGTTTTAGTTATTTAATTTATGGGTGTGTACACCATGTGTGAACCAAACTTTTTTTCATTGAGTTAAACACCAAGTTATTGTGCTGCAAAATATGGCATGGTTGGTGTGTTATTATATTATTTGTATATTCTTAGTCTATTCTCGGTTCAATTGCAGGGAATTTAAATGCAAAAATCCGCCACAAAAAAGACAAGTAAAACAAGATCCTAACCCTGCCTCCTCTTTTTGCGTTTGCCCAGACAAAGTTCGTCCAATTCGCGTTTTCTCCAAAAAAAAAGTTCAACTCCTCACATTTATTTCCCGACTCCTCTCAACAGCTACGATTTAAAGTCCCCCACTTCTCAGCCAGTTTATTTTAAAAAGCTCCTTCTCTTTCTTCAAGATCATCCGCTATGAATCTCGCGGCCGCGTTTCTACAACTCCGGGCACTTACAAAAGGCTTTATTACTACTACCACCACAATATTGTTTCTACCTGAGGAAACCGAAAGATCTTTCCCAGGGGAAACGTAGATCGCGTATGTTTCGTGAAGCGGACAGCGAGGGAGCGCTACGATCGCCTTTGTTTCCACTTCTTGTCGATCCGGCGGGCGAGTGGAAGGTTTTCTTTTCCTCCAGAAACCATGCCGGGCACCTATACCGAGAAACTTTCCATATTCAAGTGAGTATTTCGCACTCTTTCTTTCACACCTTTCGTTGCCGACGCTTGGAGGAAAAGGTATTTACGTATTATTATTTCCTTCTCGTTTTCGTTTTATGGGCGGAAATTTAGTGTGGTGAGATGAGTTTTTGGAAAGACCATGTTTTGTGGAAAGTTGTTGCGAGTCTGTCGTATATAAGGGTTTTTATTTTTATATTATGGAGTGCTGTCGAAGGTGGATTATGTATCAGTTTTGGGGAGTCCTCCATTTTATTAATTAATAAGTGTTTGTGAAATGTTTTCGGGTTTAGTTATGAAAAAGTTTGGAAAACTTCCTCCGTCATGCTTGGAAGTTAAGTTTAATATGCATAAATCTGGGATGTGTATTCTCCTTTGTTAGAGATTGCATGTTGGAAAAGTAATTTTATATCAGTCGATGCCAATATGTAACTTTACTGGATACATGTTTTGAAAGTTTTCATGACTAGGAGGTTGAGGGGTAGTATGATAAGTATTAATGTTGGGATTGGAAGTTAATTTTATCTTGTTCATAAGACTACAAAACTGACTGTAAAAAGTGACTTTCTTTCTCTTCTCTTAATAATCTAAAATAGTCTTAGATTTTAATCATTATGGGGAAATCCATTTCGTCTTTTACAGCCTTGCAATAATTAAAAATTTATATTTAACACCTTTAATAACATTATGTTGATTAGTTTCGTGTTTAAGTTCTAAATGTATTCAATTTGCAAGAATATTCAAAAATAGTTTTCATAGTTATTTTTGTATTGACCAGCCTTATAATTTTATGAATTTCCAAAAGAAATTTATGTGTAAATAATGCACAAGTTCTTATTTTGAAACACTTTTTCTTTTCACGTGAGAAACTATCTGAAATGGAATGTTTGTAAACAAAAGAAAGGGGTTGACGCGTGTAGTTCAAGGAGTTGGTCGTAACACTCACTGTCTAAAACCGTTGTTTAATATAGAAATATCTTTTTTAAAGCCGTCAGAGCAATGTTAGCTATCTTAAATGTTTTTCGAGAAAGTTTTTAGTCGTATGCTTATTTACAAAACTGCTCTATTGCTACAAATTTTAAAAGGAATTAAATAGTTTATCTAATTTTGGCAGTTAAAAAGTAACAGTGCAACTTGTATATACTTTAAATTCAAGATCTTGGATGATTTGAAAATTTATCCGGGTCCCTAACGACAACTTAATAAATAATTTTTCAAATTTCTTTGCTGTCTCTCTAATTTTCTCTCTTCTTCGTGATCTCTGAATTTTCTACGAAGACCACAAAAACTTGTTAAGTTTTGCTTTCAGGTAGTCAGTATTTCCCCTGTGCTGCAAACTGTCCGTTACCCAGGACAAAATGTCGAGAAACACGTTCCGAAGTGTCAAGAAACTTGTTGGGCTGCGTTCTTTCTCTGAGCATTCACCGATTACCATTCATTGTTCTTGGTGGTGAATGGTATCGTTAGGAATTCTGGAACGCGTTAATGCTGCGTGGAAAATCGAGACGTGCTTTCGTTGGATGCCCTTTCTTTTTTAATTGTTGGATCGCTACTGTGCGGATTGAGAAACTGACAATAATGTTCTTCTTAACAAACCGCTTGCCTTCGTGACGAGAGGCTTTTGTCGGAGAGAAATTTCTGGCCATTCCTTTTCAAGTGTCGTTTTATGTATGTCAGTGGTGTTGATGTTTCGCCCATGACTCATTTCCCATCGTTTAGTTTCGACTGTTCGTTGCGAGATGATCGATGACGAAACTGGACGGAGAATTCATTCACAAACTGTGGGAATTCATTCAAGAGGTGTTTTACGGGTGTTATTTTCGTTACGGGTGTACGAATTTTTGTTTGGAGCGCTGTAGTTGGAAAGAGTCTCCGAAAGACGGTTGGAAAGCTAGTTCAGCGATTAGAAGGAATGCATAAGTTGTCCGGTTAAAAAAAAGTTTTTAAAAAAAACTTGATATAATTTCTCTTTCTCCTCTTTCTTTCTCTCCTTCCTTGAAGATTCAAGATTAGTTTTTATTGGGAAATAATAATAATGCTGGAAATAAGCCTTTATGAATATAGCAGTTTTCCAAAATTACTGTATGTAAAATTTAAGTAATTAAGCCCGTTTTTGATCAATTTAGATACTATATTAAAGTTTGACGAATTTATCTGGTACATGAGAAATGGAATAAAAATTTTGCCTTTGAAAAATAAAACTTCGAAAAATAAAAACTACTATCATGTAAGAAAATAATATAATTGCAGTTAACCCAAACATATTTTTGATTTTCAAATAATTTTCATTAAAACATGAGAAGTTGGGGTAAAACCTTGTACTATCGTTTGAAGTATACTCTGGATCATTCCTAAAGCTAACACAATCACTTCATTCAACGCTCATATAACTGCATATTTTTTTAAAGTGCATTTAAAATCGTCGGAAATCATTTGCTTTAGTAAATTTCTATGAAGGTAAAATCTTACTGCTTAACATTTTGTTACTTGCTTTAATTTTTATAATTCAATCATTTTTACTTTCAAATTTAGGGGATTGTAGGTTTTTATTTTTATAGAAATTGAATAGGTTATCTCTCTCGCATAAGGTTTAGTATATGAGCCAGCAATTTTTATATTCTTGAAACACAGTGCACGTTTCATTCCAAGTCGGCCCTATTTGACTACAACCAACCCATTACAGAAACACAGAAACAAATACAATATACTCTCGATATGACGAAGGGACTTATACTAAATTTCGAAACTAATGATTTTCGTCATAAGTTAAAATAGAGGAGTACCTTACGTCTAGGGGGGTATTTATCGAAACACACTGTCACTGTGAACCAATAATTTCCGACAGTGGAGGCGTCCCGAAAAACAACTGAAACTTCTCCCTTAACATAGGGTTGATAACTATGGTTGTGTGCGTCTAACTTTCCTGATGGCATCTTTCGAGTTGAATGGGCGATTGTAAAGGGTGCAGGGACGCATCAGTACCTTCTAAAGGTCGGCGTCTTCCTCTGTGTTCACTCTGCTGTGCGAAAGGATTGTGGCGAGCGCTTTTACTTTAATGAACATTCTCTCTGCTGCTTCAACACTCACTGCCTCTGTGATAATCCAACAGGATGCGCCGCGCTTTCTTCTTCTTTGGCTGTCTTGATTATCTGGACCCCAATTATCCGAAGCTTCGGTCTAATTTATGTCTCAATCTTGTCTAAGGTTTAAAATTATTGGTGTAGTTTTTTTTCTACCGTACACTTTTAGGTTTTAATAAAGCTTTTTTAATGTCTGAAAACCCAACTTTTCCGGAGAGGAAAAAAACAGGAAGAAATATTATTTGGGTAAAAATAAAGCAGCTATCTTTAACCCTCTCGCCACCCTGGGCCTCATATGAGGCTCCTACTTATGAGCTCAATTTTTGTATGATCTTAACACGCAAATTTATTTTCTTTTCATCAGTGACTTCACTTATTCATGTAGATCACATATGAGACTTCTACATGGTTTCTGAATTCGTTCCTAAATGGCAGCAAGATGATTTATACCTCAATGTTTACATTTTAAGCTGTGATGCTTTAAAGAGAAAATACTAGCTAGATACTAGTTTCTGTAGAACATTTTTATAGGTTGGTAGATATTTTCTTATATTGTAACCTTCTAATATTATGACCAGGTCTTTTAATAAGTTCTAAACCAAGTATTTTCTGTTAAAATAAAAAAATATGGCCTCATATGAGGCTCATAAAAATAACTAGGAAGGAGTGCACACAAGTAAAAAAAATTTTCCAGACAAATTATAGGGGCATTGAGAAGAAGAAAAAAGTTTTTTCACTTTTTTGATGTTCTGGTGCCGAGATGGTTAAGACATTAAAAACGATCGAACTATCTCTTGTTAAGACTAAATGCCAAATTTTAGTTCTGTATCAAGTTCTTTTGATCTTTTTATCTATGCCGTTTTGTTATTGTTGAACCTAATGAACCTTATTAAACCTCTTTTTTTAACGATTTGATATTTTTAAATATATGTGGCATTTTTAAATACATTGATGCAGTTTCAAACTAAAATATAAAATTAAATATATTGATGCAGTTTCAAACAGTTGAAATACTTGATGTTCTTTTATTTCATTTCTCAATATTATATTTTACATTTGCAATTTTATGTCCAACGTTTGTGCACCTCTTTTAACGATTTTTTCGGATTAAAGTTTCTTTAATTCAATACACTGGTTAATAGAGGCGATATGGAAGTAGTTGTCATTTCGGTGCTCCTAATATGGAGCAAAAAATAAATATCCACTGATGGACTAATTCTTAAAAAAATATTAACATTTCATGATTTTGTTTATTTTCAATAAGTAGCATCTTATGCGGTTTTTTAGAGTGTTGCAAGAAAAGTTTATTCTAGGTGCACAAACCGTTTTTAAGAGGATAAAAAATTGCTTATTTCTTTCTTAACTACTAACCCTCCTGATATTCTTCCTACGAAAAAAGCAAGCTCCTTTCTTCAGGCTTGCGTAAAAAAGTGAGTTTCAACGAGTTAGGGAATAAACACTTACTCATCTGTATCAAATCCAATCAGTAGACTGTTCAGTTTACATCCTTTTCCTCGATCTTTTTTGTCGTGTTCTTATGCTTGGAAAGTGATCCCAGTTAAGTAATAGGTGGTTAATATTCATCTAAATGCAAGGCATTGTACTTAAAAAAATTGTTCCACGCTATTTAAAACAGGGGTTGGTTTTTTGTTACCTGGAATTTTCCGATGCATTTTTCTTTGTTATAAAAAGTTGTATAATTTTATTCAAAGTTTATATTTTTATGATATAGGGTCCGACTGTGTTAAATGGGTAGTTTTTAAAGGAGTGTTTCCAAGTTTGATACCTTTTTTCATTGTATGGATCTTTTTTGTATCATTAACATTTTTCTATTGTTATTTTATTAATATAGTGGAATACTCTTGACAGCTTTTCGTCCGAGTCTTTGAAAACTTACTATTAAATAAATGTTAAAGTTTATGAACCTTTTGAAAGTAGAGAGGTTAAAAATTGATAATAACGTTTTAGTGAAAATAAGTCTCAAAAAAAGCAGTGTTTTTCCTGTCCATTTTACCCCATGTTACTCTGGTATTATTTTGTACTACATTTTACCTAATTAATTACGAAATTCGAAGCTTATAAATAAAAAAAACTATTGTGCATTGTAATATCTCCCAAAGTCATATTTAAAAAATGATTGTGATATTTTTTTATAAAAAGATATTTAAACTCCTTTAAACATGTATATTGGTTAATACTTTTTAAGTCCTTATGGTTGTTATATGGTACTTGAGATAAGATTAACAAACGCCAGGTAATTCATGTAAAAGTTTCGAAACCCTTAACTATTTTTATTTCTCTGGCAAAAATACTAAAATATCAACAACAAAAATTACCACTATTTATAATTTTGGGTTTAGTTCTATTTAGAAAAAATTCTATCTACCTGGATCAAGTATATAGCAACATTTGATACCAATGTAATTTTTGCAGGTTTTTCTCCCAAATGTCAATGTCATTGGATTCACAAATTTCAAAAGTGTACAGCGTGGTACAATCAAAACAAGTACAGTGTCGGTTTAAGGTTTCTTAATTACCGCTTTAGACATAAAAGTTTTAAAAAATTGTTTGATATTTCTACTTTGTCCTCTCTCTGTCAGGGGATATTATTCCGAAATATAGCAGATCCATTAAAATACGTTTCGAGGTTTCCTTTACATAACAAGAATTTTATCGCCAACAAGTTTTTACTTTTTTAACCTGTTGCATTACAGTAATCCAACGAGGCCAATCTGACGAATCACAGTGTCGAAATGACGTCACTTTCTGTCTGATTCATTCATTCATTCATTGGTCTCGCCGGATTGTGCCGTAACGCGACGCGTCGCATAAATGGAAACGCCGCCATAGTGGAAGGAAGGGTTCAACGCATTGCCTCGCTTCTTTCGTTTGCATTTTTCAACTCTCAACTTTATTACTCGGCGTGCCAAACTTTTTGTTCGCCTTGATTTCCGCTTCATCCGCCGCTTGCCAGAAGAAAAAAACCGCCGCGCTATACTTACAAAAGCCGCTAAAATTAGATTATTTTCCTAAATCTAATTCCTGCTTAGCCGGCTCCCCTGAAAATAGATTCCTCGCCGTCCCTTCGATAACAATTTAAAAAAATAAAAGGGGGAGAAGAAAAACCGAGATGAACACAAAGGACGCGAAAGAGTCGGTGATTGAAGCTAAGTGGCTAGGGAAAAAAGAGCGCTATAAGGGCTTTTTGTCTTTGTAGCATTCCGTCGAGTATTTTGGCCCGGGCGTCGGGAGCCACCGAGAACCTATTTTTGACAGCTGATAATCGCTTTTCGGACTGTTGCTGTCTCAAATATGCTTTCTTTTCCTTTCCTTTCTTCCGAGGGACTGAAAATTGCTGCAGGTTTTAATAAAGGGGTGGGGTTTATGAGAAATGGTAGGGGAAGTTGTCTTTGTTTTATTTCTGTGTGACAATTTTCTTACCCGTTGAGGTGTTTATTTTTTCAATGTCAATTTGAATGGTAGTCCTTAAGCAATTAAATTGTCGGATTCTATCCTTCCTTTTTGTTGCAAAGTTAAACTGGAAAATAAGCTTAACAGCAATTTTTCTGAGTGAAGAAAGTTGAGTGAGTTTTTCCAGGTGATGGTTATCATTTTCTTTAGATTTGTTTCCTTATCTCTGCTTTTTTTCTAATATGTTAATATCTTTTTAAGGTCATAATTTGGATATGTGTTTTAAAAGCAAGTAAATTATAATATTTTTCTAATCTTTATTCCTAAAAATTGAACTTATTAATAACTTTCTAAACGTCAGTCTTTGGTTAAATCATTAAAATGTTTAATTATATCATCTTCTAATACTTTTTAGTAGGTATAAAAATAATAAAAGGGTTATTTTTATAAAAATTTTGTTTTGTTTGTTGCCCATATTTTTTTAATCTATGATATTCTAAAATCATTAATGGTAAGAAACAAAATTGTACCTACCTAAACACCTCACTTTTAGAATTTTTGTCTGTCCCCTTAGCCACTGCACTATATATGTACCTATTGTCTCTTTCATCGATTACGTGAGAAAAGAAGCGTCCAAAAAATGTCACTTAAGGTTAATGCCATGAATCATGCTTATCTATATCTGTGCTACCGAATCAATAAACAATGTGTCCATTTTGACTACTGTGGATATTGGATGACAGTTTCGATAACTGGGTTAAGGTGCATCGTGGGTTGCTCGGAGTTGTATCCTAATGCATGAACATTATTATCCACTGTTGTGTAAGGAATTGCAATATTGGTTGTATGAAGCATCTTGTTATTGCATCTTGTCTTGTGTATAATCCATAAAAATCTGCTTCTTATATTTTACTAATAATTATGGGTAAACTTTACTGGTTCATAGGTTGTAAACCGTAATTCGATTATGTGTTTTGCATTTATAATTGGGCTGTCAACTATTCTATACTCTTGAATTATAATGGTTAGATTAGTAAGTGTTCGTATAATTTATTTAAAATAGAAATTAGCGTCGGCCCTAAAGTTTCTCAGTACCTTAATATCCCCATTGATAGTTGTATAACTTTCAAATAACTAACAAATAGTAGCCAAGCCTCTCCAAAATAATAAATAAACTATTTAAAAATAGGGAGGGCAATATATGATGGGTTTTGCAAAATAAATTCCTTTGCACCCCCACTGATGAAAGTTTAGTTTGCTCTGTAATTCAAAGTTTTCAACGCGGCCGAAAACAATTTCGCCCCTTTTTGAACAACACAACATACAAAAAACCACTTCTGCCATCCCCGGTTAAATGTCTTTCGCGATGTTCCCACATATTCCCTACCCTTATTCAATCAGCCAAGTACTGGCGATTTTGCTCGTAAAAACCCTCCATTTAGTGCATTCGAAAATAATCCTCGAGCTTAAATTTTAAAAGACAAGAAAAGGCCTTATCTTCCCTTGCTCGGGAAGGGAAATTGAAGACTTAATCAGATTACATTCTGTAAGATAACTCCCCTCCTCCCTTGTCTTGTTCTTGACAGAGGAGGGAAAATGTGTTCTTTTCTTTTATCTTCGAATCCCATTTTAAGCTTCCGATTTTCTTTTCTTTCCCTTCGGTATCTTCGATTTTCGTTTGAATCTGGGCCCTGCTTTCGCCTAGCGGCTAAGGGAGCTTGTTAGGAAGAGAGATCATAAGCTTATCTTTTGCTTTTATACCTTTTTCCTCCTCCCTGAACGGTGTAATCCATTTGAAGAGCTGGCTTGCTTTGCATCTCATAATGAATCTTTTCGAAGCTCCCCCTGCGACATCTTCGTTTTCATTGTTTTTCGTTTTGTGGTCGGGAGTTCAAGCTCTTCTCGCCAGTTTTTGTTGCAGGAATCTATCTTGCCGACGAGTTGTTACTATGCGGATGTGTCCGTCTTCAGGTGGAAAAAGTGCCAATCCTTTTATCTTGCCCGTGAGGTTTAATTACTTACAGATGAAAGCTGCATTAAGCACGTTTTGGTAACTAATATACAGTGATGGTGTTTTTTTTTCATTTAGGCTAGAAAGCGCCCCTGAAGAGTTCTGGGAAATATTTAATTCTCTTGCATTATCTCCGCTTATTCTCTCCCTTTACGATCCCCTCAAAAAGTGGGGAATAACCTCAGTTAAAAAAACAAGAACCTTATTCGCTTCTAGATTTCCTAAATAAATTCACCGCGCTAGAATATGGTTTAATTACGGTTTTGTATTTGAGTAGCACTTTCATTAAGTGGGGCTTCATAAATTTGCCTTTGTCCTTCCCAACCCAGAAACTTGAGTGTTACATTTTACTGTTGTGCAAGTTTTCAAGTATGCTCTACTGGCCCGAGGTATGTGCTATTAGAATGGTTCTAAGTGTAATGATAAAAATTGGCATATTATGCCATGTTTAGATATTTTTTAATTTAATTTCAAAGTTTGTCTTTTTAAAAAGGCACGAAAACGGCTGCTTCGTCACAGTTGTGTGACGTCAGTGGGCATGAGTAACAGTACGATCCTCCAATCAGGTATATCCTTTCGGCAATTCTTGATGTTAGTTTGTGCCCAGTTACGTCACGCCTGTTTCGACGGCAACTCAAATTTAGCTATTTTTATCTTCAAATATCTAATTAAAGAATTTTTTTGAAACTTTTAAAGCTGATTTTTGAAAGTAAAACCATTTGTTTTACTAGAAATATTGTTTTTTATCCAATTTTAAAAAATACGGGCATTGTCCATTATTTAAAGAATTTGTAATATGAAATTATGTGTTAAATTTAATGCCAAAGAAAATAAATTGAAGTTATAAGGGACTATAAAACTGTAGCGCAGGGTGGAGAAATTTTTTTTTCTATTGAACAAACTCTTTTTAGAACTGAGGTTTAAATTTAATATTTTTCTCTCATTACTTTAACCTAAATGACAAGAGATTCTCTTGTTAAATTAAGCATTCACTTGCTATCCTTTCATTACTGCCTTGGGGTTTAATCAATATATAAAAGAGAATTGATGCATAAAATTACTTAGCCTCTCAAAATATTATTTCTTTCATAAACGTTTAAAAAATGCACATGTCGTTTTTTGTCTACACCTACTGAACACATTTCTGTAGATTAAACGGCTCCTTAAAATGATATCCCACTTTAAGCAATTCCATGTCATTTTTTACTCCATGGTGTTACTCAGTGCTTAGTAGGTCTGCCCTGACTAATTTCCTTGCACCATACCCTCCACACAATGACTGCTCTTTGCATGATGCATCTTCATCTTGTTTGCGTCTTGCCACTTAAAGGTTAATTGCGAAAGAAAACATTCCGTTAAAGATTCTAGGTTATATTTTGGGTTCGTTTTATTTTATAAGTTACCTTAAGGTCAAATCTGTTCGGTATTATTAACTTCGCATCAATGTGATCGCAAATGTGTTATTGGTTTCTGACGTAACTGATGAAATGTTCCTTGAATGACGGAAACCAGCATCTTAGCAGTGTGTTTGGCTTTTCTCCAGTGTGATTGTTTAACTTCGGTCCGTTAGCTTTGTTTGTTTCTGTGTGATTGCCAATGAGACCCTTGTTCATCCGTTAAAACAGAGACCGAAAATTAAGTGGTCAATTCAGAGGTCGTCTACACCGTTTGGGGTCGGCTGAATTGGTTGGATGGTAGGAGGTTTGGACATGCTACGCTGCCCCTGCAATTAGTTTTCTCCCAATTACTGCGCCGCTCGCTTGTGAGTGGTAGTTGCAGTTCAAACTTGGGGAAAGTGTTGGCGAGTGAACTTTTTGGTTTCGGAAAGTAAAAATGTTTGTTTTTGTTATGCGGAAGAGTGCTATAAACTGGAAAAATTATTACCCTAGTAAAACTTAAAAATACTGTGCTCTTGAAAAGCGTAAGGTTTGTGAGGATCCTAGCAGATACAATAACGTAAAGGCAAAGGAAGCTAGTAGTTTATTGAAAGTAAAACTTTTTTTTTCAGTAAATCCTGCTAAAAATAAGTGTTTCCTTTAAAAATGAGGTTTCAATTTTGTACAGTATTAGAACGTTATACTGAACGCTAAAGATAAAATTGAAAAAAAAAACTTCAAGGTTAAGCCAAATCTCCCTCTGATTTTTAATGGGTAACTTAGCAGTATTTTATACAAAATCTAAACGATGTACAAGAAAAGTCAATGACCGTTACATATTTGATTTGAATGTGGAAAATTACCTTTTCTCACTAAAATATTCTTTCCTATTATCAATAAGAACTTATTCTATATAATTACTATTTACTGATAGATTAATCACTTTGAAGGATATCTTTTTCCTTGTCTTTTACCCTTATAAAGAGAATCGACTTGTTTAGAGAGGGAAGTATTGTGTCTAGTTAATAGCTATAGGTATTTAGCCAACGCCTCTTTGGCCAACACCCAAAAAATATTGTGAAACACTTGTCTCGCGAAATTTCCTGTCTGCGATAATGTTGTGTTTTGACTTTAATGTCGGCAAAGCTCTTTGGCACCACCTTGAACTGATAAGCCAGCTAAAAACCGTTGCAACGCTTCTATAACATCGACTATGGATGACTAGAGGACAAAACTGTTATGTTCTGTTTATCAGAAAGAATAAATATCATTGCTTATAAAAAGGAAGAGTTAGTTTACTTTTCAAGAGGGTCCTGACTTTTTTCATGAAAAATTATTTTCAAATACTATCTAAAACTCACGTTTCTTTGTTTGGATTCAAACTGCAAGCAGTGGGAGGTCTGGCAGTACTTATTCGAAGCTCAAGACCATCAAAAGAAGTTCGAATAAAAAAGTAACTGGTTTAACGGGAAGTTCAAGGATTAAGAGAAATCTTGGAATTTTTCGCAGATAAAAACCTTCTAGCACACTTGTGACAAAAATTAAGGATAGTTTATAATTTTAAGAATTATGACACGCGAAAATAAGTTCCTTATCAATGTTATTCATAACATAAATTTTTCCAGGAGTGGGAATTTATGCCCAGTGATCAATTTACCCTAACGGTAATTTTGCGGGCACAAAGGCCTTCCAAATAATAAAGTTTCATACACATTCGGGAAAATCATATTTGCAGGTAATTCTACGCACTTTAAATCAGGAATGGGATATCAGGAATATCATATTTTGCAAATAACTGGAAAAAGTTTGCTTAATGCTTCTGACATAGACGTTTTAGTTAATGTTCCAATTTGTCTGGAACTTCATAATCAATAAGGTCCACTGTACTCCGAAATTTTTTTTAGAGTTACTTGATTCCGAGCGGGGGGTATATTCTCACTTCAGAAGATTCTACGATACGAATGTCATTGGTATGGACCCCCCAAGATTTCTGTACAAACTATCCTTAATTTTTGGACATGATTGTATTTTACTTAATGAATTGATAAATTTAAAAAATTAATTGCTTTGCACCATATTTTAATTTGGTTAATGGAAAAGCAACTAAGGAAATGTTACACCTGTAAAGAGTACGGCAGTGCAGAGATTCACTATAAGGCTGAGTGGTCAATTTCAATGACCGGTTACCAATATTTTCGGACTTTGCTGTGGTTAGAAAAGAGTGACCACAACTCTGTCCCTTTGATTACTGATTGTGTCGAGGTCAATCGATTAACGTCCCTTATTTCTTTCAGTGGCATGCACTACCTGAAGCCCCACAAGTCCCCTCGCAAGGTCCAGCTGAAGGAGGTGCACCATGCGAATGAGCCCGCCTCGGTCAAGGTGATGACCCCCGACGGCATCACGCTGGCCACGGGCGAGCGAGCGCACAAGCGGAGGCCCGCGCCGCCACCCCCGCCCAAGCAACCTCCCCGGCGACCTCCCCCGCCGCCGCCGCCTCCCACGCCTCCGCCGCAACACACCGTGCTGATGCTGGAAGAGCGGCCAGATCTCAAGTGAGTGCCTTTTTTCTTCTCGAGATCTGGTTTTGTGAATGATCCGCTTTTGAAGAGTTTTGTACTATTTTTCTCATTTCGATAAATGTATTAATATTTTTATTAGAAATGAGTACTAGATTACTTAGATTTCTTTCTCATCCGCATCAGATTAGATTACCCTTTGCATCCTTCGTGATTCCTCTTCTGTAACCTTTAATAATTAATAAATCTGCATTCTTCAAGATTGCTCTTCTGTATCTCTAGATTTCTTTTAAAAATTCCTCTAGGGGATTTCTCTTTTACATCCAACTAACTTAACCAACCTCTGGGATGCTCCTCTGCTACCATCTGGATTTTTCTTTCAAATTCCTCTATATTTCTCTTCTGCGTCCTACTGGATTGCTGTCATAAAACTACAAATAACTAACCAATCTACTCGATTGCTCTCCCACATCCCTCTAGATATCTCTCCCGCATCCCTCTAGATATCTCTCCCGCATACCTCTTGATATATCTCTTCCAGCATCCTTCTAGATTGCTCTCCCAGCATCCCTCTAGATTGCTCCCCAGCATCCCTCTAGATTTCTCTCCCGCATCCCTCTAGATTGCTCTCCCGCATCCCTCTAGATTGCTCTCCCGCATCCCTCTAGATTGCTCTCCCGCATCCCTCTAGATTGCTCTCCCGTATCCCTCTAGATTGCTCTCCCGCATCCCTCTAGATTGCTCTCCCGCATCCATCTAGATTGCTCTCCCGCATCCATCTAGATTGCTCTCCCGCATCCATCTAGATTGCTCTCCCGCATCCCTCAAGATTGATCTCCCGCATCCCTCAAGATTGCTCCCCCGCATCCCTCAAGATTGCTCCCTCGCATCCCTCAAGTTTGCTCCCTCGCATCCCTCAAGATTGCTCCCCCGCATCCCTCTAGATTGATCTCCCGCATCCCGGCTCCTGCCATAAAACACCAAATAACTAACCACTGTACCTTCTGCATCCTTCTGGATCTCTTCATCACCCACCGATTTTCTTTTCCAATTCCCTATATATTTTTCTTCTGTGTCGGCTAAAGTGCTCCTCCACACATCTTCTAGAATCTAGATTGCTCCTGTACCTTCAAAACAAAAGCTTTTTTTACCCATAAGATTAGTAAAAAATTATGCTATATAATATGTTTCTTTCATTCTTTCTTTTTAATTTATAAAAACTGGCTAATTATTTTATTTGAATTAATTAGTGACAGATATTTTTACAATGCATAATAATTTTATAGACTAAGTTTTTTTTAATTTATAAGTAAAACAATAATAATAAAGCTTTTGTTACAATTTATTTATGTTAACCCTTTCATTCCTTGACTGCCTAGCAATTGCCATTAACTCCTCTATAAAATTAAGGAGGACTAGAACTCGAAGGGTTAAGTCCTATTATTATTTACACAACTTAATAGGCATTTTTGTTCTGAATTTTTTTTCAGGAACCCTGGATTCTATGCAGTAGCCAACTGTTTTTAAAAACTTGTCTTAAAACTTAAAACTGATCATATACGCATATTCTGATTTCTTTCTACTTGGTGTGTATTTTCAGTGTTGATGTGAGCTCTCCTATGTCCAGTCCTCAAGAAAACCACGAAGGTCCTGCCAGCCCTGAGTTGCCCCTTCCGCCGCCCCCCTCTGCTGAAGGCAACGAGATCATGATGCCCTGTGATGATCCCTTGCCTCCCCCGCCTGACCCTGTGGATGTACAGCCTCGCATGCTGGACAGTGCTGCTTTGTGAGTACTTATGAAAACATTATAAACTGTACTAAAATGTAACTTTTGTAGAATTACTATGTTATAAAAGAATTGATTTATTTTACCTCAAGTGTTACAAAATTTTGGCATGTTATATTTCAATTCATGCCTTGGGTAAAAAATAATTAATTTCATCAACTGTGTGCTTTAAAGACAGCATATTCTTGCTGGTTAAAAAGGTTATCTATGGGGCCATCCTTAAGGGTTGTCACATTTGTTTCCCCTTTTTGACCCCCCATCCTATTTGTCACAAACTGTCACACTTTCCTGTACCCTTCCCTTCCCCTTTGCCATATATTACACTCTTAGGCTAAGCGCGCACTAGATACTTTTGTCACGTCGACTATAACACTAGGTATCTCGAGAGCAATGCATCTCTATGGCGAGATCTTGGCAATCGGCCAAGAGTCTCGTCACCTAATGCGCACGCTCTCTCTTCTTGCAGTAGCCAGGGTGATAATTTTGTCTCTGTCGCCGTGAAAAAAGTCTCTAGTGTGCGCTTAGCCTTAAGCCAACTATATGTCTAATACATGGTTTGAATATTACTATTTTTATTTGAGCTTAATTTTACTTCAACTTATAGTTTAATTTCTAACTACCTTAAGGCCTTAAGAGCAACAATATATGGTCGTTTAAACAAAATAAGTTTTTTTCTTTGATTTTGAGCTGCAAGATGTGATGTCACAAATTGATGATCCCCCTCCGAGCATGACGTCATTTATGGACAGCCCCTCTCTACGTTTTTAATGAGCATGAATGCATTTATTTAGATTAATTATGTATTTCTTTTTTGTAGGATATATCCCAAAAATTCCTACATGTCCTACAGGAGTGAGAAAAAACTTGGAAGGCATGGATTTGATGGGAAATATCGTCGATCATTCCATGCATCTGCTTCGTCGACAGATTTGACCATGTTTGACTCCAATTTCCACGAAGAAAAAAGCACATCTTCTCCTAATAGTTGGGAACAAATCCATAATATAAGGCAGCATAATCCTACAGTTATTTTTCATTCAGACTGTATCCAGCCAAGCAGTCAGTTGCAAAGAAGTAGCTCTCAAGATAGTATCCCCTATGAAACTTCCTGCAATGAGTCGGAAAACATATCAAATGTTCCATTACCAAACTCAGAAAGTAACCAGTCAACTAATAGTATTATAAGCCAGTGTTCTGAGACACCCGAAGAACATTCAGTGCCATACGAACAGCCTAGTCAAGAGAGGGTTGCCTTTGATGTTCAAAATTCATCTCACTCTCATCAAAACTCATTTACCACCAAAGGAATCTTACTGAAATCAAAATGTGCGGAGGATGTTGTTATAAACTGTGAATCGACCGATGTTCATTCTCTGGATAACGAAACGTATTCTGGAAGTTTGAGCAATGGTGTGAATGATTCAGCGGTGGATTTGAATCAAAATTCTGTGAAAAGTAATAATAAAAGTGAAAAGAACAATCCTAAAATTCTCAATGGAACTGACATTATAAATCGAATCAATAGTGCCACTCAAACTTCTGATACCCCCAGACTACGTCGGAAACATAGCAAAACAAAAGAAGAGTTGGAATGTGAGGAATTGTCCAAGGATTTCATTCATTACTATGGGGATGTGGCCCTTAAAAATTTATTAGGTAAAGTCATTTTACACTACTTTCTGCCTGAAGTTTTTTTTGTGTGTAGAAAACACTGCATTACCCTACATTTGTTTTACTTGTAGCATCATTTAATTTTTATTTAAAATTATTCATTAATGTGTGGAAATGGTTTTGGGATTGTTAATGGGCATACTTATGATTAATCATTTCAATAAAAGTTATTTCATAAGTATAATAGCTAAATATAGAAAAAACTTATAAAGTATTAATAGCAAAAACTTTGTTCTCTATTTTATTTTCAATAATTTTCTGTTTTATAAAAAAACTATCTTTAAGGTAAAGATGGTTTTGTGGAATCAAGCTATCAGTGCCTTTGTTAGTTTCTTAGTTGTATTGATGTTTAACTTTAAGCTAACTTTAAATAATATGGGTTTTTAATTGAGTATTTCTATTGCAGTCCCTGCTCCAAATCATAAAACCATGTGTGATTATATTGAAGGTCTCTTAAACTTAGAATCAGAAAAAAATGGACATTCACTTCATAAAGTTTCTGGAACACTAAACGACCAAAGGCAAGTATTTAAATAGCAAACAGTATTTTCTAAAAGCAAATTAAGACTTCCCTCTTAACAACATTCTTAACCCTTTTTGCCCTGAATGCCCCAAATTTTCGATAGAATTTAATGAAATCTTGGGTGTTCTATTAAATTTCAAGATGGGTAGTTCTGATTTTTTAATATCATGCTTTCTTTAATTCTAATAATATTTTTCATGTTAGTATATTTCTTTTAAACTTATTTAATTTGAAGTACTTAAAAACATATTTGTTACAGAGATGCAGAAGCTTGGACATGTAGTGAGAAAGTTAATGCTTTAACCGATTCTAAGCCCAACAACTGTGCAGAGCTGAATGAAAATCAAGTTGTTGATAATGAAATGGAATTAAAGAGCAAGAAGGTAGGCTGACTTAATACTTTTCTGTGTTTCAGGTTTATATAATTTTTTAACACAGGACCTTCACACACTTTTCTATTATATATTAGATAATTTAACTTTTAGAAACATTTCTTTAATGAATTAAACTATTTTTTTGTTTCAAGTGGGTAGAAGAAAAATCTTTATTTTTCTGAATATTAAACTCTTTCAGTTTATCAGTTAGAGAAATAAAAACTTATTTAAATTAAGATCCCCCTGTTTAACTTGTAATTCTTGAATTTCTTTTGCTTAGTTATTTTGTGTATTTATATGATTTTAATTAAGTGTTCTTGTTTTTTAGGAGGAGTTGATAATAAGCATTGGAAAGAAAGTTGAAAGTTTAAAAGTAGAGCAGACAAACATCAAGGCAGAAATACTTGAGAATGAACTATTGGGTCAAGATATAGCTAATCGGTTGCAAGAATTGGCAAAACCTATTGAATTGGAAAAATATTCTCTTCATGTTGAAGAAACAGAAAAAATTGTCAATCTATTGCTTTCCCTTTCTGGAAGATTAGCTAAAGCTGAAAATGGTCTTAAAAATATGCCAAAAGATTGCAGTACAGAGGAAAAGGTATTTATCTTGCTTTTACCTTTAAATGGAGTAATTTTGAAAAAGAAATTTAAAACTACCACTTGTTCATTTAGAAAAGCTTTAATTTCTAGTGATTCTATTCAGTAAAAAAGCTTGTTTACCTTGTGAGTATTATGTTAATAAGCTTGTGTAAGTATTGAAACAACATGTGTTCTAATATAAAAATTTTAAACTTGGTGATTTTAATGAGCAAATTACTTTAATTCTTATTTTTATGTTCAAAAATATGTATTGTTAGTTATTCATTAAAGAAGATTCCCCTAGTATTTAAAATTTCACAACTCTTAATTCAAATTTTTAAAACTGAAATAAGTTTTCATGTCTCTTAAAAAATATGAACAATTTTGTAATTTTCTTTTCTTATTCCAGAGATCCTTAGAAGCCAAGAGGGACAAATTAAGACTACAACATGAAGATGCGTGTAGGCTTAAAGAAAGTATTGACAGACGAAACATCAATGTTTCTACATTCCTTCAGAAATATTTAACTGACAATGAGTATGCACAGTACGATCGGTTCATAAAAATGAAAACAAAACTCATAGTGGACATTCGTGAAATAGATGAAAAAATAAACTTGGGTGAAGAACAGTTGGCTGCACTAAGTGTTGTAGCTCATCTTTGGAAAAGTGCCAATTCATAAGAAACGCTTTTTAATTCGAGTTTATAAGTCAGATATCCTTTTGTACGTTTCTTGCAAAATTGATATCTGATGGAGTGAATGATTAAGTTATATGAATCTCCTATTGCTTGGTGGCGTATGTCTGTTGCATATTGGCCAGCCAACCAAAAGTGATGATGTAATAATTTATGTGAACTATCAAAATTTGAAACTACTTAACATTATGTGAGATTAAGCTGTATGTGAAAACACTGTTCCTCCCTTCGTTACGTTCCAGTTAATTGTATTGTTCAAAATGACGTGTAATTTTGCTTTGTATCATTGTGCAATGTTATAGATTCCACACTTTCATTCAAAACGCTATATGAAACACTAAGGACATAATTTAACACCAAGTGTGTGATAGAGTATTCTCAAGAGTTGTGCCATTTGAAGACATGAGCTACACATCTGTTTGGCTAGGCTGTGCCATCACTCATCATTGAAACATTGACTCTGTAAATATGAAATACCAATATATTATATATTTGTGAATGATGAATCTCGGCAACTGCGCATTTATGCCGGGCATTGTGTCTACCTGCTTTTGTGCTTGTTGAAAATTACCGGTGATGCATCAAACAGTAGTTTTTCCCAACTATGTATATCCAGAAGTTTTGAGAAAATATGGATCAATTTGTACTTTTGTGTTTAAATGTTACAATGCTTTGTAATTCTGAATTTGTGGTCTTTTTGTATGCATAACTTATTGTTCTCTGAAATGGCAGTTCTTGGCTTATATTTGTTTTTATATTAACAAGCAATAGGAACTGAGCAATGAAGTGCTTGAGTTTATCATTTTATATGTAGGATCATTTCTAAATTAGATGCTTAATATTTTCATGGAAATGGCAGTTGATTCAAAAGCATGAATATAAATTAAACTGAAACATTTTGGTATGTATTTTACCTATAAAAACAAATGTATTTAACTTCTAGATTTGTTATCTAGAACTACGATTGAAAATAATTGTTGAATTTGATAAAATGGACTGTAATATTTTATTACAAAGTTTTGCTTTGTTTGATGGGAAATGTCAAAAATGTTCTTTTGTATTGTTTCATGTTGCATTAGGGTTGTTTGAAGCAATAAATGTATATACTCATATTTTCATGCCTTATTATTTTTAATTTTGATATTTTGTAATTAGGTATATTAAATATAAAACCTTCAAATTAACAAGGCTCAATTCAATTGGATCTAAAGAGATTAATTTAATTATTTTTATAAAAAATTAATAATTTGTAGTATACAATAATTTAAGAAATTTACTAAAGTGACCCTGGAAAATTCATTGAAAGGACATACTACAGCGCCCTAGCGGTGAGATAAAACAGTTTAAAAAAATAATTTAAAAACTAAAGATGATAGAGCAAAAACCTTAGTGATAGTATTGTTGCCAACGCTATGAAGAACTCACTGAAAAAAGTTCATGGAAATATCGTGAATATTCGCGGAGATATATGTGAAAATAGCACTTTTTCAGACCTCAAAAATGATAAACTTCGAAAATTGCAAATTTTTCAGTTTTATTGTGCAGTTTTTGGGGTTTTTAGTTGAATCAAGGCAAAATTTAATAAAAAAAATTTTGCAAATTTTCGAACTTTTCTTTTTGAGGCCTGAAAAAGTGCCATTTTCACATTCTAATATCTCCTCGAATATTCACGATATTTTCTTGAAATTTTTTTCAGTGTGTTCAGTACATTGGCAACAGTACTCTCATGGAAGTTTTTGCTCTATCTCCTTTAGTTTTTAAATTAATTTTTTATATTTTACCGCTACGGGGGCTGTAAGTCATTTCAATGAATTTTTCAGGGGCACTTATCTAGGGGTAGACCTTACTTCCGTGACCCTAGGGTTCCAAATAAAAGCCGCGAAACGGACTTTTAAAACACCCTGTATGTGTGAAACTATTGTAGCTTATGTAGCTACATCCAGTGATTAATTTGTGTCAAATTTGTGAGAAAGTTACCAAGAATTCGTTTTTGCTATTCTATCGTTTCTGATTCTTGACCCTTTCCTTTTTCATTCTCCTATTTTGACATTAATCGTTCCTTAAATGACTTCTCAACTTTTAACTTTTTTTTACATTTTCGAGACTAAAGCCGCATATGCTTCATAATTTTGTTCCTTACTTTCTGGCCCAGCTAGAAGCTTTTATGCAGATTTCAACCAAGAGCGTTTTGAACTACATTCTTAATATACGCCACTATACCACTGGTACTGGTTTACATTACCTCTGAGGGTTCCCCATAAAGCGCACGGTCAAAACTGGTTATTAATTTATTGAATTAAAGAGTATGGAGATGAAATGACTCAAAGCTTAATATGCGACAAAAGTTATAACCTTTCAGATTGTGAAATAACGATTAGCGGAATACGGATTTACTGAATTTTAGCTCTTAAAACCCTTTATGCCCCAAATTATTTTCCTCATCCAAAATATGTCAAGTTCACGTAACTGCAACAAAAAGTAAACTAAATTTGCCCTTACATGACGAAAATTGAACCAATTTAGAACATTGGGAAGTGGGACTTACAAGTCCCTTCGGGACATAAAAGGTTAAATTGGTTTCATGAAATAAATGCCGGAATCGAAAAAATTTTCTGGTGTCTAAGTCTGATATTAAAGGGTTTAGTGCCAATTTCCGTAAGGATTTTGGCCTCTCATGCCCACTTTAACCCTTTATGTCCCGACGGGACTTGTAAGTCCCACTGTCCAAGCACCACTAATTTTCAAGATTCGTCTAATTTTCGTCATGTAGGGCCAAATTTCGTTTACTTCTAGTTGCAGTTACGTTAACTTAACATATTTTGGATGAGGTATGCTACTAGGGTAATATGAAGCTTATACTTAATATACCTAATAGGTATAACCAGGGCTCGATTTCAGCCGGAACGGCATTCCGGAACCTCTTTTTCGGAAAAAAATTTTTATTATATTTCAGGGGCCCGCGAGACCCATTCATCAAGCCAGCGGATACCATTCTATGTACGAAAAAAATAGTCCTCTAAAATGAATTAAAACCCTGTTCTTATTGTAAAATTTCCAAAAATTTTTCTGGTGGAGAACCCACAGACCCCCCTTTTCGTACTTAGATATAAATTTATCACATTTATTTTATGATTAAGTTTATAACAGTACAGTAAGAAATGACAAATTTGCAAAGTGCATTTGAGTGGCAAATTTGCAAAGTGCATTTGAGTGGCAAATTTGCAAAGAAAATTTGCGACATCTTAAATTCTATCATATAAGGACTTTAACTACGCATTATATTCCTTAAAATAGCAAAAAATACAACACTAATGGTTCATTGGTGATGATGATAAGCCGTCCCGCTTCCTACAAGAGGCACCCTGTTGGGGAAAAAAGTATAACCCACTGTAAAAAAGGTGTATGAAGAGTTCATCATCTTATTCAATAATTAAGTTAGAAGACTCTTCCTAATCTAGTACAACACATTTGAATTTATTTTTAGAATTCAAATTTGAAAATAAATGCTTAGTTTTTTGGTATTAAAGTGGCTTAAGTTAGGTATTAAAAAGTATTCGCTTTTCCAGTTTTGATACCAATAATTTTACTGTTCCGGTACCTCTTTTTTTAGAAATCGAGCCCTGGGTATAAAGTGTAAAAAATACAGCACAATTTTTCTGAAAAACATTTGGGATATAAAGGGTTAAAAAATTTTGTCTTATGGTTTAGATTTCTACAACTCCCATTGCTATGTGTTTGGATTGTATTGGACTGGAATGGATTAGGTGACATATATTCTCCGGCCTGTGTGCTTGCCCTGATGTGATTCGGAATCGTATAGTGTACTCCATCGCTCCTGAAAGCTGTATTGATACACCTCGTTTATATATAAAAAAATAAATTACTCTCTAAGGCCGGGCCTCGACCTAGGTTCACTTTATGGCGTCTAAGCCACATCCCACTTTTTAAATTATACATACTACCCCAAGCAGCAAAAACGTTCAAAGTTTGTCCAATTTTTGTCATGTATGGCCGAATTTCGTTTATTTCTAGTTGCAGTTACGTAAACTGGACTTATTCGGTATGAGCTGTGCTACTAGGGACTACGAAGTGCAGCTGATAAGCGGTTTTAACAAAAATTATTTCTTGTCATCAATCAATCAGCAAATCAAACGAAGTCTTGTAGAACGAAAGTGGCATTTCTCTTAGGTTTTCTAGTGGCAACCAAATCAGTTGGTGAGGTGGCAAGAAATCGTGTGGCGCGTAGACGTTGCTGGTACCGAACATGAAGCTGTTATGTATGTATTATTTTTTTGTACTTTTAATATGGGAGATAACATTCTATTACATCAGTCATATAAGTTTATTTTGATGCCACTCTAAACATACTGTTAATTATAGGTATTTGGCCCTTGCATGGCTTGCTAAACCATTTTTATGAACAGTCAAAAATTAATCAGTTAAAAAAAAACAAGATAAAATCTACTAATTGTTTGATTTTTAATTCCAATAACAACAAATCTATATGAATCCTTTGTATGGACCTCTGTACTAATAGGCAACTATATTTTTAAGATAAGTACATGTGAAATAAAAAAATACTCCCTATTTTTCATTACTATTCTCTTCCAAAAGAGACCACGTCTTTCAATTCATTCGTGTCAAATTTAGAATTTGTCTTACTTCTCCTGTGGATCGTCATCGTACGATAGTTTTATTGAAACCAATAAATAATCGGAAATAAAAAGTTAAAATTACAATGCAAATTTCAGTTATTTGAAACTATTGTCGCGTAATTGTATTACTTTATCTCCAAGTTATTTCTGTTTAATAATTAGTAACTTTTCAGATACATAGATTTTCTTTGCCATTTAGCATGTTTAATAGAACTACCGGTTTCGACTCTCCTTTAACATGAGATTTTGCGACTCTTGAGAGAAATTCAAAGGGATATATTATCATGAATCCACTATGTTATAAATCTAAATGAACTGTAATTTTCATTGAAAAATTTCAACAATAAGTTTGTATTTATGGTTATCCAGGTTTCTATAAATATTGCAAACTACATTCCAGATCACTACTTTTGTAAATCGAGGCAGAATACAGTTTGACATCTTTCTTTACCGGATTGGTCTATTTTTAATGTTCTCAAAATTAATCTAAATAATTTAATTAAGTAATTAAATTATCAATCTCTTCCTTTCAATTTCTAGAATTATCTAACATATCGAGCCACAAAACAAAGGCCATGAGTTTATTTTGGGCAGACCTGCTTATTTAAACCGTTTATATAATTACATTTAATTTATTAGTGCATCAGGTTCCTAAATAGATTGTTTTTTGAACCGTTCATTCTAGAAAATAGTTCCCGTCTTTTTAAAGAAATGTTTGTTTTCCCCGAACTTGAATTTTTAGAAGACTTTAAACGGGTTTTGTTTATTTTCGTGCGTGGGATATAATTACTGAAGGTTTGTTAATCTCAAAGCAGCTTATTTAGTTTTAATGTTAATTTAAAAATTGGGGTTTCTTTTTGTTTTTGATGAACGATCCGAAATTCCAAAAAAAATCCGAAATGGTTATATCATATCGCAGTTATTGAAAACACATGTATAGTTAGGTTCCACAGATATTCCACTTCGCAAACTTAGATTCCACCACGCACAAGATTTGGTGTGCCTGGCCTTTTTTAAAACTTAACTGATTTTTCAAAAAAAATTTAGTCTCCATGGTTTTTAAAAACGTACATTGTTAAATTTTTCATAAGAAACTAAATATTTAATATTATATTTAATGAATTTAGTGGGCAGGGACTAAAGCTTAGAAGACTTTAAAAGTAAGACTTAGAAGACTTAGACACCTTTAAAAGTAAGTCAAAGTTTTAAAGCAAGACAAGTTTTAGTAACGTATTAGCAAAGAAGTTTCAGTTTACTCGAGCACTAAATAGAGGAATTTGATATCAACTCTAGTATTTAGTGGTAATTTCAATGAAATTAGAAAACATATTTAAATAAATTCACAGCTATACCCAAAAATCCGGGATTTTTCACCAAATTAAAGCTGACCCGTAAATAAACTCAACTCTAAAATTTTTCTCTCTCCGGCCATTTCAATGCTTTCATTTTTATGAAGGGAACTTAAAGATGTGTGACTAGAAACAGTGCTGTAAGTGTATAAAATAATTGAATCGTCAGTTGGAAGAGGGGAATAAGTCCAAAAACCAAGTTTAAGAAAATCGAAAAAAACTGTATAAGTAATGGAATTTTCATTGGATAACCACTAAATTTTTACTTGAAGTTCAGAACCTTATTTAGAAAACAGAGCAATCATCAAAACAAATATAAGTATATTCAAAAATATTTTAGATCCTAAATAAGTTGATGGACTTATTCCCTTCTTCCACCTTATGAAATTTTTCTGATGATAAAATCTTTAAAAAACCCTTAAATTCATATTTAACCCTACAATGCATGATTTTTTAAATTCACTTGAAAATCATTTATGCGACTTCTATTATGGTGTAAATTAGTAAAAAAATACTAAAAAAATTAATTTAATTTTTTTCTACTTTTTATTGGCAAAAAACTTTGTTCTTGTGAAATTAATTTGTGTCTCTTGTGAAATTAATTGTGAAGTGAAATAAAACCAAATACTCTAAAAATACAAAAAACAACTTATCTTTTCAAAACATTTTTTTCAAGCTGAAAAATTTTTTTATTTTAATTTATATGGTCCTTATTTTGGCGTTTTCTGTGTTTTGACACTTTCGTCTCACTAGCTAGTAAAAAATGTCTCAAAATAGTACCCCTGCTGTGATCTACTGGCAGTCTAAAGTGCTAATACAATAAAATGTTATATCTATTGTACTTATTGCATGGTGTTGCCGTTTGGAAATGAAAGTTCGAGTAGGAAATGGGGAAAAATGTCGTGTTGGCCAAATGGCATCAGTATGCACTGTAGGGTTAAATTATATTTCTCCTTAGTTTACACCACAAAAGGGTGAAATAAAAAGAGTAAGACAAATAAAATTCAAAATTATAGCGAAACTGAGTTATATTAAAGCAGTATCAAGGGAGTGAGTGAATATGAATGGAGTCGAACATTCCCTACATAAAAAAAGTTTGAAAAACATTGAAATTAAGAGAAAATTTTATTTTAACTTAGTTTACAGCACAAAGAATATGAAAAGAAAGACAAATTAACTTTAATTCCAAATTAACTTAAAAAATACAATGAATGGACATCGATTTCACAACTTCAAGGGGGGATATCTCCCTATAGGAATTGGTTATTTCCCCCTCTTTTCATCCATGTGTAGAGCAAAGCTGGGAGATGGTTTTGAGCACATAAAGTCAATTTGTCATTTTTTGGACTTATTCCCTTCTTCAAACTGACGATTCAATTGGTAGACTTTTTTTTTCATTTTCCCCCAACTTTTTTAACCAAAAATCACGATGTTTCGGTAGACGACTAAAATGCGTTCACCCCTAATATCATCGACTAGAAATCATTTTAATCTGGATTTATTAGATTCATTTAAAGTTAATTACTTCCTAACATCTCGTCGCCTTAAGGCGCCACATGACACAACTCCATTTTCTTAACTTTACAGGATACGAAAAAACTGTTTCGCTCTTAAGAAAAAGCATGTGTGGATAATAGTTTGTAAAACTTTATTTTAAGCCTTTTTGACCAGGGTTTGAGATGAAATGTTTCGCCGTGCCGGCGTCCCTAACGGCGTTAATGATAGGCCTGCCATTATGTCATTTTGCCTAACGATTGCAGTTATGCTAAAATGACAAAATTGACAATTGAAGCGATTTGAGTCGTTTTTTAGCAAGTGCCTGTTGATGCGGGGCTAAATTTACAAAAAAATTTGTTGTGTCACTCAAAATGCCAGTTGTCATGTTGCGCCTTAAAGACTATCTGGTTTAGCAATACAGCTTGCAATAATCTTAACCCTTTATGCCCAAAATTATTTTCCTCGACCAAAATATGTCAAGTTAACGTAACTGCAACTATAAGTAAACTAAATTTGGCCTTACGTAACGAAAATTGGACGAATTTGGAACATTGGGAAATGGGACTTAGTACAAGGGGGTCCCGTGCCCGTCGGGACATAAAGGGTTAAGGTACTTCTTAATTAGGTAAATTGGTCCGGAAGATTTTAGAATCAAGCAATCTCTTGTTAAAATTGTCATCTAAAATAAAATATTTAATTTTTATTAAATTCAAGTAACCTTCTCTGAAATTAGGAAACCAATAAATAACCTTTTTTGCTTTAAAAAATCTAAACTAAACTGCAATTTCCGCGTATTTTTCTAATTAAATAGTTAAATGGATTTCTCCCTTCAAACTTAACAAATCTTAAAATTTTTACATTGTTTTATTTTTCTTTTTTACAAAACCTGGAAACCATCGCCAAGACGTGACAGCCAGCGTGTTCTCACTATGGTTCTCAGCGGTGCCGTTTTCCGCGGTGGTGCTGCCCTCTGGCAAAGGTTTTGGAAAGCTTCAGCTTAGTGTCATTAGAAATTAGTTTTCAAGAGTTAAAAGATAAGTATGAAGTCTGTCTTTTCTTCCATTTTTATTCAATAATATTAATTTTTCCACAAAATTTTCCCTCTTCATCCTCCTTGATATTACGATAGAAAGACAAAATTTCGGTCAAAATGTGTTAATAATTACTGTAAAATTATAAGTGGGATCTCTAAAATTTTTAAAAATTAAATTTAACAAACTTTATTTGAAAATTTGGGAAACAGTGACCTCTTTTTTTCTAAAATAAGAATTTCTAAAAGGGTGTTATTCTAACCTTGATTTTACGCCATTATTATTCATCATTAAAATATATTTATAGTTTTCTAATGCAAAAAAAATAAGTTTACGTAACTGCAACTATAAGTAAACTAAATTTGGCCTTACATGACGAAAATTGGACGAATTTGGAACATTGGGAAGTGGGACTTACAAGTCCCGTCGGGACATATTGTTAATGTGTAGATCTATGGCCGAAAAAGTATTTTAACCTTTAATATTTTCAAAAACGCTGCAGTTTCTTCTTCCAAAGATGTTTTAAAAATAACGAAGTAGAAGTAAAACCTGGATTCACCGTGTTAATATCGGCATATACCTGAGTTATGTTTTTATGTAACTGTTCACCTTCAATTTTTTAGCTTCAATTTGCTTGACTAAAACACCCGAAACTCTTATTTAAAAGAAATCCAAAAAATATTCAATAAGGCTTCAATATTATTTTAGAGCTTCATAGTTCGATGGCAGTAAAAATTATTCTACTAATTGTATTTTTTACGTAGTAGTACTCTTTTAATACAGAAGAAAAACCTAAACATATAAGTACGTACTTTTGAATTAGTAATTCAAATACTTTTAATGCTAGCAAAATGACTTAAGGATATAAACTTTTAAGGGTGTTTTTGTTCATTCTGCAAGAGCCATATGTAACTTTCTTTTTTAGCATCTTTAATAAGATGTTCAAAGCGATCGACAAGGAAAATTTTTTTAATGTTAATTTTTTTACTATCAAGGTAAACTCGTTTTATAAACAAATAATGCACTTGCAGAAAAATTTAGATAGTAAAATTTCTTCGTATTTGTTAAAAATACTACAAAATAGGAAATAGGATTGAAATCAAGTTGGTCTTAACTCCAGTAGTTAAATATATATTTTCACACACATTTGATTGAATTAATTTTTCTTTCAAATTCATTTATGCAGAGTATCTGAAATCGTGCTAACTTTTAGGGAGATGTAAACTACTCAAAGTCAGTTTAGAATCTTAAAAAAATAAGAAAGTGGGATCGCAAAACACACACTGAGACGTTTGAAGGCGTACGAAATATGCCAGGACCTATAAAGATGATGGGTTATAGTGGCAAAGGTTGAAATAGAATTTCAGTGCAAATTATCATGACACGCTTTTATGTTGAAAATATCTAACATTTCATTCCCCTCCCCCAAGAAACTAAGAAGTCTTAATTAGGTGAGGTAAAAATTTAATAACGACAAAAAAGAATAGGATCTTTTAAAACATAGTTTAACCCCTTAACAGTGTCGCCCGAGCTCAGCTCGGGCAACCACTACGTGCAGAATTTGTGATGCCCGAACACAGCTCGGGCAGGAGAAAAATTGACGCCCAAACTGAGTTCGTTTCGATGATGATAGTGATTTTTCGTCGTTTAGAGATTGTGAGACATCATGTTTAAATAATCTTGTTCCTAATTTAATAAGATGTGTGCGTAATCCAATACTTTTTTATGTGTATGTTAAAATAATTAGTACACTTGTAATTAATTACATTTAAATTTTGATTTTTTTTTAAACTTTTTTCTAACACTTATATGAATATAAAGAACAAAATTAAACAGTCAAAAAAATTTTCCATTTTTGGTCAATTTTTCTGAAATAAATGTCACTGTTAAGGGGTTAAAAAGGAATTTACCACCAAAATTACTTTTAAGATAAATGTGGGTATAGTGTCAACTTTTAAATAAATTTTCGCTTAAATTCTCAATAAATATCAATCAATTTTCCCCAATAAAAATCCTAATTAGATCGGGGAAAGTATTTTTATTAATTTTTTAAGGACTTCAAATTGTTTCCATAGTGGCCACCTAGATGTATCTATTATCTATAGGGGAGAGTGGGGCACATTCGCACAAAGTGCATTTCGGCATATTTCTCTGGATCTAGATGAGATATTGAAACAAACTCGGATTCAAATGAAAGTTAAGACCTTTCTCGATATTTTAGAACGATAATTGGTCGCATTCATCTAGAATTTCTAACCTATATCATCGATTTAAAAAACGAGAAATTTCGTGCGAATGTGCCCCATGGGTGGGGCAGTTTCGCACACGTGTGGGGCACATTCGTACACATGCAAAAAATTATACAATAATTATTTTTACAAACTAAAAAGTTTATGTCACTTTAAAGTAAGGATAATAAAACGAAATATTTGTCACTTTTACATATTTTTCCTCTAATTGAAGATTTTTTTACAAAAAGAAAACAGCTTCAGAAAATATTGATTATCTAAGTTTTTGATGAGGAAAACAATTGTAGTAATGAAGAGTATATTGCATATTGAGATTATTCACATAATATAATTAGTTAGAAAAAGTTCAACCAATATTTTAACAGTTAGGTTTTGTTCCAAAGGAAAGTGAACCAACAACTCGCTTATTAACACCTGAAACTGACGGTTGGGGAACTTTTAATGCGATATTATCTTTTTGTATGAATGTTGAATCATTACTTACTGGGAAAATAAAAGTTTCGTCATTAATTTTAAAGTTTTTCATCATTAATTTTAAATAAGCACCATTCAATTCCAAAATTTCTATTTGACCAACATAACAAAATTTTCTTTTTAGTAGCAAATTCTACTAGAATAAAATCACTTAAGTCCAAGTCAATTGGTATTAAGCAATTATCGGGGACATTTATTTCTTTAATGTTTAAATCTGGGTCTAAATTCCTTAAAACTGAAGCTTTCTTTAAGATGTTATTTTCTATTATCACCAAATTTTGAAACAATTACAATAAAAACAATTAAACTTCAAGTTATTAAATATACTGCACTTATAAACATATAAATCACTTTCATAATTAAAAATGGGAAAGATGAGGCACATTCGCACTGTCCGAATCTGCCCCATCTTTTGGTGTACGAATGTGCCCCATCTACCAGTTCAAGCTTACCACGTCCCAACAAGATATTTATAATTAAAGCAGGGAAATAAAACCTTTCTAGAAACTTACTTTATTAGTGCCTCTACTGAATAAAATGCTGAATGTCCACTTGAGATTTATTTTTGATTGATATTTTACGCCACCAAAATGACAAGAAAAATTACTTTGCTGCTTCTAACGCTAGCAAATTTCTAGTATGTATACAACAAAATGGCTCAGGGCTTTGAAAATTCATGCAGGAGGTGGTAGTCATGCTTCCATCTACTGGTATTTTTTTCAGATTTTTAAACTAATAATTACCAGGGGAAAGGCCGTCTGTCCGAATGTGCCCCATGTGTGCGAAATAGCCCCACTCTCCCCTATAGAATAAAGTTATCTGTATTAGTATAACAAACTTGATTTTGCCTGTAATTCCTGCTTTAGAAACCATAATTCCTGAAGCCAGAATGAAACTTAATTCATACAACACGTATTTTAAAGCATAATAAACAGTTAATGAATAAAAACTGATTAAATAAAAACATCATTGAGATGTTCCTATTAGTAGCCATAGTTGCCATTATTGGAAATCTTAAGATTGTGCTGGAAAAGTGTCCATCCAACTAAGTGTAAAGTGTAAAATCCAACTTAGTTCGATGGCTTATTATTTACTTTCAACTTTCTTAACCTTAAATTCACTTTTAATTTTATCCATTTTTAAGTTTAAGTATGAATCACTATACTATACTAGAAAGCAACGTTAGTTGATCCTATGACGTCACTACCAAACAGTAGTTCCCATCGCGGTGTCTGAATTTTGAGTGAAACGAATAACGTCAATTTTAAAATACGATTATTTCATTAAATCCATGTATATATTAGTCTTTTTATCACGATTTGCGTACTGAAACTCCTAGCAACCTAACAGGCTTTGTATGTACCGTTTACCCACTTTCTCCTTCCGCGTAGTGACGTACTGGGTTCAGGAAACGTTGCTGTCGAGTATAGCACTGTAAGATGTAAATATTTTCTTTATCCTACAAAGAAAGGAAATTAATAAGCTTAGTAAAAACAAAACTTTTATGAGGATTAAATTACCTTAGTTTATTTGATTTTCGTAAAACTCTAAAATATCTAAAAATTCGCTAAAAAATTGCCAAGATCTATAAGTATAAAATATTTTCATTGCTTTTCTCAGCGAGTAGTCATTTTAAATTCTACCACAAAACTTTTAATTAAGACCCGTGGGAGAATCTTCAAACAGTAATTATTTCCGTATTACGTGAACGATCAGGTTTTATTAGTTGGCCTTATCAGCAATGACGATTCCAAACTGGTTTTTTAATACCCAATCGTGATATTTTACACAATATAATATTAAAATGTTTATTTTCTTGCAGAAATTTGATGCAAGTACACAGAAATTTTCTTCGAAGAATTTGCATAGTTCACTTGACAAGTTTGTTGGATGGATTCAAGAGATAGTTCCTGAAGAATTCTGTCATAGGATTATTTGTCCAAGTTCCGCTCAAGATCTTGACAAAAAATGGTATGTTCCGCCATGTGTATTATTTGATGTAATACAGAAAATGTTGTAACCCCACCTAGGTTTCTCAATAAAGTTATTTTTCTGCATATGTGTACTTTATTTCAATTGCTGCTTAATTACTACTCGGTCCACGCCGCTCAGAATGAGCATGCGCGTGGACTTGGTATAATAGGGGCGCGCAGGTAGGCTTAGAGCGCATGCGCGAACCAGGGAGAGGATGAGTTGCAGCCAACAAGGTAGCCAAGCAAAGTTGAAAAAGCTAGCCAAGGAGCAAGGGTTTCTAGGTGAAAGTAACAACCAAGGCAGGAAAGCAAAGTCCAAAAGCTGAGTTGGTTGGAAAGATCAAGTTTGAAGTTGAGCTTGGTTGACAAGTCAAAGAAGGCTCTGAATTTTCGAAGTCCAAGAATGGAATAGGAACTTAGAAATTTTGAAGCTTAAGTCTGAAATCTTTTACTTGAGTTCAAAATTTCTAAGTTCCTATTTGAAATTTCCAGAGGAAATTCTCAAATGCCATGTGTGCTCACAGCAAAGCCACCCGACTTGCGTTGGAATTAGAGAGGAAAAATTTCGAAAAATGCAACCAGCGCAAAAACAATCATGGAAGTGTGGAAAGTGCCGGTCTAATCCCCCTGATCTGAAACCCAAAGCGCCGAGTCTTCAACCAGACCTATCTGTTCCTCAAGATCAAAATGAGGCAAGTAAGGAATTTCTAACTAGTCTTATTGAGGATATGATAAGTGAAAAGTTTGACGACCTTAAGAGATACATCAAAAATGAAATTTCGGATCTGAAGCAAACCATAGAATTCAATTCCGGTTCCATCAAGGAACTCTCAGATAAAAACACCAAACTTGAAAAAGAAATATCAGCTCTAAACAAATCCCTAAAATCAACACTCATTGAAAATCAACAATTGAAATCTCAGATTGAAGATCTTACTCATGAAGTGATCGACCTTCAACAATATTCTAGAAGGACTAATATAGAAATAGCTGAAATTCCAGAATCTAGTGAAAACACAGAAGAAATTGTTAAAAAAGTGATTAAAGCATTAGATCTAAACGAAGAAGTAAAGATTTCGGCAGCTCATAGAATTCCAACTAAAAATGTAAACAAACAGAAACCTATCATTGTCCAGTTTCAGACGAAATATGAGCGAGATATGGTCATCAAAGCCGCCAAGTCGAAGAAGCTCTCAGCCCAGGATGTAGAGATAAATTTCCCCAATACACCAATTTACATCAACGAACATCTCTGTCCTGCACTGAAGAAAATTTACTTTGAGGCACGCCAATTTAAAAAAAAAACACAACTACCGTTTTTGCTGGGTCAGGGATGCAAAGATTTTCCTGCGGCAGGAAGATAACTCTAAAGCAATCAGAATAAGAAAAATGTCCGATTTCCCTGATGTGCCACAGTAAGTCCTATTTCCCAGCAGCTACTTCTCAGTGCCAAACTATTGACAATCTAAATAACTTACCTGCTTTTATTTCTAGTTTGAACATTCCCGCAAATTATAATATGTTATCTGTTCTGCATTTTAATATTAGAAGTTTAAGATCTAATTATGATGAATTTTTGGCTCAGGTAAATGACTTTCTTCCCGTTCTAGACTGTATAATATTAAGTGAAATTTGGATCTACGAAAATGAAATTCAATTTTATAATATCCCTGGTTTTAAAAGTTTTTCACAGTGCAATGTATCTAATAGATCAGGTGGTGTTATAATATTTATTAAAGAAAACCTTAATTTCGTTCCCATATCAATTCCTAGGTTAAATTCAGCTAATATAATTGCTTTGTACAACCCAGATATTAAACTGAACATAATCGGTATTTATCGCTTTCATTCTTTTACGATTGATTTTTTTCTGAGTGAGTTTAGTACGTTATTACCAATGTTTACCAATAACTCAATTATAGGTGGTGACTTAAATATAAATTTATTAGATCATATTGCCTGTAACGACTATCTAGACCTATTGTACTCAAATGGCTATGAAAGTATAATTAACATTCCTACTCGAGAAACAGAAAATTCATCCACATGTATTGATCACTTTAATTTAAAATTTTCAGGTAAATTTTCTTTTGATTGTTGTAGATGTCTCAGCTCCATAACTGATCACTATCCAATTTTCCTTGCTGTTTCATATTGTTTTCAATTGAAAAGAATCCCTATTTATAATGATGCCCCTGTTTTTGAGGTAATTAATTTTGATAAACTGGATCGAGTTATCAAATCTACTGTATTTGAAAGAGATAATGGAAATTTAGATGTTACCTACAACAATTTTATTAAAAAACTTCAAATATGTGTACAATCTTGCACCAAAAAAATTGAGAAAAAGAATCACAAATCAAAAAATAAATGGATATCTTCAGAAATTCTAAAAGAAATCAATAAAAAAGAAAAATTGTACAAAATAAAAAAAAGAAATCCTAATGATAAAACAGCTTGCTTTAACTACTCTAAATCACACAGATTAGTAAAAAAACTATTGAAAGAAGCTCGCTCCAACTTTTACAAAAAAGAGTTTGAAAATTGTTCTGGTAATTCAAAAAAGGAATGGAATATTGTAAATAATATATTGGGATGTAAAACGAAAAGCACCAAAAAAACTTTCTCACAGGCGGATGTAAATTCTTTTAATGACTTTTTCTCAAATATTGGTTGCAACATTGTGAAACAGAGTGATAAATACCGGGATTTCGTTACTCCTTGTGTTAACTCTATGGCATTTTTAGACGACGTTTCAGAATCTGAAACTCGGGGTATCATTCTAAATCTAAAAAATACCAGCTCATGTGGTTACGATAACATAAATTCTAAAGTTTTTAAAATAGTCAGTAAATATCACTGCAATTTTATCCAATCTCTTTTGAATCAATCAATTAAAGAAGGCAAATTCTTTGAAGCTCTTAAATACTCTACTATCGTACCTATTTTAAAGAATGGAAATCCCGATGTTTTCACTAATTACCGCCCAATTTCTTTGTTACCTGTGTTTTCAAAGATAGTGGAAGAGGTGGTATCTACAAGAGTAAAAAAGTTTTTGACCAATAGCAATTTCTTTTCTAACAACCAGTTTGGCTTTCGAGATAATTTAAGTACCACAAATGCCTTAGTAGAATTTTCGACCTCTATTACTAATAACCTTAACAACAACTTAAAAACCGCGGCTATTTCTTTGGATATAAGCAAGGCTTTTGATAGTGTCAATTATGAGATTCTTCTTTATAAATTAAATAGTGCTGGTATCCGAGGTAACTGTTTGAGTTGGTTTCGTTCATTCATATTAAACCGGAAACAAAGAGTTAATGTTAACAACATTTTTAGTCCGTTTATTGCCTCAAAGAAAGGTGTTCCTCAAGGTTCACGGCTAGGTCCTCTGTTATTTAATATATATATCAACGATTTTTGTAAGCTAAATCTACTGGGTAAAATCTTAACTTTCGCAGATGACACAATTATTTTATATTCTGCTAGATCGTATGACCAACTAGAAAATTTAATTAATCAGGATCTATTAATAATTTACAATTGGTTCGCAAGTAATGAACTAAAAATAAATGTGAACAAAACTAGTTACATAATATTTTCCTTACAGTCCACTTTTCATGAAGATCTTAAATTATACTTTTGCGATTGTGAAAATAAACAGTGTGAAAATCATTTTATCAAATACACTCCAACAATAAAATATTTGGGTATTTTGTTTAATAAAAACTGGAAATTCAAAGATCATATAAATTCAATAGGTAGTAAGTTAAGATACATTTTGTTCAGGTTTTATCACCTAAAAAAATATATTAACTCTGATTTACTTTTGAGAATATATTTTGCTTGGGTTCAATCTCGTATACAATATGGAATTTTGATTTGGGGTGGTGACTTTTATTCAAATATCAAGCCTTTGCTTACTATACAAAAGAAATTTTTAAGTTACTTTCCTCTGAATAATCTTTTAAATGCACGTCAGTTATATGTTCTCAATTGCCTTATTTTTCTGAAGAAATATCCTGGCTATGCCACGATAAACCAAAATTTTTCCTATAACCTTCGAAATCATAACTACTATAATATACCTATTCCTCACAAAGAAATATACAAAAAACACTTCCAATATCTTTCTGTCACTTTTTTTAATAAACTTCCAAGCGAAATTCAATCTCAAACTAACATTAAATACTTTAAGAAATTGTGCATTGCATATATTTTGAGTCTAAATAGCATTGAGTCCTTATTCTAATTTTGTCAGGTTTAAATATCATCATTTATTCATTTTTTCTCTATAAACATAGAAATTGCCAGCCAAGCCTTTTTGTTTTCCTTTTTTATTTTTTTGTTCTTGTATTTACAATTAATTTTTAAGTGTCTAGTGTTAAAAAAACAACTTCTTCCACCATAAACCAAATCGATTTTTTATTTTTGATCTTACCTTTAACAATGATATTCCATGACCCCATGGACGAGCGGTAGCTCCTTTGGGAAATGTATGTATTCGATCAACTGCGTTTGTATTTTTTCTGTTCTGTTCTTTTGTTTGTCCAATAAAATTATTATTATTATTATTCTTAGACTTCGAAAATTCAGAGCCTTCTTTGACTTGTCAACCAAGCTCAACTTCAAACTTGATCTTTCCAACCAAGTCAGCTTTTGGACTTTGCTTTCCTGCCTTGGTTGTTACTTTCACCTAGAAACCCTTGCTCCTTGGCTAGCTTTTTCAACTTTGCTTGGCTACCTTGTTGGCTGCAACTCATCCTCTCCCTGGTTCGCGCATGCGCTCTAAGCCTACCTGCGCGCCCCTATTATACTAAGTCCACGCGCATGCTCATTCTGAGCGGCGTGGACTGAGTATCTATAACCAGAAAACTGACATGAGATCAATAAATACAACGCATTTTAAAACATCTAATCTTTATTTGGTACTTAAAAAGTTTACAAAATCAATTGTAAAAGTTGGGTATGTTACACTCACAAGTATCTTCAGAAGGACCCGACGGCTTGATTAAGGTACTGAGATGAAATATTTGCAAAAGCAAGATCCTTCTTGTAGCAGGACTTGTGAAGTTGTAGAACGAAACCAGATTGCAAGCATAGGAAAGTGACCTAGAAAAAAAAGAATTGAGTTACATTCGTGGGAAAATTTTTTGGCCGTTACTTAGGTTTTTACATTTCATTGCAATGGGCAAGGTTAGGAATATTAAAGGTACTCACAAGTTTCTTCAGTAGGACATGGTGACTTGATTCAGGAACTATAAGATAATGAGGTTTTTTTATAGAGTGAAATCCATCTTGGACTTCATCGCACCTTGGTGTAACTAGGAGGCATCAGATACAGTCTTGATTCAGGGACTGCTCCTGGATTCGTAAATCAGTGTCGACAGGATCCTTCTGGCAACTTTCCGGTTCCACGCTTAGTCTGTTTGGAAGAATGGATATCCTTGAGCACTATCAAGGAGTCATTTTCAGCGTCTGAAAAAATATTAAGACCCATGAAAACTATCTTTTACAATTATGCAACAGTAAAATAATGTCACACTGTATTTACCTGTATTGGTGAGGTTTTCATTTGTGTGGTCTGTAAGCCAGATACATTTACTGTCCGTCTATCACAGGCAGCTGAAGGAAAATCCAATACAGAATCTTCCTAGTAAACTTCCTGGCCAGTTCAGGACAGGAGATACTTTCTCCAGCTCTGTGCAACAATCCTTCTAATTATACCTAGGAAAGAATATCAAATGAAAATGCTATCAGTTTAATTATACCAAGCACTATGTATTCTACGTGTAAACTTGAAGGAGAGGTAGATGATACAGGATAGAACAGGGGTCGGCAACTGGCGGACCGCGGTCCGCATCCGGACCGCGTGAGGTTATTTTCCGGACCGCCAAAACGTTTTGAAAATCGTAAGTATGTATTTTTACACTACAAAAATTAGTTCAACCTGCTTTTAAGGGTCAAATTTCCAAAAATTTCGTGGGGGAAACCCCCAGACCCCCATTTTTCATGTAAAAACTTCTAATAATATTAAATATAACATAATAAAACAAATGCGTACTCAAATTACATCTTTGTAAAAATATATATGTATTTGAAGAAAATAAGTTAAAGTAGTAATAGTAACCTATTTTTTCTCCGGACCTCGATGAAAATTTTCTAAATTATTTGGACCCCAAGTAAAATTACTTGCCGACCCCTGGGATAGAATCTAAGTCACGTTAAAAATCTAGGTTGAAGTGCTGTTACAATATTAAGTATAGTAACTGCTCTCTATTTTGTTGTAGTTTTTGCATGTTACATGGTGAGACTTCCACTAGTTTTTTTTGTACGAATGCTACCACCTCTTCTCCAAGTTTACACGAAGAGTCCCAAACCACCTTTTACCAAAAAAATGCAAATGAGATCGTTTCTGTTAACCATATTCCACTCCGCCGGGCCGAGCCCGACGATCAGTTATTCATGTGGGGGAGGACATCGTAATATCTAGTAATTCCCTTTTAAATCCGTTCTTAGAATAATATTTTTAGTTTAATCTATTTTTCTCAACAGGATTAAGAACAGTTGAAATTAGTTTTCTTACACGTCATTCTAACATCGAGGAAGAAGTTCTGAATTGGAAGTTTCTCTTCCAAAACCCTGCTGCCCAACTAGGAAAATCATCAAGAATTGAGTATTTTGTACAAGAATTGAGCTGATCCGTGCCAGAAATGTGAACCTATGTTCATCATATCATATTATGAGTTCGCCCTTCTGGCATTAACTGCCTCAATTCGAGAACATTTACCATGAACTCAAACTCTTGAAATTATACAAATATTTCCTGGTCTTTTGTGAAACAGTTCTTCAGACTTTGAATGATACCAAGTTGCAGCTTCTGGATGAGGAAAAATTCAGCCTGAGGTGGTACAAAAACACTTTTTAAGGATATATCTTAAGGGGAATGGAAATCTCCAACCTTCGTTTTCACATTTATGATACGTGGGGTGGGGACAATGTCTCACAACGTCTTCAAGATATTCGGTTATTTTAAATGTGATAGAGTAATCAAGGACAGTATTCTGTTAAGTACCTAACCTGCCTCCCCAAGATCTTTCCGATTCAATCCATGAATCTTGCCAATTCTTAATAGTCTTTAAATGAGAGAGAGAGGATGACTGATACAATTTTGCCTATCATATGCACGTGTTTTGGATGATTGATTGGGTTTTTATGGCGCATGAACCTAAGACAGGGTATGGTGGCACTTATTTTGGAAACCTATCAAAATCATGACTGAAGTAGAGTGGGTTTCTTCAGAAGAATCATACATGAATCACCTTAAAAAGGATGCTCTGGAAGTTTTTTGGTTGATCGCGTTAGCACCCTATTGCTAATTTCATAATACAAATTTAATTTTTTTGGCAATAAAAAATGTAAGATTTTGTAAGAAAACTTGGCAATTCTTTTTGTTGGTAGCTCATAATAGGAATTTAAAATGGTACGGTTGCTCAAAAGTTTCACAGGTTTGGCGACCAGTTCTGAATATGCTTACTTTTTCAGGGGCTCGAAAGAGGGTATAGATATTGTTGTGATTATAAGCAACTTTGTTAAAAACTTAAATATTTATTAAAAGTCAAGTATGAAAGTAGCAGAGAAAAGTTATGCTTCTGGGTAGTACCATACGTGACACACTACAAAGGAGCTAAATTTCAATTTTAAAACCTGAAGGATTATTATTGGATTATAATTAGATCTACCCTTGATTTTCCTTTTGTTGGTGGTTGGTTTATGCACATACAAGCTATTAAACTTCATTTATTTTATGATAGATTTTTTGTTTTTGGCAATATCCGAGTTGTGACTCAAACTACAGGGAAGGGTAGAGTGAGTCAACTCAAATTTAGCAAAGTACAGAAAGTTTATCATAAAATAAATGAAATTTAGTGGCAACAAAATGAAAACAAAAGGTAGATCTAATTAAATCCAATAATAATACTTCAGTTGTGATTTTAAGATTCAAATTTAGCTCATTTGTAGTGACTCGTGCATGGAATTGGCACTTTCTAAAACACTATACCTGCTATATATAAAAAGAAGAGTTCGAGAAGAGTTGAGTTGTTCGATGATCGGCTGTATCTCTAAGCCATCCGGAAACGAACGAGATCGATCGCCGCAAGTTTCTGGGGATGAATTTAATACACCAGATGCCATGAGTCCGATATTAGGTATTTGAGAAACAACTTCTTGTACTTTAAACGTCCTACAAAATTCAAGGGATTTTTGGCTCTCAAAACTTATCTGAAAAAAACCCCCAGCATTTTAGAAAACTATATATACATAATTTGTACTAGATTCTGAAAAGTTCGATCATTTTACCAGTAAGGAAGTTTTTAGTTTTAGTCTCCTAGGGAATCTAAGCAGAATCTATTTGACACAGAACCCAGTAAAGTTTTTGATTGTCACAAATTTTTATTAATTACTAATGATCCTTTGGACTCTGTAAAATACAAAAAATTCCATTTCATGTCAAATTTTTTTCATTTTATTTACAAATATTTAGGGACTTGATATCTCCTAAGATGTGAACATAAAATAAAAATATGAAAAAAAATTAAAAACTATTATTTTCGAGAAAAAAAACTTATCGTAACATCGATTGGAAAAGCTTTAAAACAGTTTCATCTATATTTAGACACCCCCAGTTCCTCCAACGTTTCATTTGCAAGAAACTTATTACAATTCGTGCAAAGCTTAGAAGTTGTATTTATCTTTAAGTTCTCGTATATTTCACATGGCATTTAAGGTAAATGTGGGTATAGTGGACACTGTACCAATAGTGGCCACTGCAATGGCTTCTAATAGAAACATAAATAATATTTAATTTGAATCAATTTTTCTTCATGAACTGTTGATTGTGCTTTAAAATGAGTGTTATATGAATTTGATTTCATTCTGGCTTCAGGAACCAAGGTTTCAAAAACATTGAATTACATGCTAAATTTTTCTCCAATCAGCTACATCATAGGTGTCTAAACTATGACCGTTTGAGGGCCACATTGCAAAGAAAAAAAATTTGCTGGGCCACACATACAATATTTTTTCAACAAATTGAAATAAAAATGCACTGTATGTAGTTTTATTAAAATAAATTAACTTTTTATTATAACTTTTAAAAAATTTAATTAGATATGTATAGGTACATATTTAATTTAAATTTGTAAAAGTTTTGTTTAATTTAGTTTGAATTCCATAAAGATAGAAAAAATTCAAATTAATGAGGGATAAATTTGCTTTTGTTGAACAAGCGAATTGATATAGGGTTCAATAGACTAGGTTGGAATTCTTAATGCACTTTCAAGATGATTGTCTACTAATATAGGTACTATACTGCCAAAAGCTGAAGACTTTAATAAAGCATGATGGTGAAAATTAGGATATTTTGCAGGGTAGGTAATCTTTATAAAACTCCAGTTAAAGAAACATTCGCACATTTTTCTTTCAGTGGAATGTCGCTTTGAAGTTCAATGCATCTATTTGAAGGTAAATTATCTAAAGAAAATGGGGTAAAAATATGTTGAAATGATCTTCATTTTTTCGAAAATCTTGAAATCTACTTTCAAACTCTTGAATTAAATCACAAATTAATGCCGCATATATTTTGTGCAATTCACAGGCTTATGTGCAGCCAAAGTACTGAAATGTGTCAAATATTTTACTTTTATTTGATTGTGCCAAATATCAACTTTCTTTCAAACGCTGTTATTATCTGTACTCTAGAACATACTAATAAACTGATTTTTTTCCCTTGAAGTCTCAAATTTAAACCATTCAAATGTTCTGTTAAGTCTACTAATAAAGCTAAATCTAAAACCCAATCTTCGTCTTTAAATTCAGTCACAGGGGGTTCCCATTTTGTTTCCATAAATATTTTTATTTCAGTTCGAATCGATTTATATGAAAAATATTGCAAACATTTATTTTTTTTTTAAATAAAAATGTGCAAATTTAAATATTTTCATAATTTGCGTTTGGGCCGCATTTTAGACAAGCATGAGCTATAGCGTAGGCTTTGGGCCGGAAACTATGAAGTCTGTTATTCAAAATTAAATAAAGCTAATTTGATTTGATTTAATATATATTTCGTTGGGAAGGAAGATTTAATTAGAACTAAACAACTATTACCTACTCAATTTCATGCATAAACCCCTCATATAGGCAGAAAAAGAGAAGTTTCTACTATAGATACAAGAGGTGTCCTGTCCACCATAGAAACAACAGTTACATCTATGTGGCCACTATAGATGCAATTTGGAGTACTTTTTAAAAATTAATTAAAAATGCTTTACCCAATCTAATTAAAATTTGTAACGAAAAAATCGAAATAAGAAGATCCAATTAACCTAAAAATAGGTTAATAACCGTTTCCAAGCAAATAGGTTGGTATTTATCGAGAATATAAGCAAAAATTTTCCTTAGTGTCCACTATACCCACATTTACCTTAATTGTAAGTATTTTTATCAAGAAAATAAAGTTTGAAAAATCTTTACCATCCCCCCCCCAAAAAAAATTAAACCAAATGAATTTGGACCTAAAAAACATGTAAAATATAACCATAATACAGAGACAAAAATCTAAATGTAAACTGTGAAGATCTACAAAAATGCGCAACTTGGCACTTAGCAGATATTCAAAGGTGTTTAAAATTCGAAGTAGAAAATTAAGAAATAAATATTTTAAAGTCACAAATAAAAAAAATTCATTCCAATATCTTCAAAACTAAGATATTAAAAGCTAAAATTCGTCGCTTTATCATACCTATGAGTGACACTTACTGCAAAATATGGGTCATCCAATCCACTAACTACAGTTGAAAATTTTAGAAACCAAACTACTTAGGAATCCAAAGAAAAAACATCCTTGAAAAAAGTCACTTCCTAAAATTTCCGATTTTGCCAATCACTGATTTGTTATTTCCTGAATGATTCGTTCAACTTATGCACGATTCCTTAAAAATTGATTTTGAAGATATCAAAATGAAATTTCTCTCATCTCGGGGGACTCAGTACCCAAAGTTTTATTTTCTTTAATTTACAAATTTTTTGAAGTTCTTTAACGTCAAAACTTTTGTAATGACTATTTAAACATAATCCAAGCAAAAAAATCTACTTTTTAAAAAGCCGTTTTTAAGAAATTTTGATATTTTCAAAAATTTTAAAACACTACTTCTTTAATTATGATAATTTTGATATGAATTTTTACCCCTACATAATCTAAGTTATTGTCCATGGAACTATGAATTTACATTTGTGATACTTGTAATGGTTTTTAATAAAGAAAAATAGTCTCCAAACACCTCCCAAAATATCATGAAAATAAGCACATTTTTCACTTTAAGACCTTATAGTATTATACTCAGAATCTCTAATTGGAATGCATTATTTTATTGAAAACACTATGGTTAATATATATGCAGAGTTTCAAGTTAAATAGTCCGGTAGAATAAAAGCCTTAGAGGAGAACGGGGCACATTCGCACAAAAAGTGCACTTCGGCATATTTCTCTGGATCTAGATGAGGTATTGAAACAAACTCGGATTCAAATGAAAGTTAAGACCTTCCCCATATTTTAAAACGATAACTGGTCGCATTCATCTAGAATTTCTAACCTATATCATCAATCTAAAAAACGAGAAATTTCGTGCGAATGTGCCCCATGGGTAGGGCAGTTTCGCACACGTGTGGGGCACATTCGTACACATGCAAAAAAATTATAAAATAATTATTTTTAGAAACTAAAAAGTTTATTGTACTTTAAAGTAAGGATAATTAAACGAAATATTTGGCACTTTTACATATTTTTCCTCTAATTTGAAGATTTTTTTTACAAAAAGAAAACAGCTTCAGAAAATATTGAACATCTAAGTTTTTTTATGAGGAAAACAATTGTAGTAATGAAGAGTATTGAAGTAAAGAAGTACATTGACATACTTCACATAATATAATTAGTTAGAAAAGGTTCAACTAATGTTTTAACTGTCAGGTTTTATTCGAAAAGAAAAGTGAACCAACAGCTCGCTTATTAACACCTGAAACTGACGGTTGGGGAACTTTTAATACGATATTATCTTTTTGTATGAATGTTGAATCATTACTTACTGGGAAAATAAAAGTTTCGTCATTAATTTTAAAGTTCTTCATCATTAATTTTAAATAAGCACCATTCAATTCCAAATTTTCTATTTGACCAACATAACAAAATTTTCTTTTTAGTAGCAAATTCTACTAGAATAAAATCACTTAAGTTCAAGTCAATTGGTATTAAACAATTATCAGGGATAATTATTTCTTCAATTTTTAAATCTGGGTCTAAATTCCTTAAAACTGAAGCTTTCTTTAAGATGTTATTTTCTATTATCACCAAATTTTGAAAAAATTACAATAAAAAACAATTAAACTTCAAGTTATTAAATATACTGCACTTATAAACATATAAATCACTTTCATAATCAAAAATGGGAAAGATGAGGCACATTCGCACTCTCTGAATCTGCCCCATGTTTTGGCGTACGAATGTGCCCCATCTACCAGTTCAAGCTTACCACGTCCCAACAAGATATTTATAATTAAAGCAGGGAAATAAAACCTTTCTAGAAACTTACTTTAGTAGTTCCTCTACTGAATAAAATGCTGAATGTCCACTTGAGAACTATTTTTGATTGATATTTTACGCCAACAAAATGACAAGAAAATTTACTTTGCTGCTTCTAACGCTAGCAAATTTCTAGTACGTATACAACAAAATGGCTCAGAGCTTTGAAAATTCATGCAAGAGGTGGTATTCATGCTTCCATCTACTGGTATTTTTTTCAGATTTTTAAATTAATAATTACTAGGGGAAATGCCGTCTGTCTGAGTGTGCCCCATGTGCGAAATAGCCCCACTCTCCCCTATACTACATTCATACTACATTCACACATGAAAAGTTAATCTAGTTTAAGTGCTAATCTAGCTTACATATAGCATTGTATCAATGCTATATTTATAAACTAGATTAGCACTTAAACTAGATTAACTTTTCATGTGTGAATGTAGTATAACACATGAAAAGTTAATATAGTTTAAGTACTAATCTAGCTTAAATATAGCATTGTCACAATGGCATATTTAAGCTAGATTAGCACTTAAACAAGATTAACTTTTCATGTGTGAATGTAGTATTAGGGTTTTGAATGCTATAAAAGCAGTTTCGAGAAATATTATTTATTAAACAAATTATGTGGTAACTGCTCAGTAAAAATTGGAAATTTTTTATGCTTAGAATTCGCGCATCACTATGAAATTTGCCGAATCAATTTATGAGTATAACATCGATTTGAGAGCAAAATCCTTAACTTGATATTTTGACCGATTTGGGGGTACTGAGTCCCCTTAGTGAAGAATGAAAAAAACGTTCTCACCGGGGTTTTTAATCTACGAGGGCCGTATAATAAGTTATTTTCTGCATCTTCTGAAATAGACCTCCCATGGAGTTGAAATTAGTCTCATCCGATTTGTCACCTCATTTAATAAAATTTTGCATTTAGAAGTAGGTGTCTAGGGCATAGATCGGCAACCTACTGAAACGGAAGATCCATGGGTTACAATTTACAAAATTTCCCAGTTTTTTAAGATCCACTAAAAATTTTCGTTTTAGTACTTGCATATATATTTTTTATTTAAAATAAACGGCTTTAAATAGGGAATGTTATTTGTTTTTATAAAAACACAAGTATAAATAGTTACATCAATGGGAGCATTGGCTTTGTATGTCATTTGAAAGTTTGATTAAATTTGGATTATTAAAATATTGCTTTAAGTTTCAGGCACGACTCTATATTTTTATTTGTTAGTTGACTTCTAATTCTTAACTTTACTTTTTTGAATCTAAAAACACCTGCCATCGTCCTAAAAATAGGACAGCATGGATGTCACTTTTTTAAAAACTTCTTTGAATATTTTGATAAAACGTTAATGCATATTGATATTACAGACTTGTATCATTATAAATTTGTTTTTATTACAAGTCTAAATTATTATTTAATATTTTTAACAATTTTTTTTCAAAATGACGATTTTTTTAAATTTTTTTCTTGAATTTTCAACAAAAATATTATTTAAGAATTAATAGCTTTTAGACAAAATTATGCCCAAATTTATTGCACCTATATACTCTACTTTAAAACTATAAAAACAAATTTGGTGAAAAAAATTACTTAGGGGGATCAAATTTCACCGTAATTCATACTGTCCTAAAATAGGACGATGGCAGGATGCACTATACATAATCTCTATCAGTTAGTATTGAACAGGGTGATATCTTGGGGAGAATATCCAACCTTAGTTTTTCAAATTATTTGCACATCAAATAGAAACCAGTAATATGATAATAAATCATACTCTCATTAACTTGAACTTCGATAACTCGAAAAATCCGATATTTCGAATAAAAACACACTTTTTCTCAGGTTTTTGCAAGTTCTATATGTAAGAAATTACCTCTTTCTAAAAGTAAGGAAGAAAAACTAATTTTAAAACAAAAGTATGCATTAAACATATCTATTAAATGAGGCTAACCACTTCTTTTATTGTGAAGTAGCTTAGTTTTTTCGAATATAAGACGAAAAGATACCAGAATTTGAATTTTTTTAAACATTTAAAACATATGAATTATACCAAATGCTTTTCTATATTTATTTCAATAATTAGGACCTAAAATGACTTAATTTTAACGATAACAGAGTAATTGGGTCGATTTATACAAAAGATGCACAGAAAACAGTGCGTTTCCATTGATTTACATATAGTTAAAAAAATTAAAATCCAAATTATTGCTAAAAAAAGTTGAAATGTTTTCAAAAAACTATCAAACAAGAGTCCTGAAGTAATAACTGTTAACTATTTCCGAAAGTTTTGCTTTTTTCCTCTTCTAAGAGGTTTTCGCCCATTAGACCTAATAGGGAACCAATAGCAGTGGATACTGCCATCGTCCTATTTTTAGGACACCCAGTACCGATGAAACTAATCAAAGTTAGAGGATTTTTTCAATTTTATGTTTGTACATTGGCCTAAACTAGCCCATAATTAAGTTTTTATGAGAAAATATTAATTTCTTCAATGCTTGGCATGATATGGGTTAAAGTGAATACATTTTAATGCATGTTAAGATAATTCAAAATGGTTATTTATTTGTGGGCGACTATTTTTAAGTAATTTTTAGATGAAAAATCAAACAATTTGTGATCCAAAGAACTTTTTAAAAACTTTTATTCTACTTTGCATTTAATAAAAAATATAGCGTAAAATCTTAAGCACCTTATCGCATTCCGGTATGATGATCACAAAACACTTAACATTTCTATCGAAAAAGATTTGCAAGAATTATTACCAACAAATGCTTACACAATTGAATCGTCAGTTTGAAGAAGGGAATAAGTCCAAAAAATGACAAATTGACTTTTTGTGCTCAAAACAATCTCCAAGCTTTGCCCAACACATGGGTGAAAAGAGGGGGAAAATAACTAACCCCTATAGGGAGATATCGCCCCTTGAAGTTGTGAAATCGATGTCCATACAATGAAAATTCCATTACTTTTTTTCGATTTTCTCAATACTTGATTTTTGGACTTATTCCCTTCTTCAAACTGACGATTCAATTACACTCTATTCATTTAGAATTGGCGCTTGAGAAATAGTGCTTTCCCTCACGCTAGAAGCGTAACGATAGTTACGCTCTTCGAGCAGCCAATAGTAAGCCTTCTTCGTCACTTTGACGAGGATAGTTGCTATAGTTACCGATCGGTGGTGGGGGGAAGGAAATATTTTCAAGCGCCAGTTCAAAATGAACAGAGTATAAGTGTAGATCGATTTATTTTTTGGATCAGTGGCTTGATTAGTTTAATCTGCATAATCGATGAAACTATTAACCTTAAATTTTGATTTGAAAATTTCTTGCAATTGATGCATTTTTGGTGGGAAATCAAGATTTGTATCAATCAAGTTCCTTTAAATAATCATTTACGATCTAAAAGTATTTTACTTTAAAAATCGATTTGCAATGCATTACTTTCATCAAATTGTTCATTAAAGGCAATTTATCAATAAAACGTACATTTTAAACTTTTTTCACAAAAATTTCCTTTTTTATGGGTGTCCCACAGGTACAACCGGGTCTGTTCATAGGGAGAGCACGTTGTTGTACCTATGGACACAATTTTCATCAAGTTTTAAAAATTCAATTTTGAATAGTTCAGCTAATAAAAAATATCATCCTACTTATTAAGGTAAGGACTACAGGTTGGGCACTTTAAATGGTCGAAATGTGTTTTTATTGTCTTGGAAAAATTAAAACGTGATTTTTGTTCGAAGGTACAACACTCTCCCCTATACTATACTCTATTCTATTCATTTAGAATTGGCGCTTGAGAAATAGTGCTTTCCCCCACGCTAGAAGCGTAACCATAGTTACGCTCTTCGAGCAGCCAATAGTAAGCCTTCGTCACTTTGACGAGGACAGTTGCTATGGTTACCGATCGGTGGTGGGGGAAGGAAATATTTTCAAGCGCCAGTTCAAAATGAACAGAGTATAAGTACAGCGTACAGCATTAGAAAGAGTCCTCCTGCCGCAATGTTTACAAACAGCTCAAATTATGACCGCCAACCATACAGATTTAATTATTGTAGTTCCTAAAATAATAATTAGTAGATCCGGTACTTACGTATTATACCGTCGATCGTTCAGCAGCCGTTAAATTCAGCGTCACAGCTATACACCAGTTGATAGACTTCGATAACGTGGAACAGATTTAGAAAGAGTTCACCACCACCAGCCCCCATATCGCTACCTCAAACCAACAGTGAGACATCTCTAATGTTAACTATGGAAGATGTCCCACTGTTGCTCTGAGGTAGCGATATATAACCACAGCTCCTACAGCAACATGATTAAGTATAGTCAGCATATGGATCTACTGCTGAACCAACGATAGTAAAAGGTTCACGTGATTTTGACAGACTCGGAGGGGAGAAAGGAAAAAGCTGAGGGGCAGTTGATCGAAAGAGGAAGATACATTTACTCCATCTAACCTTAGTTATACCCTCTATATACATAAAAAATCAGTATATTTTAAATAAAATAAAAAATACTGAAGCAAAAAATCACGTGACCCTTTTACTATAGTTGGTTCAACAGTAAATAAGTAGTACAATTTTTAGACCTAAGAAGAGCTTTAAAAAAAATCCTCCAGCCTCCTCCATATTTACCAACAGCTCAAATGATGACTACATTTGAGCATGTTGCTGCAAGAGCAGTGGTTACACGTGGTGTCTGGTCTGGAGGACTCTTTCTAAAGCTGTACCAACTTATTAAGCTTTCAAACTATCAAAATACTTAATACTTACGTATCTTCGAAAATCAAGAAGGAAACTGAATCTTCACATTCTCTGACTGACAACCAAATGGGATTATATGGCCACGTCAAGTTTAAACGATTCAAAGTTTGTAAATACTACAGAGTAAAGATAATTCAGAGTCCCCAAAACGCGATTTTACTAAAATAGTTCTATAGTTATCCCATAGTGGCGTTGCGGTACCTCCAGCTGTCAATCAACAGGGTGGGCTGGAACTAAAGGAAACGAGTGATTCTCATTGGACTCATAACTTTGTATGGAGGCTGCTAGGCACTCTAGAGGCTGCATATGAATTTCTCAATCTCTGCTATTTTTCCCTTGATCAAGGAAACTTTTCCCTTATGGTTGCAAACTTTCCCTGACAGTAACTAAACTTTCCCCTTTATAAACACTGATGTCGTTTGTTCTGTCGTTAAATATCTCGTCAGTGATTGTGGTCGCAGAAATTACCATTAAATTTGAAGTTATATGTTTAAATTCTATTAAATGAGGAGTTGGGGTCGTGAGTTCGATACCAGAGGAGCTAGCGATCCATCGTCACTTTAAAGAAGATGCGAGATAGTGACGTCACGAGCAGATCAAGTATTATAAAAGCCGGCGAAAGATCTGCGCTGGGCACGCTGGGCACGATCACGCACACGCAACGTCTTCATCCCCCTTAATTCTCCAATGTTTTAAAACCATACCACTATTATATGAAAAGCTAACCTTCTCTCCTTTATAGGTCTGCAGCCTTATCCCATTCTCTAGTTTTAGTCATGTTTTCCCCCTATTGATGATTCTTAATTTCAAGCGGAGCAAAAGCGCCTCCGGCGCTGTGCACTTCCTCATATATGATGATGATGCGCTGGGCAGAACATTGGGTGAGCAGGCCTGACGAGAGGGGGCGAGGGGGTACGATCCCCCCGGGCCCAGGCCTGTAGGGGGCCTGGGACCTAAAGATTTTCATATTGAGTTCTAAGAGGGATATATTTTTGAATATTTTGGAAATTAATTTGCTCACATAAATGTCCAAAAATGAGTTAATTCCCAAGGGACATATTTTCAAAAATTTTCTGGGGGGACCCCTAGACCCCCTTTATTGCTTGTTACTCATCGTATTATCAAAAGAAAACGATATTTTTAAGTTGAGTGAAATTCAGATCTTGCGCCACTGGGGGCCCGCTTCCCAATTTTGTCCCCGGGGCCCGACTTGGCTCTCGGCGGCCCTGTGGGGTGAGTCCCTGGAGAACGTGACATCAGAGAGACTTGTAATGTCTAAGAAATTATTAGAGATATTTCCTCTTTCCCCAGTGCATGCTCAAGACACACGCAACTGTTTGAATTACCGGGAAAATATATAAAAACTTATTCCCTCTCTAGCGATTTGAAAGTGGGCGGGGTTAATTGAGAAAGAGCGGTTGCGGAAAGAGAGAGATTGTATGCAGATTGTAGAGAGTCAACAACGTTACGTCATATTCTCTGGATAGTTCCATCTTTATCACATAGCATCATCGTTATCAAATCACATCGTTATCACTCTTTATGGGGAAAACCAGGAAAACCCATGTTACAAAAGTTGCCATTAGCGTCTATGGAGATGGACTCTCTGAAGTATCTTTACTCTGTGATATTAGCTTCACGACTCATTTAGCTGTTTGAATTTGGCAATGCTGCTCGTTTGCGACTGTAAACAAACAGCTTTCCCGGGGAATTTGTATGTTTCGTTCTACGATCGGTTGTAAAACCAAGATTTTTGAGGTATAATCAAGTAAAATGAGATTATGCATCCGTGCTGACCTTCAAGCACATATTCTTGACAGTTTTCACTCGTGAAGAAGGTGTTTTACGGATATAATGTCTCAGTGCGTTATTTGTTCCGATAATTTTGACAATATTGAACGTGTGTGTGCTACACCATGTGGACATGTTTATCACCAAAAATGTGTAGTACAATGGCTAAATGTGAGGAATACATGTCCAGAGTGCAGAACTCATCTTTCTCGCGAGAAACTTATTAATCTTTACTTTAATCCTGGTTCAATACATCCAGACAATGCTTTGACTAATCAGGTAGAAAAATATAAAATATCTTTGAGTCAAGCAACAAATGAACTCGCTGTTGAACGCCAAAAATTGAAAGATTTGCGTGAAATAACAAAATATAATGAAAATCGAGTTTTAGAGAATTCTCAAAAAATTATGGATTTGAGTAACGAATTGGCATGTGCAAAACGTGAACTGAAAAAAGCCAAACAGGATTTACATTCTGCTAAAACAAACCTTGAAATTGCAAGTAACGAGTTAAAACTCTACGAAGATGTCAAACAAATTGTGAGTGGTACACAGGCAGAAGCTGACGAAATCCTGAAACAATTTGCAGTAGCAACTGACACTAAGGATTCTGGGGCTGCCAAAAGACTTGCCTATTGTTGTTCACTTACTAAAAGAGAATTAGAAAAAGTTCTAGCTGATAAAAGCAAATTGTCTGCTGAATCTGTTAAACTAACTCAAAATCTTTTCCATACAACTTCCCGACTTAATTCAGCTAATGCTAAAATCAAAAGACTTAACCAGCAAATCAAAGATTTGAAGGAGACAAGTGTTTCAAATTCATTTAGTAAGGAACCTTTTCCTAAATCTGACGAACCTAGACCATCTACTTCCATGGACTCTCCATGCCCCAATCAGCCAGTAAAGGCAATGTTGAATTTAACCCCAATAGCTACTGAATTTGAAAAACCCAAGATGAATCTTGTAATTATTGATAAAAGCTGCAAGAAAGTAAATGTTGCTAAAAATAATGTAATATCTCCTCTGCATTTCTCATTGACATCCAAGCGGCAAAAGGAAAATGATTCAATCTCAAGTATTGGTTATAATGGATTGGGTGGCCACCATAATGTTATTCAAGGTACTCAAAAGTATGTAGGTTCTAAAATAAAACGAAAACTGAAAAAGTTCTGAATTTTTATATTGCGATAAGAAATGAGCAGGTATATTTTTTTGGAAACCTGGGTTATTGTGTTTAAGATAATTATTCTTGTAACATGTACAGGTGTGGTCTGGATGCAAGGTTGACAGTACCAAAGTACTTTAAATTTTAATCTTAATAAGTGTCAAATATGTGTTATAAATTTGTTCATTAAGAAAACATTTCAAATTTAAAATGTGTTATTAAGTAACTGGTGTTATAAAAAAATCCATGCCTAATGAAGAAATAAAACTTTCAACTTACGTAGTATTTTGAACCTATCTCACGTTCCCATTTATTGCTTGATAATTGAGCTATTCAAAATTATAAGAATTACATTATATACTTAGTGCCAATAAGCATGAAATCAATATTTTTTACTATTAAACTTTGATTCCGATTTCTACATTATTAATACCTTAGTTTGTGAAGAAATTTTAGAACTATTGCCTTTTTAATTTTTTGTGTAGGTTTTTAATTGTAAAAAATATGTACAAGTGATCGATTTTGTTTGCAGTCAGCATACGCAGAAGTTGAATAATTTTTTAAAGATATTTAATGTTAATGTTAAAAAATTTCAAATGTAATTTTAGTTTTAAGTTATAGATGAATAATAGTTTGTGTTTAGACCAGGCGTGGCTCCAAGGGGGCACTTTTTCAGACCATCACCTTTATCCTTTGAGAAAAATGTCAAAATTTTGGAAATTTCACCTGTTAAAGTAGGGTTTTTACTCATTTTGAGTACTTTTTGGGACTTTTTTTTTGTACTTATTAGTGATTGTTTGGGTCCAAGGGGGGGCACTTCCTAGAGTGCCACCCCCTGGATCCGCCACTGGCCTAGACAAAGATATGCATTTATTAATTTTATATTTTTAATGTATTTCAATGATAGTATTAACAGAAAGAGAGTACATGAATTTTTATCCCTTTTCAGACTTACAATTTTGTTTTGTATTTATTAATTTTGATAAAAACACAAGAATTTGCGTTTTTATCTTTAAAGCAGGTTTGAGATGTGTATTTCATTTGATTGAATATTTCAAACTCTATGAACTGAATATTTTATGTCTTTCCTTTATGGATTTTGGTAGCTTTATTTCCATCTAATGGTGTTAATGTAAATTTCTATCAAACCAGTATATGAGGTAAACCTATCAAAATAAGAGAACAGTTAAAAAACCCATTTAAATCATGACAAATTCCTATTTTGATTGTTGTCATTTTTATTTCATTTGCCACAAATAACTAATTCCTTAATCATTTTTATAATATGTTTTGTTGGGAGCTGACACTCAAAATTCTGAACTACTCGCTACTTAACTAATTTGACTGGTTAATAAGACATAGATGTGTTCTAGTAATTCCCGTTATCTGTTTTAAAAACATATTAAATGCTTACTTTTTATGATCTGTACTGTACTAGTAACCTAATATCTTTCCAGAAATCAGTAATAAAATAGTAAGAGAATTATTTAAAAATGCCAAAAATATTAAAATATTACCTCTGTATAACTCTTGAAAGAAATTTAAGCTACCTTTCATAAGTATATATTTAAAAAATTTCCTAAGTATTGTGTGAAGTCTGTATAGTTTCATATTTAATAGTACATACATTTAAATATTGTTCTTGTATTTTTATTATATTGTAAAGATTTATTTTATATAAAAATGTTTTGGATAAATTTTATTAGAGTGTGTATATCGTAGGCTTACAAGTGAAAGACACTATCACCTTTTGAGAATCTTTTGAAAGCGGTAGAAAAACACCAATGATCGCGCAGATTCCCAAATTTTCGCTGAACTAGACAGCAATTAGAGTGGTGGTGATATTGCATAGTCAAATCAGAGAGAGAGACATTGCTGAATTTGGCGTAACCTCGCAAAGAATGGTTGTGCCAGAATTGACTTAGTGCCTTTTACTTGTAAGCCCACGATATGCTGGTGTAAGTTGTAATAAAATGGTTAAAAAATAACTGCTTTTTTCATACCACTTTTCTCCTGCCTGATCTCCACATTCCTTGGTTTGAACCATGCAGTTTAGAATTTTTGCTGCTCTCCATAACAGGTTCTCAAAATTTTTTCAATTGAAAATCATGAGCTGCCATCAGCTTGTGTGCATCTATGCACACAACATGGAATAAAATGGTTCTTGCGTATTATACCGTTGACTGTGCCATTGTATCCAAAAACGTTATCAAAGCCCATGGTCTATTCTATAGATATGCTAAGTGTTATGGTCACTGAACGGTTGACAGGATAATTACCAATAAAGTAATTAAGTTTTTATTGGATGTAATGTTTTTCTAAGAAATAGAGGTACAGTTCTTTGGTTATTTTTCATAAGAGGAATCTGGCTGTCATGAGTTTGGACAGACTTATTGAAACACCCTGTAGAAACTAGACATAATTTTCCTGTATGAGCAACATCCTTGTATGAACATGAGGTTTGTATGAGCAATTTCATCTTACTTGACAATTTGTCAATATTGAAAGGATGTAATCTTAAAGGGTGTTTTAACTATAGTATCCCCAAACTCTTGCATAGAAATAATAAAATGATTCGATGTTGTTGCAGGCCCTAGGTCAGTGCTTTTCAAAGTTTCAAAATTGACGACCCAATTTTCATCGTGCCCTCCTTTCATACAGTAGCAATGTATTCAAATCAAAATTAAATACTTTTTGACGCTAAAGCTACAATACCAAAAAAAAACAAATTTTTAGAAACCACTGCCAAAGGGGGTGGGGTCTGGGGGCCCTCTAGAAAATTTTCAAATTTTAGTGTGATAAACAGGCTCGGACTGGCCATGCGGGCATTTGGGCAAATGCCCGGTGGGCCGCTACTCATCGAGGGCCGTTTGTGGGCCGCCTACAACCAAAATATTTTACAGTGATATGAATGAAAAAGATCCTGTAAAAAGAAATCCGTACTCCGCAGGAATTGCCAACTAGCGGCCCACGAATTCTTTTTGTGCGGCCACCAAACCCATTAATTTACCAGCAATTAAATTCATTAATGATAGCATAAATTACTTAATTCAAAAACATGTTATACTTATTATTTTTAATACTTTTATAAACGAATTTTATAATGGTTTCATCTTTAAAAATTCTACAGCATAAAAGGAGCGAACCTTTTCGGATGTCACCGAAAAGTGTCCCAAATGAGTTAAAACAGTACTTTTAAGAGTAAAATTTACAAAGTTTTTCTGGGGGAGGACCCCCAGACCCCCCTTTCTATTTTCAGCTACATCATCCACAAATTCGTTTAATATTAAGTTCGTCAAGTTGGAAATTCTTTTTACCCACTGAATTTACCAACAAAGAATTAAAAGCCTATATTGAGTTTATTACGTATCAATTAAGGACTTCAAGATTGATTTTAGACTATTTCTTAGGGGTCAATTTTCAAAAGAATTTCTTGGTGGAGGTACCATGATTCCCCCCCCGAAATTTTCAATTCTATGAAGTTATATTTTCCATAAAAATTATGCGGTGGGCCGATTCAGACTTAAAATGCCCGGACCGAAATTTCTTCCCAGTCCGGCCCTGGTGATAAAAGCAGTTCTAAGTTATTTCTTGGGAATTCTTAGGGATACAGGGCACCCCTGGCCCTGCCATTGATCCAGATCTGAACATAGTAACTTTTTCCACAATATACTCACTCCATTGGTGTGTAAAAATTTTTTTTGGACTGGACCCAGTTAGAGATTTAATAATTTATGACGCAAAACCCACACATTGATTTTCGCTCAGAAAAGGATGAAATTATTCCAAACCTTTAAAAAATTTATTTTTTTAAAAATCGTAAGGTAGATTTTGCATCTTAAACTTGAAGAAAAGTGTGGGTGATCAAAGTTATAATGTATAAAAGGGGGTCTGGGCTTCTCCCAGAAAAATTTTGGAAATTTGACCCTTAAAAACAGGGGTTTTACTTGTTTTTATGTATTTATTCAAAATTTTGGGAGAGGCTCTTTTTCAGCTAAAAATTTTGTATTTTCTTAAAACTAAGACTTTTAAATTAGAATTAACTGGCTAATTCCTTAAAAAATTAAATTTTAAAACTATTTTCAACATATAAAAATGTGAAAAATTTAATTAATATTTTAAATTTATCAGGCTTTTAGATGATCACAACCATCCATACCAAACTGACGGATTACTACCCCATACCCTCCATTAAGAAAAATCCGGAATACCATTTGCTGAAATCTAGAATTCCACCGCCGACACATTAAGAAAATAATTTCAATTTATAAAATAAAGATTTTCTGTACAATCTAAATATTACTTAAATTAAAAGTTCAATTTATTTGAATTTTAATTATAAGTTTTTTGTAGATGGAAACTTAAAGTAAACAAATTCTTATTAATCGTAGAATTTAGGAATGCTCAAATAGTGAGCCAACTAAAAAACCGAGCCAAAATTCACCAAATTGGCTTTAGATATAAGTGGAAGTATTTCACTGGTTTACCGTAATGGAAAAGTGCCAAAAAAACACTGTATACAGATACTTCTTGAAGAGACAGAATTTTCGGTTTACTTAATATCATTTACTTAGCTTTACCTCTGCTTTCAATCAGAAAACAGAATTCTTGAAAAGTATTAGGTTTACAAATACTTAGGATTCACAATCACTGTGTTCTTGTTTAAAAATTTTCCCCAACATCTTACATTTTTTGTGCTACTTTTTTAGTCGATACATAAAAAGTGCAATATTAGACTATCCTTAGTCAAAAACACGTTCTAAGGATATTCTAATTAAATAACTAGGTATACTAATACTTTTTGACTTAACTGGTATGCTTTAAAAACCCAGATAATCTTTTGTTCTATATAAGTGAAAGGTACTTAAACATTTCTGATACATGCAAAGTTTGGAAATGATTTTATCATGTTTGAGTAAGTGGTACAAAAAATTTCCAACTACTAAGTAATATGAGACTTGGCTAAAACACTCATTGTCCCCTTCTAACAATTTCTGAACCATTTATTATTGATGCATACTTCCAGTACTAAGAATGTTAGGAGCATTTTCAATGGGGGGAAAAAGGAAGTTGAATTTTTTAGTTTCCTCATTTATTGATAACTTAACATTAGCCCTTTAACTAGTTGCACAGCAAACTCATGTCACCATTACGATTCAAATCCTTGGTTGTGGCTAGTTCACAGGGTCAGCAGTATGGTGACCAATAAAAAATCATAAATTTCATGATCACGATCACGAAAAATCGCAAATTTATATTTTCATGACTTGGATAAATGACTAGTTCTTAGATCATAAAAACAAAAATTTAAAAACCTTATGACCGACCCTGTGAACTAGCCACAACTCAATCCTCTTGGTTATAAGATTAGTGGTTTATATAGTTAGTCTTGAGTCAAACTTAATGACTATGATTCACTATAAATAAAACTTGGAATCTGCTTTTAATTACTTAAATCCTTCATTAAATTACAAAATATTCAAGTACTGCATGGATAATATCAATTTTGAATGGTCTCTGAAACTGAGCTACTTTGAGTGAGTGATTTTTCATGAAATTCAGTGTTATTCTTTGGTCAGTTTTGCAGTAGGAATATTGAAATTAATTTTGAGTTAAATATCCTTACAAATACCTTGACTTTTAGGGATGTATGCTTTTAAAATCAACGCCTGGAGAAAAACTGATATTTTTGTTATTGAAATTTAATTTTCCCTACTTATACTCTATTCATTTAGAATTGGTGCTTGAGAAATAGTGCTTTCCCCCACGCCAGAAGCGTAACCATAGTTATGCTCTTCAAGCACCCAATAGTAAGCCTTCTTCGTCACTTTGACGAGGATAGTTGCTATGGTCCCCGATCGGTGGTGGGGGAAGGAAATATTTTCAAGCGCCAGTTCAAAATGAACAGAGTATAACTTTAAATTTGGACATACAAGCTGAAAGAACTACATGGCTGAATTTAAGATTTCAGGGAAAGAAGTTAAATTTAAGGTTATAGGTACAGCTCTACTTAGAAACCACCTTGGCAACAACCACTAACTGCTACCAAGGTATAGTCAATTACATCTATAAATACCATACATGTGATTACACAAACAAAGAATTGGCGGAAAATATGAAACAAAAAAAATTTGATGGCACCTAAATTTTTCTTCATTTTAAGTAGAGGTGGTCCATCGACTTCTACTTCCAGAGATCTTGGTTGGGTTTTTATGGCGTATGACTCAAGACAGGGTATAGCCCGAGATCTAAGATTCGATATGCTAGATTCATATTTTTTAGCTTAAATCTTAACCAATTTTCATATTTTTTCCGATCTTTCTTAAAATTTAGTACTAGGCCACACTAGCGGTCAGTGTTCAGTATAAAACGATTGGAAAATAGGAAAGTGGAATTTCAATTTTGCAAATCGAATTGTCGGATTTTAATTTTGCTAAGCCAATTGGCGGAAAAATCACATGTATGAAATACTACGAGCTTAAATGCAGAACAATGACAACTTGGCAGCAATCAGTGATAATCTAAGTTAAGCTGTAAACATTCAGATTCAACTTATTACTCAAAAGTCTCAAATTCCCAGTTGTAAGGGAGATTTTTAACCTGACCCTTTATAAATCCAGTTCAATCAGAAAATGAAAAGGCAGTTTAAAACTTGATAGAAGGCTTCAGTTCAATTGAAAAGGTTACAAATATGAAAAATGTTTAAAAAGAGATAAAAAATCTTTGATCCGTCAAACAGGTAAGTTAGTTTGATGAAGCTGTCAACATAAGAATTAATTTTGAGTTTTGTTTTGCAAAATATGAAATACAAACACAAAACGTAATCCATAAACCTTAAGACCCGCATCGTTGAGTGTACTCTAAGTAAGCAACAGTTGCTTCAATTCCCTATCTCTTAAATTTAGGGTATTTTGAATACTCTAAAAAAACTTTTTGACAGGATATACACCACACATTATTATTTTCCTTAGTTTTCACAGTTCGTTTTTTTAAGTATGCTTCAATAATTCACTATAGAAATTAGCTATTACACAATATTAAGAGTAGAAACCCAAAAGAGTATGCAGTCAAAAGTGTTTTTTTAATTCAACTTATGCATTTGACTCCAATTTTATCAGTATCAAACGAATATATTTAAATATATTTATTTTCAGTTATACATCGTTAAATCATAGGTAATTAAGGTAACATGTAAACATGTTCATTTTTATAATGTATGTTAACACAATTTAATGTATTTTTACATTCCATAAGAATGCACAGGTTAGAAAATCTATGAAAAAAAAATAAAACAAACATAACTATATATATATTTTTATCCAAGCTTTTGTCTTTGAGTAGAGCTTACAAAAACTATAACTTATAAATAGCAATAAAAACAATTTGGATAAAGCCATGCTAAAACAGTTAAAACAATAATTATAAATTTAAACAAGAAAATTAATATAAACATGTGGAATCAAACAATTTTATGAGAATTTTAAACTTTTAAATTAAGAAAATTAGAATAACAGATTGTGTAAGAGCACTCACATTTTATTGAAAATAATATCAATGCAGACACACAAGATTGCTTTGCATATTTTTTTCCATAATTAACAATTTAAATGACTCTACCAATTAATTAAATTAATTTAGTAGTTTGACAGTATTAAATGGCATTAATCACACAAGTAGGAGTAAAACCACTTATAAAAAGATAATTTCAAAAAGTAGGCAACATATAAAAATTGATACTGATCTACAGCAATGAAATTGAAGTATAAAAATAAATAAATATCCATAAACGATTTTAGCTTACAAATAGAAGTGCATTTCTATCTAGCAAAAAAGCAGTACAAAGAGAAATGTTATTAATTACATTTCCACAAAAAATTAGTGACCAGCACAAGTTTATATAATATCTAAAAGTTAAAGGACTAAAACTTTATCTCCTATAAACACATTACAAAAAATATTAATGCTTTCACAGAAGAACAATAAAAAAACAAAATATTTTTAATTCAAATCTTTCTAATTCTAATGTGCAATGAGCACAGTAGAAATAGAGAACTTAAATTACACAAAAGCGCCTAATGCTTCATAAGAATGAGCCGATTCTAAATATAATTTAGTGCTCATATATGTAAAAAGCAATTTAGTTTAGTGTTGCTTCGCTATGTTATTTTAACAAAACATCAAAAGGAAATTATAACACCAGCATTAACATAAACATTTAAAGCTTCACAACTAGTAAAAATATTACATCTCAATGTAGGCTCAAAATTGCTTCCAATAACCAAGATACTGTTATAGTGATTACAATTTAAGCTTAAAAGTGAATAATATGAAAATTTAAAAAATTCTAAATTTGTTAATTTCAATATTGCTTGCTCTTCTATATTAGCTTATGTCCACTCCTGTCATCAAATTTAAAACTAACATTTAGAAAAAAACTTTGAAAATAAATCTATCAAAGTTGAGTTTTGTAGTTTATCATTCTTCTTAATTTTACAGCATAAATTCAGCTAGATAGGATTAAGGAGAAAATAGAAATATACTAATATATGATTAAAAAAATTAATGTAGTTTTAAGAAATGTATAAAAACTTCCTTATTTACATAACAAAAAATTTATTTTCACAATTAGCTGTAAAATTGATTTACAATCAGCAGAAAATCAAATTACTTTGTTGTATTTAAAACCTTACACAAGACGGGTCAAGGTAGTCATCTAGTCTTGTCTTAATAACAATTTATACACAGCACTTATATTTTACAAACCACTTATTTACAATCAAGAAAATTCGTAACATACGGTTGCATTTTCAGACAACTCGAGAGTATAACTAACAATGAGTATTTAATTTAAGAGTACATTCAAGCAATAGTTTAAAACTGTTGACATAAAAATAAAAATGCAACATAGATGAGTACATCACAGAAACTAAAGCACCAAAATTGAAAATGGAGAGAAATTAGTAATTAAGTAATTCCAAAAATTCTAGCACACAAACTATCTAAATCACACATTTTTTACAGTATTTTCCTTAATATAAGAACTGGTACAAAAGCCTTTTTAATTTATAACCAAATGTGTTTAAAATGAAACATTTAATTTTAAAAAGAGCGATACTTTCTTCCATAATAGAACTACTAACACCAGGGTAAACTAGCCAAAATGTTTGAATCTTTTATCAGCTAAGTAACTGCCTTTTAAAGAAAATTGGTAGATTAAAGGAAATTCATGAAATATGCAAAGTTACCTTAATATTTCTTTCATACAGCTCATAAAATTTCTGTATTTCAATGTGAATAAGGAACCATATTTAAAAAATGCTATAGAACATCCCAAGTCATAAGCAGTAGGGACAATGTTTAGAGGAAGTGAGGAATTATGTTCTCGCTTATCCTCAAGCTAGTTTAATGCTTAAATTAACTGCATGAGCAAATTTGGTACACATCAATCTAGACTGCAAAGATAAAAAACGATACGACTAACCTGGTCATGAATTTAACTTTGGTAGGAAGATTAATGGAAAACATGATAACCGCTATTTCAAGTGGATAATTACATAAATAGAATTAATATTTATGATAAAATCTGAATCATTATGGATACCACTTAATATTAACTTATAATTTATCTTTATCTTAGATAAAAAGAAAACCAGGTAAATTATTTCTTACATTTCTAAAAGTTTCTAATCTTAATGGGAAAAGGCATTTTCAGAGTATAAATGAAAACACAGGTCTTTAGAATGGTACTGCAATGTGCTTTTACAGTTTTCATAAAATGAATATGCCTATTTCTTTTCCTCATACCATTCAAACACTAGTAATAGGAATGAATACATAGTTACTTCAGTTCCTTATGCAAACTGGAATACAATTACAGTGCAATCTGATAATTCAAGCTAAAGGGTACAAATTATCCATAAATAACTTTTAAATTTTTAAAAAGTAAAATTCCTTTTCTAGAAAGTCCAAGGAACTGAGAAATCTCTGAATTCAAATGAGACATTCAAGCTATCTAACTTGCAACGATATTTGTTTTAAGTTTTGATGCAACTATTCTTTCAAGTTCAACAAAAATATCTTGCCAAAAACATAAATAAAAACTGCTTTACAATGCTAGGACTTAAAATCAACCTTTATAAAAGAGTGAAAGTAATGTAGTTCAGTAGGCAGAACTAACTAGATTCAGAATGAAAATGTTTGAAATATTATTTTAAAATGTGCTGCGATGCTTAAAACACAAAAATGTGCATTTCACCATTTAAAAATAAATACAAACTTGTGCAGCATGATAAATTGAAGGTTAAATATCATACCAACACTTTTAAAAACATAAGCATAACTGAGTTTGAAAGTTTCAAATTCATAAAGAAAACATCATATATTTCTTAGTTAGAAACAGAAAAGTGAAAATCAAAAATATATCCAGTTCTTTAGTCTATAGTACATTATTTCTGAAAAAGTATCCAAATATAATATAAAAAGGAATTAATAACTATAAGATGATTATCTACGTTACAAAATATATAAAAAGGAATTAGTACAAGAATATGAAATTAAGATTTTAAAAATATCAAAAATCAGCAGTATTTATCATAAATGATAGAATAAGAGCTATACTAGCAAAGATTAAATTAATTGTTTCAAAATACTACATCAGAACTTATAATAAATAATCTGGTAATGAACAGAAACCCTTAGAAAATTTTTATCTGACAAAAGCAAGACAAATTTAGCTGAGCTACCCAGGCACAAGTTTTGAGTAAAGCTAACGCCCTATCTACTAGTATCTTCAACTGAGAAAACTACAAGAAAACACCAACAAAATTTAGTAAACCCATCAAGATAGATGCACTAAGACTCATTAACATTTAACCAAATACCTTCCCTCATCAGTAGCTTAGACTACCCATTATTTTATTTATGGAAATATTTAGGTGTTATTTCAAGAATTTTTTGACCCTCAATTCATGTTGTCAGCCTCTGTGGGATAGTGTTTTACAGATAAATTATTTAGCATGGTTAATACATCCAGTTAGTTTTTTCTTCCGTTCCCCATAGAAGATTTTGCCCATTCATAAGAAAATAAGTGCATCCCAGAGTTGAGAAAAATACTTGGTTGAAAACTAAATAATTCAATGTTTTAAAACCGAGTTATATTTACTGCATGACATGTGTATACAACTTATGAATAAAAAATGATTTTACATAAGATTTATAATTGATGAATCCTAGTGTATTTTTAAACACGATAATTTTCTGCAACCAAAGTGCTTGGATTTTTTATTATTACTCATTATAAATGTATACATCAGATGTAAATTGCAGTGTTCTATGTATGACAGTCAAAAGTATAATGATTCCGACAAACAGGAATTAAATTCAGTGTAGGGACACTCTGATACCCGATGGCATAGTGGTAGCATGCTTCTATGCCACAAGTTAGGGTTGTTTCCCTGGGCAACTCAACCTTTTATCCCTTCAGTGGGTTGATGAACTAAGGAACAAGCATACTTCGGAACTAAACACTGGGGGTATCGCGTTAGACTGACCACCTAACCGGGATATACGCCTAGCATCCCAGGCCCTACGATCATGAAAACAAAGATGGGCATTGTATGCCTAGGCCTGTAGCGCCGATGTGTTTAGTTCTTAGTAGGGACATTCAGGGACTATTACCCCACATATCTTATTATTCCCTCAGAAAGTCCTACTGGGTTAAAAGAAAAGTGCAAGAATATTGTTCCACCAGTTCTGTAGAAAAGGAATCACTGGTTCATTGAAGACTGTAAACCATTACTATGTATAAATTTAAGTGCCGCAGATTACTTAACTGTAGTTTTAAGGTACTTTCATATTTACTGCTGGTATGCATAGTATTTAAAAAATAGCTAATGAGATTTAAATTAGCTTTCACACATTATTTAAATAAAAATTTGAGATTCTTATTCAAAAATCTATAGTAAGCTCTGATGTACATGTGCGTGTATTGCATGTAATAATATTTATGAACAAGAACCTTTTTGCTTATGAACAGATTTTAAAAACTTTTCTTGAAATTTTGACAATCTATTTATTTAAGGTGCTTATTGAAAAATTTTATAAATAAAAACCAAGGTTAAGTATTTAAGGGAATCTAAAAGGTCATATGAAATTAATTTGGTTTTTAACTGTAATTATAATTCATAGGTTTAAAATAAAATATTTTATAGCCATTTATATAGTTTTGCCAATTAAAAATATTAAAAACATTATTTCTTTGGCACATGTTTTCATGACTAACATATTGAAAACCTCATTACAGCATGCAGAATGTTATTGATTTTGGAGAATTAAGTAATTCATTTTCTAAATGTTATAATTAAGGATAAGCTTTTGAAAGTCTGAGATTTTGCTCAAATTTAGAAGAAATGTTTTATAGTCAGGTACCTGACGTATAAAATAGTCTAAAACTAGGTGGAACACATACACTACTATACTTTTAGATTCTTGAGATGACTTTCCCACATGAGGAAAAACTATGAATATAATATTTTTATATCTACTAACTTAAAAATAACTACCAGAAAGCTTATAAGACACATTTGACAATTTGTGCATGGGTAGGACAAGCAATTATACAATAGTTTCGAAGGTAGCAGTAAGGTTATACACATCACACATTAAAAGATCCTATATAAGGAAATTTTAAAATATAGAAGTTAAATTACAAAAACATATGGACATTTAAGGAATCAATTTCAGAATTTAAATTTTCAAATATGTGAGGATTCACAAAAACCATTGAACTGAGCAAAAAAAGCATCCATACTAAAACATGGTCAGCGCATTAAAACTTTTGCTCAGCATATTAAAAAAAGTTTCTTTAAAATAGCACCATCATAAAGTTTTTAAAAAGTTTAAAACAAAATGAAGTTTCATTTATTTAAACCAGTATGGAACATGTTGAATTGTTAAACAAAATTGGTATTTAAATTGAAAGTCTTTTCCTCAAGAGGTCCATCTAATATTGTTCTCATTCCAAAATCATAAAATTTGATCTAAAGCTCTTCAGTTCTGGATAAATTTATGACAAATTGTGCAAATAAACAAATACCAAGCAGTCAATTAACTAATAAAAAGAGTAATACACATAAATATTTCAAACACAGAAATGCATAACTTTGCACTAAGCATAAGTTTGAGTATTTTCTTAATTAGCTTATCAATATGAAACATTTGCAAAATGTATTAAAACACACAAAAGTACACAATGAACTGAAAATGAAATATCATTCAGCATAATAAAGCATGTCGTAGGTCAATCTAATATTTACATCCTTTCTAAATAGTTCATTGCATGATTTTATAGATAACAGTCAATATTTTCAATATCAAATGCATATAACAGGGTTTGAAACATAAAATTCTAGTGGATTTTTAGGCTTTAAATAGGAGGTTAGCGTAAACGTTGCACTATGACTTTTTAGACTTGAAAACTAATTCATACAGTAGATACAAACAATTGTATCAACTACATTTTCAGGGGGCAATAGAATACAACACATTTATTTATTATGCTTATGGGGGTGCCAAACTTTCAGCCAAGAACAATTGGCACGGGAGCTAAATATGGTAAATACCCTGTGAACCATAAAAAATATTTTTTAGAATAGTAGGGGAATTTTCAGCTACATACTTACAGCACCTGATTTAAAAATATAACACATTAAGATGAAGATAGAGGGTTTTAGCAATTTCACATTACTCTAATTGGAAATTCACAAGAAAAAGTACATATGTAAAGTAACAGGGATGAAGATGAGAGTAGCTTATTATTTTTCAATATTTTACAACATTTACATGTCAATGAAAGCATAGGGTAGAGTGGGATGTCAATTTTATGAACAAAAATTAAAATTTCCATTATTACATTAATGTTTATTGAAAGGTGGTAAATTGAAAATAAATAAACAACCAAGAGCAGGTATGCACAACTTACAATAAGTAATTTGTTTAAAAAATGCTGAAATATACATAAAAAGTAACCACTGACACAAATGAAGTAAACTAATTTGCAATATTAAGTCAAAAAAATTATGTTGCTTTAACAGTTACAAATGTATGAACATTTTTTTTAAAGAAAGTGAATTATACAGACTAACTAATCATATTGAAATGCTAAAATACTCAGGAAAAGATTCAGCCTCTGAAATTTGGCAGCCAAAAAGTAATCTTCAATCCAAACCTTCCTCCAAATAGTTTTAAAAATACATACGAACAATATCGCGTTTAAGTCTTTTAATACGTGATCACAGGTATTTTTATGGTAAATTGTGCAAGCCTGAAAAACATTAAAATGTTAGTTCATAATAAGATCACAATTTTGATGTAACCACAAAATGTCATATTAATCTACTGAAACTTTTGAAAAGTTAGGAACTAATTTTACTGAAAGAAATGCATATTACAACACTAAATACACTCATTCCAAGACCATAACACACCCCTGTTAATAAAAGCACAATATTTTACTGGTTTTTGTTAGTATAGGATAAGACTAGCAACATGAAATTATTTTTCAATAATGCATTGACTATGAAGACGATACATGTAAGCAAAACGTGAACACCCACTTATACATACACACATAAAGGGGAAAAAAGATACTGGACTTTAAAAAAAAGGATTAGTGTACTTATTATTTTTTCAGTTATACACAAGCTTTATAGAGAAGCACAAATCAAGATTTTTGAGCAATGTGTTAAAGGATTACACTTTAAGTAATTGAATGTGCAATTATAATAAATGTTTATCTAGTTAGAGACTAATTAGTTCTAGGAAGTCTGAATTATGACATGATAGTATGTTAGAATTATTAATTTTATACTTATAAGTAAATGATACTACTATTTAAGTCATGTGTGCATGTATCAGTGCATGTGAGGGTACCAATGTAATTACATATATTACAAACAATTGAGCTCTGACCATTCTCAATAAAAATTACAATAATAAAAAAATTAAATAATTATCTATAATTAAATTTTAGTTAATGTAGTTGGCTAATAATGATTTTAGATATTAAAACCAAAACCCTACATTTTGAATGTATTTTTGAAGCAGAACATTAAATCTGGTGAATACAAATATACATTGAATGCTTGAAAAACAAACTACTTTTATTTGTAAAAATTTCACATCTAATCAAGATTAAAAGTTGAATTAAAAATGCTCAAACTGCATAAATAAAGTATCAGATAAGAAAAAGTAATTTAATGGAAAAACATATTCTGTTGAAAATAATCTTACAAATGATAGCTTTTAATGGAATAGTAAAAGCAGTGTCTACATTTATACAAGATTTGCCAATTTTTACATTTTACTTATTTACAACATATATATTTCTTCAAATAGCCTAAAACATATTAGTAAACTCTTTCAGTATTATATTTATGCTACATTCACTTCCATGAGAATAATCAGTGCTCAACTGCCTTATTCATTTTTGTATGATACAGCATTTTTTACACAACATAAATGATATTAATGAAATTATTAACATACACAAATGTAATACCAGTGCTCACATGGATAGACACAAACAGCTGTCTAACCAACTTCAGAATATTCAGTATATATTTATTTAATTATACATTGAGTATTTTATGTATAACCTTTAATAAATACATACTGCCATTACTTACGTATACATGAATGTACACGAACACATATACATACATAATTAAAATTGCAAACACAGGGACATAGAAAATAAATATTGTTCCACTGTTAGATTATGCATCAGTTTCTCCTCTTAAACGCAGCCTAGCGAAATCCTCAAATATTAGATCATCATCACCATCGTCGGCACCAGCATCCCTAGGAACAGAATGAATGAGTACATTACACATTGTCAAGGATTAATTAAATTATAAGGGTTGATATATTTTTAGTGTTTATAGCAGGGATTTCCAACTGGTGGGATAGCTGGGTCATTTTGTGCAGCCCACGTAGCCCCCTTAAAACTCCTTCAATAGCAGCTTAAGAACACATTTTTGAAATAAATTAAAACAATTTTCAGGGAGGACACCTGACCCCCCCCCCTTTACCTCTTAGGTTAGGTCATGGAGTAATTTTGGTATATGGTGAAAAATCTTAAGTTTAAGGTTTCAGGGGAGGTAATATACCCCAAAATTCCTCCTGGACTTAGGTCAACCTTTATCACAAGGAAGGCCATAAGGGAGTATCTAAAATAAAGTGAAACACTTTAAAGAAATTTATGAAAATTTTCTGGAGTAACACCCCCACTGTTAAGTAAGATTCAGTATTAAAAGATGTAGGGCCGAAAATTTATTGATGATCTGAAATTTTTGAAAACATAGTGGTACTTTCACATTATGGTTCCTATCTTGCTGTAAAATTCCATATTTACCCCTTAACAGTGACATTTATTTCATCTGCTATGTGTTTTGCATGAACTGGACTCTGGCAAGGGGTTAAAGACTGCCCCCCCCCTAAAAAAATATATCACAAATTCAGGAGGTCCCTAAAATTCCTCCTGGGCTTAGGTCAATCTTTAACACAAGGAAGGCCATAAGGGAGTATTTAAAAATAAAGTGAAACACTTAAAAGAAATTTATAAACATTTTCTGGAGTAAGACCCAAGGAGGAAGATTAATTTGCGGCCCTCACTCCAATTTTGCTGTCAACTGTAGCCTTCCGGTACTTGGAAGTTGGAAACCCCTGGTTTATAGGGCAAAGAAGTAAAAAAATTTACGTGTCAAGACGGATAAGATCTGTATCTATTCCTGTTTGATCTTCGTTCTCCGTATTGCTAATAGAACCTGCACTTCTTAGAGGAGGGGGATCATCTGCTGGTTTAGGATGCATAAGGATAAAAGGTAGTTCTGCAACTAAATCTCTGAAATAGTGAAAATCCTTTCAGTTAATATTTGATTTTCAAAAGTATTACAAGCAAATTATCTGAGTATTCCAGTTTAAAGGAAAAATCTATGGGTGGGTTAAAAAGCCATGTGGGAAAAGTGACAATGAAAGAAAACTATTCGAGGTGGGTTGTCAGACTTTCATGTTATTTTAACTATGTATGTTCCTAGTATAAATAACATGGCCTTGGCTTCAGTAGTTAGTTAAAAAAGCAAATGTAAATCAGAGTACAGAATATTCCCTAGAACTGAGTTTAGTTTAAATTTCTGCATGCAATTAAAAACAATTTTATCCCTCCTGTATAAATTTTCCTCTCATTACTTGTATTCTCAGTTAGTCATTATTGTCAGTTATCTCAAACTGAATGTCAGTATTGCTAAGGCTTGACTTCTAAAAATACAGGTGCTGGAATAGTGACTTTCTAATGGATAAGTGATGGTTTTGAGAGTAGGGTAATTCTAGGGATATTCCAATTTTAAATAAGTCTCCGAACATTATACCAATGGCTCAACCCTTAAATTGAGCCCTGACTATTGATAAGTATGCTTAAAGAATAACAAGAGATCATAAAAAAACAAAACTCATGGTTTTAAATGTATGCTAACTGTAAAAATGTAAAACATTTCATTAAACATGATTATGGTATTTATTTTACATATAAGGAAGTGGGGATTTGAATATAAATACAAAAATATGATAAATTAGTTATTAGATGAAACTTTTTAGTTCAAACTGAAATTAGCCAAAGTTTGTTTTCTTGCCATATTTGTATGAAGGCAAGTACTAATTTTCTTATAGGACTTTACTGAAGCATTGAAATGGAATCATTAGATAAAAGCAAAACATTCATACCCTCCAAGTTTTCCCAAACACAATTTCACTTTTACTTTATACTGGCATATAATACCAAGATTTTCCTTTTGAGTCTGATCACTGACTCTAGAAATACAAAATATCAATCAATTTTCAATCACCAGCATAAAATTGTTTTCAAAATCGTATAATTAAAAAAAATTATTAATAAATACTATACAATAGCCACATACATTGTGGATGAAGCAAGATTTGTGTCTTCATGTTTCAGCTGGCCATCTAAAGCTAAACCCCGTTTATCTTTGTTGTTAGCCAATAACGGTTTTAGGTAATAAACTTTTGAAAGGGTAAAGCCTGGACCTACAGGACATCCATCTCTGAAAAAAAAATGTTAGCCTTGATTTCTTTCACCTTTACACACAGAAGCAATAATGCCAAATGAAAAATAAAAGATTATTGAGGGAGTATGCAAATATTTTTTTGGAATAGAAATGGAAAGAAAAAAGAATGTTTTTCATTCACAAATACTCAGAGAATATATAAAAAACAATTTTATGTATTTTTTTTCAATACTACAGATAATACCCTAAGTAGAAATTTTAAAAGAAAGACAAAGAAAGATGACAAATCAAATACACTAAAAAATGTTAAGTAAAAAACCAAATTCAAAGCTATTTTAGCAAAAATGATAAGCTAGAGTAGTTATTACTTTACATGAAACATCAAAACCTAATGAACTCACTCGCTTTCGATTTCTGCAACTGTGCATTTATACTGTGCAGTTGAAAACAAACAAATATCCGCAAATTGTCGAACTATAAAGGAATAATTGGAGTTAACGCAAAGAATTAACCAAGGCTGCTAAAATGCATTTCAATAGCTCAAAAATTAGCCACTTACCAGAAACTTTTATTCTTTTAACATTTCTGTTGGAGTTATTTGCTATGTGCACATTAACTGCTATATCCTCTCCATGATGGTATAACTGCAATAATTAAACAACTAAGCATTACTACATACAGTACAATACATCAGTCAAAGTAAAAAAAAGCATTAAATGCTTAGAATAAGTTGCAATTACTAAAAAGTATGACAATACTTCATCACGATGACACCCAAAAGGAATTATAAGCCTCATTTCTTAACATATATGATTATAGCTTTTTTTTACTAAGTTATAGATGCAAAAAACTATTAAAGCAAGAAAGTATTAAAAAATCGTAATTAACTTATGGCTACTACTTATGGAATCTAGTTTTAGAATTTAGATCAGGGTGGCAGCATTAGAGTAAAGAAATTTTTCAAAAAAAAACAAGACAAAATTTACTTTAAGTTAATGTTATGAAAAATAATACTTAAAAAAAATTGGCTAATAACTCCAGTTTGTACAAAGAGGATAAAGTCAAGTTTTTCTAAATCAGAATTTTTAAACTTTACTTTGAGTCCAGAGTTTGCAGTATGTTTCCAAATGCATTTTCTATGGTCCAAATCAGTTACTTTTGAAAGCTCATCTCCTAGTAAAATAAGATCCAAAACTCACCCCAAAGAAGGGAGATAAGTTGAATTCAGCCCAAGGCTTGAATGAAATTATTGGGGTAATGAAGTGAAATTGACACTCAATTAAAGCTGTCAAATCATTCTAATTTTCCCAATTAAAAACCAAAATGGATTTGAACCACCTTTTAGGAGGGTTGAATATTTTGTTTTCAATAAAGTAATTTAATCTTTTCGAACCTGACAAATGTAAGTTATGATATTTTCAATGCAAAAAAGACAGAAGATATCACATAAGGGTTCCCCCATTCAATTTCAGAAATAAATTCCCTGACTTTTCCAGGTCAATTTGGCAGATTTTTCGGCAAAAAAACTAGCAATTCACCGCATTTTTCAGATGTTTCTTGGTTTTATGAAAATTTTTTTCAATAAATAGTCCATTTTTTCACTTTCAAGAGCCAAAATTGGCACTCAAACATGAAATTTTTTTAATTTCCTAGATATTTTGCATGATTTTCCTGGTTTTTAGCCAAAATGAGCCACAGCTTATATTGCTTTCCCTGACTTTTTAGGTGAAATTAAAATCCCGACAGGGAACCCTGTCACATTAAGGGTTCATGCAGATATTTCAGCCAGTCTCCTGTTTTAGGAATTTTGTGAAAAGTAAATGGAATTTTGTGAAAATGAATGGTCTGTAGTACAATCACAGCATTCATAGCTTTTGGAACAGGCTATTCTGGCAAAACTAGCAAACCCATGGCAGTGTTTGACTTGGACTCGTCGTGGACACGACATCATCATCATCATGGGTGCCATCTTTAAAAACTGCACAACGGAACTTTGAACTCTATCTTTTTAATAATTTTTCCCTAGTCTAGCGACTTTTCTTAAATTGCAGAAAATTTCCCTAAATTTTAAGTTTCTCAGTTAATGTTAACCAAATGTGCCATGAGTGAACTGTCCCAGCTAACTGGTCAGCTGATTTTATGTTAAGTAACATACCTGGGACAGAATTCCGTTCACAGAACTTTTGAAAGGACGGAAGAGTGGCACTCATGGACATATCTATTACATACTAAATAAACAAATAGATAAATCAACAGAAAAAGAATGTACCTCTTTATCAAGTGATGCTTCTAAATGAAGCTTATTTGGACTCATCATGAAGTCTTTGCTGACTTCCACACTAGGTTGCTCACCTTGACGACTAGGAGCATACATTATTTTTCTAATAGCCAAACGCACTGAATTTCTATATAAGAGATAAATAATTACTCAACCAAGAAAAGTCTTTTGAAATTCTTTGAACACACTAAAGTTTTGAACACTGGATCACACTGATATTATTTCACCTCTCTGAATAATGAATCAGTTTTTCAAGAAAAAATATTTTTAAAAATTTATTGTCATATCACACATCAAATAATTAGATTAAAAAATTGCGCTTTATCATAATAAAACTAAACATAGCTTTAAATAATAAATTACAGATAAGTTCTAGCAGTTGGTACATAAAGAGTTCTTGAAGAGAAGAGTTCTTGAAATAGTGTTTAAAAAGCTTAACTTTTTAGAAAAAATAACTTGAATGTGAAATTTAAACTTGTTTTCCAATAGCAATTAAAATATTTATAATTTTAGAAAATAAAATTAACCTTTTATGAGCTTTTTCATCTTCTTTATCAGCAATATAAGCTTTTAATTCATATTCAACACCACATGGTTTTGCAGTATCCCCAGGAGATGGCTGTAGAGTTACAGACGCTGGACAGTGAGGAGGCAGCTACAAAAGCAAAATATTTTTCCTTTTAAAAATTAATGGAAGTCAAAAACGTATGTATGTTATTATTACCAGGTGTTCATCCAGGGTTCTGTTTAAGGAGTTTTGTGAAAACCAAAGGAATTTTGTGAAAATGAAGAGCTATAGTACAACCACAGCATTTATAACTTGAAAATCGCCCAAAATTTGGCAAATTCCATTTCAAAATGATGGAAACTCATTTTAAAAACAATTTTTAACCACTTTTGATCTTAAGAATTTTGCAAAGGGTCCTTTTTTAAGAATTGCAATTTTGTGAAGGTTCCGTTTTTGGGAATTGGAATTTTGTGAAGGGTCCCAAAATGCAGTGGCGTAGCCAGGATTTTCCTATAGGGGGGGGTCCAGTGCGAAAAATTTACCATTGGATATCAAAAAGTTTCTACAATTAGTGAAATAAAGTTATAATTTCCACATTACTTTTAATTTTTTCTCTTTGTTAATTAATATAGTTAATCATTTATTAATAATTAGTGAATAATTAAGATTAGGTATTACTACTTCGCGATTGAAATTTATGATCCACATAATTTTTTATTAAGTACAGAGACCGTCAAAAAACAGATTAAGAGTATTCAGTAGCTCCATATTAAAGAGGGGTGTTTGGGGGTCCACCCCCAGAAAATTTTTGGAATTTTGAATTTTAAAAGGAGTTTTTTACTTCATTTATGAGGTAATAACCGAGGAACACCGCTCCTTGTAAGCTAGATAATTTTTAAAGGAAAAAATAGAAAATCGGACGTTTCTGAGGCAGTAGTTGATCCAGGGTTCGGTTTTGGGGGGGGCTAAGAATTTTGAAAATCAAATTGAATCTTCTCAACGAATATAATATTAAAAAGGTTGAAAATAATCGTGTTCGAATTACCTTAGGGGGGGGTTTGGGGGACCTCCCCCAGAAATTTTTTGGAAATTCAAGTCTAAAAAGCAGGTTTTCAACTCGTTTTGGTACACCTAATCCGAATTTCGAACATTATATTTTCAGGAATTTATTATTTGCTAGGAGTTTTGTATTTTGACGAACTCATCATAAAAAAAGTTGTTTATAATAAAGTCCCAAGGGGAGTCAGGGGGTACTCCCCCAAAATATGTTTGGAAATTTGACCCTAAAAACAGGGTTTGGTTTACTCTTTTAGTATAGTATTACTCTTTTGTTATAGAGACACCGGGGGTTCCCGGGTTCCCCCGGAAAATTTTAGATTTGAACATGCAAAATAGGTGGTTTTTAGACACTTTTAAGGGACATAGACGCCCTCTTTTGAGTAGGCACTGAAATAGTTAACACCTAAAAAAGGGTTCAAAAATTTTGGGTCGGGCCCATGGGGGGGGTCCGGACCCGGGGACCCCCCCCTTCGCTACGCCCCTGCCAAAATGGACCCATTTTCATTCTAGATGAACCCCTGATAACACATTACAGTTCTGCAACATTTAATGAAAGTTCCACTTCACTTTTTTTTCAATATTGTGGATAAAGTCAAGCATTGAATCTTGCAGACATTAACAGATTATCCTTTTCCTCAGTTTACATAAAAAAATTATAAACTTCATCCTTCTGCTTTTAACACACTTCCACAGAATACTCAGACGATTTTTTAAGGCATAACCTTCTACTCTTGTTACTGGTATTATAGATAAATCTGATTTGAGATCACTTTTTTTTTTCATTATCTGTAGGATAACCATATTTTCTTTGGTCCAATCCAGGACATATTTTTGAAACTACTTAATAAGTACCATATCAAATCATCAAAGATAAAAAAATAAGAAAAACACATTCAAACTAATAAACATTAAATACAAGTATTAAATATTTTTTTCAATTGACTACTTTTTCAAAAATTGTTTGACTGACTTAATTTTATCATAAGATTCACAGTAAGTTCTCTGAATTAATACAGATGTAAGAAAAAGTAAAACAATTTCAAACAGCTCCATCATGATTTTTTTCATAAAAATATTTTGCAAATCTTAAATGCATGAAACCCTAGACATTCTTGCAACCCTTGCAAAAACTCCCCTATCGTATGGTAAGCCTAATTATCAGTCAATATTTCCATGGGTTTAGGTAAGTTACCCTCAAACTTAGATTGGAACTTGGGTCCCAAGAAGAAAAAAAAGCAACATGGAATAACAAAAGCTCAAATGGACCCCAGAGTAAGGGAATTCATGGAACAGAATATTGTGTATGACACGTAAACTATCAGGGGGTGCTTGTAGCTACTCTGATAGCTGCAGGTAACAAGGCCATTGTGGTAGAAAACCAATCAAAACTTTTACTACCAAATAGTGAAAATAGTTTATGTATTATTAGAGAAAAGGTAATGAAGTTATAAGTCAGTAGGCTCATAAAACAAAGTGCAATAAAAAGATTAGTAAATAACAGCTGTACTAACTTCAAAGAAAAATGGATGAGCATCAGGACCCAGTTTTTTAATTAATCTTTCTTGAAGTCTTGTAAGTGGACGCTTCATTTCTCCTGATGGAGGATAGATTTGTTCTGAGGCTAAGTAGAGGTCTTTTCTAAATGTTAGTCCAAGAACATCTAAATCTTCACGACCATAGTGAAAAGCAGCTAAAACATGCCCAAACACTTTATGATCTTTCACATATTCTGTATCAACCAAGATCACCCCATCTAAAATTTGAGAAATACTACTTAGTTTCTATTAGGTGGAGAAAAGGTAAATAAATTTAAGGTTTATCAGTACATACCAATAGGATCAACATGAGTTATGTGATCAACAAAATCCCTTTTACCAAGATACACAGTAATCTGTAAAATTGTTTATTTTTGTTCAATCTTTTTAAGGACACTGCATATAATATTTTTACTTGTAACATACACAAGCTTTTATTATAAAAAATAAAATATTTTCTTATTCTATGGTTCAAAATTTTCCTAATAACTAATCAATTAAACTGAGGCCTTCTGTGAAGTTTGAAGTTTTCATATAATTTTCTGTTTACACTGGGTCTTAAATACTTAAATTCACCAACTAATTGATCAAAATATTACCTTTCCATTAGGTGAACTTTTCTTGAAGACCCTGAAAAAGGAAACAAAAATATGCTCTTAAACATCTATCTTAAAAAGGCAAAACTTTCCCCTTTTATTATACTTTAACTTGTGTCTTGGGTGTAATATTAAAAATATCTATTTAAATGCTAATTATATTATTAGTGAAAAGTTACTATTTTAAGCTAATTTAAAATGATTAACTTATGTTTCTGGAATCCATGACTTAAATAGAAGCTGGTAATTATCTAACACAGCAATTCCTAATGTTTTCTTCTTGAATTCCATATAAAATCCAAAACATATTGGCAAACTCCCTCTGTTGATAAGAGATCTTCCATTTTCTTTAGGAAAATTAGGTTTTTAAACAATAGCTTTTAACATACATTTTTAATTTTCACATCAATTTTTAAATTTGTTTATTACAAACATTATTTTTGCAAACTCTTTTTTAACACTTGGTAAACACCATATTGGTTCATTACCACATGTTGGGACACCATGTCACAACTTTTAAAACCTTCTTTATAAGCCATGGCTTCTCTACTTGAAATTACACTACACACTGAGTTGACTATATTATGATGTAAATGTGGCAAGCCACTTTTGATATTATTAGACCTTTCACTTGTTTATGATATATTATTTAAAGCAATTACCTAGTTCCAGGCCTTTTACTAGCCTCATCAGATTCCATGTTTTCCATCTTAAGAAAATTGGAAAAACTTAATACAACTTATAACAGTATCAATCAACCACTAATTACGAACATTCTGCACCTAAAAGATAAATTTTATTTAAAAATAAATACATAAAAAACAAAGAAATATTTTAATGCATAAATTAAAAAGTTAACAGTTCTTCAGCATATTAACTTAAAAACACAGAATAAGACTAATTATTTAGAATTCTTAATAAAAAATATTCCAGATTTTTAATGTAAAAAATATATCTATAATAAAATAACAATAATTTAATGTAAATCTATAAATCCTAGAAACTCACAAAATACCTATAGCCAGTGGCATAGCCAGAAACAAATTTTTAGGACATTTGAATCATTGGTAGGGCATGGGGAAAAATTAATTTCATTTCTAAGGTCAAAAAATAGGAAAATTTCTAACTTTCAGAAAATGATACATCCTCAAATTCCCCCTCAGCCTACAGCACTACCACTCAAACCCTGTATAGTGATAAATGAACCCAGAATTTTGTGAGCCTTGTTTTAGTGGATCTTTTCAATGGTCCCAAATAAATTAAAACTTCATTAAAATATTGGTTTGATGAATGAGCCTTCTGGGTATAGTTATCTATTTCTTGACAGACAGTTCACACAGTAATTTAACATTTAAAGCCATTTTTCTAGCTATAAGTTTCAGCCAGGAGCCTGTTTTTGTGAATTTGGGAAAATAGGGTCCCATATTTGTAGTATTGTGAAAAATAGTGTCCTTTTCAAGGCTAAAATACTTCGTGAAGGGTGTGTTTATAAGGTAAAATATTTTGTGAAGGATCCGTTTTCTGAATGAAACATTTTGTGAAGGGTCCAAAAACGGACCCAAATTTCCTCTAACAGACCACATTTAAATTTGGAAGAACTCTCACTAAACTTAGAGGAAAAAAACCTTCACTTATATTCAAGACCCACTTAATTAAAAAAAATGGCTGGTGCCACACAAAGGCAACAAAATAGTGGATTCTAACAACTTAGTTCTGAAAAAGTAGATTTGCATACACAACAAAGAAAACTGCATAAAAAATACTTTTTTGTTAAGGCCTGAATTGCTTGGATTCCCCAAATTTAATTGTAAAAACATCAAGGAATTTTAAGAACTGGGATGCTTGCCATTAAAATCAATTTTCCTCTTTGAAGCCGAATATTTATATATCGCTATGTTTAATAATGTGAAAATGACTATGTATTTAACAGGGTTAACTATGTTTTAACAGTAAAATCCCTTTATAACCAACTTCACGGGACCTTAAAATTCCTTTGTTGTAACCGTACTATTGCTAATTCAAAATAAACCGTTTGGGGACTTTCTGGACTTTCGTAATAACAGGATTTTTCGTTGTATCGGTATTCGTTGTAACGGGATTTCACTGTAGTTGAAAATTCCTGTTTATAAGCTGATTTTCTTTCATTAAAAGTCTGAAATTTTCATTGAAAAGTTTTAAAAAGTCTGGAAATCCTTCAAAAGTCTGAAAAATCTCATCCCTGATTTAAATAGGTTGGTTTGCTATTTTTGTTAATAATTTTATTTAGCATTAGTATCCAAAACAGCAATTTTAAAGATATACACTAAAAAGCATAAAATATCAAACCAAATTTAACAGAGATGAATTAAAAAAATATTAGAAGAGAAAGAATTGAGCTTACTCTTGACAATACTCTTGGCTTTTTTTGCAGTCAATAAAATATTTAAACAATTCTTTGCCTTCCAGAGTTGTAAATATTTATCCATTGGAGGAAATCAACTAAAAAAATGCTTCATATTTAGAATTTTGACCACAAAGAGTGCCGAAAATTTAAGTTAAAAAAACAGAAAACTAAGACCTATTCTAAGTTTTGAACTTAATTAACAATTAAAAAATCCTCCATTTTTAAAAAAAAGAATGAATTTGTAAAATAAGTACTGTTAAAATTATAATCATGGGAGCCACTCCTGAATTGCATTGAAAATTGCAAGACTGAACATTGAAAAATATTTTTAATTACTTTCCCCCATAATAACATATTTTTTTTTAAATTGCAGAAAACCTATAAAATATTAGATTAAATAGGTTCTTAAATTTTAAGTTAAAACTGTATCGGTGTAAAACAGGCCTTTTTTGGGGGGGAAATGAGTGAGGTTAGTACTGAAATTCAGTACAAATCACTGCCGATCAGACACTAGTCAGCCGATTTTACGTTTTGTATTAAAACAGGGACAGAATTTCTAAGAATACCGAATTCCATCCCCAGGAGTGAAGGGAGGAGGCACCCACAATTATAATCAGAATAAAAACTACAATTTTTGTGAGTGAGTTATGTGATAAATCATGTAATGAGTTATGTGATAAAAATAATAGTTGATTGCTCAACTAAGGGGTGAAATAAATGCAAATAGAGAGGTTACCATTCAGAATTTAAACTAAATAAAATCAAATGGGTTTTTATTTTGAGTCAACAAAATAGTTATTCAAATGCATTTTCAAAAAATTCAAACCGAACACTTAATCCATAATATATTATAAAAAAGGCAATGGAAAGCAGGAATGCATTTGTCTAAAATTCACCAAACTGCATCAGATGATAAATTTGTATCTCTGATTTGGGGAAATTACGGTATGGGAGTACTGGACAGGTTTCTTCATCAAACTGATTTTTAGGAACTGATTGAAGTGCAGCTGTTTCAAAGACCGGTTCTGAAGACAAGACTGATTTCTTTGTTATTATTTTATGCATTTCACCACTCTCGATAAGTTCAGCAGGCAATGCTAATTATGTTTTTACAGAAGCAATGAAATGAATTCACATCTTTTTCGATATCAATGAAATAAAAATGAGAAAGTGAAACCAAAACTAAAAGGGTCACTGCTCCCAGGGAAACTAGTCCTCTTTTTTGACGTCAATGATATGGGTTTTATTATGCCATTCTTCGCAAACTTTGAGCTCTGATCAGTCATTGGCGTGAATCTTGTATAATGTAGATTTCCCAATTCTGCCAGTGATGACCACTTTTGATTACATCTAGAGATATTTTTCAAAATTTTGGACCCCTCCCTCCCCTTTGGCGAGATTTTGCTGGAACCCCCCTGGCCCTTCAAATTCTCACGTGAAATTTTCTGTATCACCTTTATAAATGTGGGAGGGTGGCACAAGAGATGACGAAGTTTTTAAAAAAATTTAATGATGGAAGGGGTACGTTAATTACAGATATAAGAGCGGAGCGGTAAACATTTCATGCAGCCGCTTGCCCACGAAATCTCTCAAAACAGAACAGATTCCCGAAAAAAGGAATTCAACAAACAAAAAACAACCATTCGTAATCAACTGTAAGTTTTATTTAGTGTCCTGATTAAGAATGTTAAATTCACAAATGAAATTAACAGAGAACAATTCAAAAATTTCACCTGAAAATTCTTTAAATCTTATTTAACCCTTTCAGTCCTAACCACCCCTAATTCTCCATAGAATCTAATGGTAATCTGCCTTAGTAATGGTAAAGTGCCTTAGGATTGAAAAGATTAAACTAAAAGGGTACTTCCATATTACCCTGTTGACTATGGCCACTGAAACTAACAGTCAATGGGACAATACGCAAGAACACAAAAAAGAAAAGGTTATTTAGACATTTAATGAAATTAAAGACTAGTAAAAATATTGACTATGAATTCATATACTCCAAAACCTGAGAACATTATAAATGCGTGTATTCAATCAATTACCCATTATTTAAACTCCAAGAAAAGTTTTTTTGAGCGCATGTATTTTGTCCCATTCATCCCCGTGGTGGGGATGGATGGGACACCGAGTGGGGATGAATGGGACAGTTAAAAAAAGTTTATAAAATAACAAAGTTATTTTTAATATTGCACAACGTTTAGCTTTTTAAAGGAACAACACACTTCTATTTTCCAAAGAAAAAAATTAAAAAAGCATTTAAAGGGCAAAAAACAGCCTACATTTATTCGACTTTATGACGAGTAAAATTAACACATAAACTGAAGCAAATGCTTTTGTTCTTTCAGCTCAGTGGTTGAAGCTGGTGTTATTTCTATTAATGCTACTCGCTTTTTATGGGATTGTACTTTTAGGAGTGCAAATAGATAATTTTTGATGCCTGGACTTAACCCCCAAAGCCATTCCTCTCCTGCAGTAACATTCTCCCTGCCATTTTGAAGGAAATTTTCATAAAAATAGAGCATAAAAACCTAACTTGTTTGAATAATTGTTTAACCATAGCATATTTGAGATGACAGTTGCAACTATTTGCTAATTAGGACTTTGAATATTTACACATGAGTTTGGAACATAAAACACAAGTTTAAACATAAATTTTTGCACACTATTTAGTAAATTTTATCAGAAATTACTTAAATGAGTTGAATATAGCAACCTATTAATGGAAAGTTTTGGAAACAGGAAATGAAGTGATGATGGAACTGTCCCATTCATCCCCGCAACTCTTGTCCCATTCATCCCCGTACCCACTTATTTTTGAAAAACTAAAATTAGACTAGGAAAAAATCCATGGATTTTCTTCATTTAAATTGGAAACTATACTAATATAAGTACTCTTTCAAAACACAGTAAAATTTAAAGCTTTAGTTAAATTATTTTTTAATAAATAATTATAGAAGTAAAACGATAAAAGTTACTTTGGGTATGGGAAAACACATTTAGTAGTCTTATTTATACAAAAATGGAAGCTGATGCCAATGAACACAATTTTTTGAATAGGCTAGGTACTACTATCTTATAGCTGAAATAACAAAAATTTAAAGTGAAGTTAAGGTATAAAAAATTGAGCTGTCCCGTTCATCCCCGTTCTCCCCTAATGGTATATCATTAACACTATTTCAGGGGGATACTCAGTTAAGCAGGGGAATCTGAAGAGCCCCAAGTCATGAAGCTTTCGAACTACCTTTAACTTTTTAGATTTTTCGGATGTTAGAATTCGAAATCTCATTTTCTATTTGAACGCTTGTTTTGTTGAATTTTCCTGTTTTTGAAGTTGCCTAATGAAAATGCTCCAGAAAAAGGATATTTTAGTTGTCTGTCTGAAAAATCGTGCAAGAAAGCAATGTAACCAAGTTAACGATTTTTCAGCAACTTGGAGCGAGCCCCCCTTCGGGATACAAGCCCTATTTTGCTTGTTAAAGAGCCCAGTCGAGAAATTTCTCCCAGATTCTACTTGGGCCTTCCATAAAAACTAGCATATCTTTACTATACAATGACTGGCAATGAAAGTGTATACATAGTTTCAGAGATAATTTTTTATCATAATATCTTTTCATTAAAATGACCATATTTTGTTGAATTCAGAAGGGATACAGTGTTTCTAGCTTTTATTTCATTAGGTAGCCCAGCTGAATAATATTTCTGAATTAAGGTATAGTATGGTCAAAGTAGATAGCTTCAAGTCTAGCTCATTGGGAAGTTAGTTTAATTTCAGTTTCAAAATTCCATGCTAAAGGCAGGAGTAGACATAAAAAGTTATAATAATAGCAGTAAAAGTTTCAGTTCAAGATTTCCTACCAGTAGTACAAAATAACTAAATGTGACATTTATACAATAAACATGTTTGAATAGGGTGAACCAAGAGTCAAGAAAAAACAGATATACTGAAAAACTGTTTAAATTGTTTATAAGTTTTAATTTGGAAATAATCTAGGTTCTATGGTAAATTCTCTTTGATGTGAAAGATTTGGAAATTTAATCAAATTATTGCAAATTTAGTTTTAATGCTTTGTTGAGAGAACAACAATTTCTGCCCACCAAGTATAATTTTAGAGATAAAAAACTTAATAATTTGTGTCATAACTACTGGTTAATGAATAAAAAAATACAACTATTTTCTTATTAACAGAACAGAGTTATAAAAATACATTAAAATTTAAACATTGCTTATGCATAAAGCATAAACAGATTCAAGTCATACTTAAAAGTATTGAGTAGCTAATCAAACATAGAGATCTTCACTTATTACAGAATTGTTTTTAAATAAAATTATCACTGTAAATATAAGGTCATTGACATAAAGATCCTATAAAATATAACTTTACTCTTTACTGTGTTTGCGTTTCCTTCCTCATTTAAAATTTTCAGTAAAAGAAATTTAGCTACTAACGTTGAAACCATCACTACAATAACTATAAGCTTTAGAAAACGCAAATAACCCGAAAAAATGTCCAAAAATTTGCAATACAAAACACCGTACATACCGGATACTATGATTAAAATGATTCATCACATCTGACGTTAGTCCATATACCGCGTGTTTTAATTAGGAAGTTATCCAACTACAGCAAACTACGGCCTACAACAATGCATTTGATGTTGAAAGTAGTAGACTGTAAAACGAAACTTTACACAAACGGGGAAAACAATCGAGAATAGTTTCGCAATAAAAACACTAAATACTGAATCGTAAACACATTTAACAACCAAAGAAATTCCCCATCGCTTTTAACGGCGTCATACATCATTGAAACTACATGGGTAAATAAAAATTAAACAAATGCTTCCCATAACTCATTTTACAAATTTAAAAAGGTCAAAACCTACATTGATAGCTCCTATTTTTTAAAAACCTGCAATCTTTCACAAAGACATCGTATTTGCAGCTTCATAATCGTAAAAAAGATTTAGATTACTCAATTAACAAAAACATACAGACAATTTACGCTATTTTGTTGCCACCTAGTAATTTCGGAGAAATTGCTTATTGAAGAATGCACAGATAACTGGCTCATTCCATAGAACAAAAAGAATGAATTTTTCCCAAGTACCTAAATCTAGAGGTTTTTTAGGTTTGTTTAAAAGAGTTTAGAAAATTGCACCAGGAAATTTCTAATATAAGAGTGTTTTTAAGAAAGCACTGAGCTTTTAGGAAAGGCTGCAAACCTTTTTGTATGTTCTGTTTCTGCTGTCCGCATTTCGGTTCAAATTGCTCGATAAATATTTTTTATTTGCATTTTTCTAAGAACATGGGGACAAGCCAATCCCTATAGCAAAATATGTCCTCTGTACTTTGTCGAAATCACAGAGAAAAAGTTTAACATAGGGTCCAAAACGCAATTTTCAAATGTCATGATGCATGATAAAGGGCAGCACTGCAAATGTCTCTGTGACGTGTTCATTCCATCTGTCAATCTCGAAGTGGTAATGGTAATGGACTATATTCACCATGCCCTTATTAATCACGTGAAAACACACTCTCACTATCAAATCATATCTCACTACAAACTATCTCTATGGTAACCAAATGCAAGCTCAGTAGGTCACATCACATGATGGGGGAAATGTGACGTCAGACGGATATATCCATTGAGTAATCGACGATTGGGATTCTATTTATTTGCCTCTCGTGGGGGGAGGGGAGAAGTGAGAGTTTGTTGCGATCCCAGCGCCAACAGGGCCCCTATCAAAAAGCATATATCACATGCTTTTTCAATTTCCATTACCATCCCCCTCCCCTTTAACAGCTTCGCGTGCTAAAATACATAAGAGTTATTGATCACAACAGTTTTAATGCCTCGTTTGGTAAATGGAAGGAATTGAATTTTGATTACATTTATATTCTCCGGCTTGTGTGCTTAATTTCAAGGATCTGCTTATGAACCTTCCTTCGTCAAGTGAGATGGATACAAATACACTGAGCTATAAACAACAAAGTAGTTCCCACCATGGTTCCCACAGACAATAAGAGACAGACCGGTCAATAGGCGGGGATTATCCAGAGAGCTCAAGTGGTGCCTGCGACAAGCGGTACCGGCATTAATAGATTAATTAAAAAAATTTTTAATCGAAATCCTTATAAATTTTTTTTGTTGACGAAACTTGCAATATTCGATTTCGAAAGTAAGCATGAAGTTTGTGTAAATCGTTCAATCGTACTCTTTTAAATTGTTTTCAAGATTTATAAATCATTTTAACAGTGTCTTATTGCATTAAGGCCCATTTTATCTCGTTTCTTCTCTATTTTGCAATGTATTGGAAGATCTGTGTTGCATTCTTGAACTTGATTTCTAAGCCTGATAGAATTCAGTCTAATTCGCGTTAATTATAGGCGTAGGTATTTAATTCAGATGAAAATGTATACTAATATTATATATTTTTATTGTCGAGAATTCATTTCGAATGTGCCTGGGATCTGGGATTCGTATTTGCAAAAGATGTGTTCGTTTAGATTCACGAGGATTGCAACTTCATCTACACATCATGTTTGTCTTAAAAGGCCAAGCGATTATAACAAATATTTGTAATATTGTAGATTTAATAAAATCATGTAGATTCATTATTTACTTGTGTGATTCTTGAATACTTTATATTTAAGCTTGTATTTTTACAATCGAGTTTTTCATCATATGCGATCTCGAAATTTTGTTGATGAACAAACCTTAATGATTTAATTTAAATTTTCTATTATAATAGCAAATTTTAAAAAATTGTTAAAAAAAAAAGATATTTTTTAATTTAAAAAAAACATTTAATGGGCTTATGTGATCGCCAAGGATCGTGATCCTGGTGATGATATGGTCGATGGATTACGTCTTCGCAAAACGTCTCCATGGTTGCCAGACCTAAAAACTTAATTGTAACCACAGTTTTAGTGCAGGTCAGTGGCGGATCTACGGGGGGGGGGCTTTCGGGCTGAAGCCCCCCCCAAAACGTCTAATATTTTACAAAGTTTGTCGAAACGCAAAAAATCTATATCCGAAATTCGGATGAGGCGTACCAAAACGAGTTAAAAAAAGTGGGGTTTTTGTCTTAAATTTCTAAAAATTTTCTGGGGGTGGACCCCCAGACCCCCCTTTTAGTGGGTTCAGTAGGATAATTCACTACCTTTTCCGTATTACCATTAACAAGAGGATTCAATTGAATTATGAAAATTCTTAGCCCCCCCCCCAAAACCAAATCCTGGATCCGCCACTGGTGCAGGTACCGCGGGTTGAGGGCGTTCATGTCGTAAGCCGCCCATTGACCGGTCTGTCTCTTATTGTCTGTGGTAGTTCCCATCGCGGTATCTGAATTTCGTGTGAAACAAAGAATGTCAATTTTAAAATGGGATTATTTCGTTAAACCCTTGTATAAATAGTGTCTTTTTTTATCACAATTCGCATATCGAAATTCCTCCTTTCAACCCAACAGGCTTTATGTTTATTCTCTTTCTCCTTCCGCGTAGTGACGTACTGGGTTCTGGAAACGCTGCTGTGAAGTATACAGTAGGGTGGGTTATTTTCCTATGGCGAAAAAAAATTTTTACAAATTCTATCGGGCACAGCAAGAAAAAGGTGCCAAATAGTCTCAAACTAACGTGTGTGAAGTATTATTCCACTAAAATAACTCTTTTTGCCTCCGGATTGGCCTCAAATGGAAAAAAAATTTTTAATTTTTCATATTTTTAAAAATATTTATAAATGAATTTTTTGTCGATATTATTTAAAGCTCACAAATAAGGGTATTTAAAAGCAATTTTAATCATATTAGTCACATTTATGCATTTTTAATACAAGAAAACAACTTCCAAAGTGGCAATATAATGTAATAGTACAATATTTACAAAACAGGGGTAGAATAGGAGCAACACAACACTGTTGAATTTAAATGTTTTTATTGTAGTTTTTTTCTGTGAAGGAGGATTCTAATCATAATGGTCATTCCTGTCTATTTCTTGCACAAAAAATCTCCTGAAGTTTTATTTCTGTGATCATGTATATTCAATAAAAAATTGGTTCATCTTGTCTTTTTACTGTAGGTACTAAATGCAATTTTAAAAATGTTATATTTATCCTTAAAGTTATCTTAATTTAATATTGGAAGTGAAAAACACTACAGAAATAAAGTTGAAATCTTGGCTTGATGTTGTGTATAGCTTGCTAGACTCTAAGAATTTAATGTTGAATTTTAAAAATATTGTAAAATAGTATTAATGACCAGGTAAACTAATTTGTATCAAATATCAACCCTTTCATGTTTGGATAGGTCAGGACTTAAATTCAGTCTTTTAAAATGCATCAAAATTCTATTACATGCTCAGATTACGATTCAATCCAGTAGGGAATAAAATTTAGGTCTAGAGACTTTATTTAATTTTGAAATTTCATGCCTTGAACCTTAAATATACTCAACCTTTATTAGAGTAAAGAAACACCTTTTTTTCATGAAAAGAAAAATTATGAGAAAAAAGTTTTAATTTGTTTCACATATATTAGGTATGTGGTGAGGTGAGTAGTGTATAAATCTTATCAATGTTAAATGATCACATACGAATAAAATAAATTGTTAACAAATTTAACAGTATATATTTGCTTAAGCATCTTGGTGCAATATAACACTCTTTTCTTACATCAAAGAATTGTCAAAATACAGAACGGAGAGCTTTAATCAACGCAAAATCAACGACAAATAATAGTGTAGCGCTAGCGTGTTGGCTTGCACATGGTGCACGGTGACGTCACTACCCTGATTTAAGCGTTTTCGCACGCTTTCAAAAAGGCGGTGTTTAAAAAATATTTTAAAAATGAAGGAGTTGTTTAATCAAGCTGAAAATTTGCCAGCCCCCTAACTTTTTACGGAGAATCAGATAAAAATATTTTTAAAAATCATCCAAAATCATCCAAAAATCATCTTTCTCCCCATCCGCAACACTAACTTTCCTTGTAATGCTCACAATTTTTCCACAGAAACTTGAATGCACGAAGCGTATCGAATCGTATAATCATTCATGCCGAAATCTTATCATCTTTAATTAATGAGGATTCCAATGGCAGAGCTGTCCTTAAATGGAGTTAATTTGTTTCTAAAGGAAACTGGTCTACTTGGTTGCCGACTTTACAAGATCTTTATTGTGAGATTTTTTTATGCGGAAAACATCTGCTGTAAAAAAGACACAAATGAGGTGTCATTTTTCATTGTTTAAAGTATTCTTTAATCCAAAAATTTTCGAGTCCTTGGGGGGTCGTCTTCATATTAAACGAAACACTAACTTTTTTTTTCAATGGGGACCCCCAATTATTATGAGATTTTCTGAAAGGCCATCCCTCCAAACCCTTAAATACCCAGTTTCATCCAGATTGATTCACAAATAAATAAAAAAAAAATGAAAAAAATTAATTTTTAAAATCGTGAAATATTTTTATGGTAATCGATTCAGGTAGTAATTTTATGTAGAAAGCCAAAATTTCAATCGATTTCACCGAATAGTTTTTGATAAAAACGAACTTTAATCTTAAGGGGCGGAATACCGTTGCCGAAAGCATACCGCGAATGTTCTTTCTCGTTCGTTTTTATCAAAAACCATTAGGTGAAATCGATCGAAATTTTGGCTTTCTACATAAAATTACTACCTGAATCGATTACCATAAAAATATTTCACGAGTTTAAAAATTAATTTTTTTATTTAAAAAAATTTATTTGTGAATCAATCTGGATGAAACTGGGTATTTATGGGTTTGGAGGGATGACCTTTCAGAAAACATCATAATAATTGGGGGTCCCCATTGAAAAAAAAAGTTAGTGTTTTGTTTAATATGAAGACGACCCCCTAAGGATTTTTAAATCCCTAAATTTTTTGGATTAAATAATACTTTAAACAATGAAAAATGACACCTCATTTGTCTTCCTAACCCAAGTAGTTCGCCAGAAATCGCAACTGAGTCGTTTTTCCCCAACTGTACACACACATTTTAAAATAATCTTCAACAAACAAATAAAATTAGGATCGAAATCTTAAAGTACAATAATTGATAAAAATAAAAAAAGTTGAAAAAAAAATCAGTTGACTGTAAATCTAAAATATCTCGATATGACACATTTTATAAAAGCATTGTTTTAAGTTTATCAATTTTATTTTTTTGAGTTCATTGCCCACTTCCATTATCTTTCTTTACCTGATAGTTGGTTGTTTCGATTTTCTTGAGCAAGGCCCATATGAGGGCATAAAGCGCTAAGGAAGATACATATAGTAATCCTTACCTGATAGAGAATGGTTTTTCCAAATTAATATCTTCAGAAAATTTTAATTGATCTATGAATAATCCAATATATTATAGATTTTGAATACCTTAAACTTCAGTCTAAATCTGTCTTGTTCTAAAATTTTGATGCTGGTTTTACCTGTTTTTCTTAGATTCATGATCTTTACAATAAATTATTAAGTTCTTTTATCTTATGTTATCTATCTTCGTCAATCTCCCGAATTCCACAGACAATGACTACGATCTAGAGAAAAAAATAATTTATCAAAAATAGCTAAAATACTGGATAAAAAGGTTTAGTTAAACGTTAAAATAGCATAGGTTGGATGTGCCAGTTTTTTGGTGTGAAAATTTATTCAACGGAAAACCACACAAAGAAATTTAACTTGATGTTTATTTGGAATCTTTTTTTTACATTCAAACAACTTTAAGTACTTATAACGTTCAGATTTTTTTCATTCGCATTTTTGCGAAAATGGTCCAAAATATTTAACATTTTATGGTTTTCTTTGGTATTTTTCCAAAAAATCCACCATTGCGAAATCCCAGCTAAGAGAACATATGAATATTTAAAAATTTAGGTACAAAGCTTCTAATTAACACCCTATGTCCATATTCTTTTATGAGCGAAAAAAGAATGGATTTGGATTTGAATCAAAGGTAAAACCCATATGAAAAAGGGCCATATATTTTAATAGTAATAATTTTTTTTCTCAAATTTCCAATTATTGCATAAACATTTACATGGTGTGGGGCCTTCGTAGGATACGGAATCGGGAACCCCGTATTAACTTGAACTTTCAACAGAAAATCTTGTCTCACTATTTAATTACTATTACACCAACAAATTTTATTTTTAACAGCCTGAAAAGAGGTGTACGCATGTGATTTTCTGTGCCTGTTGATTTTGATTTTAAAATGCTGAATAAACTAAATTTTTTTGAAACTTTTCAGATCGATTTTTGAATTTAGAACCATTTTTTCAGTTTTCAAAAAATGCTGGTGTTCAGGTGTTTCCCAATGCCCATTGTCATTTTATTTCTGTAAAACTATTTTTTCCTTCATAGTAAGGAGTATGCAGAAAAAAAAACGTGCATGAGCGGAAATCGATGAGCGAAATATTCTCGATATTTTAGATATCGAGTAGATAACATAGCAAGTATAGTAGTAGCCTTTAGCATCGATAAAATACTCCTATTTCAAGTACATCTATTCTGGTATACTGAATAGGTATAAAATCAAAGTACTCGATTCCAAAAGATCAATAGAGTATTTATACCCCCTCATAATTTTTTTACAATCTGTAGGACTTTATTAATTTTTAAAATTTTTCAAAAAAAGAGTAATTAATATTTTTACTTTTTAATGTTTACTCTGTGGAAAAAGGAGAAAATAAATTTATCTGATTGCTTTTGCTACTCCTAATTATAGAATGTGTGATAAAATTTTGAGCAAAATTTATTTATTCGAGAACTGAGGTTAAACAAAGTACTTCTAAAAAATTTTTTAAAATTACTAAGCAGTTGCATTTGTAGACCTAAAAACATCTCCTCTCAACAAATCACTGTTGCAATTTTGTTTCAATCAATCAATATTTAAGAAGTGAAGTGTTTTTGCAAGGCTATTGAAGTTGCATCTTATTTCGAACTGATTGTAGCTAATCGATAACCCGTATGTTTTTGGTTTATGAGTAGTTTTGTGTGAGTATTTATTATTATTTCCATATAAATATTAGTAAATAATTAGTAATAATTAGTAATTGTTACTATATTATATTATTATATTAGTAATAATTGGTAATAAAGTATTTTGTAAGATAACCTTTTAAGGTACGTGCCTACGTTGGAGATATTTTTTTTCAAAAACATGAAAATATACTGATATTTTTACATTTGTGTGTGTATTTATGTTAGAAACCAATAAATTAAGCTTTTTAACCAAAAAATTTTTTTTAATTAAATTAATTCAAAAAATCAATAAAAATTAAGCAATACGGCAAACTTTAGAATGAAAAATCAAATTAAGTTTGAGTAATTTTCTTACTTGTAATGGAATCTAAATTCAATTATCCAGGGAATGACCTAGAAGTTTTAAGGTAAGTTCATTTCCTTAGGAATTATAGATTTTTTTCTTAAGACTTCTTGTTTTTTCAACATTTTTTTTTCTATTTTTACACATAGACAGGCCACTAAACAAACTTACAATCATCTAAAAGTAATGTTTTTTGGTCATTCTCTAGAATACACTATCAAAAATATTCATACCAAATTTCATAACAATACAAGCAATAGATTTTGAGAAATCATGTTTACCGTAACTAAATTTATTAAAAAAACTGTTCTGAGAAAAACGCATTTGAAATGACATTTTGCATATGACCGGCACGTGACATTCTTTCTTTAACTAGCTATAACTTTTTTTCTAGTGGCTATAGAATCAAAAGTAAGATAGTTTTAGAAAGCTAAAAAGCCGTACTAAATTATAAAATCAAAAACAAAAATTACTAGTTTTGGTTGAAATTGACGTTTTCAACGTAGGCACGTACCTTATAAATGATGAAAACATCTTATTATCACTTTTCCTTCCGCAGCTTTAAATTTACAAGAACAATTTTCAATATAAATATATAACCTGATATCACTCAAACAAAATAATTGACTTCTTCATTATAGCGGGTTTTGTTACCATAAAAATAATATTGTTATTAATAACTACTATAGGTTCATCATGGGTTGAGAATAACATCCATGGTTGAAAATAATCCGAGATGTTATTTTTTTAAAGTTGTGCATTTTAATAAATGAATATTACCTTCAATATCAATAAGATTACTATCTGCTTCTGTAACATAAATCACACAAAAACATTTATTTCATAACCTTGTACAAAATCACATTTACATAAGATATAAATGTATCACAAAAAATCGATACACACAATTGAGATTAATTGCTGTAACAGCTCATAGCACATGCAAATATGATCCAAATGTATGTAAATTCTTATATAAAAGATAGCTGATGAAGAAATAAGTTTTTACATGAAAATCTAATTCAATAATCTACATCAAATTTTAGTCCTGAAAAAATAATTGCGATATTAAAACCACGTGTGTGTTTAATTGCATGAATTATTTTGCTTTTGTTATAAAGAAAATAAATAATGGTTTATTAATCTGCCAATTTTAGAACCTTACAAACCCATGACTGATTAAATAAGAGCTGCGATGTGTTTTAAATGATACTTCTATCTGGTAATCTATATACAATGCACTAAAAAATCAACATCAAATACTGTACAAAAATCAAATGATGGGTAAATATCATGCTTTTGATGTCTCAAAACTTGAGACACATCGGGGAACTTTACCAGTCCATGAGCCTTCTTTACAATAAAGAGTATGATCATTGCTTTCGAAAGTAAAACCACTAAGGCACTTATATTTCACAACCATGTAACTGTTGAAAGGGAACAGTTTATTTTTTCTCGTTTCATAACGGTACACAAAAGCATTGGGTGCCTGAGGTGCAATCATCGGTACCTCTCTTCTGTACATGGACTCAACGCATGAGGTGTCGAATTCAGCATGAGATTCCGTGTTGTGTTGAGGTTTCACCTGTTCTACAGGCCGTCTGCGAAGCTCTGCAACGTCATCCGATACTCGATAAGATACTGTCCGAGACCCTAGTTGGTACCCAGTATCGTATGGATAAACTCCCCCACTGTTCACTCGAGACTTTCTAGATGTGATGAAGTTGGAGTAGCCGGGATTTTCAACCATCTTTTTTTTCTTGTCGCCGTTTTTCCTTTTGCGGCCACCCCTATGGTGGCGGTACTTGTGTCGCAAGAGCGATTTCTCGGTGTCATTAAGCGGCTTGGCAAAGGCGACAGACAGGGCTTGGCCATCTTCGGTCGTCCCCAATGATACTATTGTTTCCCTTGGAATAGGGTCATGGTCCAAGACGGAATTCCTGTTCCTCTTACGTCCTTGGCGTCGTTTTCCTGAAATAAAATTATATGGTGTTATAGGTTTTTTTGAACCGGCATATAAGCTTGAAATATATGCTGCTTTATAAAAGTATTACATTCATAAGCGAATGAAAAGAAAGTATAAGCCCCTTTTACAATTTAAAAATGTGAAATAAAGTTCCAAAAGTTTTAGGTTTTTGTTTTATCGTTTTTATTTGAAAAAATCAAACTGCTGAAGCTTTAAACATACCTAAGTGCTTATCTTGTAGGTATCTCTCCTTTTTTAATTCTTCTAACTGCATATTTCTCAGTTCAGCAATGTCTATTTCCTCTTTTATCATTGTTCTTGGTCCAGGAGTACTTTGAGGCCCAAGTGCCAAAACCTGCTCTGCCTGTTCTTGAGCAGGCCAAATTCCATTTATTAAAGGCAATCTTCTTGGGCCATCCCCGTAGACATTTGGCCTGGATACCTGGTTCCCCCAGTTGAAAAGCTCACGCGTTTCGTCTTTGTTCTTGGTTGTAGTTGGCGCAGTATGGCGGTAGTGATAAGTCATATTATCCTGTGCTATAGAATTGGCATAGGATCCTAGGGATAAAGAAAAAGTTAATTAGAATTATATAATTTTCTATTCCTTAAATTGAAATAAAAATTGCATTAAAACTGATCAATAGCATTAAAAATATGTTATATTTTAACCAGTGTATATTATATATTATCATATTCCTTGATTTTAAAAGGGCCAAAACAATAACTTTGGTAAATACTTAAAGTATCAACGCAATATATTTTCAACGTAGAGAGGAAGTAAAATCAATTGCAAGGCAATTTCAGTACACAAATCCGCTTGAACTGCTAATGTGAGATTTAGAACACTTCTAATAACTTATGATGAGGCACTACTTTCTCCCCTATCGCGCAGGCTTTTTCTGGCTTTTTCTTACAAAAAGCCTCCGTAAGTTTCACGATAAACAGCAATTCGAGTCAAGTGGTCAAAGAGACCATAAGTTGCACGACCACGCATACGGAAGTGTGTAACATTAAAATAAAGTTGATTATTCCTGTGGTCGATTTTGTGGCGTACACTGTACACATTATATGTAATCACTCCACTAAGGTTTTTATCTAACTTTTATTCCTCCCATACAGCTGTCTTGGGAAAGTGGTGACCTAAATGTCTAATTCAATGATCAGCACTTAATGACATGCGGTCTATTAAAGGTTTCTCCGAAAGGTTTTTAACAGTGTTGAAAACCCAGTCGTGAGTATAAATATCATGGTAAAAATGGAGGTTAATTAAAAATTTCCACTTAAAAATTTCCAGATATTATTTACTTCTAATACAATATATATATTTATAATTTCACAAAAGGCTGAATTTAAAAAAAATGTAATATGGCCGAGCGACCTTTTATTGAAGAGCTTTATTTGAAGAGGGCTAATTTCTCCCTTTTTCTGTCCTCCTTACTGAATATTGCAGTGAAATTTCTCGTAATCTGCAGAAACGCCTGTTTCATCTGTTTATAACTCGAATCTGATCAAACTGGAATTTCTGAATAGCTGCAGTTTTTAATTCAACAAATCTTAGATAGTAAGTGACGACTTAATAAATTGTTACACTCGTTGAGGGGCTATCACATCTTGTTACACGTTTAATACTTATGCTACCACAAACAACATGAAAAAACAATTTTAATGAAGGAATTTTATCCTTTATAATACTTGTGTCACCGTGAATCGTTCAAATGTACTGATTCGAAGTAAAGCACACAACATTGAATAAAAATTGAAACTGTTTTTAAAGGAGGCCAAGTACAAACCCCCTAATCCAGAAGATAAGAGGGACCTACTCACTCTTCCTAATAGGAATACATTCGGGTCCAGCGTAGGTCCAATTGTTGTTGACACAGTATGCCACACGATGTCCCCTCATTTGGTATCCTGGGTGACACCTGAACTTGACCATCTCTCCATTGCGAAAGATGAAACTAAGGCCGTTGTCTGGGGCTCTGGGGGCGGGACAGTTCAAAGTATTCCATGATGCTGTTGCAACCACTGGAAAAAAATACGAGAGATGAAACAAAAGGAGAAAATTATGATTTTAGGGTTATGAGTTTTTATGCATACGAGTGGGTTTCTATGCATTTTACGAGTGATTTAGTTGGATATGGAGGGTACAAATGGAGGGTACTGGGGAAAGAACCCAGCTTGCGCTGACGGTAAATTAGTTATTTAGGGTAATATTTTAAATTTTTTTTGGAAAAAAGGCCCCTGTTTGGTTTTGATTTATTTTCATAAGCATTAGTAAAAGTTATTTCACTCATACATTCGTTAGTGGTGATAAAATTAAAATATACTTAGCATACGGTAAAATAATATTAAAGTGAGAGAATATCATTTAAATTTTAATAAATTTAATTGTAGTAAATGAACTTTCATCACTTTTTTGAATTTTAAGTAATAGAGGGTATGGCCCGTAACAGTGGCGTAGCCAGAAAAAAATTTCGGAGGGGGATATTGATATTTCGGGGGGGGATATGGGGTAGTTTTAGTGGTTTTCTATGGTCAAAAATGGAAATTTTCTGAGTTTCGGGGGGGGATATATCCCCAAATCCCCCCCTCTGGCTACGCCCCTGGCCCGTAAAATTTTCCTAAAAAGTCCGTGGACTTCCAATTCGGATTCACATTCCCCATTCTGTGGATTAGAGTTACTTAGCGTTTCATTCATTAATTTCAAGTTTTTTTACTTCCTTCTTCAACCTCTTGGAAAGAGAAGAAATAAAAAGAAACAGAATTATCAATGAGAGTGAGTTAAGAAAAAATGTAAGGCAGAGAGAAGGAGAGAATGGGAAATAGGAGAGTGCGGCAAGTATATCCGTAAAAAAATCCAAAAACAAATGGCATTAAAGAATGTGTCAGTTATATCAGTTATTCCCGGGTAAAAACAATATTTTTTTGGGGTAAAAACAATATTTTTTGGGGGGAAAAACGACCAAAATATTTTCAGCTTCCTGTCCTGTGGCCTTTAAATCATTCGGTTATGGCAGTTGGTCAAAATTGTGCTATTAAATTGATAAAAGGTAGCCACATGTGTGAGGGAAATGTAAATAATTACAATAAAAGAAATTCTTAATGTGTAAGAGGAAAATACTAATTCAAAAATATTTTTTTTCGACAAGATTGGATCAAAAAGCAGAAAAAAAGTTGAATTTTTTGAATTTTCAAAACAACGGAGTATTTTTTTACTAATAAGAATATTATTCTAGTGTTAGAATCTTCCCATTTCGAAGTACCAAGTATCTCAATTCGGGAGAGTGAAGTTTTTGTATTACTTTCTTTAAATAGATGTCGCTACGTTAAACACAATTCGGAGAAAAGGAGATAAATTAATTCGTAAAACATAAAATTTAATTAATTTTATACCCGTTCGATGCATCTGATCAAAAACCATCAAAAACCACTAAACTGCTTTTAGAAATATTTTTTACATTTGTTTACTAAAATTGAATTAACATCATTCTAGAGTGTTTGTGATACGTTGGGGGAGGAGAGAGATATTGATTTTTAAAATGAATTCTAAAAATTCCTCTGAGAAAAAGTTAAAATGAAATGGGTATTTAGTCTATTACTCTACTATATTATCTTTAACTTCTTTTGGATCTATCCTTGTCTTTTCTTTAAAAGTTTAGAAAAACATTAGTGTTCTTCTAATTTAAAAATACACTAATAGAAATTATTATTTTTTTCATTATTAATTTACTTCTTATGGGCAGAATCATAGTTTTGGGTGTATATAGTGTTACTAGAGAAGAAATGTAATATTTACGTTACTAGGTACCTAAAAGATAAGAATTTTTTTTCACGTTTTAAAATTTCACAGCCATCTGAAGTTCTTCTCTCACATAATACCAAATTAGAACCTTTACTTCAAATCATCAATGTCTAGATCAGGGGTTTCCAACTCAAAGAAATTAGCAAACCACTTAGTGTAAAGGTAAAGTAACATCAAAGGATAAAGAAACATTCACGGATCACCCTCACCCTGCATCTCTTTCCTTAATCTGATAGTCCTTAATCTGACCCTTGGCTTCTTGTCATCCTCCTGCTTCTTAGCGTACTTTTACTCTTGAACCTCTCTGATTCTTAGCATCACTTTGCTCATCAGTATCTCTTTGCTCTTCATCATATCTCTGTCTCTTAGCATATTGTTTCCCTCGAACTTATCTCCACCGTGTTTTTACTCTTGAGCCTCTTTGTTTCCTTGCACTCTTTTGCTCTTGAGAATCCTCCAGCGTCTTTGCATTAATTTGCACCTAAGTCTTTCTCTGATTCTTAGCGACCTTTTGTTTCTCAGCATCTATTTGCTCTTGAGTGTCTCCCTGCTACTCCCCACCCCTACACTTTTCAGCATCCATTTACTCTTAAGAATCTCTTTGATCTTCAGTATCTGTTTTTCTCGTCAGCGGTTTTATGGGAACCACGGGTCTAGCTAATTAATAAATTGCTAAGTAATACCTCTTATAATAAAAAAATATAGTTTACCGGGTTCCAATTTTCTTTCTTGCGATTAAGAAAAATCTTGAGTCTTATACATTTTAAACTTTTTAAATCAGTAGGTATTATAAATTAAACATTTATATACTATAGTAAAAGGAAACAATTCTATTGATATCACCTTCCTTTTCCTCTCAAAATACGCTCAGATAAGGGTACTAGGCAATCGAGATCTACATTATGAGAATCTTTTCAAAAGCATTTATCTTAAAACTAGGTACTTTTGGTTGAGTTCGTCCTGCGTATCCGTAACGTGTCTCGATAAAAAAATTTAAACAACGGGTAAAACTCAAGAAAAACTTGTTTGAAAGTATTGATTCAGATTAATAGAGAGAAAATTAAGGAATATTTTTTATTTTTATAGAAAGATAAGCATAATAGATACATTCTTCTTCAAAAACAATTTTGAAATAAAATACCTAAAAAAAAGAGTTTTTAAACTTCAAATGAGCCTATTTTATCCTGGTCTGATAACTAACTTCTGAAATAAAAATGAAGTGGAAAACATAATGATAAAATGTTTTTGATAAGAAGAATTTTAAAGGAATGGGAATTGAAATTTTTATACAGTCCCAATAATGAAAAATATTCAGGATTTTGGATTAAAGAAAAATTAATGCAACATACATACATTGTCCACGTTGTAAAGAAAGGCATATAAAGTTATAATACAAAGTCAGATTGTTTTTGTTAAAGAAGTGCGAATTTTCTTTACCTTGTTATATTATAAATATTTTTTATAAGTACCGTTGATTGACCGTATAAATAAAACGGTCTACTACTATTCGGCGCGGCCGTTTCGGCGCTGGCCGTTTGGGCGCGGGGCCGTTTCGGTGCGGCCGTTTGGGCGCGGGCCGTTTCGGCGCCAGAAATAAAATGAAAGTAAATAGAACTCTTTCACAATCCTTCTAAAAATTCGCAGAAAAATTTTGCCGAAACGGCCAGCGCCCAAACGGCCTCGCCGAATCGTCCCATTCCGTAAATAAAACTATATCAAAGGTAGATATCGTACTTTTAAGTAAATTTTTTTAATATTAATATTTTTCTTTTTAAGCGCTTTTATTTTCCCTTCCCTTCTCATTTCTTTTCTTTTTCTTTCTTATTTTATGTTTTAATTTAGGTATTATTTGGTTCACTGGGAAGAGCCAGCGCCCCTAAGAGAGAAATATATTGTAATATTGTCAGTTAATAATATATTGTCAGTTAATTACTGCTTAACTTTCTCTAAAATTAAAATTGTTAATTAAAAAATATTTAACTTGATTCTTTAATTTGTTCTTAACATTATATTGTTCAAAACTATGCATTTATAACGAAAGGCTTAGAACTTTATGTAATAGCTATCTGACCATGGACACCCGGTATGGTTCACAGAGTTATAATTAAACTGTGTAGCATTTATGTTCGGTTCAGATAACAAGCAAAGAGTAACACGATGACAATCCGATGATAAACGCAGACAAAAAGAAAAGTTTTTCCATTCGTGTCTCCCCAAAGGCCGAGACAAGGCAAAACATTTCAAGTTCAAGCATCTGGAATCCCCTCATTTCCTAAGGAAGCTGAGGAAGACATTTTTCGCATCTTTCTCTCACGGTCTTGAATAAGCACACGAGAGGACACGTGAGCTGTATTTAAATTTCATTGTTTTGATGTCATGATAACCGAAAAAAAATCATGTGTTTGGAAAGTGTTACCATACTTTCACGCAAAAAGAAGCTATAATTTGAAAACATCCCTTTATTATCCTCATCCTTATTAACATTCTCTAACTTTTTAAGTACAGAAAGGTAGATTTTTTCTTTAATAAAAAAACTATTTTATGTGTCTTGGAATGTTTAATCTTTAATTGATAAAAATAAGTTTAAAAAAGAAGAAAAAAAACCTTGTAAAATAGTTTCAAGTAACTGATCTAAATTATTTCTTTAAATTAGTCTTTCAAAGATAAAGTAACTTAAGTAGTAACTAAATTTTTATTAGTACTTCATTAGTAGGTTGAGAAAGTACTGTAGGGAGTTAAAACCATAATACGTGAGAAAAAACTGCCGCAAAATGGTGACTCGGGGCATTTATTATTTTTAACAATTAGGTTTTAAAAAAGTTTCTTTTAGATTCTAAAAAGATATAGTTGTAATATTTGTAATAACGATTGCATTCGAAAATATTCTTTCATATTTTTACCACTGAATTGTTCATTATAACACTGATAATAGAGCTGAATTGTGTGATTTCAAAGCTTAAAAATAAAGCAAATTATTACCTAACAAGATAACATTTTTAGGGGAGATATAACATGAGAAGTTTTGAAATGGATAGGGAAATTATTCTATTTGGTTTTATGGATTAAATTGTGGAAAGTTAAGAATAGGGGAATTTCAAAATGCTTAATTTTTCAACATAGCAATACAATATTAGTAAAACAACAAAAGTAGTTCGTTTGTACTCACTAAGTTCTATCGATTTTTCCCTTAATTAGTGGCAGTGGGTCGAGATCACTTAATGAGTGATCAAATGTTTAAAATGTTCGAAAACAGTGAGTAATCTGTTCCATTTTACAATTTTATGAAATTTTACTTTATACCAAACAATTATGGCTTACACTAAAGAGAGAAATTATTAAGTCAGATATTAATTAAGATTACCCTCGGTTGAATGAAATTAATGAATCGGAGCACTAATATTTTAAAAAGTATTGCACCTTCTATTTTGTAATGGAGTTATATAACTCATTAGTCTGCTTTTTTCATGGGTTCAACCTTAAACTTGGCGACAATTTTCTCTTTTAATGAAAATTTAGAAATGACGTCTGCAGTAGCTAAAATTAGAGGAAGGATCTTAGAAAGTGTCTCGCAGTTGATACAGAGCGATTGAGGATTTCAGGAAACTTTTTGAACGCTTATTTAAAGGAAGAGAGGGGAATATATTTCTTCCAAGAAAGTGTCATACGACTAATTTGTCACAGATATTTTTTTAAATTGACTATTCATCCTGTCGTAGTTGTCACTTCGGTGTCAACCTGTCGCAAACTATATGATGATTTTTGTCTGCTGACCTTGAAAAAAGGAAAATAATTTATTCTAACTAAGTTAACTTTTTTAAACTGGTTATCCAATTCAAACTATAATTTGACCGTTTTACCCTCTTGTGAATAGAAACTACTATTTGTGAAACAAAAAATATTTATGTTGGTCAAAATTACTCTAATTTACTTCGGACTGATTAAATTTAATTAGGAAAGCTAAGAAAGAACTAAACAACTAGTGAAAGTTTTGGGATGCTTTTGATCAATGACTTGAACTAATGCTCATAGTTTTAAATTTTGGTGGGTATAAAGAGCTTTTTGAAAACTTATTTCTTATTTAGCTTAAGATACATTTGGTGTAAGTTTAGGAATTGCCATTGTTCAATGAAACTTCTTCAGCCAAATAGACATGAACTTTTATTGAAAAATCGTACCACAAACCTAAACAGTTAATTAAAGGGGCTTTCAAATAATTCATTTGTTATTATACATCATTATGAAAGAGTAAAAAGGAGAAAAAGTGTTAAGATATTACATATTTAATTTCCATGGGTGTTTCTGTTTAATACAGTTGATACAGTAGGTTTGGGAACTTTGATATGCTAGTTATATGGAGTTCTTATCCATACATTTGCTTAATTTGTGATAAACAATAACGAGAAATATTCAAAATTCAAATTTAGTTTATTAATATAAGACACAATATATTGTGATGGAAGAATAAGAAAAATCGGTATTAGGTATCAAGTACTTCTTTTGTTAGAAACTATTTCTTGGTGGAAGTGATAGCTTTGTAATTTAATAGTTTGTAATTATGTATATCTTTCTGAAATTTTTCAGTGTTTTCACTGAACTTAATGTCACATTGTATTCGATCAGAGGGAAAAGAAGAAAATTAGAAAATATCAATTCTGTAAAAAAAGTTGACTGCAAAACAAATTCCGTAGTTATTCATCTAAGCTTATGTTTTTTGAATTCCAGAGACATGCACATGTAAAATACTCATTGTTTCACCTTTTTGTGTTTCAGTGTTTTGCATGTAATGACATATAAAAAGAAAATATTTTGAAAACATATTCTAGGCCTACTTCTGAAAAGACTAAAAATGTAAACGTACTCAATGATCCTCTGCAACGAAATGAGTCATATATCATTATAAATTTAGAATATTTTTAGGTACTTAAGTGAAGTGCCTAAAATATCATATTCTACTAAATTTAGACTCATCAAGCGAGCCCATGACGCAAATAAATCTTATCTAGCATTAATTACTCTGAAGTCAGTCTCAACACAGAAGTTCAACGCACCCCTGTATGTTACACGACACTCCAATACAATTATCTCAGGAAACACAGAGATTCTTGCAAGAAACAAATTCCACTTGTTCCCCCGAGATTGCCCTTAATTGAATCATAAGGATACCGCCTACTTCTTTCTTGACAGAAGATTTTTACGGTCGCATATCTGCCATCATTATCGGGTTAAGTGGTAGCTCTCAGTGGTGAGTTTGTCCAGGGTAATTGCGTACACCGGCGCGATCCTTCGCCTTAATCACTCGCGTTAGGCTCCCTACTTGGAACGTTAAGTATACAACCGTTTTTTCATTTTACACAAAACTAATTTAATAAAATGAGGAGCTGTATAACTGTCATCAAATAGTGAAAGTGCGTCATGTGGGTACTTGAGAGTCAAATTACACTCGAAAAGTTGAACTTGAAATGTAAATTCTAGTAATTTTTTGAAGATATCTAAATCACTTGAGATAAAATATTGGAAATTTATCGACAAGCATCTATTTAAAAGTTTCTTATTTTCACTACGATAAATGTTCAAATGTTCATAGTAATTATCATCTAAGATTTATCAATCAGTAATATCAGTCATCAATCAGTTCATCAAGTATTAGAATAGAAGAAGGAATTATGCAATATATTCCAATGTCTTTAGCAGTAAGGCCCAAAGAAGAAAGACAGTAAAAGTTGATAAACGAAATCTGATAAAGAAATCTATCTTTTCCCTTTCCAAGAAATTTTAAATTCTGTCAAAAAATTATACATACCTCAAAAAAACCCTTTACAAAATTTTACATAAAATTAACCAGATTTTAAACCTTAACAAAATATGACAGAACCGAGTAAGAATACAGAAATTATTCCATTTGGAAAAACTAACTAAATAAAAACTTATAAGCGCAAAATGAAAATGCATGATATGCATAAATAGTATCTTTCAATAAAATAAAATCCAAACATCTTCAAATATTTGATTTTAATCCTAAATACGAGTTATTATCCTACCAACATCCTTTAAATAGGCGCTTATCATCAGAAATATTGTTAATAAGAGGCAGCATGCAATATATTCCCCTAACCTCTATCGAAACATAAAACCATAAGACAAAGTATTCATAACTCTTAATTTACTGTATAATTCCCAGTTCAGTCACCGCAGCCCTTCATCCCCTTAGACTACCTGGCGATCCACGCAAATAAATACATCAGGCGGATCTCGTTTTTCTCCACACTCCTTAGACTCTCGTTGAGGAGTGGGAGTCAGGATCCGATCGCTCCTTGCATAGCAATGACTCAAAAGGATTCACTTCTTTGGAGATATGAAGCTCGTAAATCTCTTCTGACGACGAAGGGAGTGACCTCAAACCTCAGCCTATTCTGCAGTTTGAAGACTGCCAAGAGAACAACCTCGTTTGAGGAGCTAAGTCAGCTTACTTGATTACCCATTACGCTTGAATTGGATTTCACTTAGTTACGTTTGCCAGTTCATTTGGGGGTAGAAATGGTTTGGCTTTATTTTCTCTCCACGCATAACCATTATTTATGATTTATTTGAAGTAAGGGATAAGAGTTGAATTTAGAAACGTCAGAAAGCTACCCCCACGCCGAAAATGCCAATATGTTTTTTTAAAATATGTGATAAACCCCTATCCTTAATTAATATTGACTTTATTAAATATCATTAATTACAATTAACGATATTTTAATGTAATACTAAAAAAACCCGGTCAAAAAATGGGCGATGTAAAACATAAGAGATTTTAAATTCATTCCGTTTCTATTGTGTGAGCTTGTATATAGGATATTTACATTCTGATATATTATATATTATGATATATTATTAAAATTTAATAAATATTATTAAAATAAAAAAATAGGTATAAGTTGTGATGTGTTTCAACCATATAGTTTAACGTAGAGAAGCAAATGAAAGAAATTAAATGACGTTAACAACAAAAGAATCATGGATTTTAATACGAAATTTCATAAAATTGTGAAGGAAATTTAACATTTTCATAAATTATATCTTCCAATACTTATAATAAATTAATACATCCCAGGCAATAATAATACATGACTGCAACCCTGTTTAAGCTTAAGAGAATCGCAAAACATCCTCCCTAGAATCCCGATAAAACGTTAATACAGCACAAGTACAAAACGGTCCATTTAAATCCCATCAAGCCACACTATTCAAATTCTTCTCGGGCCGCTTGTTGGGAAGAAATTCGATGTGACAGCTTCTCCGGAACCCAAATATCGTCCGAGATTAATGGAAATGAGATCCCGAGAGTCAAAAAAGAACGAGGAAACGGGCAACCGGGCGGGTCCATATACGCGGTCACTGTCATGTCCGCGTCTTCAGGGCAAGCGAAAACAAAACGAAGTTGGGGACAACTTGCGCACGCCAAGACTCGTGGAGAATGAAGGTTGAATAACACCTAAAGCGTTTGGTTATCCAATAACGATTAAAGCCGCCGTTATCGCAAGGGAAGTGATCGGTGTTGTTTATGGTAATTTATTGTATTGAAAATTGAATAGTATATCAAGAATTAGGATGCATTAGAAACGGAATAATCAGATTTATTAAAGTTAGACAACATGAGAGAGATTATACACAAAAAAAAATAAAAGGGAGAGAAATGAATAAAAAGGCTATAAAATATCTAAGAGATGATCTAAACAATAAAAAAGTCTTCGCATACGAAGAAAATAAGAGAATATGAAGTTTGGGTAAAAAGAAATAACTGAAGGAAGAAAGAATTTCATAACTTCAAAAATAAAAATAAAATTAAAGATAAAGGCAAGTAAAAAATTCAATTTATATTTCCTGCATTTGTGTTCATTTAATATTTAGAAGTGAAGTATTTTTTATTCAACTAGGGGGCTACCGCCCCCTGCTCGCTATCGCTCGCCAACCCCCGTTAACTGCTGACGCAGTAACTTTTGGACCGCTTCACAATTCCCCACAAAACCCAGCTCACTGCACTTACTCACTTTATAAAACATTCTTAACACAGGGGTAGTACTTCTCCGTGGTATTCTTTCAAAAATGGCGAATATTTATTCAGTGGTGGAATTTTATCATTTCCTTTATGGTAACATGAATTGGCAGATCGCTTTATAATTCCAAGAAAGGTTCATATATAGTTCCCGCTAAATATGAACCTTCCCTTAATGTTTCAGGGCTTCCCTTAATGTAACTGTGAAAAACACATTACCTTAGGGAAATGGGTAAAAAAATGTTTACATTGCTCTGTTGTTAATTTTCTTGGGCTTGAATTCCGTTATAGTTCCCGCTAAATATCACTAATCTCTTTTGGACACTATAAAGTATAAATATTGCTAAATTGTTTCAAATTCATAGATTAAAGTGTTTAATTAGATCTATAACTATTCAGTTTATCATTAAAAATTAGAAAAATTGGTTTACATTTGAATATTGAGCGTTCGAAAGAGATTGGCGATATTTAGCGGGAACTATAACGGAATTGAACCCCAAGAAAATTAACAACAAAGCAATGTAAACATTCTTTTACCCATTTCCCTAAGGTAATGTTTTTTCACAGATACATTAAGGGAAGCATTGAAATATCTCAGGAATAAATTTAACTTTCTTAAAATTTGTAATGATTGACTGTTAAAAATGTAGTAATTATCTTAAACATCGCGAAAATCTAGAATTTTATCTTCATGAGAAACAAACTTCGAAGTTGTGTCATTTTCATAGCAACGACACCGAATGTCAAGACTTCCAACATTTACATCCTTATTTCTAAAACATTCACCCGTGTTATTTAGTTGTTTGCGTTTTGTCATTATGAAATAAAGAGTTACATTTTACTACCTTAAAAAACATACTTGCAAAAGGATATAAAAAATAAATGCAAAATTCAAAATTTCCGAAAGCGAGTGTATATTTTATTGTAAATATAGTAATTATTAGGTTGCCACAACTACATAGATAAATATAAAAATATTAATTTGTTATTTAAAAAATAAATTAATTATATATAAGTTTAAAATATAATGAAAACCGTTTGAACAACAATTAAACCCTTTGTGAACAACAAAAATATAAATATTGTTAAAAATAACACAAAATATATTTTTTAAATTCGTGTTATAAATAGAAAGATGATTATTTAATCTATTTGAATATTAAAAAACCAGTGAAATATGTTTTCAATTGTTTTAAAATTCATAGTTTCTTGCTTTGTAACTGCGACCTTATCCGAAATCTAAAAAAATGGAAATATTTTAAAATTGAGATTTTTTTTAGAAATTCTAAAGGCACTTTGCACATCCTCAAAAGAATCCGGACAGTTTGATACCAAATATGTGTTATACGGATCAGTAATTAAAAAGCCTTTCTCTGGAAACCGTTCACCAAAAACTTTTTTTTAGAATAGAGAGATTAAAATTTTGGTTTAGTTAAAAAACTAATATTAAGTAGATTTCAAAACCTCTTTCCATGTTATTTATGTTTAAATTGGTTTATGTTCGGCATTTGAAATAAAAGTATTAGTGTATAACTAATTTATACAAACTTTTAAAAAATGAACTACATGTTACTATATTTTAGTTGAAAGTTTAATTTTAGATTACAAAAATAATTAGGATAAAACCAAATGATTTCTAATTAGAACTCACAGAATTAAAGATAATTAAACATATCCTGAATGATCTAAATTACTTTTTTTTATTTATTTTTGAAATACTGAGGGCAATTTCACAGGGCAGTGTAGGGGGTTCTAGAAAAAAAACAGGCAAAAAAGAGGTACAACTATAACCCTAATTTTTTACTACTTCATCTAATTCTCCATCTAGGTACCGATTTAATTTGGCTGATAAAATCAGCTATATTATATTCTTCTATATGCGTAATGAGAATTAACAAAGTCTCCAAAAACTGTAAATAGAAGAGAAAGATCCATCATCTCTCAGTGTTCTAAAAATGCTATAGCGGTGTTAAGGATCGTAAATAGCTCCTAAGCCTGCAGCTTGTCTCAATTACATATTCCAAAGACAGACAGCCTACACTTCTATGATTTACTTTGACTACCTACTACTATGTACCCTGAACACGTTCTAATCTGCACCAACCATATTTAGGGAGTCAGAAATATTTTACGTATATGCTCTTACACATTTTAAATGATTAGTGGTATGAATGTATGTTTGATAGGGGTTTCACAGGAAAAAATAATTTTAGTTGGAATTTTAATGCTGGATAAAATAAAAGCATTTTTACAATAAAATGTGTAATATTGGAAATTGGAATTTTGTTATCGCATTATTTGATTTCCTGGTACAAATTAAATTAGAGATTTAAGAACGATATTTTTTTACAAAGCAACGTAAATTTTAAGTTCATTATAGGTTATATAAAAATAATAATATATTTAATTTCAAAATACGTTTACTAAGAGAAATAAAGTTTAGTTAATTTCTTAATCAAAATGAACGGTTCTACATAAAAAAAATTATAGGTCTACATAAAAAATTATATAGGTCACAGAATTTTCCTATAATTTATTCTTGTCCATGAAGATATTACTTACGAAAATATATTTTGTGTAATGTTTTTAAAACATTTATATATAAAAGAGATTTTACCTAAAGATTTTTTAATAAAATTTTGACAAGTGTTAAAAATGCTTGAGAGTTTCAAAAGATTTCATGAATCATATTTAGGGTAGCGAAAGGATTTTTAATAACTGAAATATCTTTTATAACAAAAAGCAAATTACTTTTTCACTAGCTAAATTCTAAAAACAAAGTAACAACTCCAGCAATAAGTGCCAATGATTCACACTATTTCTGTTGTAAGAACACTTACGGTATACCACTAAGGATTAAAATAGCCGTTTACTATTTCAGGTTTCTGAAAACATTGATTAACTTGTCGAGTGTACTAAAATTAGAATGCCTTAAACCAACACATGGAACATGATTCATTTATTTTAACTTAGTGAATTTAAGTGTCAAAACACTCATTTCCGGTGGTTTACGCACTTTTACACTTACCCTGATATCAAAGAGTGTTTTCAGAGATAAAATATTACAGTTTGCGGTTTTTAATGTCACTTTTCTGCGTGGCCTTTTTGTTTTCATAAATATCAGCAATAAGTTTATAATTAACATTTTTCTTTTCCCTTGTATCGAACATTATATTTATTTATATACACTTACATCTATTATCTCCAACAAATGTACCAAGAAAGAAATAACGAATAATTCTCTAATGCATTCAAAATTTATCTAATGCGCGAGAAAATGGGATAAGATAAATACACGATAATTTCTTTCTCATATAAACCAATAAAAAATTCAAAAAGTCCGTAAGAGAAAAAAAGGACGAGAGAGAGAGAGAGATCGAGAGAGAGAGAGAGGTAAAACTTTGGTTTCCTGCATACTGTTTGCTATCAAGGAAAAACTCGTTTTACAGTACCATCCAAAATTATACTACTATTTTAGGGATTACCCTCTAAATACTAAGTATAATGAGGTAATCCTGTTTTTTTTCCTTGGACCCACAAAATTAACACACATTGAGTATGCGCATGGGGCATGGTTTTATATAACCGTCTTCCATTTAATTGGTAACTAATAGAAAGGTTCTAGGTATTCTAGTTATTTGGTTTTATAACTACATTTTTTAAGAAAAGTTATTCTAAATTGTATTTTTGTTGGTTTTTTAAAAGTAATGTTAAAATTTTTTTATTAAAATATAAATTAGTTCACATGATTATCGAATGCTTTTAAAAACTTCTTTTTACGAATCGATAGGGCAAATGAATATTATTGTATCACTTATAAGTAGATTAGATTTCATTGTCTTTAAAAGAAAAAGTAACAAATAAAATAGTCTTCTATAAAAAAAACTGTGTAAGTAAATTATTTGGATATATAAAGGGTGTCCCACGAGAAGTGGCCCAACCCCTTTAACTTTTGAACCCCTACAGATATAGTCATGAAAGTGGGGTCTAGGTATAGTAAAATGACCATGCCCTATCCGATGAGACAACTTTCAACGCCCTCTAGCGGAAACTTAAGGAGTTATAATTTTTATTTTAAAAACTATTTGAGGTATGTGAAAAAAGTTGTAGAGCATCATCGATTTAGTAGGAAAAGACACCTTAAGCAGAAAAATATCTTGAATAAAATCCCTAAAATACACGCTCAAATAGGTTGAATTTTCGTAGTTTTTACGTCTTAAAACGCTCCTCACGAGCCAAAAATGAGAAATTTTCAAATTAATGAACTAACAATACTTTTAGTCATTTACTTAAATCATAAAAATAAAAATTTGTCATTTTCACCTTGTGAGGAACGTTTTAAGACGTAAAATCTACGTAAATTCAATCTAATTGAGCGTGCGTTTTAGGGGTTTTATTCAAGATAGTTTTCTGCCTAAGGTGTCTTTTCCTACTGAATCGATGCTGCTCTACAACTTAGTCATTGACTTTTTTCACATACCTCAAATAGTTTTTAAAATAAAAATTATAATTCCTAAAGTTTCCGCTAGAGCGAGTTGAAAATTATTTAATCGGATAGAGCATGGTCCCTTTACTATACATAGACCCCACTTTCATGACTATATCTGTAGGGGTTCAAAAGTTAAAGGGGTTGGGCCACTTCTCGTGGGACACCCTGTATATAACCTCTACTTTAGCATAAATCCTCTTCTACAATCTTGTGCTGCATGTTATTTTTGAAATAAATCATTTACAGTACAACCATAAAAATATTTATCCATTATAAATTATCGGGAAAGAATATAATTAATGCAAAATCATGAAAAAATCAATGTTACTATCCTCATGCGTTGGATAAACGTTACAGGAAATTTCTAATGTCAATATGTGATTCTTGGAAATTATTTTAAATAAATTATCTAAGCGATAGAAACTGTCAACGAATTGTGATTAAGTCTTGATTTGCCGTGATTAAGTCTTTTGGCTAAAAACCATTATGTTATATAAACATTCCAACGGATTCTAAGTCCAATGTGTTTATTTTTATGATGTAGATGGCAATTTAAGTGAAGACAGGAAAACGCGAAAAGAAGCATCAAGTTAAAAAAACTATTTTTTATCCTCAAAGAACCGGATTTAAACTGTAGTATTAGGATGCAAAACTATTGTGGATGCCTGTATTGTTGAATAAAAGTCTTAATATTGAACTTAAAATTTATAGGTCTATTAGAAGAAAATAAGAGTAAATATTATTAGTACCTATTTCAAAGTTTTTTTCAAGATTCTTTGTGAGTTATCGAACTTCAAAATACACGATAGCGTCGGGTTGTGCCAAATAATGATTTATAACTGGAAATCAAAAACTTGTAAATTAACGCTTTGCCCCATTAGGTGGCCCAAATCGGGTAACCCGTTTGAGGCAAAGCGGGTAAGCACTACAAACGTGATAAATCTTATCACAAATTAATTATTTTTTAGAAGTAATGTTGAGAACATGGATGGATTTAGTAGGAAGACACTGGGGGTAGAGCTGATTGAACTGAAAATATTGCTTACATTGAAAAAAAGGAATATCCTTAAAAAGTTAAGGGGAGGCATTGACCCCCACGACCCCATAAACCTGCCAATGTTTGAGACTTTAGTTACGTACCTAACTCTCATAAACACAACTTTTTGTTTTAAGTTATACTTATTTGAATAGTAATAATCTACTGACCCGCTTTGCTCTAAATACTTTGCCTGAAAGGTATTTTCATACTTTAAGGGGATTAAAACCTCAAAAATATATAAAAACGTGTTCGGTTGATAACACCATATACATATTTTGACGTTCTGGTTCCATTCAGAAATATACGAGCCCCTACCGTCTTGCGTGACTCTCCCCTAAGTATATGGTTTAGTTGTAAACTTTATACATCATTGATGTATTAAACGAAATAAACTAAATTAATATCTGGTAGTAGGAAATTAAGGCATTATTTTGGAGGATTTTTTCATGAATAAGTTATTAATGATAATTTTATTATCAACAGCTCATAATTTTTGTAAAAACAACTTAAATAGTTGTTAGAAAATCCAGGTCACTAAAACCAAGCTCGACCTATTTCATTTCTTAAAAACATGCAGAGAAACAAGTATTTTTGTTTAAATTATGGAAACCTATATAGAGTAAGATATTCTTAGAATGAAATACTCTACTCACGTACCCAATGACACGTTAAAACATCATTATGAAACGTGTCAAGTAAAATTAAGGATTGAATGGGTGAATTCGGTTAAGTTGTTGCCTCCAGATCAAAAAAATCAAGCAAGCATGCTTGTACGTGGAAATGTTAATTTTTTGTTCATACATTTCTCTCTAAATAGTGTTTTTCTACTCTCGCCAATGGATTTCGTGGAAGAAAAATGCTGCATATCGCACGTAACAGCTGTCAATTCAAATTCATTCCAGAGATTGATATTTCAAGATAAATATTTAGATGTATGAAATGGGGGGTGAAGGCTGGTTTGATGAAGTTGGATTTAATAGTTATCAAAGTAACTTTAATGAGCTGTTAGAGAAAATAGAAGAAAATTGATTAGAAGAAAATTGAAAGATTTCAGATAAGAAACTAAAAGAAAACTTTTTTTAAAAGCATCATTTTAAACTTTTGTGTTTTTATGGGACGTTTCAAATTGAGCATGGGGAACTGTACAAAAAGTCATCTGGGAAAAATTGGCTGTCGAGGTCTCATTATTCCGCTTCTTCGAATAAAAAACGGATCCCCTTTCATATTCCTGTCTCGGTGTAAGTTTATTTTACAATTTAAAATGAAGGAAAGAATGGAGCTCAAGGTTAATACACTCGAATCTCCCAATGTTGATAGTGTTTATTTAACAGTTTCTGAGAGATTCATCGCCGTCTTGCCATACTCAGTTTTCTATGCTGAGTTTGGAATAGAGGTTATGGAGATGTATCCCTGAATGAGATGTCACGTATTCACGATATACTACATAGAAATTAAGCTTTTAGATTCTATTGTTACCATCCGGGGCAACCAAAATATTTTTTAATCTCATACTGTATCTAGTTTATTATGGTCATAATTTAAATACTATGCATTTGAAAATGGTTTTACTATATGATGAAAGAGGCATTTCACGGTATTAGTGACATTTTGTGGAGTTTGTAACATGTGATTTTTGTTTCTTGTATGACCAGGGGCGTCATTTCAGTTTTGGGTTGGGGGGCAAGGATTTTTTTAATGGGTCTGAATCACGCTGTAAGGGGACATCCATAAATTACGTGAGGTATTTTTTCCAAAATCTGGACCCCCTCCCCCCTTGGTGAGATTTAGTGAGATTTTGCTGGACCTCCCCTCCCCCGCACGTGAAATTTACCTACAACCTTTAAAAATAATTTTGTATCCTATTCGTTTGCATTTTGTGCTTCACGGCACCTAAAACGTTTCCATTATTAATGATGTGGGGGAAAAGGACATTATTCCGCCTAAAAATCACCACAGTATCTTATCTGTGGGTATTATTCCTTTCTCATACTTAAAAAAATCGTTTAATTTCTAACTTAAAAAGTTGACGTGAGATTTTAATCGACCCCCCCTCCCCCCTTGGTGAGGTTTGGTGAGATTTTTCCAAACCCCTCCTCCCCCTTTTTGACCTCACGTAATTTATGGATGTCCCCTAACTAGACTTTTTTGGGGGGGTTGCCTCAATTTCATTTTTAAGGTATCCCTAACCAGCACATTTATAGGTTAAGTGTTAGCACATGAAAAGTACCATTTGAAAGATATTGCATATGCCGAAATTTGATAACGTGAACTCCAAGGAAAAGTGGGGGTCTGGGGTTCACCCCCAGGAAAATTTTGAAAATTTGCCTTAGTGTTTAGCTCATTTTGAGACCCTTTGGGCGACATCCAAAGATAACAGTTTCTTGTAAACCACAAAATTTTCTAAGGAAAAGAGTTGTAAATAAACGTCAACGTTTCAAGGGGCCCTTACGTTTCAAGGGGCCTCCCTTATAATTTTTTTTTAAAAATCCCCTTTAATTATAATTGCTTTATCTTTTTCAAACTCTTTTGGGAGGAAAAAGCTTCTTGTAAATGGCAGAATTCTAAGGTGGAAAAATCTGTATAACCACTGACGTAAAAATTTTAGAAGGGGGCTGGGGATCCTCCCCCAGAAATTTTTGTTAAATTTAACCCTTAAAAGTAGTGTTTTAACTCCTTTTGATACTTTTTGAGTTGTACCGAAAGCTCCTTGTGGAAGTTACAGAATTTTCAAGGGACTTGCAGCTATTTTTCACATAACAGTAAAAACCTTGGAAGGGGGCGGTTGCTCCCCTGCCCCCCCCTAAATGACGCCCATGTTGACTTTGAAATTTTAAACGTTTTCCCTAAACCGGGCATTATTCCTAATGCCCTGATTTATCACATTGCCCGTAATAATGCTAAACCATTACGTTAAAAATAATTTAAAAATTCTACAAAAAAATTCAGTGACATTTTAGCTTTTTCATTTGACATTAAGAGAAAAATTAAATGTTACAAACTTTACAAAATAACCTACATACTTTAAAATGACCCAATAATTGTTAATGATAAAAATATATAATTTATTAAATAATATAAAAATAATACTTAAAATATATAAAGTTTATAATATATAAATTATTAAATAATATTAATCACAACTAATTTCCCTCTAACAAATAGGGGAGAGTCGCTCAAAGCTGGTATGTTGCTCAAAGCGGGTATGTCTCCCAAAGCGGGTAGGGGCTCGTATACTCCCGGATCAAACTATAGTGTCAAAGTATGTGTATGCCGTGATGAACAGCCCCGAGTTTCCATCAACTCCAATAGAACAATAGATTTGTAATACGAGGTAACTGAGCTCAATATAAACAAATGGCGATTATTGTCAAAAATTAGTAGTACATTATACAATGCTGTTGATAATTTTATATTACTTTGACACAATCTAAATTTAAAATACTGTGAAAGAACCGGCATTTTTTATATTTTTGAGGTTTTAACCCCCCTTAAAGTAAGAAAGGAGCTTTAAGGCATAGCGGATATGGCAAAGCTGGTAAGCTATACTCAATGAGAGAAAACACGAAAATAATTTTTATGATAGTTAGGTACGTAACTAAGGTCTCAAACATTACTGGATTTACAGGGGATCATGGGGATCAGTGAATCCTCCTAAATTTTTTAAGGGTATTCCATTCTTTCATTGTAAGCAATGTTTTCAGTTCAATAAGGAACAGAATGCACCCCAAAAGTAAATAGCTTGACCCCCAGGGTCTTCCTCTCTTATATATATCCATGTTCTCAACATTAGTTCTTAAAAATATTAATTTTTTTAAAAATTTGTCTCGTTTTTAGTGCTTACCTGCTTTGCCCCTAACGGGTTACCCGCTTTGGGCCAATAATCCGGTAAATCATTTTTTACGAATATTTCTTTTTCAGATTCTATATACGATTCTTTGGCTTAATCCAACGCTATCGGGTATTTTTATTTTTTAGTTAAAAAACTCACCTATCATTTAAAATCAAATTTTTAATATTAACCAAACAATAAATATATAAATTTTGAGCTTTCAAAGTTAGCATACCCGCTTTGAGCTACTCTCCCCTAATAATAAAAATCTATCCTAGTATTAATCATAAGATTAAATTTTTGATTTTATATTTTACTATTTTAAAATTTTTGAGTTTTAGTTGACGTTTGTATATTGTATTTAATTCAAGTTTTGTATTTAATTCAAGCCAAATAAAAGGGTTTTTAATGATTAAATAAATTAATAATACATTTTAAAAAGTTAGGGACGATGTAGTCAAAATGAAAAATTAAGGTTCAATTTGTAACTTTTTGATGAAAGCATGGATAATTTTAGTTTAGTTATGATTAAACTAATAGTAAAAAAAATTTTGAGTAAACTATATTATTGGTGGAAGATAGAACATAACGCGTTAGAAAAAATATACTCCAGTAAATTTTTATTTAAGTCTTATGAATAATTAAGTTGATAAAATTGTAAATTTATGAACAGAAAATATTAAATTTATAAGGTTAAGAATTGGCTCATGCCGGTATAGAAAACCTTCCATTGCTTAACATGGTTTGATTCATAGTTCCCCTGAAATTTGACCCTCAGGGGTTAAATAGTCAGAAAAGTTAAGAAATGGGGTAACTAAAAAACGATACAAGGAACTCTTAAAATATGAGAGAAATTTACTTCTGGAATTTTACAAATTCTTAATTGGTGAGCCACAGAGGAAAATCCTCTATTTTTAAAGAGATTCTTTCTCATATTAAAAAAGATTTTAAGAAAGTGATGAAACTTTACCTCATTCAACGGATTTATCCCAAAGCCCTGAAGTCCTAAAGTATTTAGTTAACTTGCTTCTAAATAGATGAAATTGGTAATATGATTTTTAATTAGGTAAACAAAAACTATCTTTTACTTAATCGTAGTAAAGAAAATGTACTTAAGAAAGTTAGTGGTTTAGAGACAAGGTTATAGTGTGTTCACTTAGAATAGGGGCCTGAGGCGTAATGTATTAGAAGCAGTTACTATTGTAATTATCATCAAAAAAATTTTCTTGAGCAATGAAAAGGCAGCCTAAACAGAAGTAGTTAAAATATTGTAAAAGAATCGGTCACTTAAGTTGCGGGATGAGCGTTATTAGGCATTATTGAGTGTTTTTGATCATGTTTCAAGCGCCTATTCTAAATGAAGGGACAATAGTTAGAAGAGATGAAGAGAGAGTATATTACAGAAAAGGGAACCTATAGAAGTTCTCTATATTTTCAAACTTTTCTTTATATAACCTTTGATACAATACGAAAAGAAATTATTACAAATAAAAGCATTAAAACATTGCAGAACCATTATCTTCGAATCATAAGCGATTAATTCGAAGAGTTTTTATGTTCCTTTGAACCTCCTATTAAATAAATGTAACATATTCTATTAAAAGCTTTGAAAAATTAAAACCTTTCAACTTTGACTTATTAAAATTGCTCTGTATTTAACCCAAATAACATTTCCCACAAAAATAGAACTTTTCATTTTTCATATCCCCTTATTAATCTTTACATTTTCAACAATAAAGGTTGATCACAGTAAGCAGGGGCTAAAACATAGCAATAATTTAATCTTTTATGGTATTAATTATCATATAATAATATCCATTACAAAGAGTTTTAAGTATGAATTATAAAGGACTTTTAACTACTTACTGGACATTGTGGAAAGCACACACAGCACGAGCTTCATTTCCATCTTCCTTTCTTTCTCAGGGATGGTTGAAGAATGAGTGCGGATCGGACGAAGGAAGATCGAGATGTGACTCCCCATTTCGAGGGTGACAGCCTGCTTCAGGGATGCTCAACCAGGGGGCGCTCTTCTGAGAGACCATTGGTCGAAACCTTTGTTATGGTGATCGGGACCGCTAAGTTTCGGTTTCGGAAGAAGGTTTTGTTTTCGGAAACCCACTCCAACTCGTGTTGGAGCTCTATCAGGCTTGTCCAGAATCACAATGGTTCAGGACTTCAGTGATATAGAAACGGTTAAAATATAAAGTTTGCAGTTTTTGAGTTAGATAGTTTTAATTAACATTATTACGGAGTAAGTAGACACAGCGTGATTACGTTCGACGATTTATACATTGATATTTTTTTCAGCTGGGATCATTGTCGTAATAACTGTAACAATACATATTTTTTCGTTTCATAAAGGAAGTGATGAGTTAAACCGTTTCTTTTTGTTTATGGTACTCGGGTTTCATGAAGGTGTTATACATATTTATGTATCAAATAGTCTATAAAACAAAACAGTATTTAAAGTGTCTATATTTAGTTATAACAGTGTGCCTGACCGATACGTTTCTCCACATTGATACCCTAGAAATATCAGTTATGAGGATTATTAAAAAACACAATTTAAAGTATAAAATTTACCTCCTTTATAACTCATCCCTTACCATGTTTATCTAAATAACTGTTTACTAACAACCACACTAGTAAGCGTTTTAAAATAGCTGAATTTTAAGTAGCAATATAACCACCTATTTAATTACCTGCTAGTTTAGTAATAAAATACATCCGATGATTAATCTTAATGTATCTTGCATAATTTTTTTTCAAAACATAACTTAAATATTTTCCTATCTGTCTCTTATAGGATCTTTTCCGATGGTTTATGTACATTGTACATGCAGGGTAAATCTGTTTAGAATCATCACATAAAATGAACCTTAGGATTTTCTTAGTGCTTCCTTTAATTTATAGTCAAAGTACACTTATGTGGGATAAATTATCATAAAACTTAGGTAAATATAAAACTTTTATTCAAAATCACCTTTAGTTCAACTTATGTGATTAAACATTCCTTCATTTAACTGCCCAATATTAACGAAATTAGCATAAAAATATAATTGTGAAAAAAAAGAATTGAAAGCCTGTAATTTTTTACATAAAAGTATAAAGATGATAGTGCCTTCAGAGAAAGCTTTTCCTTTACTCTTGGAGATATTTTTCATGAGTCTCATAGGTTCTTTTACCCCGGGAAATCTTCCCCAGGAAATGACAGCGCATAAAATCTGATTTTGATGACTGAATCTGAAAGTGACCGAATGGGAACTCAAGTATCTTTATTCGGCTATTCTTCACGCTGCCTACATAGTTTGTCGGCAACCTTCAGATAAGATGATGAGAAGAACTTTAAATGCCCACATTTATCCTCATCTAAATTTTTACACCCACGGATGGTCACTTCACCGACTCATGGGGAACAGAAAACTCCTTCCGAAAGCACCCGAGTCAATTTTTAAGGGTGAAACAAAAGGTTCGGTTATGTCCGAGATTTCGCTACTTGGGAATTCCACCAAAAAATTCCATTTTTGAAAATAATTCAATTTTAAGGTATACTCTTCTACGAAACTGAAATTCTACCGGTTAGCTGATGCAAAGCGGATAAATCAATAAATTAATGGCAGTTAATTTAAAAACAATACTTTCTTTTTGAATCCTCTAACAACAAACAAACGCGGTGTGATTTGTTACCATAAATATTTGTAAATAATTTGTTGGTAAATGTATATTATCCACATTTTAAGCACCAGTTTAACGTATTTATAGTCTAAACACAGTTCCTAAGTTAAGTTACTTTAATTTTTTTGTGATTTCTTACAGGAAAGAAAAATATTTTTATTTTGCTCAGCAACAAGCTTTCAGAAAAATTTCCAATTAACAAATTGATGTCTTAAAAAATCAAACAGGGAGATCTACTGCTTTTTCCCACTGCGAAAAACTTTACGTGGGTAAAATGAAAACTCTCATTAATCAATTAATCAGATATTCTTCTGGATTTTTTTATGAAAGATTGAAGAAATGATGATTTTCAATTATCCAAACCAATGGGTTCGCAAGGTTCGGGATAGGTGAAAATAAAAGAGATCAGTAAAGGATCTTGGCTTTCTACACCGAAAAGGGTTTGCGACAGGGAGACTCCCTTTCATGCCTTCTGTTCAACTTGGCTCTAGAAAAAGCCATAAGAGATTCTGACATAAACACTAGTGGAACAATATTACAAAGGACAGTACAGTTGCTTGCTTTTGCTGATGACATTGATATCGTTGGGCGAACTAGACAAGCTGTAGTTGAGGCTTTTATCTCCCTCGAGAGTGCTGCAGAGAGGATGGGTTTAGCTATAAACGAAGACAAAACTAAATTTTTAATTGCAACAAATAAAGAAATAGTTACCATCCCTTTAAAGATTAACAACTATGTGTTTGAGAATGTAAAACAGTTCAAATATCTAGGAACAATGATCACAAATAGCAATGATATAAAAGTTGAAATTAAAAATAGAATAGCCATGGCTAATAGATGTTTTTATGGTCTAAAAAAACAGCTAATTTCTAAATTTATAAGCACTAAAACAAAAATTAGCTTGTACAAGACCCTCATTAGACCTGTTGTGCTGTACGGAAGCGAGTGTTGGACCCTAAATAAGACAGAGGAAGATCTTTTGCTGATTTTTGAGAGGAAGATTCTGAGAAAGATATTTGGACCCATAAAACAAAATGATATCTGGAGAATTGCCTACAACCACGAAATCTACCAAAAATTTGGTGAACCAAACATAATTAGGGTAGTGAAGGCTTCTCGGATTAGATGGCTGGGTCACATATACAGGTACGAAGATAAATTCCCAACAAAGAAAATCACCTTCTCGAAAATAGAAGGTAGAAGACGAAGAGGAAGACCCCCGACCAGATGGTTGGATGGGGTGGAGAAAGATCTCAAAACTATTGGAGTTACCCGATGGACAGCCATTGCACGGGATAGGGTAAGGTGGGGAAGGCTTGGAGAGACAGCCTTGGCCTGTAGCAGGCTGTAGTGCGGAGGAAGAAGAAGAAGAAGAAAGGATCTTGGAAGGAAATGAAGAATTTACGTCCCGTGACTTTTCAAATGTTATATATGTTTCTTCAATTAAATTCATAAAATCCTTATTGTTATCAATTTTCATGAAAATAAGGATATTGAATTCATTTCAGTGAAAGATTTTTCATTAAAATCTGTTGAACTTCAAAAGGTCATAAGCTCCAAAACCCCTTCTCTTTGCATTATCCGCAAAGAGCGAAAGCCAATTATCTTTCGGAACCCTGTTTCTGTGCGTTTTGACCTACCTGAAGGAATGACCCTTTATTTCTATTTGAATTTCCAAAGGCACACAGGAATGTCCTTGCTGCATCGGCACCGCTAAGAGTAGATAATTCTCACGTGTACTTAAGATGTTTTGTCTTTGGGTGGCACTAAAACACTACCAAAAAGGACCTCTCACCCTTTTGACTCCGGCGACCCGCTACCCGGACACAGGCTGATAACATAACAACTGTAAAGTATCCCGAATCAGAGAGTAGCACGTGTAGAGGGGATTTATGTTTCCTGGGGTAGGTGACAGGGAATAGCGTTTATTTTTGCCTACAGTAAATACGTTTCAAACGCTTTTTTCTTGCCGTTTCACGCACGTAGTAAAACGTGCGTATAACGGCGGCTCCAAAACATCTTGCTTTATGCCCTCAAATCATGGGAGGACTGCTCGTAAATTCACCCTCGTTTCAAAAGCACTTTCGGGCGGTCCGCGATGTGGAGAAAGAGATTGTTGTGGGGTCTAAATGAGATCCTTTTTTTATCGTGTGCAGGGAATGTTGGGATTTGTAACTTTTTCTCTTAATTGACCTGTCTTGGCTATGAATGATGATAGTGTACCAATTAGCTTTACGTAAAAACTGAATATAATTATTATAATAAGAGAAAAGGGAGGGTAATAAATAAAAAAATAAAGATTTTACTCAGAGCGTAAGAGATAATAATTCATTGTTTTGATTTAGTAATAAAATTTGCGTATGAGAATTTCAAAACTAAAATCCTTTAAAAACCATGGAAGTTCTAAAGTGCTAATAGAAATACCAATTTTACTATCAAGAAATACGTCTCAAAATTCAATAAAGAGAAAATGAAGCAATTAAGGTATAAAAGAGAGCTTAAAATAAATAAAGAAAACTGTACAAATGGAAATGGGGTTCTAGACTGTAGAACTAAAAGTGCAATTTGCATGCACAATGAGACAAACTCTAATCGTATCCTATAAGAACCGGCACTGAAAACAACGTATTCTCAGAATTACTTTTGTTTTACTAAATTAAAGATTCAAGGTGCTTTCTTCAAAAATATCTTAACTAATTACTAACGAGTATTGCAGAGTATCCGTTGATTTTCTTGACTTATCCAGGACAAAAGACAGCAAACCATCGCGTAACGGTATTTGAGAAATTATTTGATTTCACCTATAGAAAAGTCTTTAGTTTTTTTAATATCTAGGTTCAATTAATTTACAGAAATGAAATGCAGAAAAGAGTGTTGATTGTAGATGCTGATAATATCATTTTTTCACAAGGTTTGAATTTTAAACAGTTTTCCAATAAAGATATTTTCAAGAGATTTGCGACAAAGTAAAACAGATTTGAACATACAGGGTGTTTTAAAAGTCCGTTTCACGGCTTTTATTTGGCACCAACGTCTCCTCCTAGGGTCATTGAATTAAAGTGAACACTTAGGTAGGGGACTATATGGAATTTATTGAGATCCCCTGTATAATCCATTATAACCTTTAGTACTCTCATCTTGAAATTAATTTGTTACTCAAGTTTATATTGCTGAATCAATCTTTGTTTCAACTTTCAGAAGGTCAGTTTTGCTGAAGAATAAACCAAACATTGAAACTTTTTACTGCTAATTTAGAAAAACTCGAAAAGAAAAGATGCCATTGAACTTCAAAATTTCATTATAGGATATGAAACTACCTACGATTCGACCGGGCCACTCCAACAACGCAAGCATCCTATTCCTTTTTATTACTATAGTATTGTTTGAAGTTCAAATGCCACGTCGCCCACTCCTTAGAATAATAACGAATCCACCATTGCTATTGTCGAAGCGTTGACATGGCCTGGAAAAATATATTTACGAGCCCCCGTGAATGACCACAAAGGTTAAAATTGGGTAGCCCTGTGAGAAATGGGAATGCAGCGATTTTATTTACTTAAAATAGAAAAATTTCTTTAGACTCTTGATTCTTTCTAAAAGAGATTTAAAATTCAGATCGGTTGACAAGGACCTACCTAGGCAACGAAATAAACAAGATAATAATAAGTCGAGATAATATTTAGACAGGATTATTAAGATTTTAAAAACCTAAGTAGGGCTTTTTTGGGAAATTTGTATAGTTTTAAAGTTTTTTTTCCCAAATTATGAGTATTTTTAAAAGTAGAAAAACATTGTATCATTATAACAACTTATCTTTATGATAATTAGTTTTCTTTTATCTTTTATTCAATACCTAAAATGAATGTCAGTTAAATACATATTGTGCATGGAAAAATCACCGCGTAGAAAAACTTTTAAAATTTCAGTTCAGAATAGTATGGATTAAGGCACGTTAAAATGTTTTTACTGCCTCATCTCCCCTTTTTTACTTCTTAAGGGGACGCGGCACCTCTGTTTCGACAAAATTCCTAAAAATATTTTTTTAATCCAAACTAATCTATATACATTTGTCTATCATCCTACAAACTTTCAAAACTTTTCGTTGAAAAATATTCAAGTTGTAGTTAATTTTATGTATGAAAGTATTAAGGTTTCTAAGGGTTATGGAAACTTCAAAGTCCTTTTTTACTCAGAACCACTTTTTCATTGTTTAAAATGCTAAGGCTTTTTATCTATTGGACCAAATCTCTTGAATTTTTTCTGACTATTGTTTGAAGTGTGTATAACCAAAATTTTCATGGGTTTTTGGATATCCATGGTAGATGTTTTTTTAAAAATTACTAAGTTGTGAATTTTAGCATTTTTAGGACTTTTTTAAAAAGAGATTCAAGAAAGAAAATATTTTCAGTACTTAAAGTACTACAAACCCTAAACCAATGCAAATTTTTACTGTACAAAGTTCAATGTATTTGAACACTAAATTTTGTGAGTGTAAGTCAGTAATTGTAGGAGGAGTAGCATTTTAAAAACACCTCTTAAATTTTAAATTTTCTTTTAAAAAACTCATAAAATTTGAATTTTTAGAAATTTCAAATTCATATTATGTTTAATTTAAGGCAATTACATATTTTACCAACAAAAATTATAAAATAACAATGAATTTAAAGATTTTTTCCAGAAAGGTACTGTGTCCCTTTAAGCACGCTTCAGAACTATGAATTAGTATTCAAATATCGCTTTTCAAATGATCAGGATACTTTTAATCAGCTTTATTGTCTCTAGATGAAAATTAAGATTTTTAAATCAAATTTAAAACGTAGAGGCGGATTTACTTCACATATCCGTATTATTTATCACTGTAAGTGAATTTGCGAGTACATCATTGCCAAAAAAGTTGGTCCCAGCTCCTGGAAAATATTATCGTGACTATCCCGCACCTGCAGCTCAAAGGATACGTGCGGTGCATACGGGAGCTCCGTCGCATCACTGACTATGAAGTACCTTGATGATGTACATTGTTTGATGTTAACGAAGTAAATCAAATCAGAAGTGGACCTTGAATCTAATTGTGCAGGGTACTTAATTGACAGCTGAAGGTTCGAGTGGATCTCAATTGCGGAGACTCCCAGGGAGGAATGGAGATCGAGAACCAGATGATTCGCGTATTGGAATTTTAATATCTCGAATTTACTCTCGTCAATGTTACCAATTCATCGTGAAAGACAGCATTCCTTGAGGTCTACTTTAGATATTCGTACTGAGTCTAGGATTTTTGTCTAGAGATTAAGGTTCCTAAAACTCAGTATCGCCATGACATTTCAAATAAAAAAAAACTTATTGGAGTTTTTTTCAGTTTTTCTTGAATAATTGAAAATACTTGCAATAACCTTCCTTAAAGGAATGTAAAGAGATTTTCATATTGGTATCTCTCTATTCTAAAAAAAAGTTTTTGGTGAACGGTTTCCAGAGAAAGGCTTTTTAATTACTGATTCGTATAACACATATTTGGTATCAAACTGTCCGGATTCTTTTGAGGATGTGCAATAAGCCTTTAGAATTTCTAAAAAAATTATCAATTTTAAAATATTTCCATTTTTCTAGATTACGGGTGAGGTTGCAGTTATAAAGCAAGAAACTATGAATTTTAAAACAATTGAAAACATATTTCACTGGTTTTTAATATTCAAATTGATTAAATAATCTTTTTTCTATTTATAACACGAATTTAAAAAATTTATTTTGGGTTATTTTTAACAATATTTATATTTTTGTTGTTTAAACGTTTTTAATTACATATTTAAAACTGATTATAATTAATTTATCCTTTATTTTTTAAATAACAAATTAATATATTTATCTTTGTCGTTGTGGCAACCTAATCATTACTATAAAACAACTCGCTTTCGGAAATTTTTGATTCCATTTATTTTTTACAATAATTATTATTTTTTAAATCCTTTTGCGTCATTGCTATGAAACTGTCTCAACTTCAACGTTTTTTCTCATGTAGATAAAATTTCTCAATTTTCGCGATGTTTACGATAATTAATAATTACATTTTTTCACAGCCAATCGATGAAAATCATTACAAATTTTAAGAAAGTTAAATTTACTCCTGAGATGTTTCAGTGCTTCTTAATGGATCTGTGAAAAAACATTACCTTGGGGAAATGGTAAATGAATGTTAACATTGCTCTGTTGTTAATTTTCTTGGAATTATAATGCGATCCGCCAATTCATGTTACCATAAAATAAAGGAACTGTCGTATTTCCACCACTGAATAAATAGCCGCTATTTTCGAAAGAATACCCCGGAGAAGTACTACCCCTGTTTAAAGAATGTTTTATAAAGTGAGTAAGTGCAGTGAGCTGGGTTTTGTGAGGAATTGCGAAGCGGTCCAAAAGTGTCTGCATAAGCAGTTAACGGGGGTTGGCGAGCGATAGCGAGCAGGGGGCGGTAGCTCCCTAGTACACTAGAAAATTGATTTCCTCTAAGGAAACTGCAGCTCCCCCTCAATTCGTTCCTGAAGTAGATCATAACCCACGGAGTCATATAATTTAGTGTCATTGTTGGATAGAATAATAGAATATAAGAGGGTTGGAAGTCATTTGTAATTTGGTTAATTTTTACAGAGTTTTTAATTGTATTGTTTGAAATTCATATTTTTTACAGGTTACGTACCTATTAACATTTTCGTACAAATAACCCCAATAGCACAACTCATACCAAATATGTCAAGTTTACGTAACTGCTATTAGATTAGAAGTAAACGAAATTTGGACATACAGGACACAAATTTTACGAATCTTGAAGAGCTGCTTGGGAAAAGTATCAACTGACCTCCTACCACCATTATTCTATTGTGTTACTTCACAATATCGAAAATTTCAGAATTACGTTTAAAATAGGGATACAGTTAAATAAGGTTATCAAAAATTCATCTTTTATAGTAAAAATACTCTACATATTTAAAGTATAAAATTTCTGTGTTCGATACTAAAGTATCGATTTGTTTCCTTCTACGGACGATTGATCTCATGTTATCGTTGGTCAAATAGTAATATCAAATGTAGCTATTTGAGGAAATATTATTTCAAAGTTTCCTTACATGACCTTGAAAGCAACGCAGACACCTTGCTTCCAAACAACAAATATTTTACCATCCCACGGTGTCTTGCTTTTAAACACTTTGTCAAAAGTACGACATGATCTAAAAAAACTCCTAGATATTTCATCATTTCTTCTCTAAAAACAGAAAACTGCTGTTTTTGGCACCCAGCTCTACTCCCAAGCACCGCTTTTTAAGATCCTGCCAACCAATTGGACAGAAATATTTGCTTAAGCTGTAAGTATAACATGCAACATATTGTGGAAGCTTCCTATATTATGAAGTGAAAAATAGTTCTGAAACTGGAGCATTACCTGAGCTTCAGTGTGTGAAAAAGTCGATGTCAAGGTCTACTAGTCGATGCCAAGGTTCTTTCGGCATATTTTTTTCGTATGTATTCCATGATAACACGTAGAAAAACTCATAAGCTTTCATCGAAGTTAGGTATTCTAGATTCTAGAGAAATAAATGTACAGGATAAAAAATTTTTATAGACAAATTAAAACAACTCTAAGAAAAATAAGTTTGTCTTAAAAATGTTACTTTAAGTGATCTATTAATCACCGAAGGAAACAGCGTGCATAAATAAAGAAGTTTTCAGTTATTGTCCATCTAGCAAAAAAGCCATTTCTTTTTAAAGTTTATAAAACCTTTATGAATATGGGAAACGTTATATCGAAATTGAATAACTATAAGCTACGTAACTTTTTGAACTAAATACTTAAGCAACAAATTCTTATAAATATGAAGAGTATGCACTAAAAGAACACCTCTATGAATTATATTTTCTGCATTGAATCGGCCCCCAAAGATTAAATACTATCGCATTTTCCTAATAAATTTAGTTATTTAAATCTTTTTTAATGAAAGTTCAGACAAACATAATATCGAAAAACGGGAATAAATGTTTTAAAATTCCTGTTTAAAGAATAATCAAGGTATTTCTATAGAGAAGGTAAAGAAGGTCCTCTATGGATGGATGGTGCTCTAAATTTGATCTTAAATCTTAAAAATCTATATAATTATCGACATGCTGTTTAACGATATGAACGCTTATTTTAAACAAGAAACGTGAATAAACTGGACCAAATAGTCCAAAGTCCATAGTACTTGAAAATTTATTGGTTCTACAAGAACTACTTGAAATTTCGGGATTGATATGAAAATAAGACCAATGCAAACAAACTTATCTCCCACAAGATAGTTGTTTTATTGATGAATGTTTGCTGTGCAAAATAAACTCTCCATTTACATGAAACAAACAACATGCCTTTGATTCCAACCAGGTAAACAAATTTTTTAGTAAACGTCAGACTGATTGATGTTTTAACTGTTGAAGGCATAAAAAAGCATTAATAAAATTCTCAATATAATATCCAATTGCCACTTATTCGAAATCACTATTATATGACTGTCATTTCTTTGTTATTAAGCGTAAAATACTTTAGGACAGCACACTCGATTAGTGCCAGAATTTTGATCGCGAGTTTTCTGAGTTTCTTTCGGCTCTTCGATTCAATCGCATCAAGTTTCAAGCGATCCTTCTCCACTGTCATCACCCTTCACGCGCCTCGTAGATCAAAAGAAGTTGCTCAGGATGGAACGGTTCCTGTAAACAGTGCGTTTCCGATTGGAATCAAACACCAACTATTTGGAAGGGGAACTTTACTATAGATATGTAATAGGAAATGTTTAGGAAATTAGGGAGAAAGCCTTAAATTAATTGGTGTTCTTTCGTTTTTTGGAGTGAGGGATTACTTATATACAGATACACACATTTCTCCTTGTAGTAAATTGAAAGTTATGGTCAAGTAGTTGGTGGAGTTGGAGAATAAGAGTTACGGCAATAAAGATAATTTTAATAGAGAATTTCCTACAATTTTCTAGAAATAAAGAAAATCATACCTTAGTAAAATGGAATAAAACACCGAAGATCATGACAATTCTAAATGCTCTTTAAAAAGCTGTTCTCATTTTAATATCATTGAGAATGCATATTTTTTTTCGTTTTCTTGAAAGCAATTTCGCCATACCCATCAATCTTCTCCTCCCAAAAAAAACAAGCTTGACTTGTGAAACTCCCATAGTTAAGCTAGCTTTCATGAATATTCATTTTGCTAGTAATAATTTATATTTAGAAATAATGTAAGAACCTTTTGGGAAGAAAAATTAAAATACAAAACTGCAGGTGTTGTGAATGCACAACTCGCTTTAAGAACTATTAGAAGCTAACATAAAAGCCAAAAGCATATTTACTTGTTTTAAATATCAAGTTAGTTTTAAAACTATGTATGTATCAAATAAGTGAGTAAAAAATTCACCTCACAATTTGGAGTTAATACCTTTTGTTTCATACTCATTTAATGAAATAACCATAATTCTTTTATGATAAGACCTTTTTTTAAATTGCGAATAAAATAAATAAAAGCTACTTTTTAGTTGAAAATTTCAGCATTTTCATACATGTTACCGTATCATTCCTTCCTTAAACAGTTCATGAAATTGATGAAGTACATCTCCACAATTTGTTCTGTGGTTTTTAAAAGAAACCTTGCAACAAGAGAGAATTCTTTATAAAGTTTTCCAAGACATAAATAAGGAACAGGAATACAGGAATATCCCACTGAACGTGCAGTAAAAGTAATGCACCCAAATTTTACGACAATTTTATGAGAAAAAGCTATCAGAATAACAGCAGGAGGTTTAGATTTAGCCTAAGCGAAAATTCCGCAAATTCCAGTTTCCCCTACTTGTTTTTTTACAGGTTATTTACATAAAAGTAACTTGATGTTTCTGACTCAAGCATTTTTATTTTTCTCGGATTTATTAATCGATATTGAAAAATAAATTTCTTATGAAATCACATGAAGGGGGGGGTTTAGATTCTTACAAAATTTACTCCTGATAAAATGGTTTGTTCGTAACTAGTCAAAAAATAAAACACAGTAAAGGGAAATCCAAGCATTTTAAAATGTCAAAACTATTTTAAAAGCAACCATGTTTCTGTTAATAGTAGTTTGATATTATAATTCAATAATATTTGTGTATCTTGAAGTTCTCAATAGAATTAGAGACGGACCCGATAAATTATAGCAAGTTACTTAAACTAAGCATACTGAGATTTATACAACACTTCCTGGAAATAAATGAATGTTAATTGAAATATACGGGATAATACAAGGGAAACTAATTCTCCAAACGAGCATTACTATAATATTAAACCTTTTTTTTTAAAAAAAGAAAGCAAATTACGAGTAACCTTTTACAATAAACTGTGATTTAAAATTTCGGTTCAGACTAATTCCAATTTTATGCAATAAACTTTGTGCGATAAAAATTTCCCCTCTATTCTTAATATTTAAATTTATAATTCGAAATAAAATTTATAATTATTATTATTTAAATGCATGAAATGAAAGAAAATAAAAAATAATTTGTCCATTTGAAAAAAAAAGAATAGTGCAAATAACGCATCAATTATAAAGCGAGTAGGCGTTGAAGAACTCGCTTATGAACTTTCATTTTGACGGATTTACGATTTAAACTCGAGAGGAAAGCACTTTTAACTTGTTGAACAAACATCTTTATTAAGTTAGAGTAAAGAAAGCTCAGTAAAACATTATTTTTTAACTGCTCACTTTTTTAAAAGCGTTTATAATAGTTATATCTGGGTACACACGATGCGAACTGAAATAAAAAAATTGAGTATGTTGCGAAAATACATTTTTTAAAAACATATTCCTGGTTTTGTCAAATAACGTCACAATTTGAAAATCTTTCATTCTTAGCATGGGTGTACATCGAGTTATTTAGAGCTATGATTTCTATTAACACATAGAGGTAACATGATTTTTAAAATTTAGTGGTTCTTATAATGTGAGAAAGCGAGAGAAAAGAAAAAAAGGAGAACGAATGGGAAGAAATAGTAAGACTAAGAAAGAAATAAAAAAAATAGAGATATGAATGGAAATGAGGAGAAAAAAAGAAGAGTTTTATTCAGACTTTCACAATGATTGTGTGTTGCCTTTTAATAATCTTCTTCAATATTGTTATTTCTTTAAAATTCCTTTTGCCCTTGGGGATGGAGCTTAGATATTCCAAGTGGCATTAAAAACCACATTATTTTTTAATTTTAATTTTTTTTTAAATAATTTAATTTCTTATGAGTTTATTTATTTAATTTATTCCGTTTTAATTTTAAACTTAATAATATATTTTAATTGGTATTTTAAAGGATGCAAAAAGTTGGAGAAAGATAATAATTAAGAAGAGTGCTATTTAAGAGTGAGAAAGACAAAAAGAAGAAAGAAAGTAAAAATTGGATGAGAATAAAGATAATGAGGATCATTTGATGCGGTGTAAATTACACATGTTTATAAGTAAAGCTAAATACAAAGTACCCCAATGGATAGCAGTGTAGATAATAATTTTAAAAATAGTTTTTTCTTACTCGACCTTAATGAATGCAGTTTATAGTCACATGAATAACGTGTGTGATATGACCCAACTCCCCTACCAAACATTTGATCAAAGCAAAAAAGGAGTTTCAAGCATGCAAAAAAAAAGTGATCCAATTTAACAATTCTCCGGGTCGTGAAAACTTCCGTCGCCAGAGAAAGTTTAATAGAGAAAATAGACAATCGTAAAGTTGCGTCGTAAACGCCCCGTTGAGAAAAAATACGCGTCACTTGTCCCGATTTGAGAGTAAAAAAAGCATTGTTTGTCATCAGATGTTTCGGGAGCTTGCGTAAAAGCCGCAACATCGTAAAGTTGTTATTTTTGTGGGTGGATTTCTTGTGAAATGCCCTTTGAATGCCCAAACATCCGTCTTTTGCCTTAAGAGGCGACAAAAGGATTTGTTGTTTCACTTGACCCGTGACATTTAGATAAATGAAACATATTTGGATATTATTTTGCAAAATGATCACCTGTTTCTTTTATCTGGAAATAAGCAAATTTTAAGAAGGTAGATAATAATTGCTGTGGTAAAAATCAAAGCGATTAATATGACTTAGCATTTTAAATATAATTTTCATATCAATCTGTCAAAATGCTATTCTTGTGCCCCCTTAATCAGTTCAGTAAACAACTATATCAGCCCTGTCAGGTTTAGTCGAATACTCTGTTATCACGAAACACTGCATTTTACCCTGTCTAGCTAGGTAATGAAAAGAAAAGAAAACTGATAAAGGATTCAAAGTTTCGTAAATTTCTTAAATTATGTCTTCAAAATATATGGTTTGTTTTATGATAGTTTTGAATGAAGATTGCTAACTATATTAACAATAAATATAATTTATAACATTATCATCGAGATTCTAAGACTCACCCATTTCGTGTGACACTAAACTCTACCATAAATTTATTTTCCAACCATTCGACTTTCTAATAAGCTATAAAATATGGTTTTAAAACTGAATGAGAAATCTTAAGTATACCTTAAACTATTTAATAACAAATTAGTTATCTAAAACAAGTGAGCTTAAAATGGCTATCTATCTAAATTAGTACCTTATCATTCAACGAGTGGACACTCTGCTTGCTAAGCAGAGTGAGTGGGCAAAGAAACACACAACTAAAAATATTTCCAAACCATATACAGCATTTAAATAAGCTACCATCTCTCATTACAATCTTCAAGCACATCTTCGACTTCTAATTAACCAAAATCAAGTGTTGAAAGACTCAGAGCGTAGGAGTTAAAAAGCATTTCCACCTCTCCCGAATAATACTAAAATGGTCTCGTTAATAAAATTCTCACACTGCCACTATCACAACTCTGGTGATTCGAAACTCATCTCACGAAATAATGATCACCAGTGTCCGGTGATTTATGCTCAACATCTCATAATGTGCGTGCGATTTCACACAAATTGACCAGTTTGATGGATTTTTCGTTGGAATGTGTCTCTTGGCCAACGATAAGGACGAATAATATTTAAGATAGGTATAGTTTTTAAGTCTAAATTTGGTATTTGTTTACGCATTAGAAAATCCTTCTAGTCTTACTTTTCATCTCACGTGGGTTTGAAAAAATAAAGCAATTTTATTGTAGTATTAAATTAGGCATATGGGTAAGGTTTAAAGAAATGGAAAAGTAAAGTGGACATCCGATAAGCATTTAAATGATTTCGCTTTTCACTAATAGAAAGTATGAAACTTTAAAAAAACTCTGGACTCTGAGAAAACTTTGCTCTAATAAAATACGTTTGCTAAAATTCGAAATGCTTTGAAAATGTGTACTACAATATGTGTGAACTAACAGGATTATAACTTTTTAGTGTCCATTACTGTGATCTTCACATTATGAATATAACTTTACATCCAAACTAAAATTTTGAATTTTGAATTTAGTTTAATTCATAATTAAAAATTTAAGGTATGGTCTAGTGTGAAAGGTTCAAATAATTAAAAACGTTTGTGAAAAATCTTCAAGAAATGACTATATTAAATTCATAGTAATAAGTAAGGATTAAAATTAATTAATAGGATTTAGACTTAGAGTATAATCTAAAGGTACCCAAGCAGTAAGTTAATGAAAAATCCCCTATTTTCAGGCAAGGCAAGGTTCATTTTGTTCCAGGGCTAAAAAAAATAAGAGCATGTAATTGATTAGGGAACCAACTTGCACAGGTGCGCAACTAGTAAATCATTTCACTAACAAGGCGACATTTACAGTTGTAGTGCTTTAAAATGCTACATTCCGTTTGAACGCGCGGAGGGGAGATTGAATCTATCCTTGTCTTAACTGAGCGTTTGAAACATCGTATGCGCGTCTGGTGAGATGAGAAGATGAAGATGTGACAGTTCTGAGAAGATTTTAGTTTTAGTCAATTAAAGAATGGAAAGATGTGTTTCCTGTTAATGATTATCAAGATTTGATTTCATACTTTGGTGACAAAACATAGTTTTTAGCTTGTTTAGACTTTAACCTTTGATAGATATCAAAATCATTGGCGTCGCGTCGTCCGCAACTGAATATTGGGGGAGTAGCCCAGGTATTCGGGATTCCTCTCCAGAAGGATTTCCTCCAACCTTGATTTATTTCCAACTACCCAATGTTCAACTTCGTTCAACCCTACTCAATTATTTAAAGGTTCTGAATCATTTAATTAACATTTGTTCAAAGTTTTTGTTAATTGTGTGTAACTTTATACTTTATGGGGTCTGGGGTCCTCCCCCAGAAAGTTTGTAGAAATTTGACTTTTAAAAACAGTTTTACCATCATTTTCGGTGTTCTAGGGGTAACTATTTTCCAAACATTGTAATTAGCTACTCTTTAACTTGTGCTATTGCTGAAAAAAGTATTCGGGCCACTCGCCTTTTGTACGGTTTAAAACTAAATAGTTCAGGGGAATATTTTGGGGACAGCATCCTCTCCAATCTTAACACTAGCTTTAACCTATTTTAAATTATATAGAGTTTAATATAAGGGCGGTAATATATGGGGAACTGTTCCCCTCTCCCCCCATATACCCCTCTTACATTTGGGCACCATTGGAAAATTGGCTTTTGGAAAAAATGATTCATTAAAGCTTTTTTAGCCTCTCTTTATAGGGGGTTATTTTATTAATGAAAGTAATATTTAATTGGGGGGTGTTTAATTTTCTAATTTGTTAACTACATTTTTAAAAATTTAGGAAAATATTTTTTGTTTGATTTTCTCGAAACTGCCATAGAAAAGTGTAGTTTGAGTGAAGCAGAGAGAAAATTGGATTTATATATAATAAAATTAATATGATATTAATCATGAGCTATAAGTAAGAAATTATATTTTAATATAATGCATATACTGTAATTTGTACTAGAAGTGTAACCTTCCAGTCCACTACGCACGCGCGTTCTCAGTAAAGTAAAATTGTTAGAGTAGAGAAAAATTTTAATAATGCATTATTAAAACTTAAAACAAATAAAAAATTTAATTATTTAAAACAATTAACAGAAAATTACTACTAATTTTTTTTCATTTATCGAGATAATAAGTGTTTAAAGTTTTACTTGATGATGCAGAAAAAATTTACGATGTAGTATCGTTTTCAGCGGAAGATCCTTTTACATTTTCACTCGAACAATATGACATATAAATCAGAAACCTTTGGTTCGCTAACAATCAAATTTCAACACATTGTTTCGAAATAAGTTTAATTAGAAAGAAGTGTCGAAATAACTCTCTTTAAGCAGTGTTGCAAAGAAGTAATTTGAAAATTTTTAACGTAATATTAAAAACTGTCATTTACTTTGCAGAGGATGATTGCATTTGCATTAGAGTTTTTAATTCTTTTATTTAGAATACAGGGCTGCAGCCAAACTTAATTTATAGTTTTGAAAACAGCCATGGGTTAAATGAAGATATTATCAGCTTTAATGATGTTTGTTCCGGATCTGTAGTTGACAAATAATTATGCTGAAGATCATTCCTCAAGGATAATACCCTTTATGTCTTTGAATAAATTTTAACTAATTCAAAAATTATGGTTATTCCTCTTCAGAGAATTGAGAACTGTAAAATGGATTCAGTAAGCTTGTTTTAACATGTATCCTTGACATGGAATCTGATTTTCTCAAGCAAAGAAATTCTACATTCTTTGGGTTTTTAGAATCCTAAAATACATGATCTTAAGTTACATTAATCTTAAGATGCGTAAACCCTAATTAACTGATACTATAAAAATAAATATTTAGAAATTGTTAACTAAAATTAATTAAAAAATTGAAAAATTTTTTGGAAGCTATATCTAACGCCATTAGTGTGAGGTTTTTTACACAACTAGGGAATAACGTTAACAAATTTCCTTAAAAAAACTTCTATACTTCACACAATAGTATATGTTACTATTTTTTCAAGTCTTACTTTAATATTTGTTAAAAGCAATTTCTAAAACTCCATCACAAAAATGATACTTCTTTTCAGTTTTTCATTTTTGTGTTTTCAAAGTGAAAAACAATCAAATGAATAATAAGGATGACTTTCTTAATTTGTCTTTGAAAAGTAGACTGCAATCGTGTAATTAGCCGCTATGCTATGCATACAGTTATTTCGTGGCCTTCTCTTTCAAATATAATATTTTGGTAATATGGATACGTCGACTCCGCTTAATGTTATCGCAATTGTCCAAGATTAAACTAATAACATTATCCGATTGATAACAATAAGCGACTTCATATCAAAAAGCAGCAAACAGTGTAACTAGATTGTCTGGTTTAAAATTAAAATTATACAAGCGTTATTAATGTATTTAAAACAATTGTACTTGGCAACTTCAAATTTTCATGGGAAAATATAATAGTCCAATTAATAAAAAATAAAATACTAGAATAATAAAATATAATAATATAAAGAATAGAATATAATAAAATATAATAATATAAGGAATAGAATATAATAAAATATAATAATATAAGGAATAGAATATAATAAAATATAATAATATAAAGAATAGAATAATAAAATAATATTCAATAAAGAATAAAACCCTTTAAATTAATCTGAATTCCAGTAAACAAGGGGAAATCAAAATAACTTATCAGAAGAAACATCTGCAAGGCGCCGATGGTGATATCCTTTCACCAATCACAAGCATGGATTTAGGACTCCCCCACTTTAACTGTTTTCTTTCAATATTCCGAGAATCGAATGCTTTATTTTTCTTACAATCAAAGCAAAGAAAAGAACCATAACGGTGCAACTGTGAACTCGAACTGAGTTCCATAAAAAGAAACTGACCTTCAAAACAAAACTAGAAAGCGACTGTTTTTAAGGGGATAAAGACAAATATTAATAACATTAAGCGGCGTGTTGATCACATTAAACGATGCATTTTACACTAAATTCAATAGGAATGATCGGGACCTGTTGATTTCGATAACATTATCCGATTGATAACATTAACCGTGATAACATTAAGCGGACTCGACTGTATTAAAAAACTTTCATCACATTTAGTGCTTGCATTATATCCCTTTAAGTAAAAAATAGAACTATTTCTATATATTCCCACGCACCCACAGAACAAACGTTCAACATTCGGCCAATTTTCGTCATGTATGGCCAAATTTCGTTTACTTCTCGTAAAAGTTATGCAAACTTGGCATATTTGGTATGAGCAGTGCTACTAGGGTTTTTTCCATCAAAAAATTAATATAAAGAATTTGATGACGAGAGAATGATGAAAGCGAATTTTAAGAATATTATTTCGCATTGAAGATAAAAACTTTCTCCACAAAAATCATCTCCGCTCCCCATTTTTCATTTTTTATTTGCTTCCACCATGTATTACTCATAGGGGGTATCGCTCATTTTAAAACTAATTTAAACTTCACTATCATAAAAAGTGCTGTTGAACACAAAGCATCTGAAATAGCCCTACTTGACAACGTTCTCATGGAATCGGATTGATTCGTCACCGTACGGCCATATATTTTGCTACACAGGAGATAATTAGACTAGGATGAGGATCCGAGTCGGGATGCTATATTAGCTATTCAAAAATAACTAGCGACCCCAATTCGCACAATTTGGTGAATTTTGAACCGACCTTCGGACTGTCCTGTCCACTCTGTCTTCTCGTCCATCGCTCTGCTCAATCAAGTTTTATTTCGGCTCCGTTGACCTCCTTTGGCTTTGATGCAGACTTTGTACGCGGCGTGAAATATATCACTCTTCTTTTTCCTCACATTGCGCTCAATAACTCACACGTGACAATGCTCCCGTGGAAATGAAAGATGTCAAATAATTTCAAATTCGAGGGTTTTGTTCATTGAGTGCGGGGAATTGGGATGTAACAAGTGTAAAGCAATCGGTCACACGTTGCTAAGGAGATGCCAGAAATAGGAAAGCATCCCGCTCTTCTTCTAGATTTTTCTCTGGGATACACCTTTTAAATAGTGATATCTTTCTTTCTAAAAATCTACAAAAATTTTAAATAATTTCATCTTAAATTAATGAGATAAGAACTATTTAGACATGTTGTTGTTGTGTGCCACTTGGAATACCCAAGCTCCATAAGGATTCAAGGCGAAGGGGGTGCGGCTCCTGAGAAACTGAGGCCCATTAATGGCAGGAGTCCGACTTCTGCCTCATGATAGATGCTGCCACTATCTATCGCCACCTCCACAATTTTGCCATGTATCTGAATGGGAGGGAAATAGTCTCCAGACACCTGGTAAACTGCGCCATGACCGACCACAGGACTTTCGGACCCACAGATTTAACGAGCATCTACTCCACATATACTTGGCGGGTCTTTAGCGGTGTCGAGAATCGAACCCGGGCCGATGCCTTAACCCCTTGGCTCCCCACGGCCACTATTTAGGCATAATTCATTAAAATAACGTTCACCTTTTCTTTGTGGGACTAAGAAAATCCTTAAATTAACAATTTATTGTGAATGATGATTCCTTCATATTTATTTCACTGTGACAAAGACCTATTTTAGCCTATTTTATAATTCTTAAAAAGTTTCTTTTGGAATGAATAAGACTATATTTTAGGGTGTTTAAACCTTTTCAAATATAAATACATTTGCTATTGTTTGACCCTGTTTCCCAAAGTAATTAATAAACTGTTTCACTAATTACTTGTTGATGCATAATCAAAAATATGTATATCTTAGTTTACCAAGTTAAGAAAATTCATTTTAATAAAACTATTGAAAAATGACCGTTGCGTTTTGGATGTTCTCTAATGATATACTACTAGGGAGATGAATTCATTACATTTTGTAAAAAATCTGAACAAAAAAAGGTGCTTGTGTGACCCTTCGATTCACTAACTATTTTACCCTTAATCTTTATTTTTAAATAAACCGCCCAAAAAGAATTAATTTTCTTTTCAGACCTCATAAGGCGTTGCTTCCAAACTGATAATACGTTTGAATAAACGGTTTTTAGTCAAACAATATAATACAAGCCTTGCGATCACCTGTCTAGAAAAACGACTGTATGGAATATTAATTAAGATCCAGGAAGAAACGGTTAACAGGTTTTAAGGGAGTGATTTTTTGTGTCCTCACCAAGGTCAATGTTAAGAACATCCCAACCCGAAAGGAAATCTGCTCCTCTTCTTTTATGTGAGATACCCAAGCAATCATTCATCTGTCCCAGATGTTTTAGGAATGCTGCGGACATGCGTAGCTGGGTAAAGAGAAAGTGTCAGATAGGAAATTATATCTAATTTAAATAACACTATACACAATTCAATACTAAAGAAACTCAGCACCAGGCATTCCAGTGGCCAATTTATAAGAAAGATTGAGTTAGGGAGTCTAGAATTGCACTGCAGATCATGAGCTTTTTTTCTCTCTCTCTCTCTCTCTCTCTCTCTCTCTCTCTCTCTCTCTCTCTCTCTCTCTCTCTCTCTGCAGGTGCACTATATAAGTATATTCACTCCATTTGTGTTTTTTTAATTAGAGTAACTGGATAATGTTTAATTAAAAAAGGGACCAATTAAAGAACGTCTTAAAATGACAATCTTAATGCTGCATGATACTATTGAGAATGAAAGTGTTTTCAAATCATACATGCACGCGGAGCCTTGCATTATATCATTTAAGGCTAAACTTTCCTTTTTTCCCTTATAAAGTCCCACCAAAAATTAAAAGGTGAAAGTTCACTTTTCAACATTACTTACACCAAATAAGTCACCATGCTTCAAAATGTGTATTAAGAGAATTTATCTTGAAATATATGAGTTTTCTTGACGAATAATTTCTAACAATTTAATGATTAAAATATTAATAAAGCTTTTAAAATACTGTTGAAAGGTTTAATGCGTTAGGACAAAAAAAGAACATATTATGAACGATACAAAATTTTTATAAAATACTTAACATTAACTAACCAAAAAGAAATAGCAATATGCATGTATTCTAATAATGCAGGGGTCCTCATTCCTCCTTTCGTAAATCAACCCATGAATTGAAGAGATTTATTCAGAGACTATTTTATCGACATATAAGCACGCACTCAACACCCACGAAGTATAACATTTCAGTAAATTAGTTGTTTTGCGGTTCCACAGAAAAAAAAATTATGAAAATAATAATTGGTCCATACGCACCGAAGAATGGTTTTCACAATTCACACAACTAAAGAATTTCAAGGTCCTTCCTTGTTTATTTTGTTCTCGATGCTAATGGAGAATCTCGTGGGCCAACATGGTCTTCTATTCTAAGGTGCGGCTCTATTGCGATCGCTGATCATAATAATTCCACCTCTTGATACCCGTAATTACAATGCAATATCCTGAAGGTGTGCAAAATTGCCGCTGTTACAAGCTCGCGCTGAGAACGGCCCTAACTGAATATTCTATAGCAAAATAATCAGGTAATTTGGAGGAAGGAAAGCAGTCACACACGTGAAGTGTTAGAATTATTGCTGGTGTTAATGGAGTTTAATTGTATAAATGCGGATACAGGCATCAAAGATATTGTTGAGGGTATAGATATTGTTTCAAGGGTTACCTCTCGTCGTAACGCGTAATTTAAGTTTTTATCCATGTTATGGGTGCACTGTTGGAATTCTGTGGGTGGAACGAGATAGGTAAAAGTATTGCGAAACAGGTTATTCTTTAGGAGCTTTTAAATTTTCCCGATCATCCAGTGATAGATTTATTTTAGTATCGTATAATGAATAGTTCTTTTAAGAAACTAATCGGTAACATTTGAAAACAACAGATTGATATTGAATATTAATTTATTCTGTGAAAAAAATAAAGGATTGTTAATGGAATAAAAAGTATTTTAAAAATTAAAATGTCTGTAGAACTTTTTAAAAATCTTACTACTTTAGGTCTAAGGTGTCTTAGCCATAGTGGGTAAATTTATACTTATAAAATATCTACAAAAAGAAGGCACTATATTTTTATACCCTTTAAAAAAGTTAAAAAAAGTAAACAAATAAGCTTTGTCCCTTTTATCAGTATTTTCTAATCTTAATTGACTAATGTCTATTTATTACACGATGCTTGTCGAAACGTAGTTTTACTGGAGCAAAATATGTTTGTGTTTAAAAAGTTTATTTCCATTTCAACTGTGTAATATATGGAATGCAATTAAAGGTCAGTAATTTAAATTTTAATCTCTCTATTCTAAAAAAAAGTTTTTGGTGAACGGTTTCCAGAGAAAGGATTTTTAATTACTGAACCGAATGACACGTATAAGGTATCAAAATGTTCAGATTCTTTCCGGATTTCCGAGTAGGCCCTTCGATTTTTAAAAAAAATTCTCAATTTTAAAATATTTCCATTTTTTTAGATTTCGGATAAGGTCGCAGTTACAAAGCAAGAAACTATGAATTTTAAAACAATTGAAAACATATAACACTGTTTTTTATTATTCAAATAGATTAAATAATCATCTTTCTATTTATAACACGATTTTAAAAATATATTTTGAGTTATTTTTAACAATATTTATAATTTTGTTGTTGTTCAAACGGTTTTAATTATATTTAAAAATAATGTATAATTAATTTATATCTTATTTTTAAATAATAAATTGATATTTTTATATTTATATTTGTCATAGTGGCAACGTGACAACCTAATCATTACTATTTTTACAATAAAATATAAACTCGCTTTCGGAAATTTTGAACTTTTGCATTTATTTTTCACAATAATTATTTTTTTTATATCTTTTTGCAGGTATGTTTTTAAGGTAGTAAAATGTAACTTTTTATTTCATAATGCCAAAACGCAAAAAAACTAGATAACACGGGTGAATATTTTAGAAATAAAGATAAAAATCGAAAATGTTAAAAGTCTCTAGACTCTAGACATTCGTGTCATTGCTATGAAACTGATACAACTTCGACGTTTGTTTGTTCTAATAATGAAGATAAAATTCTAAATTTTTGCGATGTTTACGATAATAACTAAATTTTTCACAGCCAATCGATAAAAATCGTTACAAATTTTAAGAAAGTTAAATTTATTCCTGAGATGTCTCAGTGCTTCTTAATGAATCTGTGAAAAAACATTACCTTGATGGGGAAATAGTAAAAGAATGTTTACATTGCTCTGCTGTTAATTTTATTGGAATTATAGGGCGATTCGCCAATTTATGTTACCATAGAGGAACTTTTAATATTCCGCCACTGAATAAATATCCGTCATTTTTGAAACAATACCCCGGAGAAATACAACCCCTGCTTTAAGAATGTTTTATAAAGTGAGTAAGTGCAGTGATCTGGGTTTTGTGAGGATTGCGATAATTTCTGCGCAAGCAGTAACGGGGGTTGGCGAGCGATAGCGAGCAGGGGGCGGTAGCCCCCTAGTATCTAAAAAATTCATTAGTTTTGTGGTACTTTTCATATAATACATATTATATGAATAATATATTTCATTTCAGATTTATATATTATGCTTAAAAATAATAAAAACCAATTCAATGTAAAATTTAAAGTATTGTAAGTTTAAAATTATTCTGGTATAAAAGATATGGAATGAAGCGCAAGTAGAACTTTCCAGATATCAAACAAATGATAATTTTATACGAATTTTCGTAAAAGCTCTAAATTAATACGCCATTTCTTAGCCCACAAAAACGCTTCGAAGGGAATTTTCAATATAAGTGCTATAAAAAGGAAACCATCCACTTTTTCAACCATTAAGGTGCCTGCCTACCTAAAAATGCCGTTTCGGACCAAAAATTCAAAAAAAATATATTATTTATTTCAAAAAACACATCTTTAGCTTTCCAAATCTGTTTAAATTTTGTCTCTATCTTTCCTAGAACCAAAGTTACAGAAATTTTACTTAAAACTAAAAGGGCATTTTATTAAAGGAGAAAGTAAAGAAATTCGCGTTTTTCTCAGAATCACATTTTTGCTACTTTCTTTCTCCGCAAAACTACATAACTCAAAATATTATAAGTGAATTTCTATAAAACTTGGGCATAATATGGTTTAGGAGCCCTACTATTTTTTTGGCTGTGGGTGTAATATTTTTTATTTTATGAATAGTATAACTTCCATAATAACTTCAAACTTTACTGAACTTTGGTGTTTTTAAAAATTTTTAATGTTTAGTGCTATAACTTTTGATATTAAAATAATTTAGACATAAAAATAGTAGGTCTCCTCCTAAAATATGTTTTTAAGAGGATAATAAAGTTTACAAAACAAAAATATCTTCATATAAATTTGAGTTATGATGTTTTGCGGAAAGGCTGTTTGTTGTGATTTTTATGCATAAATTCTTCAATAATAAGAAAATTTAAATTAATATTTAATTATTTTTTATATTATTCATAGTTTTTAGACGCATTTAATTGTATAAATCACAAATTAGTTCAACATTTTAATTATTTAAAAAAAAGCCTCCATAGGTAGGCAACCACCTTAAACGATGTGCGCTTAACAAAAAGATTTCAACGTGGGCAAGAGCTTAACTGTTCTATCCTTACCCATAGAGCCACTTAGCATACACAACGGAAAATATACAAATACCACTGATGTTAATTGAAGCTCCTCCTATGGAAATCTTCCTTAATTCACCAGAAGCTCGCTTCACCAATCTTCAAAAATTACACCATCACTTAAAAATGCCCGCCTGGCTTTTCTGATAGGAGTTGAATGTCGCATTTTTCTTCCCCAAGTCCCTTCGGATTAGAGGTCAGATATATTTCAATTAGGAGAGGGTCATTATCCAATTACGATCCGGCGAAAGAGCCCAAGATTAGAAAAGAGTAGGTTCTGTTATTTTGGGAAGTCTCTTGTAATTGCGGAAGCGAGTTCCTAATAGTGAACAAAATGGCGTGTATAAAAGCACTTAAAATGATTTAACGATGCGTCCTCTTGTGCTCGGTTCCATACCGCTTCAACACGGGAGAAGGGTGAAAGAATTAGCGACCGCATACTGGGAGCGTTGTTTAAGGAGATCCTTGGTACTGCATGGAGACACCTATCCTATAGTTAATGCCAGCCTCTGTGGAGGACATTTCCCTGTTCTTATCTTGGTCTCTCAGAAATACGGAAATAGATATCTTGGAGAGAGCTTTGGAGAGGAATGTCGGACCCTTTTTGGAAGTTGGGGATTTTTTATGTGGATTGAACTAAAGTTTAATGAGTTTGAAGGGTTTGGGGGTTGAAATCAAATTTTAAGTACATTCAACCGATGCCGTTTGTATTGAAAGGTCTATCTATAAAATAAAACTAGTTAACTAAGCATAGCTAAATATTTATTTTTGGAGAGGGAATTTCCTTCTTAAAGTTTTTTACGCATTGCTTTCATAATAAAGAGGCAAACTGATAACAGCTCTGATAGAGAGGCTAAATATGGTTAGCAGTATCAGATAAAATGAACTATATGATAACAATAACAATATGGAAAAATCTTTCCGGTGGGTTATAAAGGGAGAAATTTACCGAAATATTCCCCCTTACCTCATTTACTCTAAAAAATTTTACCGAATCGCAACAACTTCCAACCAAAATTTTTCATTTATGCATAATTTATTTATGGTGTAAATAATTCACAATGCGTTCCTTACTTCTAACGCACAAATCCTTTGGGAAATTTTGCATCAAAACAAAAAAGTAAAATATGATCTATCATTTTTTATTGAAAAACTCTTTAGATAGAAACCTCAAAATAAAAATTTCTTAATTAAAAGAGTTTTAATGTAATTTATTTGAGAGAGAGAGAGAGAGAGAGAGAGAGAGAGAGAGAGAGAGAGAGAGAGAGAGAAGCACACTGTAAAAAGTAATCCTGCAAAAAAACAGAAAATTTCTGGCAGCAAAAGTTGCCAGAAAAGTTTTGTAGGCCGAAAAATCCTGTAAACAGAAAAAAGCTGTTACCTAACTTTCTGTCAAGTGAGCTACAGATTTTTCTGTCGCCTCTCAGTAATTTTCTGCTAACAGAATGCTAAGCACGCACGCTACCACTGCACCAACGAAGATTCAGTATAATGTTGCCAACAGCTGTATTGGTTTTCGATGCAGTAAGTTTCTGTTTAAGTACAGATGAGCTAAAAAACTAGAAAAAAGCTGTTTTTTTTACATAAAATAAATAGAAGTGCAGTGGGAATGTTACATGACAGAATATCTCTGTAAACATAAAGTCATTGTTATTGAAAATTTCTGTTTTTCTACAGTTTTTTTACAGTGCACACAATAATTACTTTAATCTAGAACGGGGTTATATGTTTAACCTTTTACTTTGAAGTTTATTGGAAAAAATTATGCTATACAGGGAAGCTAAATTATAGGTACCTTGTCAGTGCATAACCGCATAACCAAAAGACTGAAAACCAAAGGATGTGCTTTGATTAGTAGTACTTAAATAAAAAAGGGGAAAAACATTTACATGGAATTCCTTAAATATATTTAGACAAGTCAGGATCCTTTTGGTCCCCAAATGTTATAAAAATTCACCGTAATCTTTACGATCCTTTGTGAGATGACACTCAATACCTAAAAACATAAAAATATTCCTTTGGAATTGGTTGTAGGTGACATATAATTTATTAATAAAATTTTTGGAGTCCAAAAATTTACCTTCACTTATTACCATCATTGGACATACCAAGAGTATATAATACCCTCATACTAAAGTCTCTACTGAAATTAGTAGTCTTCAATATATATTATCTCTTAAATTTTTTTAATCCATAATGTGAAATAAACACGAAATAATAAATTAATGGTAGAAAGTTACTTGAGTATTGAATTATAGGGCACCTTTTGAGCTTTTAGGATATCAACCAGCATGGAAAAAACCAAGAAATTACACGGTGCCGGCATACCGTGGGAAAACAGAAGCAGGTATCACTGTCCTGACAAGTCAGTGGGTGTCTTTTATTAATGTCCCTCGGCGTCTTAATAGGCGACAATGGTTCGGGCTCGTGTTTGTTTGTTGTGGTCCCAGAAATAAATGATGCCGCTAACAGACGACCTGGCGCGTGGAAAAAACACGGAAAGAGGGTATTTCAAAAGAATGACCTTCACGTGCCGTTGCCGAATACCCAAAACAAAGAGTGATCGTGAAAGTGCGGATAATGACTTACATATGTGATACGTGCATTTTATTATTCGCGAAAAGCTGAGCAACCGAATTTTTTCGGCTTTATAAGCCGCACACTATCCAAGGAGTCGCCGAAGACCTGTGACGGCATAGGATGATACGTCGGGCGAGCTCAAAGCGTACCTACATAGAGAAGTAGTTCCCTAAGTCGGTGCCGATGGATTTTGGGGAGCCATGTAGAGATGTTAGATTGCCGCGAGAAACTTAGGATAGGATATAACGGATTTTTAGAATATTTGAACAATTATCCCCCAGGTTAAGGAATGATAACTATAAGTTATATCTTATAACTTTTTAAGCTTCCTATCTGAACAAAACTAGATTTTCATAAATATTTCAATAGAGCGAAAAGGAGAAATTGAGAATAAATAGCATTCACACACAATTTAATATTTATAATTTAACCCTCTAAGTTCCTGCACCAATCCTTATTCCACGATACAAAGACTAGAAAGGTCCACGCTTGTTTTATAGCTCAGTGTATAAAATTTTGAGGATATGTAAAAGGCTTCTATCTATACTTAGTATTTCATCTTTAATCAGTTCAAACAACGAAACTATCTGTCTTAAAATCTTGTGCAGCCTATAGAGAACTGATATTTGCTGGTATTTTCCAATCCAAACCAATTTATTTATAGAAAAAGTAGGAATTTTTATCCTTAGTCATTGGTTCCCAACTTGTTGAGGTCCGTGGACCATTTAACCTAAAATTGAAATCTTTTACGAACCACCATTTCCCCTTTATAACATATAAATCCTTCAACCTCATAAAATTACAGTATGTAAGTTTATTTTCCCTCAATAACATCGAAATTTGCAATTTTCTGAAAATAATTAAGAACAATTCAATTTTACATCTACTAAAACGAAAGGAAATTTTGGCTTTAAAGCGTCTGGACCTCCAACGTCCAACAATGTCCCCGTGTTTTATCCTGACAATCCTTGATTGCCAATTTGATTGATATAGTAGCAAAAACTGTTAACAATTTAGTGGAATCTGTTATCCCCACAAATAAAGCACCGAACAGCAGGAAAAATATGGATGTCGGGTGAAAAAAATTATGTTCTCGTTATAAGATAATATTTTTTCTTTAGATATGCCTTTTTAATAACACTATATCTACTGTCATTGCATTAGCATCATGAAAATTCTTATAAATACAAATAGTTCAATTATAATCATCGAAAGTTTTAGTATTTTTTTATCCGAGGGTTTTAAATTCACCCAACAGTAACGAAACTGTACATATGGCAAGAGAAAACATCCCTCAATCCTAATACCCTGTGTTTTTTGCGTTTGCTTCATTTATTTTGTAATAGGGATGGTCTAAAGTTCGAATTTGCTTCTTCGATCGAAAATAATTAAGGCGTTAATGGGTTAAGTGACCCTGGAGAATCCATTGAGATGAGAGACTTACAGCGTTCCTAGCAGCAAAATTAAGAAGTTAAAAAATTAATTTAAAAACTAAAGGAGGTAAAGCAAAAACCTCAGGGAGAGTATTGTTGCCAACGTCAAGAATAACTCACTGTAAAAAATTTGATCAAAATATCTTGAATATTCGCTGAGATATTAGCATGTAAAAATAGCACTTTTTCAGGGGTCAAAAAATAAAAAGTTCACATATTTGCAAATTTTTTAAATTTTTTGATAAAATTTTGTGTTCTTTCACTAAAAAAACACAAAACTACACAATAACACTGAAAAATGAAGTCGAGCGCCGCCTCCCATCGAAAACCATGAAAATCGGCCCCGGCGTGAACGTGTTAAATATAATTATATATTTGATCCTATGCACTTTTGTATTAGTTTGAACATGTGTATAAGAACACTTATTTAGGTATTAAACTTATAAATTAAATATATACTTAATTTTTACTGCAGTACATTGATTTTTGAAGAGAATAATATTGTATTACTATTTAATATCATTGTTGCTGTTTGACTTATTTTTCTACAAATTGAGCCTTGCAGCATTTGTTTAAAAATTAATAATTTTGATTAACAGCAAGGGTATCTTATATCAGAAAAGCTCAGCAAGCAAATTCTTTCCATTATTACCATTAAGCTACAGCACGTATAGTTTTTTAATCTGGAAAACTCAAAAATATAGAGGAGAGGAGGGTATTATGGAATAGTCAGGTAATATGGGAGAGTCATCTGAGTTTCTGCTCCTCCTCGTGTTGCCATCACGTGGCAATGCTACCAAAGTCTTAAGAAATCCCCCTTGATGCAGTGCGCAAAGAGTTTAGCTTCTTGTTGTTGTCTGATCAGTCGCAGCAAAGCAAAGTGTGTTTTAGGATTTTCGAAAGTTTTTGACGATAAATGTTCAAACCTTTTAACCTACCAGTAACTATGAGACTTTGATTTTGTTGTTAAGCATAATGTACCCTAAAAGATCAGTAGTTTCTTATACTGCAGTCGTTTTTTAGCAATTTATGTTTTATCGGTCAGTAAAAAGGTTCATTGTACAAGATGGCCTGTCGGGTATTATGGAACATACCATAAGCAAAGGGTCAGAAAAAGACGATTATGTTTGTGACAATTGTAAATAGACTCATTAACAAAACTATTTGAAAGTAAATTGTTAAATATATTTTTATAGTTAAGAATAACTATTTTCTCTAAGGTCTAATTAGTTTTCAATAGCTGTAAATTCAACTGTTCCATATTACCCTCCATAAGTAACTTTTTCTTAAAGTACATTTTTTGAATAAAAAAATAAATGCTGATTTATTTGACCATTGGCCCTTCATTGTCATTAGTTATAGTATGTACTTAAAATGATTCGGCGGATTTTTATTAAAAACCAAGAGTTATTCTTAAATATATAAAGGGTGTTACATAATACCTTCCTCTCCTCTACGTATGATAAAACTGAAAAATAAATAATGTTTCTTACACTATTTACTATTGGTATAAATATTAGATTTTCGACTTATTTCTGCACTAAACATCGGTGATACCGACAGCGACACAATCAAAATACTCATCAGGAGTGTAAAAAATGTGAGACAACTAAAAACTAATACTTTTAGTTCACTCATATGAGTTATTACGGGCTATACTAAACTTTGTGTCTTTGTTTTGAAACCTTGCTTCTGGTAATTCTGGTTTTGTTTCTTTAATTTAAGATAGGAATGCCAATTTAACCTAAATCTATTTTTAACACTAAAATTATATTATCATTTTACTGTGTGCAACGTTTTTAATATGAAAAATATTGCTAAAATATACTTCGCTAACTTTGTATATTTTAACTAAAAATAATATTATCCTTCTATTCTTATCTCTAAAAATTTAGGAACATATTATATTAATATGTAATTTTTGGATAATTTCTCTGAATTATAAATCTTACCCATATTTACAACACGCTATTCCTCTGAAACTTAAAGCCTTTGTTTACTAAAATGCTCTTTCTTTATGCAGTAGGTAAATATGTATTTACCATTGAAGTTTACATAACATTTTTAAATCGTTTAGATTTTAATTAAAAACTAACTTTTATACTATTTTAAAATTTAATATAAATAATTAACATCAATTATAAAAACCCAACGTATAGGTACATACTAAAATTTTTAAGAACGCATAAAGTAAAATCAGTTAGTTTAAAAATAAAAAATAGATTCCTAAAAAATAACAAAAACAATGGAAAAACGTTTAATACTGTTTGCATAGCTTAATTAAAATGAAAATGTCACAAAAATTAATAAACCATATTGATAGAATAATTTGTTTGATTTAACAAATCCAACATATTTTCTGAAAACCATAACTTAAGTTTAGGAAGTATTAAACTGTATTCATTATTTCTATTTTCTTTTCTTTATTATTTATTTACGATTATAAACAAGCACTAGCCTATAACAATATAATTTTGTTTTATTGTTCTGTTTTCAATCAAACGTACTCATTTCATTCACTTTTCAAGAAATTTTTATGCAGATTGAGTATACTAGTTGATAAATCTATCTCATCATAAGTAACTCTTTTTGGGCCTGAAAGCTTGAACTTAAATTACGCTATGTAAACTGACAAAATTTTCGACTCTTTCACACATTAACCTGTGAGAGAAATTAATTTAGAATATGATATTTCTTTTTTAATTATTTTCTTAAACAAAATTCATGTACATGAAAGTGAGAGTAATAAGAAAAGTAACATTAACATTCATTAAAAAGGAATACAAATAAAAGCGAAGTTTATGAATGCAATTTTAAGTATGAATTTTAAACAGCTTGAGAGAGAGAGAGAGAGAGAGGAGGAGAGAGAGAGAGAGGAGAGAGAGGAGAGAGAGAGAGAGGAGAGGAGAGAGAGAGAGAGAGAGAGAGAGGAGAGAGAGAGAGAGAGAGAGAGAGAGAGAGAGAGAGAGAGAGAGAGAGAGAGAGAGAGAGAGAGAGAGAGAGAGAGAGAGAGAGAGAGAGAGAGAGAGAGAGGGGGGATACTCCATCAAACTAAATAACCATCACAACGGTGAAAAAAGAATATTAGACAATGACCAACATTGTTTTCTCATCTGTCCTTTTTTATGTTGTTATCTAAACTTTGACTAACTGACAGGTCATAAAAGAAACTATGTAGAACAAGCAAGATGGAGCCACGGTATTAAGAAACTAAAACCACTCAACAATTTTTTTTCAGTACGCTTTTCACCCCTGATTGAATCCTTCTGTATGTCTTTGCGTCTGGTTTTATTTATAATAAATTTAAATTAAACGCATGAACAAAATCGACCACAATTCAAAAATTGAGGACAGAAAAATTAAAGAAATCTCTCAATCAGGGCACAATTTAGAAATTACAAAGTTCCAATTACTCGCGATTGCTGTCGTTGCAATGAATTTAATTTTAACTGGACAAACAGTAAAATCCGAATGCATGTTTCATACTTGTCTCATCTTGCTGTATAACCCAGTCATCTCAAAAACAAAAAATTCTCAGGAAAAGCTGTGTATTTTCTTACACTTAGGAGAAATGACTAATGAGAAAGATTTCTAAGGTGATGAGTGATGACGATGGTCTTCAGTGACCAATGACAAAAATTGCAATAAATCTTTAAAAATGGAATCGTCCGTTTGAAAATGGGAATAAGTTCAAAAAGTGGCAAATTGACATTTTGTGCTCAAAGGGTGAGAAGAAAAGAACTATCCCTGCAGCAGAGTAACTAAAAATCAAATTGTTTCCCATAAAAAATTTACAGATTTATGATTCTTTTGTAGAAGGTGCAAGTGAAGATCAAAATGAAAAGACAAAAAAATTGCAATTCTGATGGAAGAATTAAAAATGTTTAGATTATTTGCAGTTTATGACTGTAGTTTGTGAATTTTCCAAATTTTTAAATAAAATCTCTATGCTAAAAAATACGATTACATTTTTAAAATTATATAGCACATATATATTTTGGAATTCATGATTCAAAAAGAAGCTTGCAATTAATTCTATTATCAATAATATACACTGAAACCTAGCTTTTTGAAATAAAAGTACTTTTATTTTATTTAATTGAAATGTTTTTCTCAAGATAATGATATTATAAATTCCCCCCCAAAAAGCTTTAAAGTAAAATTACGTCGAAACGAATCTAGAAGAAACTAAATTTTAAAAGATCTTTTAAGGTCACTTAGTTCCAACAAGTCGTTTTTTCTGCACAACGAAACAAATATGGTGAAGTTTTTTTCGCGTTAAAAACGGAATGCGAGAAGAGGCTGTCTTCTTGAGTGACTGACTACATGCTTGCTTTAGAGACTCGAAGGCAAAATCAAAAAGCTCAATTTCAGATCAATATAGGTATACAGGGTGTATCTGAAATGGTGCAACAAACTTTCAGGATGATAGTCGACACCTAGACGAGTCAGAATACCATAGGAATTAGGGGTCCCAGACCAAATCCCAGGGAGTTAAAAATGGAGCGACACCCCAAAAAAATAATTGAAAAAACTCAAAAATTGTGGTTTAATATGATCTTTAAAATTATCTCAAAATTCTTCACTTTAAATTTGTTATATTATGAAAAAAGTTAAAAAACCACAAAAAATGGGGAAAAACTCTGCCAAACCTTATTTTGTATATCGAAATCATTTCTTTTGATTTGATAATCTGAAAGATCATAGTTGAAAACCCTTAAGTCCAAAGTTTCACGTAAATACAATCAATATTAAACGCTTGAGATCCTGTGCGCAAACAGCTTTTCCGGAAACATCTATAGAAAACTGTTTGCGCAAGCAAAAAACAAACTTTAACAGGATATCAAGCGTTTAATATTGATTGTATTTACGTGAAACTTTGGACTTAATGGTTTTCAACTATGATCTTTCAGATTATCAAATCAAAAGAAAGGATTTCGAATACAAAATAAGGTTTTTGGCATTGTTTTCACATTTTTTTGTGGTTTTTTAACTTTTTTCATAATAAAACAAATTTTAAAGTTAAGAATTTTGAGAATTTTAAAGACCATATTAAACCACAATTTTTGAGACCATAATTAAGTTTTTATCAATAGTAGTTCTTCTACAAATTGAATTTTTCAATGATTTGTTACCTGCAATTGTCTTAAACTTAAAAGAGTTCCAAATTTGAAATATTTGGGATCAAATCTCGACCAGAATCTAAAATATACTTCACATATCAATTATCTAAAATCCTATTCCGATACTACCTATTTATTTTTTATCATTTAAAAAATCATGTAGACTGATCCTTTTTGAAAACCTTATACTTCTCCTGGATTCAATCTATTTTACAGTATGGCATAATTTTTTGGGGAGGGGATTACATATCAAACCTTACACCGTTAATAAATTTGCAAAAAAAGAATTTTTAAGCATGTAAATAGTGACCAGTTATTAACTATAAGGAAACCTTCTTATTTTAGATTATCACTTTTTATTTATAATAACATTAGCTCATTTGGTAGTACTAATATTCATTATAATCTCAGACAACCGATATTAAATATCCCACAGCCATACAAAGAGATCTTGCGTAAAAGTTTTATTTATCAGGGTCCGTTCTTTTATAACAAATTACCAACTTATCTAACCTCTAACTTAAATAAATTTTCTTTTAAAAAGGGTCTGTACATATTTATTGAATTTAAAAGACACAAATCTATGAAGGTCTTGTAAATGAAGATGAGCCTGATATTTGACTATATTTTGTGCTCTGTTAGTCAAATTATTATTATTTTTTTAGTTTGTATTTTTTTCTGGTGTGCACTTAGTGTGTATTATTTTGTATGTATAATTTGTATTTTGTTCATGACTGTGTGTGTATTTCGATTATTTGTTTTATTTTGTTCTTAGTATGAATATTTATTTATTAATTTAGGGCTTCACTTGGAAGGGCTTGGGCCCCTTAGTGAACAACATATGTATTTGTATATGTTTTTTCTGTAAATAAATTTATTTATTATTATTATAAATTTTTTTGGGGTGTCGCTCAATTTTTAACTCCCTGGGATTTGGTCTGGGACCCTCAAATCCTATGTGATTCTGACTCGTCTAGGTATCTACTATCATCCCTGAAAGTTTGTTGCACCATTTCAGTTACACCCTGTATAGGTACACTGCAAAAAAAACCGTAAATTTAACAGCAAAAACTGCTGTTAATATTTTACGCAATTGCTGTAATCTCAAAAAACTGCCTTTTTAGCTGTAAATTCGAAGCGCCACCTGGTATAGTTTACTGGCAACTGCCGTGCTAGTGACCAGATACACACTGCAAAAAAAAAAAACGAAAAATTTAACAGCAAAAACTGCTGTTAATATTTTACGCATTTGCTGTAATCATCTCAAAAAACTGCCTTTTTAGCTGTAAATTTGAAGCGCCACCTGCATTAGTGTAAATTAAAAATACATAGTAATTTTCCTGGTAGTTTTCCTTGTAATATCTGTAATTCTTTAATTGGTCATCAAAATAAATATTAAAATAAAATGAAATTATTGTTTATTGAATGCTTTTAAATGTGACATTACCTTAACAAGATAATAGTACTATAAACTGTATAACATTAACCTATGTCTAAAGTTATTTATTTGGTAAGAATTTTGTATTATCACTAAAATTAAATGAAATGAAAATTAATTGAATTCAAATTCCTCAATAATACCAATCTTAAGACCTAAATCATTCAGCACCTCTATAGCAACATTTGAAGTAATTTTTACGTTATGGAACAAAAAGCAGGAGATATAACAGGTAGTTTTTTAAAAAAAATGTCAAACTAGCAACGAAAATGTTGCTTAATACATATAAACAAAATAGTTATAAAATAACAGCCCAAATTATGTATAGTTCCGCATAAATTCCAGTAAAGTTCCTGCTTTTTATGAGTTTTTACAGCAGTTCAACACTTTTCTGGAAAATTCTGGTTTTCATTTTTTGAAACGTTTCTGAATCCTTGCGGACAGGAAACCAATGTTTGTTTTTGTTTTCACACTCACCACTAAAAGAGTCAAATAATTTAGATGAGGTGTAAGAACCGACTGATGATTCTAAAACTAGGAAGTATTACCTTCGTAGATCGGAACCTCCCGTGGTTCATAATATGCCACATTTTGAGTACTTGTAGAAACATGAAAGTACAAGACATATTTGAGATCCACATAGCTTTCTAGTTTTTCTGCGGAATAATTACAGTATCGCTGAAATGTTAACACGAAAATCTGTAAAATTACAAAATTGCTGTAAAAATACAAAATTGCTGTTAATTTACAAAATTGCTGTTAAAGTCAAAAATTACAAAATTGCTGTAAAATCACTGCAAAAAGGGCTGGCACCCATATTGCCAGCATTTTTTGCTGTAAAATTATTGTGAAATTTTTTGCAGCGTAGTTGATTTCATTGAAAAGCACGATAAAAATATTTATAAAATGATGGCATGGCTTTCACTTTAAGTTGCCTTTATCCCCTTTTTACTAAGCTTCTACGCTTAAAAATAAGATGATTCCTTATAAATTTTATATTATATTGCATATTAAAATCTGTAAACTATCACATTCTGGTTTGATGATAACGAAGAATAAAAAAATAATGATTTCTTTTAAGATGAAGAAATCGCAAGAATGGGATCGACCAGCACGTTCTCTCGACATAAATCCAATATAACAAGCCTGGGATATGCTTGAGAAATTAGTTGATTTCCTTCCAATACCTCCCAAACAGTTCAAGTGCTGTAAAATGCTCTAAAGGGGAGTTGGAGAAAATAACCCAGCCCTTCATAAATAAATCAAACAAATCTGGTGACCAAACAGATCCACAACGTTGTTTTTAGTCAGGAGAAACCATACCCCCAAGCGAAATGGGTTTTCAATTAAGTATTGATAGATTTTCACTTATTTTCTTAACTAAACAAAATGTGCATTTATAATTTAAAGTTTTAAAAAATTTCTTTGATATTATATCTTCATGGATTTAGCTTTTAAATGACCCTGAGTTTATGAAAATGCTTGAACCCCTGCAAATTTTTCATTTGCTTGCAAGTATGTAAACCACCAATATCCTTTAATTGTTTTGAGAAGTGTACTAAACATCAATTTCGATTCGAAAATTTCATGGGCTTTATATTTTTGCTGAAAAATCAAGATGCATTAATCAAGTTATATACAGAGAGTCCCATAAATAATCGGTCACACTTCTGGGGGGATAGTAGACACCTAGACGAGTCAGAATCACATAGGATTTGGGGGTCCCAGACCAAATCCCAGGGAGTTAAAATTGGAGCGACACCCCAAAAAATTATTGAAAAATTCAATTTGTAGAAGAACTACTATTGGTAAAAATTTAAATATGGTCTCAAAAATGTGGTTTAATATCATCTTTAAAATTACCTCAAAAGTCTTCACTTTAAAATTTGTTTTGTTATGAAAAAAGTTAAAAAACCATAAAAAATGTGAAAACTCTGCCAGAACTTTATTTTGTATTTCGAAATCCTTTCTTTTGATTTAATAACCTGAAAGATCATAGTTGAAAACCCTTAAGTCCAAAGTTTCACGTAAAAACCATCAATATTAAACTCTTGAGATCCTGTTAAAGTTAGTTTCTTGTGTGCGCAAACTGTTTTCCATAAAAAACTGACCTAAACCGTGCTTTAACAGGATCTCAAGCATTTATTATTGATGGTTTTTACGTGACACTTTGGACTTAAGGGTTTTCGACTATGATCTTTCAGATTATTAAATCAAAAGAAAGGATTTCGAAATACAAAATAAAGTTCTGTCTGGCTGAGTTTTCAAATTTTTTGTGGTTTTTAAACTTTTTTGTAACATAAAAAATTTTAAACCGAAAACTTAAAAGATAATTTTAAAGATCATATTAAACCACAATTTTTGAGACCATAATTAAATTTTTACCAATAGTAGTTCTTCTACAAATTGAATTTTTCAATAATTTTTTGGAATGTCGCTCTATTTTTAACTCCCTAGGATTTGGTCTGGGACCCCCAAATCCTATACGATTCTGACTCGTCTAGGTGTCTACTATCCCCCCTAGAAGTGTGACCCAACATTTATGGGACACCCTGTATAACACTGTTCAACAATGAAAAAATTTCCTTGATGAAAATAGTAATTTCTTATAGATTTTGGGTCGCTGAATACGAAAATCACCCTTAAAAGTCTCAATTGACTTAGGATTTTTGGGGAACAGCCCCTCCCCCTTTTTACGTTTTTTGACGACTTTATAATTTTAAACTCGATTTTCAGAGTCAAAAAGCATTGCTTTAGTCTTCAAATGCCCCCCCCCGGGGACAAGAAAGGTTCAAATTAATAAAATATGATAAATGTATAACAAATGGTTAGGTTTAAGGGGTAATTACCCCCCTAAAAATGCAAAAAAAATCGTTAAAAATAGAAGGATTTGTTATACCCTATTTATTTCACTTATTTTTTTACCCAATTCACATTTGAAGGGTCCTTACCCTTCACGAAGGACTTAAATTTGATTGAAATATGCAGCAATGATTTTTACTAAAAGCGGTTGAGCTGTTAACGCCCCCAAAGCACCCAAGGAAGGGTGTCAATACCGCACTTAGAGTTAAACTCCTGTACAAAATAAAAGTCAAAATGCCATCGACTGAATTTCAGCTGATTCTTGTGTAAAATCACCTGCTGAAGTCAAATATGACACCCATTTTCCTCCATCACCCTCAGTTTTTAAGAGGATGCCCCCTAATCAGGGGCGTCATTTAGGAGGGGCAGGGGGGCAACCGCCCCCCCCCCCCAAGGTTCCCACTGTAATATGAAAAATAGCTGCAAGTCCCTTGAAAATTCTGTAACTTCCACAAGGAGCTTTGGGTGCAACTCGAAATGTCTCAAAAGAGTTAAAACATTACTTTTGAGAGTTCAATTTCAAAAAATTTCTGGGGGAGGACCCCCAGCCCCCCTCTAGAATTTCCACGTCTCTTATTTAGTGTTTTCCCCCTTGAAAACTCTTCCTCTTACAAGAAGCTTTTCTCTTTAGAAGCTCCCCAAAGAGTTTGAAAAAGAGATAAAACACTAGTTTAAAGGGGAATTAAAATTCCTGGGGGAGGACCCATAGCCCCCTTAAAACTTTGACGTTTATTTAAAACTCTTTTCCCTAGAAAATTATGTGGTTTACAAGAAACTGTTCTCTTTGAATGCAGTCCAAAGGGTCTCAAAACGAGCTAAAACACTACTCTAAGAGCCAAATTTTCAAAAATTTCCCCCATTTTCCCTTGGAGTTCACGTTGACAAATTTTTACATGATATAACCTTAAAATGAAGTTGAGGCAACCCCCGAAAAATTTTCCTTGCCCCCTCCAAGGAAAAACTGAAATGACACTGCTACTAATTGTTATCCACAGCTGTGCATCTATTAACATCTTGAAACATGGGATCCTCACTATCTAAAACCGGTCAGTTGTTAAAGAACTGAAGAGTTTCTACTTAAGATAGACCCAAAATATAAGAAAAACGTAATTTGTAATCTTTTCAAAATCATTAATATTAATTCTTGAGCTCGCGAGTGCCTTCGCGATTCTAGTAGTCTTCCGAACTCTTTCGTGGGGGCTTCTGGGACGCTAAAACCTCAACCGCTATTAGTAAAAATTATTGCTGCATAGTGTCATCAAATTTGGGTCCTTGGGGAAGGGTTAAGACTCTTCAAAGAGGTATTTCGTAAAAAATAAGCAAAATAAATAGGGTATAACAAATCCTACCGTTTTAACGATTTTTTTGCGTTTTAGGGGGGTAATTACCCCTTAAACCTATCCATTTGTTATAAATTTATCATATTTTATTAATTTAAACCTTTCTTGTACCCTGGGGGGCAATTTGAAGACTAAAGCAATGCTTTTTGACCCTGAAAATCCGAGTTTAAAGTTATAAAGTCGTCGAAAAACGTAAAAAGGGGGAGGGGTTGTTCCCCGAAAATCCTGAGTCACTTGAGAATTTTAAGGTTAATTTTCGTATTCAGCGACCCAAAATCTATAAGAAATGACTATTTTCATCAAGGAAAAAAATTTTGAAGGTCAAATTTGTTGAACAGTGTAATTTATAATCTTAAGGCACTTAAATGCCAATTCATTGTGTAAGCATTTGTTTAAAAATGTAATGTAAAAATGTTCATTTTTAATTATTTCAACTGAAACCTTTTTACTATTCTCCACAAGTACAACTGAGTATGTCCGAGGGATCAGCAAGTTGTACTTAATAATATAAAATAAATTATTAAAAATACAATTTTTGGAATTCGAGCTATTAAATAATATTTTCAATTTAAAAAGGTTAAGATTACACTGTTCAACAAATTTGATCTTCAAAATTTTTTCCTTGATGAAAAAAGTAATTTCTTATAGATTTCGGGTCACTGAATACGAAAATCACCATTAAAATTTTCAATTGACTCAGGATTTTCGGGGAACAGCCCCTCCCTCCCCTTTTTTACGTTTTCGACGACTTTATAACTTTAAACTCGATTTTCAGGGTCAAAAAGCATTGTTTTAGTCTTCAAACTGCCTCCCAGGTAACAAGAAATGTTCAAATTAATAAAATATGATAAATTTATAACAAATGGATAAGTTTAAGGGGTAATTACCCCCCTAAAAATACAAAAAATAGCTAAATTTATAGAGGTTTCTATACGCTATTTTTTCCTCTTATTTTTAACGCAATTCCCGTTTGAAGGGTCCTAACCCTTCCCCAAGGACCCAAATTTGATGACAATATGCAGCAATAATTTTTACTAAAAGCGGCTGAGGTGTTAGCCTCTCAGAAGCCCCCGCGGAAGAGTTCGGAAGACTTCCAGAATCGCGAAGGCGCTCGCGAGCTCAGGAATTAATATTGATGATTATGAAAAGATTACAAATGACGTTTTTTTATATTTTGGGTCTATCCTAAGTAGAAACTTTTCAGTTCTTTAAAAACTGACCTGTTTTAGGGAGTAAGAATTCCATGTTTCAAGATGTTAATAGATGCACGGCTGTGGATAACAATTAGGGGGCATCCCCTTAAAAACTGAGGGTGACGGAGGAAAATGGGTGTCATATTTGAATTCAGCAGATCATTTTACACAAGAATAAGCTGAAATTCAGTTAGTGGCTTCAATTTTTTTTTAGTACAGCACTAGTCCAGGCAACGAATGCTCAAAAAAGGGTGTAGAGGGAAGTTCTTGGAACACAATTTTTGACTTTAGAACTTTGTTTGGACTAGTTTGGAGGTAAACATATCAAAAGTCCTCGACCCTAGCCCCTGAGCTTAATTTAGGGGGGCGTTTAAAAGTCTCATTTTTCAGTTTTTGGCTTATTACTCATAGAAAATGCATCCCCACGAAAAAGTTTCAGATATCTTTTTAAAGTAGATAAAATTACCAACAATTTAAGACCATTCCCAGGTTTATAGGTCCAATAGATTCCGAGTTACATCTCTTCAAAAATGGAAAATTTTTGAAAAAAGTTCGAGAAATAGAGTAAAAGTCGTATTTAAAGCAATTTATTGGCTATATTACACTTCTAAGAGTGAAGTAAGGGCTAAAACCTTATAACACAATTATTTAGCTTTAATTTAAGCCCTGAACCAAGTCTGTGAGATCAATAGTTCTTACGCTATCTGAAAAAAAAACAAAAATTGGGAAAATGGGATTTTCCCAGAAAGGAGACCTAGAGGTTTGAGGGTACAGTAAAAGAGAAGAAAGTGGTATAAATTAATATACTAATATTGAAAACAGTATTTATTTGTCTGAAGTATTCCATTTTTACCTTATAAAATTTATTAATTACCTATTTCTTAATTATTAATTATTTTCAATTTAATTAATTATTTGTACAATATTTATTGAATTTAAAAAATGAGGGTCATATTTAGGAATTTTGCATACTTGTCATACATAAATTACAGCTTATAACATTTTGAAGGCATAGTTTCATGTTGGTATAACGGTTAAGAGGAAATTTCGAGAGGCTTTTGTCTCCTCAAAAAGGAACGGATAAGGCTATGTTGGTGTAAAAAAGGAAGAACACTGAAAAAACAGCAGCCTACAGGTTTGTAGGAATACAGTAAAAGAGATGAAAAGTCGTGAAACATGAAAGACATGACCACTCAATACAAAATGAAAGCTGATTATTTAACTTAAATTTAAGCCCTGAACCAAGTCTGTGAGATCAAAAGTTCTTACTCTATAACTTTTTTGATGCTGTTCACTGTTTATGTTTTGATTTTCCTGGGAGCGCCATTCTGATTCGATTCCTTGCTGAACATATCGAAACCCTTTAGCATTTTTACTTAAATTTAATATTCTTCTTTAAATTAAATATCGTCTGTGCTGTGATATTCCAGGTCTAATAAATTTAAATTTTACTTTAAGACATGTCGAAGGCCCCAAGTGAGTCTTTTGTCCTGGACCCCCCCAAACTTGTAATTCGGGCTCTGATCGGCTTCAAAACATTGTTAACACTTAATTTTCTCTTTCTCTCTCATTGTCCATGGCCTTCCTGTTATCATTGTTATCTTTCGCAGAAGGGAGTGACAAACACAAGCTACATCGGTGGCTGATTCGACCCCTTGACCACCCGCAGACGGTGACATATTTATGGTAACGGATTACCCTGGGCTGACAGTCGTCTATAAGAATATTTATAGCCCCCCAGTATTGACGATGGTAGTTGAAAGTGCCACCTTTTGTTTCACCCCCGGGGGGGGGGTTAGCTTCAAAAGCGGGCGCTTGTTTTCTCTTGGTGGGCGCCTCGCATGTCGAATTGGAGGAGAGGGAATAACCGATAAGACACCCTTAAGATGAAAACAAAATCGAGGATCAAGGTCCTCCCCGCCCTAAGAGAGCAAGAAATTTACTGAATAATACCTACTATTGTAATGTTTTATGTTTACTTTTCAATGCCAATAAACTTCGTTTTCACTAAACGGTTGTTTTGTAAAACTATCACAATGCCTATCCTATATGCACAAACATGGTCATAGCAAAATATTTTCCCATGTCTAGATTTTCTTTAATTAAGTGTGAGGAACCTGGTCATCGGGCCTACACTTGTACTGAGTAAAACTTGGGGCATATTTAATCAGCTTTCATTTTGTATGAGTGGTCATGCCCTTTATGTTTTACGACTTTTCTTCTATTTTACTGTATTCCTACAAACCTGTAGCCTGCTGTTTTTTCAGTGTTCTTCCTTTTTTACACCAACAGCCCTATCCGTTCCTTTTTGAGAGGACAAAAGCCTCTCGAAATTTCCTCTTAACCGTTATACCAACATTATGAACCTATGCCTGCCAAATGTTATAAGCTGTAATTTATGTATGACAAGTATGCAAAATTCATAAATAAGACCCTCATTTTTTAAATTCAATAAATATAGTACAAATAATTAATTAAATTGAAAATAATTAATAATTAAGAAATAGGTAATTAATAAATTTTATAAGGTAAAAATGGAATACTTCAGACAAATAAATACTGTTTTCAATATTAGTATATTAATTTATACCACTTTCTTCTCTTTTACTGTACCCTCAAACCTCTAGGTCTCCTTTCTGGGAAAATCCCATTTTCCCAATTTTTTTTTTTTTTCAGATAGCGTAAGAACTATTGATCTCACAGACTTGGTTCAGGGCTTAAATTAAAGCTAAATAATTGTGTTATAAGGTTTTAGCCCTTACTTCACTCTTAGAAGTGTAATATAGCCAATAAATTGCTTTAAATACGACTTTTACTCTATTTCTCGAACTTTTTTCAAAAATTTTCCATTTTTGAAGAGATGTAACTCAGAATCTATTGGACCTATAAACCTGGGAATGGTCTTAAATTGTTGGTAATTTTATCTACTTTAAAAAAGATAATTGAAACTTTTTCGTGGGGATGCATTTTATATGAGTAATAAGCCAAAAACTGAAAAATGAGACTTTTAAACGCCCCCCCTAAATTAAGCTCAGGGGATAGGGTCGAGGACTTTTGATATGTTTACCTCCAAACTAGTCCAAACAAAGTTCTAAAGTCAAAAATTGTGTTCCAAGAACTTCCCTCTATAACCCTTCGTTGCCTGGACTACACAGTTTAACTCTAAGTGCGACATTGAACCCTTCTGTGGGTGCTTTGGGGGCGCTCTCACCTCAACCGCTTTTAGTAAAAACCATTGCTGCATATTGCCATCAAATTTATGTCCTTTGGGAAGGGTTAGGACCCTGAAAACGTGAATTGCGTAAAAAATAAGAGGAAAAAATAGCGTATTAAAACCTCTATAATTTTAAGCTAATTTTTTACATTTTTAGGGGGTAATTACCCCTTAAACCTATCCATTTGTTATAAATTTATCATATTTTATTAATTTGAACCTTTCTTGTCCCCTGGGGGGCAATTTGAAGATTAAAGCAATGCTTTTTGACCTGAAAATCGAGTTTAAAGTTATAAAGTCGTCGAAAAACGTAAAATGGGGGAGGGGCTGTTCCCCGAAAATCCTGAGTCAATTGAGAATTTTAATGGTGATTTTTGTATTCAGCGACCCAAAATCTATAAGAAATGAATATTTTCATCAAGGAAATTTTTTCATTGTTGAACAGTGTTATTGTAGGTAAGGAATCAGTGGGATATAGAAATTTATTTCGGGAGGGGCCCAAAATTATTTTTCACCCCCTCCCAAGCAAATTTATTACGTCCAATGTAACTTTTTATATATTTTTTGTTAAAATTTACATATTAAAGAACTACATAAAAAATTGTGAGTAATTTTGTTGCAAGTACCAAAGGGGGGTCTGGGGGTCCTCCCCCAGAAAATGTTTGAAAATTTGACTCTTAAAAACTGGTTCTTAACTAGTTTTGACACACCTAGTCCGAATTTTTTATTTATATTTTTAGATAGGATTTGCATAAGGGTGAACTTAATATAAAAACAAGTTGAAAATAATAGTTTCAAGTAGAAAAGGGGATCTGGGGGTCCTCCCTCGGAAATTTTTTGGAAATTCGACCCTAAAAACAAGATTTCTACTTGGTTTTGGTACACCTAGTCCTAATTTAGGGCATATATTTTTAAGTAGGATTTTGATTTTGATGAACTTATTATAAAAAGATTTGGAATAATAAAATTCCTATCAGAAAGGGGGGTTTGGGGGTCCTCCCCCAGAAAATGTTTGGAAATTTGTCCCTAAAAATAGGGTTTTAGTTTGTTTTGGTACACCAAGTCCGGATTTGGGGGGGCCAGGGCCCCTTCGGCCCCCCCTTATATACGCCACTGTAAGGAACTTTGAATGGGTAAAATGTGATTTTTTCATCTTAGAAAATTTAAACATTAATTTTATCTGTGATACAACAGTATCCCAAATAAAAAAAATCTTTTACCTTACTCAAGCACAGATTCGGTTTATCTTCTTAAAAGGAGGCATTGGGTGTTTAGGTTTCATCCTTTAAAACGTGAAATTCTTATATATTGCAATACTTTTCTTTTTGAAATTCATCGTCAAATTCCAATTTATTTTTCCTAAGCTCTTATTATTTCATATAAGTTAGAGGTGAAAATAGAATTTAAACATTTTACATTCTCTGTATTGAACCTTTTTAGTTATTTAAATGTAAATTGGTTGAATCTTGAATTATACTTAATTATTTCAAAATATATAAGGGAAGGAATTAGTTTTTCTGGTAGTGTGTAGATGGCAGCATGATCAGACTTTTCAAAGATATTTAATAAAATAATTTAAAAAAGAGAGAGGATATTAAAATCCATACCAAATATGTTTGTTTTACTTAATTTTACTTGACTTAATTTTAAAATATTCAAAAAGTATGAATGCTGGATATAATAATTAAATCCAAAAAATTGTTTTATTTTATTCTATCCTCACATAAAAAGGACTACTTTTGACCTTTCATGTGAATGAGTGTGGTTATTTTCAGGTAAAAGCATGGTAAATGGCACTTTACCTCAGTGGCTTCTAAGCAGGTGCCCGCCGCGCCGTATACATTTGGGCAGAAGAAAATAATAGATGAAACAAGGGGAATTATAAATACATAAAGGAAAACTATCCAAGAGTTGCAAGATATTAAAATCATTGCATGACATATCCTCATTGAAACAAATATTAAAGCATAAATAAATTAGTTTCATTTTTTAAAGGAAACAAGGAAACTAATCGATCCGAAATTGACTTTTAGAAGAAAAAGATTCTTCAGAGTATTTATCAAAATTTAAAGAACCTATTATTTAAAAAACAAACTATAAATATTTTTCTCCCACATTTAGTTTTGATTAAAACTTAAAACCAAGTTTAGGTCTACAGTGTTAAAAATCTGTTCAGAACATACTTCTATAATAAAACCTTCAAATTTATTAGTTACATTTATAGAATGTATAAATCCATATTTTTGTATTAGAATTGGAATATAAGTCAATAAAATTAATGCATTCTATCAAATTCTTCACGTATCAGAATAGTAACACACTGTCTAAACTTCTAAAGACAAGCTTGCTTTTATTCTAAGAGAACTAATCCAATATATTTACTTACCAGATTATTCTAAATCCTATCCAAGAGGCGAAATCCGTCCTTGCGAACGTTGCGAATGTTTTATAAATTATTTATTTTTTCAATTAATAAATTCCAATTAGTTTACCAAAAATCGTTTGCAGTAAAAAAATAGAAATTCTCTCGTGATTGTTTTTATTCTATCTAAAAAAGGTCAAATTAAAATTAATGAATAAAAACATATTTTTTGATATTCTTTCCCGAGGAACTTTAAATATAAATTAAATTCATTAATTATTATTTTATAATTATCCTAAACATTGATAAATAAAAAGCACTGTCTAAATTCACGAAAGTAACAACTCAACTCTAACGAATTTCGTTATTAAAACCTATGGCAATGCCTAGCTCCTCGAAAGTAACAACTCAACTCTAGAGAGCCTGTATACGAGAGAAAGGCCACAACTCGCTTAAAAGCATCTCTGCGCATCCAGTTCTGTCCAAAATCGGTCCAAACTGTATCATGCCGCTTGTCTCGCGTCCCATGCTAATCCTATGGAGGGAACCGAAGGGAACCGCCTGTGGCAAACAGAAGACCTGTTTACCGATCTGCGCGCGCTATACTGAGTTGTCGCCTCTCTCTCGTATACAGGCTCTCTACTCAACTCTAACGAATTTCGCTAATACTTTAGCATGGGTCAACTTTCGTGGATTAGACTCTTCGTAAATAAAAACTGCGTTTCGGGGGGGGGGTTCAGAAATAAATAAAAAATAAACTAAAAATGAAAGTAAGAGATGGCAATAGTAAGTAATAAATCCCAAATATTTTCCAAATTAAATTATAGGTACATACACCGTACATATTTCCTAAATATATATAAGCATTTTCTTACAACTACCCATGGGCATCATTTAGGGGGGCAGGGAGGGGCAACCCCCCCAAGGTTTCCACTGTTATGTGAAAAATAGCTGCAAGTCCCTTAAAAATTCTGTAACTTCCAAAAGGAGCTTTGGGTGCGACTCAAAAAGTCTCAAAAGGAGTTAAAACACTACTTTTAAGGGTTAAATTTCAAAAAATTTTCTGGGTAAGGATCCCCAGCCCCCTCTAAAATGTTTAGGTGTGTACATACAGATTTTCCCTCCTTAGAATTCTGCCATTTACAAGAAGCTATTCCCTTTACGAGCTCCCCTTTTCTAGGGCATACCCCCAGCTCCCCTCTATAATTTTGACCTCTGTTAAACAGTGTTTTTCCCCTTGAAAATTCTGCCGCCTTCAAGGAGCTTTTCCTTTTTAGTGATCCCCAAAGAATTTAAAAAAGAGATGAAAACGAGTTTAAAGCGGTAATTTCAAAAAAAATTCTGGGGGGAGGACCCCCAGCCCCCTCTAAAATTTTTACGTCTGTTACTCAGTTTTTCCCTTTAGAATTTTGCCACTTACAATACAAGAAGCTTTTCCCTTTAGGAGCTCCCCAAAAAATTTGAAAAAGAGATAAATCACTAGTTTAAATGGATATTTTTTTAATTTTTGGGGGCCCCCTTGAAACTTGGACGTTTATTTACAACTCTTTTCCCTAGAAAATTATGTGGTTTACAAGAAACTGTTCTCTTTGGATGCAGCCCAAAGGGTCTCAAACTGAGCTAAAACACTACTTTAAAAGGCAAATTATCAAAATTTTCCTGGGGGTGAAGCCCAGCCCCCCTTTTTCCTTTGAGTTCACGCTGTCAAATTTTGACATTATATGTACTATCATTCAAATACTACTTTTCAGTGTTCTAAAACTTAAACTATAAATGTGCTGGTTAGGGGATACCTTAAAAATGAAGTTGAGGCAACCCCCCCAAAAAAAAGTCTAGTTACAGCGTGATTCAGATCCATTTAAAAAAATCCTTGCCCCCAACCAAAAACTGAAATGACGCCCCCGCAACTACCCTGTGGTTTTGTAGGTATAAAACTTATTTTATACTTATCAATTTTAGAGAATACACACAGGTTTTCTAACTGTTCGTTTTAAATGCACACTTTCAATTACAGAAATGGGTAATGAGAACATAATGTGTAATGAGATTAAAGAACATGTTTAAAGCAGTTTGAGTCAAAATAATATAAAAAAATATATTTTACTCCCGATTCTATCAATTGTGGTTATATTCATTATTAGTGTTTTAAAATCACAAAGATGAATTAACTGTGATGGTATTGAATGAATACATACAGTACTATCATATTATTCAAAAAAACATATTGTTTATTTTAGCTGCTTCATACTCTTACGATAAATACCGACACAGATTTTGTACTTCTTAATTTTTGGGTAATTTCTTCATTTGAACTGTTAGAAACGGTGAAGTGGAAATTAGGCAGTTGCATACGTAATTAATGAGTTTATTGGTTTTCTTATTTTTGCTGACAAGGGTTAGGGTCAGAAATGACTAAATATACTTTCGTAATAATTAAACAGACCCTTAGAAAAAATTAATTGAAAGAAAAAGAACGTTGTATGCATAGCACTTGTATCGAGAATCCTTTTCATATGATGAGTGTTGTATTCAATAAACAAAAATTACTCGGATTACCTTATCGGAAATGTAAATAAAATAAAATCGGAATTTATAGGCTATTCCACATTCATCTATTCTGGAATTTTAATTTTTACAATAATTGGTCTTTTTATAATCAAACAAGTGCATTTCATTTATTTAATTTTCAAATTCATAGGTACAGAAGGTATGTAAACAATTCATTAATGTTTTCAAAACTTATATACGTGTTATTGTGGGGTATTGAACCTGGTTCTATAGAGTAAACTGAGATAACAAATCAGTTAAAAAATGTTTGTTTATTGTTTTGTATACAACTGTTTGAAATTAAGAAATGTAGGTTTTGCATTGTCTACCATTCAATCTAGAAGCAGAAAACATACAGACACATGGAAAGTTGTTTACAGTTACGTTATATGATGAAACATTCTTGTAAAGCTGTAATATAAATGATCATGGATGAATTACTTATTAAAAATGACTATTAAATTATAAAAGCTCCTTCATAATCATGTATATGTTTTTCTTTCTCTCTTCAGAATCCAAGGATAAAGAAATATTTATCATAATTAGATGACACAATGATGTAAATTTATTTATTATTTGATGCAAGTCTTATATAACAAAGAATTTTTATTTGTTGTGCAAAAATGTTGCAATTTTAAGTCTTGTCAACGTTCTGAAAGTCAGCACTTAGGATGAACTTGAACGTAAAAAATGCATTTCTATGAAAGATTTGGTTTCGATAGGAAAAAACGAAGAGTACAAAAATAAAAGCTGTTGAAATGCATCCCTCAATAGCTTTGAAAAAGCTTTAAAAACCACTTATGACATTGCTTTCTACTTATATACATAATTAGGAATATTGAGCAATAACAAGACACAAAATGGCCCAACTGTAAGAAGCTTTAGCATAAATATAACAAACTATCTTAACGTTCGCTTATAGTATGAAATAAATTGTTATCAAAATTGTCTTTCAAATATGGTATAAAGTTTAATTTCATAGAAGTGAAACCATGTAAAAATGTGTTCCTTGTTTTTACAGATAACTAATATCTACATGCTATGATATGATGGTTATGCCTATTACAGTCAGCTGAAACAATTGCAGTTGTAACATATTAAAAGGAGTAAAATAGCACTTTCACAAGTCGTTAGAAAACATTAGTTACAAATCGTACAACTAGATCAAAAAGTTTGACAATAAATAGAGCCAATAGATACAAATCACATGTAAGTCATACGATGACTTAGGCAGCACCACTTTTCTCTTGTTCGATAACTAGAAAATAAGAAACAGTCAATAAGAGAAAAATGTAATGAAATAAATAAGTTGTTAGTTAAAACGAAAAAACAAAAGAAACGTTTTGATTTTTGATTACAATTTTCGTTATGCATGCCAGTGAGTAAACCGATTAGAGATTGTGTTAAATTTAATAAACGTTATCTTTTCTACTAAATAAAAGATAGATATTTATTCATTATTACTAACCGAAAGAAAATTTCAAACTCTAGTATATTTTAACTATGTGTTTATTTAATTATACATACACATTTTCTACAAATTAATTACGTTTCTATTACAATTCTTGAAATTTTGTCAGTGATAAAAATGCTAAGTCGGTATTTAACCATGCGAAGTCATGCAAATCTTGTTCATTTCTCATGCAATTCAACTCAGGTCCTCGTGGATTCTATTAAACTTCTAAACTAATTGAATGCAAGTAGGTGTTCATTCTAATCAATTATTGGGAAGATGTTAGAAATATACAGGCATAAGATAAAAATTTTAAACTGTCCTTCTTCAAGCAATCCAAATTTTGCGAACCGATTCTTGCTAGCGTAATATTCAGATACGAAGAGCTGAATATAAATCTTTCACTCGTTTAAAAAAACATACCAGAATTAATATCTAATTTTTTATAAACGATGTTAAAAATCATGATAAAGGAGAAAATTAGAAATTTTAATCAAGCGGTTTATAAAGCAAATGTTGAAAATTCTAAAGCTTATATATATCGAAACTATTTATTAAACCTTCTTTTGTAGGCAAAGGATTCTTTTCTTGAGTTTCTGTAGGTTTCAACTTCGATGGGTCAAATGATTCTATTCCTTGGAGAATTGTGCCGTAAGCTTGACTACCCTTTTCTTGATCAATGACTGGAAAATGGAAGCATATATTGTTTTATTTGCTCATTGGTAATTTGAAGCGTAAGTTTCAAATTATATGTTTTCCAAGGAAGAAACCTAACTATGCTGCACAAAGCTTATGAAACATCATTATTATATTTTATATCTAAACATCATTATTATGTTTCATACCTTAATGAGAAAGATGACGAAAATTCACCTATTCTATGGTTTAAAGTTTGTTTGAACTCTGTCATCTGAATAAAGGTCATTTTTGTTTACTTTTTTGAATTGTGATTTTCCAAAAACCGCAATAAAAAAAAGGAAAACAAATTGGAAATCTCACTAACATGATATCCGTTGACCGAAAATGACGTGAAGGTTATCGAAATTAGTGATGATTTATTTGCTTGAGAGCCACACTATTTTTTATTAAAATGATGACATGCAAGTTAGATACGGATAAAAGATACAAGGAGAAAAATCTGAAATCTAACCACAAATTTAGTTAGCATATTCACTGTAATTAATTACAATGTTAAAGATTCATTAGTTTTATAATATGTTCATCTCATAATAAATGCTTTGAAAAGACTAATTCTGAAACTATCTGAAATGGAACAAAAATAATGGGAAGTTGTTATAGTGTAGATGCATGAATTCACTCAGTATCTTAAGAGTTAGTATCCAATAAAACCATACAAACCGTTGGTGAACCTAAGCATAATACCACACATGCCATGCATATTGCATAAAGAAAAACACCCAACCTTCTTTTGTTGGAATAAAGTTTTTCTCTACTGTTACAGTTTTCTTCAGTTTGCTTCTATCGAATCCAGCAAGACCTTGAAGAACTTTTTGCTTTCTATCATACACTTTTTCTTGCGTCAGTACTAGCAGACAACAGTGTACACTTAATAACATGGAACTTATTTAGGTGTCAAACATGCAATTAATTATTCTCAATTCATTTCTGACTAAGAAAATCAAGAGCAAATATCATGAAACTAGTTAAAAGAAAATAAGAGAAAAATAAGAGAGAGTTAAAATAATTCAATATTAATTTTTAGTAGAAGTGATGAATGAATTGACAAAATTTTTAAGAATTTGATTAAAATATGTGCGTTATAGTTTATCCTAAATTGAAAAAATTAACTAACAAAAAGAATTTGAAAAGCTTGATTTCACTGTGAACTCTAGTTTTATCCACTATTTTTTCCATATCAAACCACAGAAGAATAAAATAAGTATAGCAACTTTTTCTGTTGTAGTACACGATCTGGACTTTTTTGTAGCATAGTTGAGGGTTTCATATTCTCGTAGAAATTATATACTATTTAGTCGAAAATATTTTAGTTGCAAAATGAAGTTCATTTTATCATGTAAATCTTTGTATCTTTGAAATTGTCATTTTCTTTATGACTGTATATTTCAAGATGTTTTATTAGGCATTATCTTTGCCGCTAGGTATTCCTTAGTTTGTATTACCTGACAACTGAAAAACACGAGTGTTGCAAAAAAAATTATGTTTTGAAAAATAAAACTAATTAATCTATCATTAAAAGCTACTCGGGAGTGGTGTCTAAATGTTTTTGTATTTACTCACATTTTATCAAGGTTTGTAAAGTTTGGCAGTTTATTTAAATATTGACCATTACGGTAAGTATATTCTATCGTATTAAAAGTAAACTCTTTTCTGTAACTTAACATACAGACCTAATTTCTTATGGACTAAAGTAAAATTACTTTTAAAAGGAGTATTTCTGAGATAGTACACATTATCAATTTACAGTACGTTAAAACAATTTGATTAAAATAATAAATAATATATGTTTCACATTTTCGTTTCATAAGTAGCTAGTTTTATATAAAAAATAATTATTTGCTATAAAAAATATTTTTTTCATGGCAAATAAACTTTGTCTAAATCATTTTGCTACTTATGAAACGGATACGAATATATTTAAATAACGAAACATAACAAGTAGTACTATACATAAAAACTTGACAAAACACCAAGCGATGCATTGGACTTTCAGTCACAAAAGCAATTGACTTAAACATCATAGCTGTTAGAAGTTTACTAGGCACTTGCAACTTTGTTAGATGTGTCGTTTCAAAGCCTACTATCACGTTATACAAAAAGGCACTATTTAATTGTAAGCTGGATGATGGACATGACATTAAAAACCTACAGCATAAAATATTTTGAATGACACACCCCTCAAAGCAATACGTAAAATTAAGTGTTATGTATTAACTTTAACTTACTGCTCTACACACTAATTTCAAATCATGAATTTTGTTGATGCAGCTCACTACCAGACACTACGTAAAAGCTCCAATAAGCGATTCAGTTTAAGAGCGTTAGTGGATTTTGAAAGTATAGATTTTAAATTAAACCTTCTTTGGTCGGTAACACTATCTTCTCTTTCGTGTTAGCGCGCTTCAGTTTGGATTTGTTGAAATTGGAGACACCAGTAAGAAGTTCGTGCTGTTGCTTCTCTTGTTTAATATCTAAGTATTATGAAAGGGAAGGGTTGAAAACAAGACACAATAAGTTTTCTTTCTCACAAAACTAGATCAAGACAAAGGACAAACACCTAGCTTTTTCAGATACTTTCAAAGTAACCGATTCTTTGATTGAAGGATAATCACATCTATCATTCTTATAAGAAAACTTTCAGGTAAGAGTTGAGTAATTGAAACACAAGCAGCGTAAAACCATTTAATTATTTTTATGAACATATGTATCATTTCAATTCTTTGTCACAATGATTTCTAATGAGTTTTTTTATAAGAAATTAGAAATATTTATAGGTAGAGGAGAGGAGGGTATTATGGAACACCCTTTACATTTTTAAAAATAACTCTATTGGTTTTAAATAAAAATCCACCGAATCATTTTAAGTACATTACTATAACTAATGACAATGAAGAGCCAATGGTCAAATAAATCAGCATTTCTTTTTTTAAATCAAAAAATGTACTTTAAGAAAAAGTTACAAATGGAGGGTAATATGGAACAGTCGGGTAATATGGAACAGTTGGATTTACAGCTATTGAAAACTAATTAGACCTTAGAGAACATAGTTAATCTTAACTATAAAAATATATTTAACAATTTACGTTCAAATAGTTTTGTTCATGAGTTTATTTACAATAGTCACAAACATAATCGTCTTTTTCTGCTCCAGTACAGTCAAGATGAGCCCATAGAAAACAGCAAATACTTTGGATCTAAATTTCTCCTCGTTGATCTTCGGAAAATTTTCCACATTACAAAAGATACATTCACCATCCTTGTTTTCCGGTTCTTTAAATGATGGCTTGATGTCAATTTCAGATGATCCATCAGAATGGACCTAGTGTTCCATAATACCCGACAACCATCTTGTACTTTGAACCCTTTTACTGACCGATAAAACATGGATAGCTAAAAAACGACTGCAGTAAAAGAAACTACCGATCTTTTAGTGTACATTATGCTTAACAACAAAATCAAAGTCTCATAGTTACTGGTAGGTTAAAAGGTTTGAACATTTACCGTCAAAAACTTTCGAAAATCCTAAAACACACTTGCCTTTGCTGCAACTGATCAGACAAGAGCAAGAAGCTAAATTCTTTGCGCACTGCATCATGGGGGATTTCTTAAGACTTTCGGGGCATTGCCATGTGATAGCAGCACGAAGGGGAGCAGAAACTGAGGTGTTCCATATTACCAGACTGTTCCTTAATACCCTCCTCTCCTCTATACTTATAAATTATTTTAGATTGTAAATTTTTTATAACAAAGTTTTTTCCTTATTCTAAAACTATAGTATAAGACCATCTAAAATCACATCCCATGAAAAAGGGGAGAAATGTTCTTAAATTTATGAATATTTTTTATGAATTTATTATTTTTAGCTCCAAAGAAAGAAAATACTAAATATATTTAGTAATTATGATAAAATAAAAATGGTTTAATACCTAAAACACATTACTTTTGGTATTTCTAAGGGAGTTTTGTTATGGTTTTACACTACATGGATGGTACGTAAAATTTTCTTATTTTATTCCCCAATTAACCAATTTTTTCACTTCGTCTGTCGTATCTATCTCTCCCTAACTATCGAGCAATGTTTTTATATTAAAACTCTTTATAAATTCATAGTAGAATTTTATGGGTTATGGAAACTTTACATTTTTTCAAATATTTGTCACACACAGATATAATTTACTATTTGATATCTTACTATAATTGGAAATTTATTGAATACTTATTTAAAACGATCTTTTTAATCCTTCAAAAGAATATGAATCTCATAGTTTTACTAGAAGAAATGAGGTTTCCAATATTCCAGCCCTCACATAAGTTGTTGTTTACCCAATGTTCGGAAGGAAACCTAAAAATCACAAGAATCCGTTTCAGTTGACGTTTACCACATTTTTGACCCGAACCTTATCTCTTTTGACCTCCGAAACTCCGGGTATAGATATTCGCTCCCCCGAGTAGTTCAAGTGAATGTTTATAGAAGCAAGTTCTGCCGCCTTAAAAGAATAGGTTTTTTCATTCATAAATTGCGCTAAAATTAGGGAATTAGAATGTGTGGCAATGAATGAAAATATATGGGGATTTATTTTTCCTGATTTTTCTCTATCCCTAATCTAGGCATTTATAATACTTTAATGTCCCTTTGAGATGATACCCATAATTATCCTAAATTGAATGTAATGCCGAAGTTGAGTTTTTGCTAAACTACTTTACTTTACTTGGAATGAGGGAGGAGTCTTATTTTAACACTGATGTAGAGGGAAGGCTTTCTTTTAATATCATCAGAGGGGATTAAACTCCAATATTATATTAAACCAATGATATTTTCTCTTCCATCAGTTTTTAAAAAATGGTAATGGATAAAAGCATAGTCATTATAAAAGTCGGCATATTTCTATTCCATAGTAAGTTTTTATAAAACTGTGTTTTTAAACAATAATATATAAGGTTAAAAACTGAATAGTACTATTGGACAAAACAGAAGAAAAACTTGGTATACACAAATTATTAGTTATTATATGAGGAAGTCTTTCGACGAAGTCTTAAAAAGCACCTTAGCTTTAATTATTTTCTGTACCACTTACCATTTGTTTGATTACAGTTTGGGACTTTTCAGGAAAAAAATTCATTGATCACTTTAAAAGATCTACCAACGTGAACGCATTTTAAAGATGGTTTACCTATTATTATTTATCCTTTCCTAAACTCGTAATAATCAAAACCACTAACGGCTTTTAAAGTCCCTTGACTGTCATAAAATTTTAGGTTCTTCTTTAAATTAGATTCTTTTAAAGAATCTGAAATTATATAATTTTGACCCATCACGTTTCAACATAAGTTTAAGTAATGTCACCAGTGAATCTAAAATCTCAAGCTAGAAAACACCCCAACGGTTGCTAAAAAGATGTTCTTGGGATCTTAATTGTTTTTTTTCTAATCCCATCAACTGGGGACACAACTATATAGAAGCGCTACAGTGATAAGCGGTTGATAGGCATTAGTGGCAAGCATATAATTGAATTAAACCTTCTTTTGTAGGTAACACTATCTTCTCTTGGGTATTTGTACGCTTCAATTTGGCTTTGTTGAAAGTGGAGACATCATTGAGGAGTTGACTCTGTGTCTTCTCTTGAACGACATCTGGGTATTACCAAAAGGAAAGTAAATAAAAAAAGAAAAATTTACACACAAATACTTCACCACAAATAATTATAAGCGCAGATATTTATCTTTTTCACTTGATCTCGCTCCTGAAAAACTTTTATAAGAATAAGCTGAAAGAGAAAGTTTATTTTCGGGAATATATCTGTAAGGGGAAAATTGCGATTTCTCAGAGCTTTGTTCACTTTAAGAACTCACAAATTCACCTTTTCACAGACTGAGTGCTGGGGTATAGGGATAAAAGGACGCGGAGAAGGGTCTCCGAAGAAGGTTATGAGATTAAAATGTTGTACGATTATATTTTTGATATTATTGATATTTTTAAATTTTACAAATTGTAAAAAAAGCTGAGTTAAAAATGAACTTAACCTTCTTTGGAAGGTAAAGGATTCTTTTCTTTCGTATCAGCATGCTTCATTTTACCAGCATCAAACTTCTCCAATTCATTTTTGAACGCATTGGAAACTTTTGGAAGATCCTCTTTTGATGGACTAGACATGATGGATCTCTGGAGGAATTCCTGTAAAATTAAATACAAGGTTGTTATTTAAAGTTTAAAATTTCAATGCAAATTACTCAGCCTTGCAGTGGAGTAGGACATTGTTTTCTAACCCTAATACTAATTAGATTCATTGCAGTTTAGTTTTACAAGCCTAATATGTTTCTCTATATGTGTCACGTAATTGTATCAATCGCCCCATCTACTTAACTTTACGACCAAAACTCTGAAATGATACCTCTCGTCAATAAATAATAAGTTTTCTCAAATTTGTTGTAAATAATAATCTTTGCCTGCAGCCATCTAGCTAAGCGAAGAGCCACAACTAACTGCAAAATAAACACCAACTACCATATCAAAGGGGAAAAGGGAATCGCGCGAAAGAAAGAAAAAAGGCGCTACACACCGAAGCATTCATTGCGCTCGATGCAAAAGAAAAAGTGGATTGGAAAAAAAGTTTCAGATTTCATGGAACCCTACCAATTTGAAAGAGTGTGCAAAGCTCTGATGTAAGATTATTCGACTTTGGCTAACCGTCTTCAAGTGGATATTTTGGGACATACCCGTGAAGCTCGTCACAGTGACGTAGGCGTCAGTGGGTGTAATAAGCCGAGTTTGCGTCGTGCGAGTCAGCAGACTTCGCTTCCACTAAAATCAAAATCAGTTCAAAGCATGGATTTAAGGTGATATGCGACGAACAATCGCAACGATTTTGGTCTTTCCCAATGAGTCTTATAATACACACTCATTCATTGAGTATAGGAGCTAATAAATGAATAAAAGAAGCCCTTGGGTCAATGAAAGTTAATTTAACCTATTTCTCTATGTCCTGCTCTAAAAAATAAAGATTCTTCTTACTGATAATAAGCTAAGAGTTTTCCTAAAAGTGCAAATATGTGCATGTAACATGCATCATGTGCACCCGTTGATCTGGTTAAGAAATCCGCATATTTCCCATTAACTATTATAATAGACCATATAAATAAGTACATTCTGTAAGTCGTAGTGATCATCTTAAATATGTTGTTGAATAGAATGAAGTCTCCGAAAATCAAGTCAAATATTCTAACGCGATTTTGAAGTGTTTTTTTAATAAAGACTGTTCAAAATATTGAAAAAGTTTCTGTGTACTACGTCAGGGGTTTCCGAATTGATAACCCATGGTTAGGGTTTGGTAATTCACAAGCTTTTATTTGGTCGCTGTAAAATTTGATTTCCCATGGTTGAATCAATAGAAACACAATGATTGCTTCTTCAAAATGGGTTATCAGAGGTAGAATTTCACTCATTTCCAAAGACTACACTCCTCTAAAGAGATGAGTATTTTTTCTGAGAGGGAAAAGGTGAGGGTGGCAAATATAAACTTTCTATTTTTCTACCCTCCCCGCCGTTAAAAATACTGTTCTCGGCCAAAGAGAAAGCTCGGAAACTGAGTAGCTTGTTTTCTTTTAGGTAATCTAATTTCTTTTGCTGATTAGTTTTCATCACAACTAATTTTAAGCTTCTCTGCTGACGAGGAAGAGAGGGGTAGAAAAAGAACAAGTAGATGGCTGAATATTGTGGAAGTTAGTACATTTCGCAGCGGCAATGTCAAAACATGATGTGGAATAACTTAGTTACTTAATTAAGGCATTGCACTAGGACTTGCAACGTATGAAAACATTTTTGGCGAAATAAACTAAATTCTTTACGGCAGTAGAAGTGATATGAGGTGAAGCAAAAGGTAAACTCTTTTTAGTTCCATAACTAAAAACCGGGATAATGTGCTGAAGTCAAAGTAAACAAAACATTATGTAAAAGCTTCACTCCCTTTAACTTACTTTATACTGTTAAAGTTGATGTGAATAAAGCATTATCCTGAGTACAAGTGGCCATCAACAAAAAAACTGTATCACTTGGCACTCGACCAACAAGGACACGGAAGTAAACAGAAATAATCTCAATGTTTTAAAACACACACATTGTTATACCTTTTAATTGATGGGGTTTTCTTTGCTTTATTGGAGTAAAGCTGTTTTATTTTTTCTAAACTTTAAAATTTTTTTACTTGATCTTATTTATATGTTGTGTAAAGAAACAAATATACTAATACGTTGTTCAAATAACTTAACTCTGAGTTTTTTTATTTTTTCAACTTAGTGATGCTAAATTTAATAACCTCTTATAAACTAAAAAAATGGAAAACATAAATCTTAGAAAGTATGAATCTTCTCCGAAAATATAAGTAAATAAGTGTCCCAATGCGAGTGTTACAATTCTTTCATACTAAATTAAAATACAAAATGCAATAAATATAGTTTTATAAATGCTCTAATTGTTACAAAGGATCAAGTGGAAAGGTGTTAGCAAGTTCATAGATTTTGAAAACAATTTTAGCAAGATTTTCAAGAAATGATTATAGTCATTAAAGTTTTAAACAATAGAATATAAATTATAATTATATTCTATTGCACAATACTTGTGTATTTCACTATACTGTATATACAGTGTTTTAGCAATTCAAGTAATATTTTTTCTTACATTATTTTACATCAATAAAATGTTGCACTTAAAAAAACAACCATGCTTTGTTAGTGAAAATTTTGCTGAAAAATTCCCTTTCGGAAAAAAAAGTCAAATTTACAAAGGAAATGATATAATCTCATAGGTCACATAAACTACTGTCTTTATAGAAAAAGTTTATGAGGTTCTAATAATATTTGAGTAGCTATGAATAACATCCACAAATAGTGTTGACATTGTAATGATTAGGATTAAGGATCAATGCTATTATTATGGAAAACTGATTGTGAAAAAGAGAGTAAATATTTTCTCAAAAATAAGTAAGTAATACTAAGTATCAAACATAGCCGATTTCGAAGTAAGCTTTCAATAGGTTAAATAAACAACAAACAACTTAATCGGGGAAAAGATTGATGAAGAATCTGAGGATTGCAGTGTTTAGTCTGGAGCACTTTAGTCGAGGAGTCACTTGTCAGAGATCTTCATCCCCCACGTTTTCGTACCCCCTCAAACGTAAGTAGCCCAAGAGATACTCCATTTCTACACTCATAGTGGTGAGAACAAACGCGTTCCTAGCTGCTTTACAAAACTAAAGACGTTGTATAGGAAAATTTAGATATCTGAAGAGAACATTCTCATTTATTTAAATTAATTGTTAGCCTTAATAACTGTAAATAATCTTATACCGATTAGCTCCACATATATTGTCCTATCACATGTAAATACTGTCGAAATGATTTGTTTTTTGTATATCGTCTTCTCAATAATTAATTCAATTATTAAGTTGATTATTATATTGCCTGTCCATTACCTTCAGGCATGAATAATGTGGGATATTCAGATAAAATATTTTTGAGCGAAATTATTTCATATTTTGAAAGATTTAGTATACCATTTTTGTCTGAAGTCCTTCTAAAAAGTATTTAAAAAATATCTTATTACACTTGGATATATTCTATTAAAACATTTTGCCCAGTGATAATATTAACACTTTCTTTAACTTATAAATAAATATTATTTTGAAAGTAACATTAAATTTCCGGAGTCTTACTCTAAATCCTTAGTTAACGAAAAACAGACCTAAGCTTTGTAACTGTTTTCTGGCATAATACCAACTGATGGTTACCCATTGTTTTCTCATTCAATTCAGAGCATTCTTCAAAATGTAGTTAAGTACTCTCGTCATCACTGTTAACTCTTATTCCTGTTCAAGGTCAGATTAACTGGCCTAGTTATACTACGGACAAAAATAATTGGGAAAAATAATATAGGACGAAATTAAAAAATTCAATTAAGTAATAATTGTCAGTCAAAGTTTTTTTTGTCATTCATTATTAATTAAAGCACAATTTTTAGACGGTTACTTTCTGATTAAAACAGACTTTCATTCTTTTTGGTATTCTTGAGCCGCATTAAAAAATTAGTTTATGCGGTTTATTTCTTTTAGCAGTTTTATTTTTTGTAACAAATGAATATCGTTCAAGCAAAACCACACAAAATTATTATAGTTATTTTGAAAAAAAGGTGTTCACTAGATTAAAACCTTTCTATCATATTTATATAATAGGAAAGTGAGTTTAAATGGTATTATAAAAATTAATTACGAATAAAAATGAAATAAAAATCATGCACTACATTTATTTCCAGAATTTGTAATGAATAATTATAAAATTATATTTAAATTGGAATCAGTCATGTGCGTTACACATTGTTTCATGTAGTGGACCGCAAAGATGGACTATCCCTCTTTGTTGTTACAGGGGATAAACACATTTTTAAAACATCATTTAAATATACAAGAAACATTTAAATTTTAAAATTGGGGAAAATTAGTACTTTAAAACAAATTTGGGCATAAATGGGCATAAAAGATTGACATTGAAACCAATGCTTTTCTTATTTTTTTTCAAGTGAATTAACGCATACAAAAATCAATTCCATAAAAAAATTAAAAGTTTGTCAATTTCAAATTTTAATATTAATTTCACATTTTTCTTTTAAGGTGCCAAATGATATTAATTCTGAATATACAGAGATAATTTTAATTATTTAATGATTGTTGTTTTTTTTGCTGGCACGTCGAGTATGATCTAAGAATGTTTAAGAATCACCAAAACAATCTTAAGGAATACAGATTGAGTTAGATAACACAAAAGAATGACCGATTCAAAAGCGTGACTGAATTAACTGTATCACTGGCAAATCTAACATTCCTGACAAAAAAAGTCAAACTAGAAGCTCAAGGACAGATAACTGTAGTTTGGTAGTTCAATGACAGCATATCGGTCCATTACTCTTCAGTATGAAACTGGGATTCTAGGAACCAGCAGAATAATCATTTTATTTATTCATTTGCTTGTCATGTGTGCTCCGAAGTTTTACATTTCTCTCCCTTCAGACCGACGCTAGCTAATTCAAAGTATCGTATTGCAACAGAATAACTAGGTTTGATTAACGTAGATACTCATCTTTAGGTCTCGTGTTTCAAAAAATATACATGATCCCCACTAACGAACCCTTTTATTAGTTTTGGTTCATTTGAAACCGTTAATCTACGGTTTGAAAATAGCTAATGGTTAAAGTAAAAGTATCCAGAGTAAATTTTGCTAAACCTATTTGATTAAATTTAGAGTACATTCATAAGTAATTAGAAATTAGATTGAAACTGATGAAAATGTTTATTTAAGAAAAGTTAAATGCGATAGTATTATTTTTCAATTACCTTAAAATACTTATAATTACGACGTTTTTATGGTTGAATGCGTAACAGGAATATTTTCTATAAGTAAGAATATTTTCTAATAAGTATTAATCTAGGACCTAATTCGCGGTTGAAGAGAAAAAATGTCAGCTTGCGTAAAATTAAGATTTACTTATGAATGAACTATTCTAGGAGCCATTCACAAATTACGTCACTCGCTAGGGGGAGAAGGGGATGTATGCGTTCAAATTTCGTGACATCACACTTCTCTTTTTTGTTTCTTTCTTTAAACTGCTGTTAAAATTAAAAAAAACCATTGGTGATGTAATATTTAAATTGTGAGAATTGGGTTTAGCGTAAAAGTTTCAATAGTGTGACAGCATAAATGAAAAGAGGTCACTCAAATGTGATTTCCTGAGGCATGGGGGAGAGATAAATATAAAGATCTCGAATATTGTGTTAGGTAATTTATAAATAATTCATCACTGGTAGGGTAGCCCAAAAAACTTTTTTTTCATGTAGAGTTCTGGGCACCCTCTACTTTTTTTCGAACAGCTAATAGAAGCTCACAGCCAAAATTTCAACTCTGTATTCAAATTAGAAGTCGATGACAAAGAGGAGTGAAAAAATCGAAATTCGAATATTTTTATACAAAACAACTAAAAAACCAAAGATCAAGCCTCTCATTTTGTTCATGATTTTTTTTATAAAAAACTACTAACGTTATAGATATAATGTTCCAGGTTTTGTTTTTATCACCTTTATTTTTGTTGTAGTAATTTTCTAATGTCCAAAGAACTTTTGTAAAGTTGCTTTTCCTGCATTTTTAAACAACTAATAACTCTAGAACTATACAACTTAAAAACATGAAATTAGTCCCATTTTGTTTGTTAATTTTTGGTCTTTGATTTAATGTGAATCATGACCAAAAAGTTCAATCATGATCAAAAAATTTTTTTCAAAAGGAAAAATAAATTTAACGAAACATTTTTTTTATTTGACATTTTTTGCATGTTTTAAGTCATATGGACACCCTCAAGCAAGTTTATGAATTTTCCATGAGTGAATCGCTCTTGCTGTATAATTTTAGGGATAGTTTAGGGACTTACCTAAATTTCAAGTATTTTTATTTTTTTATACATGATTAAATATTATTTTCAACTTTAAATTGGGTGGTAATGTTCATTTTAAGAGTTAAAAGGCTTTTAATATTTTTTCAAAAAAATTTTCAAAAAATTTTTTTAATTAAACTTTTTTCACTTTATTAAATTTTGAAAAAAAAACTTTTTGAAAATGATGGTAATGATGCATTTTAAATCAAAGACAAAAAATTTGCAAACAAAATGGAACTAATTTCAGGTTTTTAAGTTACAGTATAGTTCTAGAGTTATTAGCTGTTTAAAAATGCAGGAGAAACAACTTTACAGAAGTTCTTTGGACATTAGACAATTACTAAATCCAAAATAAAGGTGATAAAAATCAAAACCTGGAACTTTATATTAATGTTAGTAGTTCCTCTTAAAAAAATCATGAACAAAATGAGAGGGTTTTATCTTTGGTTTTTTAGTTGATTTGTATAAAAATCTTCGAATTTGGACCTTTTCACTCCTCTTGGTCATCGCTTTCTAATTAAGGTACAGAGCCCAAACTTTTCCTGAATAGTTTTATCTGTAGGTCTAAAAAATTGAGGGGGTGCCGTGGCAATTTCATAACATTTTGTTTTTTCCCATAGAAAAGTGGGCCACCCTCACTAGTAAAATTGAGTAAATTTAATAAAACTTGTAAACTGTATAGGTGGGTAAAATTAAAATTACTTCCCTGACTGACCTCACTGAAGGGAACAAACCAGCAGGGTTATTTGTGCTTAATCTAGTAAGCTACTCTACTATTATATTTATATTACTAGGTACATAATAATATAATAGAAGTATGAAATATACTAAAAATAATATTGCGTTAAAATAGGCAAAAATATACTTTTAGGATAGGATGTTTAAGATTAAAGTACTTTTATAAATCTAAAAATTTGATTTGACTAAAACTTTGATTTTAAGAGTATACGATATTCAAGTATCAATACAAGAAATTATAAATTATTGTAATGAATTACTTCTATAAAAATAAAAAACGAAGAAAACTATGTTTATAACTAGTTTTGTTTTGTTTCGTTTAACGATAAAAAAAGTAAAAAATGAAAGTTTTTCTTTTTATTTTATGGAAAAAGTCATTAAAATTAAAGGTAAATGTTTATGGTTTATTGAAGGAAATATTTTTCTGCGAATTGATATCTCCCAACATAAAATCATGAAAACGCATCTTTAAACGATGTGAAGAAATGTGTGAATTGTTTCAGAAAGAATGTAAATGTTGAATTTTGCTTTGACCTCTCAAATTGTTTCTTTCAGTGTTCTCAAGTGCACTCTACGCAGTTAAATGAATCCTTTCAGAGAAGCAAGAGAGTTATACACTCTCTACTTCAACGAGCTTTAAAAGTTATAACATCTATGATTAAGTATATTCCAAACTTGATGTATTGCTTAAATTAAAATAACAGAGGAATAAACTTGGAAAGAAGAATTTAAAAGAACAGAGAAAACCTGATATTTGAAAAAGAAACACTTAAAAAAAGTTAGATTTTGAAATATACAATTTGCAATTACAAAACATCATCATGTAACCAATTATAGAAAACTAACTTGGCACAGTAGGATCTTACTTGATTCTTGTAACATAAAACAATCAAACCAATTATACGTATAACTAATGTTTTATGAAAGAACATAATAGTTTCATATGAACACCTATAAATAGTAACAGAGGAAATAGAATGCATAGAAAATAATAGCGTCATGAAATAGAATAGCTTAGGAAAGTAATTTAATTAGATACAATAAAAGAATCCATCAGAATTTTATTTTTTCATTAACACAGGGAAATAACATTAGTTTGGTGAGTAAATTTAGAGATAAAAACTACCTAAGCAGGACAAGCTGTGAAAACGGACACAATGTGAAAATCACGGAGAATTAAAAATTTTAACACTCAGATACTTAAATTGAATGAAGTGAATAAGCTTGCTTTAATATAGTAGTCATAAAAATATCAACCTGCTTTAAATAAGATTTTTTAAGATGTGAAGTTATACACCTTTAGATCATTTTAATGTCACGCTTACTTTAGTAAAAATCCAAACTGACAGTATTCCATTTTAAATACATTTAGATATTTTTAAAAACAACATATCTTGATTCTATTCTTTCAAATATGATCACGCACGTTTGAATTCCTCTATGTAAACCATTACGAAATTATTTTGATTACACTACTTTCTGTTTACTTGCTTTTATCACCCGCAATTCGCATTGAATTTTTTTTCGTTTAAATGTGTCATTCTTAATATATGACACCCCACCTGACAAAGCTACTGTCACAATTGCGGTATTTTTTTATTAATGCAAGTGGGGTCACATTAGTCCAGCACAAAAGATTTCTTATTACGCAACTAGAGCAGACTTAGTTTAATGAGGGAGAGTTATTAATCACTGAAGGCGCAAAAAATGCGCACACAAGTGGTCTTTCACCAAGAGGAAAGACACAAGTGAAATGGATGTTTCCGGGGTCACCAACGGGAAGAGGCTGCGAACTCTTTTAGGCCCGATTGTAAACAAGAGAAAAGTTCAAACACAGAATGCAGGGAAAGAATATCCAGAAAAACGGTGATTATAAGCTGAGAAATTTATTCATTTCCATTGATAATCTATTTATTAATTGAAATGAATGATTAGTTAATTAATTAGTTATTTATTTATTTTACAAATAAATTATGGAGGAGATCCAAATGTAAATGGAAGCATGGTAAAGCAAAGAATGTAAACAAATAGTAGCTTTTAAAAAATATACAGGAATACGCAGATTATATTTTTAAGTTCGTGAATGTTTATTTATTTTGAAGGAGATAAACAGTTAAGAGAGAAAAGTGTTTTGCTAAAATTAGATTTTGATTCAAGTAGTATTAAGAAGAAGTTAAACAGAAGTTTAAAACAAAAATATTAGCACTGATTGTTACAAAGAATAAAAAAGGGGGTAAAAATATTCTATAATAAATATAAATTAATTAAGTGCCTACTTATAAAAACTCAGAGATCCTACTTTTTAAGCATGCACTTGTGTATAGGATTTAGTTTTGTGAACAGTGTAAAATTCAGAGATTAAACGTTTATAAAATTATTTATAAACTTTTTTGAAATACGTAATTTAAAATATTATTGTTTACGTTAGACAAAATACGTTTACTTCCAAACTTATTTATTCATTTTGAAAAGAGTCAACCTCTTTCATTTCCAGTCTTACGTAAAGTACATTGAGAAAATCAAGGTAACTTATTTCAATAAGTTTAAATTTTATGTATTTTATATCACAATAAATCTAGACTCTTTTATAAGCCACTATTAATTGTAGTTACAATATGTTTAGTTACCTTCAAAAGTTATGATTATTTTATTTCCTTAACATATGTTTTCCACATTTAACTAGAAGCATTTTGAAGACAGGATCAAGAAGAAAGGATACTTTTAGTACTGAAACAATCTCTGACAAGGAAGTTGATAGCCAAAGCATTCCGGGTTTGACTCAAACATTCCTCCATTAGCTTTATGACTAATATAAATTGAGACTTCTGAGGCTCCTCCGAATGGATATTTTTAAACCTGATTCACAGTTTTCTCCCCCGAGTTTATTGCTCTCTTTGTAAGTAAAAGATTTCAAGTTTTTCTCCGAAATTTCTACACTTTGCAAATACTTTGCTCGAATACATTTGAATTTTATATTAATCATATCAAGCATTTTAGCTAGTGGTTCTTAACATTTTCATAGTCAAGTAACACTTGCAAGTTAACAAGATTTGAACGGTAGTGTCGTAGTAAAGTATTTTTTTACATATGATAAATTCTGATTGTTAAATGGTTATGACAGGAAAATTTAGAAAGAACTAACTTGCACGTGTAATGAAATTTAGTATACAGTACCACTTTTGCAATGCTAGTGAAATAATAGATATAATAGATCCTGTGTAACAAATAGCAAAATAGCCACCAGTTTATACAGCTTTGAATGAAAATTCCTCCATTATTATTAAAGTTCTCTCCGTATTATACAAATTGAAGTGAGAATGGAAAAGGTGTGCATAAAACATTTCCATTTCTGATATGACAGTCAATTTACCCACCAAAATTAAATAAGACATTAAACTGTACATTATTCAATGGATCTCCAATCTACCATATCCAATCTACTAAACAAACTTCAATACTTAAAAAACCTAATTTAATAATTTTTAAAAAGTGATTGTTAAACAAGAATTATAGAAAAAAAATAACTATCAAAAAATTAAATATAAAAAAGCAGTAAGTTTAATGCAAAAAATGAAAGGTTTTTGTACCAATGGGCTTGAAACATATTATGAAGAGGAATATTAAGAAAAGTTATCATCATTTAAATTAATATGATTTCGACAATAAATTGACAAAGCTAATCAAAGCTAACAATCTAATAAAAAACACAGAAGCTAGAAAAATAATTAGCAATGTGGCCTTGAAAGATGTGACAAATTAAACTGGAACGATGACAGCAATCACACCTTTGCACGAGTTCGTTAGTACTGAATGTAACCAAATATTTCAGTAAACTAATTAAGAGTTCAGGGGTCAAATAAATTTTTACTCTAAACAAAATAAATGAAAGCCACATAGCTCTTCAAAAAATGCAATAATACTTCTTTAAAAACAACTATAGAAATAGGTCTGCGAAGTATCAAAATTCTAATTTATAAAAATACCGCAAAAGATCTAAATTTTTTTTTGAAATTGGAGTGTACGTTTGTATTATCCACACAACAAGCGTTCTTTTCAAAATTTAACGCGAGAATCTGTCGGGTCAAAGGGAATTTAAAGCCTATAACCTAACTGCAGGCCTTTACGTTTATTTTGTTATGACCTTGAAAAGCGTTATGTTCTTTAAAATGGATAAATACTCCATGTATGGAATAGTTTTTAGCAACCTACTATAAATAAAAAAGTATGTACTCGCATAAAGCTAATCGAAAATAAAACAATTCAAATTTAAAATATCTTAATGGAGCAAAAGATTGGATCAGATTGGAGTATCACATGTGTGGTCCTCTTTCCTCCGAAGGCTAACTACAACAGGCTATGAAGACACTGTGTGAAATTAACCCTCTCGCCACCACGGGCCTCATATGAGGCTCCTACTTATGAGCTCAATTTTTGTATGATGTAAACACGCAAATTTATTTTCTTTTCATCAGTGACTTCACTGATTCATGTAGATCACATATGAGACTTCTACATGGTTTCTGAATTCATTCCTAAATGGCAGCAAGATGATTTATACCTCAATGTTTAAATTTTAAGCTGTGATGCTTGTGAGGGGTCATCCGTAAATTACGTGAGGTCAAAAAGGGGGGAGGGGTTTGGAAAAGTCTCACCAAATCTCACCAAGGGGATAGGGGGGTCGATTAAAATCTCACGTCAACTTTTTTTAACCTAATTATAACTTAATTAGGTGCTATGAAGCACAAAATGCAAATAATTTTTGGAAATAATTTTTGGTCACTAAATCTCACCAAGGGGGGAGGGGGGGTCCAGATTTTGGAAAAAACACCTCACGTAATTTATGGATGCCCCCTGAAGAAAAAATACTAGCTAGATACTAGCTTCTGTAGAACATTTTTTATAGGTTGGTAGATATTTTCTTATTTCGTAACCTTCTAATATTATGATGTCTTTTAATAAGTTCTAAACCAAGTATTTTCTGTTAAAATGAAAAAATATGGCCTCATATGGCCTCAATGAAGCTCATAAAAATAACTAGGAAGGAGTACACACAAGAAAAAAAATTTCCAGACAAATTACGGGGCATTTTGGATGTATTGAGAAGAAGAAAAAAAGTTTTTTTCACTTTTTTGATGTTCTGGTGCCGAGAGGGTTAATCAAGAACTAATAATTTGATTATAATGTTTGGTAGGGAGTGGGTTTGACTCATGCAAACAAAAAAAGTTTCCGCTTTGTAAAAGCCGTTCACTCGAGCTTTCCCAGAAGCACGTTCAGTTCAGCATACCATCCGAACGTTGTCACGCAACGGGACATGCCAACATGATTCATTGTCCAGGTATACATATTTAGTAACGTGCATGGTCCAACTTACGCTAGCTTACCGTATTTTATTATTCATTCATTTGATGTAACTCGTGTCCAACCCTCACCGGTGTTTGGTATTGAATAAGAAAGCATTGGATGGAATAGTCAGACAATAATTTGCTAGGATGATCCATAGCAATCTCCCGTACTTAAATTGAAAATTTTCTATTTTTTACTACCTTAAGATAGAACCTTGGCAAACTAATGGAAGGTATTAATGGAGAAGTCTTGAAAAAGGTGTTTTTGTGATATGACTTGGGGTATAAGACAAATATTTTTTAAAGGTTCAAACGAACTAGGGATATTAGGAGTTTTTATAAAAATATACATACACCCGCTTGTGAGGTACAATTATTCTCTAATTCTTTAAGTTATAAAACTATGCAAAAGTGTTATTTTCAGTACCAATAATATTTTTCGTGTTTTAAAGTAATTTTTCATACAGTGAAAATTGTCTATAACGATACAGTGACAGAAAAAATGATAAAAATTATTGTTGTTGACAAGTTAGTGTTATAAGGAAAATATGCCTTTGAAGGCTTGGACTTAGAAAAACATTGTTATAGATAGGGTATCTTTACTTTATAGATAGTATCGCGCGTTTAACACAGGTTTCTCTGTAAGTTGCTCGATTAATTAACGCAGTTAAATTAGCTAACATTACTTCCATTAACAGAAGCACTTTGCAAGTTTTATAAGTTCAAAAAAGGAGATTTTCATTATGCTTGTATCTTAAGTATTTCGATTTTCGTGAGAACGGACCGCCAAATCTTAAAAAGTTTTCACTGCGCAAGCACATTAAAGAAAAGAACTTATTTTTTTTATTTTCGAGGGATCCTAGTTGTATTAAAATGCATAGGACCTAATAGTCTAATTTTCTACAGGGTGATTCAAAACTCATGGGCAAAAATAAAAGGAGGTTTAGATTAGTAGACAAAGTAGACTAACCAAAGAAAGTTCAGAATTATCCAGGAAAGTGGGTCCCCGAGGCGCTAGAGTGTGGTCAAAAGTTGTAAGAAGCACTAAAAGATTGACTATTTTGGGTAAAGAAAAAATTCCAGTGAAGTCATAATGATTTAACATATTTATAAAATCGGGGTAAAACTTTTTTTCCATAAGAGGTTATTTTCAAAAGCAAAAATGAAAATTTTGTTATTTTTTATTGACGCATTTTAAATGCAACCCAATAAAGACAAAAGCTAAACGTTTTATTAATATATCTATAAGTTAAAAATAATAATTAGCACTGGAATTTTAATTTTACCACCAAACCGTTTGCCTTCAATATTACAAATCTATTTGAAGTCAATTTTAATAATCCAATGCTCTCTCTAGATCTAATGGTTTAATATATAGGGTGTTTCAAAAGTCCATTTCATGGCCTTTACAAACCAGCGTCTCTTATAGTCATAGAAAGGTTAAGTTATAGTCATATAAAGGTTACTCTTAGGTAAGTAACTATATGCCGAATCAATTGAGACCGCCCCTAGCGATAAATCCATAAAAGCTAAAAAAATAATTAAAAAAAACAGAAGGAGAGAACAAAAAGTTTAATGAAAAAACTGTAAGCAAATCACACATAACAAACGCAAAAAAAAAGTTTCATGAAAATATCTCAAATATTCGACATGTAAACAATCAACACTTAGCACTTTTCTTCTAACCTTGAAAAAGGGTCTGTCTACAAGTTTAGAAACTTATCCGAAGTCGTGAAGACGGATTTCAACCAATTTCAATCAACCAAATCGCAATGGAAAATCAAAGGTGATTCAAAAATTTGGACAGCCCTTTTCCAAGGTTTAAAAAAGTGCTAACTTTGAACGTTAATATTATCTCGAAAAAAAGCAACTTTCCTTTTCCAACTTTCCAATGCGTTTGTCATGATATTACAAACAAATTTTTCATTGAAATTTTCGTTCTCTTTCCTTCAGTTTTTTTATTTAATTTTTTAACGTTCTCATTTCGCCGCTAGGGGTCCTTTAAGCCGTCTTAATGGATTCAGCATGGTCATTTACCTAGGGATACACCTTATTTCCGTCCGTGACCCTGAGACTGGTTTTATATACAAGTCGTGAAACTGACTTTTGAAACACCCTGTATTTTTAGATTGAAATAAAATTTTGGAAAGTGTTTCATACAAATATTGCAAAGATTTTCAATCAGACCTAATAATCTATTAAGTAATTTAGCACTTGTACTGTAAAGAATTTGCAATATGTTTTGTTCCAGATTTTAATTTTATGATGTGTTTTTTACATTTGAAAGTTAATAAAGTAATTTCTTACATCTCTCAAAAGCTCTAACTCTATTAGGATGTGGATAGGGTTCTTTGTAGTACTTACCATTATATTATTAAGAAAAATAAGCTGACAATAAAATAATTATGTTTTACCATAATTTAAATTACAATTACTATCACAAGAAAGGAAGGACAAATAAGAACAAGTAAAAATAAAAAATTGAGGATAAAACTACCTACGGGTGTAACTACAAAGAAACAAAAGGGGGAATGCTTTGGGTGGAGTCTCTAGGATTTGAGGGCTTCTTCTTCAAGTTAAAAATTACTCCAAAACAAGTAAAATAGTTTTCTCATGGAAGTATTCTTCCTGCTTTGAGAAGTCTTACTATGTCATGCCTCATTTTATATGAAGGATAATTGAAATGACAAAAGCAAATACCCATTCACAACTTCTGCAATGTTTTAAGTTAGGTACTTTAAAGAAATTATTATTGAAAATTGTATTTTAGTTAATATCTGAGCCGAAAGGAAACTTTATGCATCAAGTTAATTGTGTAAAGATAGATAATCGAAGAATTTAGTTATGATTCGCCATATGTCGAACATTATAAATTAGACAATTTGCAGAAACTTAATATACATAGAAGAATTGGGGTTTTGTAAAACCCAATGCAAATGATATGCAAAGATGACATGCAAAACTTAAGCACTTATGAAAAAGTGAGAGTTTAAAATGCATCACACGAGTAGCACGAGAGGATCGTGGAAAAACAGAAAAGGAGAAGAAAACGAGCAGAGGGAGAAAAAGGAGCATTAGAAAAACGGGAATCGGGTATTGTCATATCTTCTCTAACTCACAAAACCACTTGCAAGATTAGAGGCTAAGATGGTGTTCAGATAATAGGGTGAGGCTGGGAAAGCTTACCTCAAGGAGCGCCGGATACTAGGGAGGAGCGAGAGCCAGTAATCGATCGGAACCCAATGGCGTCTATAACGGGACGGGAGCACAAGGGATCCCTCGCCAGTCAGCCCGCCAAGGGTGCCAATTGGCGACTAATCGATTCATCCCGAGCCCATTGAGTCAGGGGTTTGTTTCTATGCACCCTTGCGCTGACACAGGGGAGGGGAATCCCATATTTCCATGTGAATGGAAATGGTTTTGTTAATCAATCCTGCGTTTAAATTCGTTATGATTATACAAATGGGTTATTGATTTGTGAAGGAATTTGAAGAGGAATAGTTAAGAATTTAGCATATGTTTGCAATGTTAGTTTAAAATTTATTTCGAAGACGCTGAATGGTTTTTTGATTCTCGCGTAGGTTTTTTGGGGCTTCATTCATGGTAATTGTTTCATTCATGACTTTAGGTCGGTTTTTGTCGGTGGGGAATTTTGTTGCTTCAAAGTCATTGGAATCCAGGATTAAAGATATAGTAGCTTTAACGAATTTATTTAGATGATGTACCTTGTGAAAAAAATATTGCTGATTTTAAATCATTAGTTTAAATTAAATGCTACTTAACAATAAAAAAATACATTTTCTTTTAAAATATGTAATTATTTTTAAAAGCATTTTAAATGCTTTTGGAAACCATTCATCCAAAGGAGTGTCAAGAAAAATATTTAAGAGATGTTTGGATTTCCGTAGTTTTTATGCAGAATAAAGTGTGTTTAAAAGACGATTTTATCCTACTTTATTGCTGGATACTCCAAAGCTTCTAAATCAACTCTTAGCTGCATACAGCTATTAAATGAATATAATCATAACAATGCATAAGAACTAAAAATGTTCTCATAATGAAGTAAACCAGTTTAGTGTCATTGAAGTTGAGGATACGAAACCATTGTTTTTCAATTGATTCGATCGTTAACATGTCCATATGTTAACCCATCCTAACATTGTTTCATTACATAACGTGATTGATAATTAATTAATCACAAACGAGGTGATGACAAAATCGTGTTATCTCGTAACAAATAAAATAAATTCATGGTTATGAGTAAAACGAATTTATTCAGGGCTCGTCATGTAGGGGTGTGATTGGGTCAATGACTGCTTTGTGGCTGTCTGGAACCGCCTTGAAAATCAATGGGGTAGCATGATTTTCCAAGGCCATTTTTGGGGGTGTTCATTAATGAAGTTAGCATGGGGCACCGAGCTCTCATTAGGGGGATCGCTTACCTTTGAAAGTAAAATGTTGCCGCTTGTGGTGAAGAGGATTATTGATCTGTCGGGTAGGTTAATTCGTGTATGTGTTAATGTCCAGCAAAAGAGAAACTTCATGTTTTATTCTAAAAAAGGTCGGGGATGATGATAAATATTCATGTTTCCTTTGGGTTAATTCAATGATAAAAAATTAGATGCTTTCTATTTGATTTTTCAAATAGATTCCAGTTAAAAAGGAGAATGTTTAATTAATAGGTTAAAATTGTTTGAAATTATTTTTTTAAGTTCAAAGATGCATTTATTAAATTTTTCAATTTTTCTCTGTTGACGCGGGGGAAGAGAAGAAGGGGTCTACTTTAACTTTTCATCCACTTTTGGTTCTATTAAATTTGCTTTATTACGATCATCAGGCAAATAATGAAGATAAAGAAAACGGCACAACGGCAACCAAAATTTCTGACTCGTAATTTTTCCCTTTTTACCGATTCAATATAAGAATCAGGAGAAATTTATCTAAAATTGTCAATCTAAACACTGTAGGGGAGACGTTGAAAATCAAGAGTTTTTAAGAACAAAAACTTTTTAAAACACAAATGGACCGACCTGCAGACATAACAGTCGAAAGTTTCTGTATCCAGTGTAGTATAAGCAGCATAATAAATGGGATTTGCTTACTCATTTGTATTAGCTCAGAAAGAGTTCGGGAGAAAAGAAAAACACACAGGGGTTACAAAACTGGTAGAATTCTCCCTTTGGATGCAAATTTATCTTTCTACTTTGGGAAAGACGGCTTTTCCTTTCAGGGTGACACTGCTCTGATTAACGGCGAGGGGAACATCCTCCTGGGGATCCGACTCACCTCACCATGAAGGGAACTCGGAAGCTCGAGTTTCAAGTAGAACTCCGATTTCCTTTGTAACGGTGTTCGTAATTGAGGGGGTACGCTTAGTTCAGTGTCAATCTCTCAATAATTCAAAAAAAAAATTACTCCCCCTTTTAGTATTTTTCAAGGACTAAGAGCGTATTTTTTGTAACTTTTGAATCTGCATAAAAAGTAGGGGAGAGTCGACAAAACTGGGTAGGTGGACAAAACAGGGATTTGGGCTTTATTCATTGATTTGGAGTGATGTCTAGCGAACACTGGTAGAACTATTTCCAGGCATGAACCCTTAAAACTTCAAGTAAACAGAAGTTAAATAAACCAACCCATTTTGCAGAGGGAATCATTTTTAAGTTTCATGAGAAAAGTTCACACACCATTTTAGCGTCTGCAATATTATGCCACCAATCTTAAATACCTAAGGATTAACTCTCGGTATGTACAGCGTATGATACCTGATTATTTATTTGTTATTTTAAAAGTTTATATTGGGGCCTAAGAGTTGTTTAATTAACGCTGGATAAAATTTCTTAAAAAAGGCACGATCGGACAAAACCGGGATGTGGGTAAATTCGGATGAAGCTTGTATCTTTTGCTTTTATGAACATTCTAAATCTAGGGAGATTTGGATACAGTGCTTTACAGCAAAGGGTGGGGACATGAAATGATGAACAAGACCAAACTTGAAGTTTTGTTCATAAAACGTTTAACCCTTAGAGCGTAAATTAAATTGTTATATTTGATGAAAATTTTAGATAAATTTAAATTTAAAAAGTTTAGTAAAGTTTTCTTAAACAATGTTTTTTCGAAGTTAACTATGTTATTTTGATTATTCTATCCAGTTCCCGGTTTCGTCCGACCTGGTTGGATAAAACCGGGATTTTTTACTCATCTTAAAAATGTGCTTTTATGACCCATATTGCTATTATGATTAATTTATTATTTTTTCTTCAAAAAGGAACCAGTTTGTCGTTTTAGCACCAATTTTGACTGTTTTGATAACACATTAAGTGAATATTCAAAAAATAAAGTTTGGATCCCATTTTTGTCCGACCTTACCCTATATTGTTAGGTGTAATGCTGATAAGACGAAATTGATAATAAATGTATTGATGCTATCTCTAAATGTAAAATCTTTTTAAAACATTGATAAAAAAATATAAGTTTTTTTCCATTATTAAATTAAATTGATTACTTATTTATTTATAAAATAATATAGATTTATACATTAAAATATTTTTAATTATAATATTCTAATTTCATATTACGAAAATAAAAATTCAAGTTTTAAAATTACAAAACATTACTCACTTTGGAACATTAAAAATAATTCAGCTTCAAATATATGCATCAGCAAACGATATTTAATTAAGCAAATTACGTTTCTTATTTAAAGGGGCCCACAGACCACAGACGAGCAACTTGGTCATCAACCTGGTTGTCAACTGGGTTGATGATTTTTTCCACTGATCGCCAACCTGGTTGACAACCAAAATGTAAACTATGAAAGAAAAAATTAATCAGATTGTAACAAATTAATATATTTTGGTACTTAAAATGCACAACTATATTTTATTTAATTATTCTCTCGTGCTAAAATTATATTTTTAAAATTTTTAATGCTTAGTTTTTTTTATTTTCCTAATAACATGTTCCGATTACCGTTGACCACAGAGTATAGAGCTTAACAGAGATGCCAAACGGCCGTTTTCCTCTTTAGGTAATTAATTTAATGGGCGTATGACGTTGCCTCCTTTAATGACGTGGTATTAAAGGAGGCTGGTCCGTTTGGCCTAAAGTTTGCTAATGGGAAAAGCCCTGTTAAAAAAAGTTGCCATTAGCGTCTATGGAAATGAACACTCTGTTAAGCTCTAAACTCTGTGCCGTTTACGATCAACCTGAAATTCAATCATCAACTTCCCCACAGACGCACAACTTGGTTGTGAACTTTGCAAATTGACGATCAGGTTGATGATCAAGTTGCTCGTATGTTTTGTTTACTTTTTAAACTTTAAATTAGGAAGGTTTTTATTAATACGTTTTAATCATTTGTTTATCATTTTAAGTAGAAGGTACAAAGATTTTTAAACATTACTAAAATGTTCGTTTTAAAAATATTAATTTCAATCTTTTAAAGAGATATTTAAGCTCAATTTACACAATTTCAGTCGGCGTGCCAGTGCTAGTGAATGCTTTATAAGTAAGCTGTAAAATGTTTATTAGATTGCAATTTGCATAAAATTTCATTAATTTTTCTGTTACTCATGATTTTATCATTCTGTTAAGCATTTCCTGGCTTTGTTTCATTTTTCGAAAGTTCTACTCTAACACTCCTTAATATTGTATAAATCTAAAAATAAACACAAGTTTTTCTTAGGGAAAACCCCCTTAAATGGGGAAAAAATTATTAAAAGTATATAGGGTAAACGCACCAGTACCCGGACAGTTAAGGAAAGTTTAACATTTAATTTAAAATAACTCCTTGAAAAAACTATCAAATGTCTGACTACTACCACCTTTAAATACCTAAAATTATCCTTAATAATATGTATGTTTTCAAAAATAATTTTAATAAACATTAAGCCACTAAATTTTACAATTTATGAATTTACTTTCATTGCACCAGTAGCCGTACACCTTACCCCAATATCCGACCAATGCATGCACCAATATCCGTACAGAATAAAAAATATTTATTTTGCGACTTTAAATATTGTAATTTTCCACAAAAAAATATTAAATAAGTTTTAAAAAGTGAAACTGCATACTTTTTATTAACTTTGTTTCAATTTAGAGAGCTTTTTCGGAACTAAAATATTGTTTTTGTTTTCTTAGGTCCAATTTGTACAATGTCACTGAGTGTTTGAGTAGAACTTACTAGCAATAAACCGCCAACGAGCGAGTTTTTTTATTAGAGTTGAATCGTTTTTAGATATTTCTAATTCTTTGTGAGTATTTAATTCTGTTAATTACACTGTTAAACAATGAAAAAATTTCCTTGATGAAAATTGTCATTTCTTATAGATTTTGGGTCACTGAATACGAAAATCAACATTAAAATTCTCAATTGACTCAGGATTTTCGGGGAACAGCCCCTCCCCCTTTTTACGCTTTTCGACGACTTTATAACTTTAAACTCGATTTTCAGGGTCGAAAAGCATTGCTTTAATCTTCAAATTGCTCCCCAGGGGCCAAGAAAGGTTTAAATTAATCAAATATGATAAATTTATAACAAATGGATAGGTTTAAGGGGTAATTACCCCCCTAAAAATGCAAAAAATTAGCTAAAAATTATAGAGGTTTTAATACGCTATTTATTCCTCTTATTTTTTACGCAATTCCCGTTTGAAGGGTCCTAACCCTTCCCCAAGGACACAAATTTGATGGCAATATGCAGCAATGGTTTTTACTAAAAGCGGTTGAGGTGAGAGCGCCCCCAAAGCACCCACAGAAGGGTTCAATATCGCACTAGAGTTAAACTGTGCTGTACAAAAAAAATTTGAAGCCACTAACTGAATTTCAGCTGATTCTTGTGTAAAATGATCTGCTGAATTCAAATACGACCCCCATTTTCCTCCATCACCCTCAATTTTTAAGGGGATGCTCCCTAATTGTTATCCACAGCCATGCATCTATTAAAATCTTGAAACATGGAATCCTCACTCCCTAAAACCGGTCAGTTTTTAAAGAACTGAAGAGTTTCTACTTATGATAGACCCAAAATATAAGAAAAACGTCATTTGTAATCTTTTCAAAATCATCAATATTAATTCCTGAGCTTGCGAGCGCCTTCGCGATTCTGGAAGTCTTCCGAACTCTTCCGCGGGGGCTTCTGGGAGGCTAACACCTCATCCGCTTTTAGTAAAAATTATTGCTGCATATTTTCATTAAATTTGGGTCCTTGGGGAAGGGTTAGGGCCCTTTAAATGGGAATTTCCTAAGAAATAAGAGGAAAAAAGAGCGTATAGAAACCTCTATAATTTTAGCTATTTTTTTGTATTTTTAGGGGGTAATTACCCCTTAAAACCTATCCATTTGTCATAAATTTATCTTATTTTATTAATTTGAACATTTCTTGTTACCTGGGAGGTAATTTGAAGACTAAAACAATGCTTTTTGACCCTGAAAATCGAGTTTAAAATTTTAAAGTCGTCGAAAACGTAAAAAGGGGGAGGGGCTGTTCCCCGAAAATCCTGAGTCAATTGAAAATTTTAATGGTGATTTTCGTATTTAGTGACCCAAAATCTATAAGAGATGACTATTTTCATCAAGGAAAAAATTTTGAAGGTCAAATTTGTTGAACAGTGTTATCCATTGTTTTTACATTTGTATGCATTGGTCGGATATTGGTACAAGCAAAAAATACAGTGCTCCATTTTCCGTCCACTCAGGTCGGTTATTGGGGGGCAGATTGGTAAAACAACGTACCAGCAGCTGACCACCTTAAAATGAGTATTTAAAAAATTAATTTTTCAAAAATTTTTGTTCACTTGTTATGTTAAGACAATAAACAATGCGGTCATCGAAAAAGAAAATCTGAAATAACGTTTTCAAGGAAATTATTCGTAGTTTTTTGAAAACATACGGCCGTAATGACGTAGTTGTAAGACACTAAAAAGTGAGAAAATTTTGCGATGTCTTCACATTTTTATTTTCTGTACCTGTTATACGAATTTTAGGGGATTTTTCAAATGGTTATATTATTACCCATAATTTTTACGAATTTTTAGCGTTGACAGAAAGTTTGTGAGTCTTTAAATTTTCTTATTATGATTAAAAAAAGTCGCTTTGTACGGAAACTGGTGACTGGTGACTGTCCGGGTACTGGTGTGTTTACCCTACCTATAGTTCCGTTTTTTTGTGGTTGTTAATTAATATTTTTCTGTAAAAAAATAAAACCTTTCAAGAAAAAAATATACTTTTAATCTGGTTGGATACTTACGGGTACTGGTGAAATCAACATAATTTTATAAATTGTGAAGTTAAATGGTTTATAATTTTTTTAAAATTATTTTAGAGAAAAGTATGGTTATAAAAGTATGACTTTAGGTAAATAAAGGCGGAGAGACACAGTCAAACAATAGATCATTATTCCGAGGAGTTATTTAAATTTAAATATTTAATAAGTAATTAATAATAATTAAATAAATAGTTTTCACACAATATTTGCACTTGAATTAAAAATTATTGATTTTGCTATTTTACCATTAAACAAATTAAAATTTCATTTTAAAACATGCCAGGGGCCCCCAAACTTGAAAGTCGGTCTCTGTGAGCATTAGTAATACCACACTTCACTCACAATGATAGAATAAATGTGTGACTTAAGCATTTCCCAGAAGAAATTAAAACTATCGAGAATGTCGAAAGATTAATTTTAAACTTTTTGAAACTTTTGATGAAAATTTAAAAATAAGCACATGAAAAGAATTAAAACTATTTCAAATAAAATACACTATAAATTTTAAAAATTAAGGAAATAATATTTTAAAAATTACTTATAAAACAAATTTATGTATTATGAAAGCAATAAATAAAACACCCCAATAGTTAATTACCTACTAATTGGGAAATAATCATTTGAAAGAAATTTTAATATCCCCTTCGAAATACGTATATCGCTTTCCTATTTTAAATTAATTTATTAAAAAAATACAAGTTCTATACCCTTATTAAAAATACTTTAATAATTGTATGTGTTTTATATGCTTAAAAATAGTGATAGTTAAAGGATTTTTCGTATGGGAAAAACTACACACCTAGTAGTTTTTATTTAACGGGAGATATACGTTATTAACTACTATAATATTTAATTTCTCAATGTATAAAATTAAATTTAAGCCGTTTTGCTTCCAGCAATGCCTCTTCTAATAGTCTTTAACGTTGTTTTGAAGGACATTTTCCTTGCACCAACTTAAGAGATATCAGAGTGGGGAAATACGGTGATAATTTTGTCTGTTATATTTCCGTTTTGAGAAAACGGAACGCAACTTTCACTAAAATCATCCAAACAGCACTAATATTAAAATAAATTGTTTTGCTATAGAATTCAACCATTTTTGCAATTTTTTTCTAAATAAGAAACTACATTATTGTTAACTAGAAACTATTTTATTAAGTGTTAATTTTAAAAGCGGAATTTTGTTTAAACTTAATGATAAATATTATCCTTTATTGTAAAACTATATGACACACTACACTTTCTTTAATTTCTTTTTAACTTAAAACCAAGATAAATTACTTTCTTTTTATTAACATTTAACTCAATCTTCCTATTAAATTATTATAAAAGCTTTCTTTCAAACAGTTAGTAAAATATAAAGTCAATTGTATTAAAATTATTTAAGCTTCAACTTAAAGTATATACCTTGTATATATAAAAGGAATGATAAATATTTTAACTAAATTATATATTCAGATGTCAAAATTGAAAAAAATAGTTTGTAGTAGGTATAAGATGAAGCAATCAAAAATGGAATACTCAAAATACATTCATGTTTCTTATTTTGTTCTTTCTCGTGAAAGGTTTTTTTCTATCGCTAACTCTTTAAAAGTAAAACAGAACTATCTTTATCACAAGAAAACTCCAGATACTTTTAAATGTGTGGGAGCTAGTTGTATTTAATGGCAAAAGAAGCCAACTTATTTTGGAAAGTATAAATTTATAATAATTCTGCATGCATTTTGTAATTAGAATAATCCGGTCTGGTTGTAAAAAAGTAAAAACATGCAAATTTCTTTTGCGAGTTCCCTCATATAATATTATAATTTTCCTTTGACTTGATTTTTTTAAATCTTCTTAAACATAATTACAAAATTTAGTGCATTTTTAGTATTTTTAAATGCTGTTCCCCTCCCCTAATCCTATAATTACTCTTACTCTGTTAACTAAATTTAAAATAAACTATACAGGGTGTATCTGAAATGGTGCAACAAACTTTCAGGGATGATAGTACTCATCAAGACGAACAAGAATTGGTATAGAAAGGGGGGTCCTAGACCAAATCCCAGGGAGTTAAAAATGGAGCGACAACCCCAAAAAAATCATTGAAAAATTCAATTTGTAGAAGAACTACTATCGGTAAAAACTTAATTATGGTCTCAAAAATTGTGGTTTAATATGATCTTTAAAATTACCTCAAAAGTCTTCACTTTAAAATTTGTTTTATTACGAAAAAAGTTAAAAAAACACAAAAAATGTGAAAACTCTGCCAAAACCTTATTTTGTGTTTCGAAATCCTTTCTTTTGATTTGATAATCTGAAAGATCACAGTTAATAACTCTCAAGTCCAAAGTTTCACGTAAATACAATCGATATTAAACGCTTGAGATCCTGTTAAAGCTTGTTTTTTGCGTGCGCAAACAGCTGTTCTAGAAACAGCTCTAGAAAACTGCTTGCGCACCCAAAAAACCAACTTTAAAAGGATCTCAAGCGTTTAATATTGATTTTATTTACGCGAAACTTTGGACTTAAGGGTTTTCAACTATGATCTTTCAGATTATCAAATCAAAAGAAAGGATTTCGAAATACAAAATAAGGTTTTGGCAGCGTTTTCACATTTTTTTTGTGTTTTTTAACTTTTTTAATAATAAAACAAATTTTAAAGTGAAGACTTTTGAAGTAATTTTAAAGATCATATTAAACCACAATTTTTGAGACCATAATTAAATTTTTACCAATAGTAGTTCTACAAATTGAATTTTGCAATGATTTTTTTGGGGTGTCGCTCCATTTTTAACTCCCTGGGATTTGGTCTGGGACCCCCTTTCTATACCGATTCTTATTCATCTTGATGAGTACTATCCTCCCTGAAAGTTTGTTGCACCATTTCAGATATACCCTGTATAGATTTTCGCCTTTTCTAAAATTGAAAGTATCAAGTAACGGTCGGGTATTGAATTTTGAAGTGTCGTAACATTTTCGCGTTCCATACCTATTATACGAGTTTTAGGGGATTTTTCTGAATAGTTAAATTTTTATACATATTTCGTAAAAGCAGGGTCGTGAATCCTTTTTTAATCAGAGGTTCATACTGACTGAGTTTGCCTTCACTTAATGACGAAAAAATACCTTCTAAATACTTTTTGAAATGTGCTCTGTATTAGTCATTTATGTAACAATAACCAAGATCATTTGACTGTCTTACCCATATTATAGGGATAATAATTTGAATAAAAGTATTGTTGTCTCTTATGCATTTAAAAAGAGCCACATTCTAATTTATGCAACACACTAAGGAGCCCAGATTTCATCTTGGTCTCCTATTTGGACCCAAATCAGGGAAAAACCCCTTTTCCCACTTCTTCTGTTAAACATTATCGTTGAATTGTATTTTAAACCGTACCCAAATTTAGCAAAACGTATTGTGCATAAATGTGCAAAATCTGCCCAGAAAACTCGTCATTTTCAAAAGGAACTGCAGTATAAAAAAATAAGCACACTTTGAAAAAATTTCTACATACTGGGATACTAGGAATAAATTAATTGGAGGGGATTACATGGTTGCTATTAAAAAAATTACGCCGCAAAAATTAAGAAAAAAAGCTAAAAATCAAATTTTTGGTTACACAAAAATGGGACGTGGTGTAACTTTTCTTCTTGCAGATATTTGAATAACAATATGAATTAGTAACAAAAAAAGTAGTTTGGTTGTTGTTAGAAAACCACTGTCGACTAGTGTTATTGTTTTACGGCGCAAGAAAAGTCGATCTGGACCAAACTGGTGACTGGTCGGCTAATTAGTGAGTTTATCCTAACGTTGATTTTTAAAAGTTTTTAGCTAGTAAACTTATGTTACATACTCATACATTTTGCTTAGCTTTATTAACTTTTTAGGGTCATGGGCAAGTGCCCCGAATTCTCTCCCAGAAATCAGTCTCTAGAACAGTATTCATAATTAGTACAGTTTAGTGCATCAGAAATTCTATGAGAAATTTATTCTTTTTTCAGACACATTTGATGACCTTTTATTGGATTTCAGAGATATAATATTTAGTTTAGATTTTTTTTAAATTTAAGCAAATAAAAACATTTATAAATAAATAAGATTTAGAGTTGTTGCACATTTAAGATAATATGATTGAAATCAGTGATTAAATTGTTAAGGAACTAGTCCCGGAAAAGATTTCTATCTTATCAACTGTAGAATACTATGAAACTGGGAGTATAATAGGTTAAGATTAAAGAGAAAGGAGGTCTTGCGATAGTTTTCTACTCGGTTGGAAAGTAGCTATCTATGATTCCGACTTACGTGAGGGGACTAAAGAGTCAATCCCCCCCACCGAACCCTCAGATCTAGGATAAATGGATAAAATCATCCGTCCATATGCGTATATTATTCCTGATTTGATTTAAGCAAGAAACAGTCGAAATAGTTATAGTTATCGAAGCCCTTGTGTGTTTCCAAGTTTCGGTAGCTTCTAAAAAGATATTCATTCTTACGTTAACGCGTTCAACTTTCTTTGAAAAATGGAATAATTTACTGCAGAGGTATTAGACAAAGAATTCTTCAGCAAAAAGTATAAGTATCGTAACGTGGTTGACAATAACTGAGAAAAATTTTAAGGGTATTCGTGTAGTGTTATTTTAAGTAGTTTTCTTTAGTCGTAAAAAGAAAATATTTGAGTTTCAGATAGGATATGCATGCATCCCTAAAATTCTCCTTCGGTTATACATCTGGTGATTGACCTTCTACCAATTGGTAGCTTCATTCGAAAACTTTTCTAACCTGAATTGTAACTATCAGAAACTGATCTAACTGTGCGCCCTCGGTTTTAGAATATAATTAATAAAGATATTAAAAGAAAAAACGCCTCCTTCATTAAAAAGTATCTTAAATTACTATGCAATTATTTATTTCCCCTTAAGCAAGGAAAGAGCAACTTACTTTCTTCTGAAATTTACTTTGCCACGATAGAAAGAGCACGTCCGTCCTTTCACTTGATCTTTTCTTGACTGATTAATTTAGCTCTTGTGATTCAGAGATAATCATGAGATCTTGTGGTCTCTTACAGCTTAACCAATCTATCCAATACAATGTGAACAGGCAATAGTTAGTTGACCTTTTATCGATTAGATATACAACTTAGACTAAAATCTTTACCGGCCTTCTTCTGAAAATACAGATTTCCTAATACCTACAGAGTCCTTAAGCAAGTGCGAATTCTGCTAAAAAAAGGAGTATTTATGAAAACACAGTGATACACAGACTTTCTCTCTCTCTCAAATTTTATCCTGAAAATAAGTTTGTAAATATTAAAATTCATCGGAAAATTTCTTCAAAAAATGTGCTGCAGATATGAATCTATGCCAGTGAGGAATATACACTCCCAATACCACAGGGGACTGCTAAAAATTCTTTAAGTATGTTTCATTGATTTAATTGAGTCTTTACGTTTCAAAATATATTCGTGTTTTTCCTATCTTTTCTTACATTCTCTCATTTTTTCTTCCCTTGACTTTCTCCTTTCTTAACCTTTTCTTTTCTCCACAATAAAAGTATAAAGATGAGAAATTTTTACAGCCGGTTTCCATAATGTTAATAAAAACCTTTCGAGCTTTTAAGCTGTGGTCAAAGGTTAAAAATTTATTTAAAATCATTAAAACTCTAAACGTTTCGTCCGAAAACTTCGCCGGACATCATCAGTAGAAAAGCGTTTAAAAATATATAAATAAAATCCTTCACGATGAAATAGTGAATTTCATCGTTTTAGAGTTTTAATGATTTTAAATAATTTTTAAATAAATTTTTAATTTTGACCACAACTTAAAAGCTCGAAAGTTTTTTATTAACATTAATAAAAGTATAAGGTGCACAGAGAGGTAAATAAGCAAGTTAGTGAGAGGAAGTCGCTATCTAGTCAACATTTGGGCTGCTGCAGCTGCTCTAAATGACAATGCCTTTAGTCCGAAGAACTTAGTTTTAAAAGTAGTTGAAAGTTTAATGTAATAGTCATAGGCGTAACAAGGTGGGGTTATTGGGGATGAAAACCCCACCCCTATTGCATCGTCGGTTTCTAAAACATCAATAACTGAAAAATTTTCCCAAGAAAATTGTGCGGTTTACAAGAAACCGTTCTTTTCCGATCTAACCCAAAGAGCCTTAAAATGAGCTTAAACACTACTTTAAGAGACAATTTTTAAAAAAATTTCTGGGGGAGAACCCCCTCTAAAATTTTGAGGTCTTCTATGTGCTGTGTTGTAGCCTTAAAAATTCGGCCTCTTAAATGAAGTTTTCCCTTTGGATGTTTTGTGAAAAAAAGTGTTTTTTCTAATGGCACTTAGCTCCTTTTGCTAAGGTGTATAGAATTTAAGGCAAAGGGGACGACTCCTGAGAAAGTGAGGCCCAAATGGTAGGAGTCCGACTAAATCCTCATGTGACATATATGAATACATTTGGATTTGAAGGCTATTTCTCGAGTGCCCTTCCAAAAATATTATTTACAACCCAAATAACATTTATAAAAAATTATAATCTATTTAATTTAAAGCTACATGATTATAGTATACCTATATTATGAGAAATCTTTTTTGAAGGGAGTAATATGTTGGAGTGGTTGACTGGTAGGAGTAACACCCCCATGAGTTAATTCTAGTTACGCCACTGGTAATGGTGTCTTTATTGTTCCCATGGAGAAGATAATTCTGGTCACAAGGTAATTAATTGAACTTTTGACTTTGACTGCCCTAAACAAAGGATCTGACAACTCAAACCATATTTATTTCAAATTATAGGCCAATATCACTCATTCTAAGCAGACATCTAAACTACTTGCATTTCTGAATTTCTTTCAGCAAAAAAATCTTTTTACAAATTTAAAATTTCCTTCAATTCAGAATAACCCTACCATAAAATGGGGTAATTTTGGCCCTAAAGGGACACAGTGGCCTAACCATCAGAAAGATTTTATATGCTATATCTATAAAAAAGAATGCGATAATTCAATGCCGGGGCAAAGAGGTAGAATTGTTGTCATGACATCCTCTTAAGTGGTGTTTTGAAATTACTAAAATACTATGAAGCTTCCAACTAAAATAGTATCAAAATGTTGGTTTTTGTTAACTTTACAACCTTTTTTTTGAAAGTCTTCTAAGAATTTTCAATGTCATTATTTTGTTTCACTTTGTGGTTTGACAATTGATGAATTTGTATTATGCTGGGGCAACTTTGGCCCCATGGTATCTGTTGAAATCATTGATTTTAAAGAAAAAGTGGACTGATATGGATGAGAAACTAATCCTAAACACAAAGAATATTCAAATTACAAGTAAATAATGTGTGTGAAATCGATGGTGTTCAAAGAATTATAATTTCAATATCTAACCCATTAATTATAAAAATTTCGATACACTCAGAAAAAGTTTAATTTTATTAGTGCATAAATTTTATTTCTTTGGTAATTATGAAATCAAAATTTTTCAAACCTTCTTGGGAAGGAATCCTGAATCTGATGTGTATTTCTCCAATATTCTGTAGACCTAAAAGTCTATATTCCCATGAGCTGTTATCAAGAAGGATATTTTTTAAAGGAGAAATCAGATTAGAAGAGGAATGAAGTTATCCATTCATGGGTGCAAGAAAAGCAGGGCAAATCTTTTTTTCTAAAAAGAAAATTCCACCTATTGTACAAAAGCAAATATATAATGAAGAACCAGGCTTCTTAACATTTAGAATCCAATGCATGGCCCCTGAAGAGTTTCTAGAGGGCATTGACTAGTAAGCTAAAAAGTGAAATTCACATTTTTCTTTGAGAACATAAATGGCAAAGGGACAGTGAGGATGTTTTTAAATGGCTTTGTTTTTACTGCATACTTACATCATTTGGTTAGAGTCTTAATTTTCCATTGACTAAAGGCAAAAAACAATTCTAGAAAAAACCAAGAAAAGGTCATGTCTGAATCTTTACAGTTAGTCTGCTTAAAGTAAATGCTTTACCTTCAATGCCACAGCCCTTTCAAAAGGTAACTAGAACTTCTTTGATGATATAGTGCAAAGGGGGAATATTAGGTCCTTATATTAGTGCTCATAACTAAAATTGAGAAATGGTTTGGAAGACACTTTCAATGTAACTTTCTCAGATTAATATAATGGTATTTAGATGCTATAAATATCTTACTACAGTGAAATCTAGTCCAAATTTCAATAGCATTTTAAGAAAAAAAAACACAATTTGCTTTTATTGAAAAATTTTACCTCTTTGGTTTGGAATAATCAGATTTCTTTTAAAACTGCAAAAAGTGGAAAAATTAAGAATTATTTTAAAGCATGGAGATAACATGAAGATACATTTAAAGTAATAACAAATAATTTAGTAAGATTTCCTCAAATTGAGCTTACGCTTTTCATTGTTAGTCATATTAGTAAGGGTATTTTTTTAAAAAATTTGAATAGAATAAATCAAGATTATTTGCTGCTTATATCAAATCATAAGAAAACTCAGTAATGTAAAAAGAAAGACAAAAGGAAACAATTTATTTCAAAATAGTATTTAATCAAACTTAACATCAACAATGGCACTGTGGAAGTTTTTATATCTAACTCTCATAATAATACTCATAATTTTATGCATGAAGAACAGATTTATCTAAAGAAGTTATAACAGCAGCAACTAATCCTGCACCTTTTCCACTTCCATCTTCAGCCAGAATCAATTGAAACTTAAAGAAAAAGAAACCATAGTCATATTCGGTTATTTTATTAGCTATAAATATGAGTACAAATTTAAATACTGTATTGAAATAAATTGATTCATTATCAAAGAGTCCGGAAAAGCTGTTTTGCATAATGAAACATTTTATTACATGCAAATGAGGGGAGCACATTAACAGATCTTTAAAAAGTATGAGCAAATATGCTATTGAAGGAAAGAAAAAATTACCTCTAAAAGTTACTTAAAATGATAAATTTCCATAATAATGAAGGTTATTGAATAACGAAGGTTGGTTTAATTTTATCATATAAATTCAATTTAATTTACACAGGATAATTAAAATTAAAAATTCACATAAGACTATGCAAAATCCTTTATTTATGAATTGACAGTTTAGATCATTTATTGTTAGTATGCTTAACTGATGTATGAATAATGCAAAGTAATTTTTAAGCAACTATACCTTAAAAATTGAAATTGCAGCTCAACCTTAGAAATACTATTATAAATTTTAATAATTCGAATGAATAAAATAAAATTCTTTATGTGGGAAAAAGAATTAAAAAAAGTTATGTTTAACCCTTTTAAACCTAAACCAAGAGAGATTACCATTGAATTATAAGGTAAATTTGTAACTCTAACACATTTTAATTATTAATTATAATGTTAGTGCACATCTTAAATTGCTTAAGAAAAATAAAATAAATGTTAATAAAAATTGAGGATTTTGGTGCTAGAACCAGGTATCTCCACTTTCAATACAAATTTACTTATGAGAATTTTTTGACATATCATACATGTTGGCCTACTTTAGGCATTATATTGGGGATGCTGTAGTATATATTTGACTTACGTACGGGATCTGAAAGAATAAGCCATGCATTTGTACCATTTGCTTTCTGTGCATAAAAAATTAAGTGAAGAATTGCATTTCAAAATTTTAAAGCGGTTAGATCCACAAGGTAAGGCCAGACCCTATAAGATTTACTTGCTTTATTTCTTTAAAAATTGTTGCTACTTATTGATTACCATCAACCTTAAATATCAAGTACCATATTTTTCTGCTGCATCTATATGGAACCCGAAATCCAACTCATTTTTTATTTTGCTGGATTTGCAATTTAAATGAACACATTCAGAACAAGTAACAAAGCACTGAATTTTAGGGCAACAATAACTGTTAGAGTATCACAGAATTGGTTAATCACCCTGTGAATAAAATTGCTCTGAACATGAAGATACCTGGTTTCCCAATGCCCTCAATCGGGAGGCATGGAATAAATGAATATATTTTACCACTTCAAATAAACTAACAAAACATGTAAATAATTACTATAAAATTATCAGATATTGCTAGAGGAATGAATTTTAAAATATATACATTAAATAATTTACTAAGAAATATTTCAAAACATACCATAGTATTTTTATATACCATAGTATTTAACATTTTGAACTTTTAAAATTGAACATAAAAATTACAGGACTTGAAAGAAAATTCTTAAATTACCTTTTGATTGGGAGCTAAAGTTGCAATGAATTTTTCCATATATTTATCATACTTTGGATGATGTTTAAACAAAGAGCCATCAATAGCTATAGTTACATCTTCTTTACCCATTCTTCTCAAAAGATTTGAAAGACCTAAACACAAACAAGTACTTATTTTGGCAGCTAGTTATGTATAATAACTGTGTAATGAAATTATATTTTTTCATAAATTTGACAAGCCTATGTAGTTTTTAAAATTTTCCAATTAAGAACACAAGAAAAAAGATGTCTACTAATGTTAGATATTGTAAAAACAAAGATTGTTTCATTCATAATCCAAAATTAATGGGCAAAATTAAGCTTATCATGTTTATTCCGATATTGAAAATTCTCAAATTTAAGAGAGGAATAACAAACTTGTGTATGATTATTTATTTTGCAAATGCAATTATCTAAACTAGAAACTAGATTACATTTATGAAAAGAATGATGAATGACATTTTAAAAGAGTTTTTAAATTGAATGAAAAAAACAATCAATTAGTGTGAATATTTCTTATATGTTTCAGGATAATACAGGGTGCCTCAAAAGTCCGTGAGAACTTAAAAAATTAATAATAAAAAAACGAAAAGAGATAAAAATCTGCCGCCTGCTGCTATGTTCTTGATTTGGCTTACACCAAATTTTGAAAATTCGTAGTTCCCCGACCTCTATGTAGATAATACATAGCAGCACCACTTTTTTTCGAAAATAGGGAATTTCGACTAGCTGAGTTCCCCATTTTTCTTCATCTTAGGGATTTATCGAATATTGCGATTGAATCGATTTCCGAATCAAATGAAACTTTAATCCTCGGAATCTAATCGTCAAGGCCGGTTTTAAGCCATGCTGATCGTTTTGATTAGAATGTTAAATTAAAATATTTTATGATCCTTTCTTTGTTTCTCGCACAAATTTAAACTTTTTACGGATGAATTTAGTTCGATCGCGTACAGTGATAACGGGTATTTATTTGTATGTTAGGTTTTTTTATTTATTCAGTCTTTAACAGAGAGAAATCTAATCTTAGGAGGTTTCAGATTTCTCTTTTTTTCTCATCTGATTTTCAACTTAATTTATAGATTTTTAAAAACGATTCATGATAAAATTTTTTGAAGTTTTTTTAATCTTAACCCCTTTTGGTTTTTCTCTGTAAATTGCGTTTGAATTATTTTTTATTTGTACGCCTCCTTGGGGTACACTTGATCCATCACAGTACATCCAGATTTATCCCTCGTTACAAAAGAAGGGTGGATCGCAATATTCGATAAATCCCTACGATGAAGAAAAAGGGGAAACTTAGCTAGCCGAAATTCCCTATTTTCGAAAAAAGTGGTGCTGCCATCTACATAGAGGTCGGGGAACTACGAATTTTCAAAATTTGGTGTTAAAAAAATCCAAAGCCAAATCAAGAACATAGCAGCAGACGGCAGATTTTTATCTCTTTTAGTTTTTTTATTATTAATTTTTAAAGTTCTCACGAACTTTAGACGCACCCTGTATAAAACTAATATTTAATCTTAGTTAATCTAAGAGTAATACACTATTAAAAGAGAGGAAAAAAGTAATATTATGTTGTTTAAACATCGTTAAAAAAATGTACACATTTAATTTATCAGAATACTTACAAATAGATACAAGAAGGGCTCCTCTAATAGAAACTATTGTGCAAACATAATGCACAATTTCAGCATCTTCTTCCGTTGCACTTAAGAAGCCTTTATCATGCAAAATTTTTAAGATCTTTTTCAAGTTTGATTCTCTATGAAAAAAAAACAATTTCAGAAGTGCACTATCAACTACAAAAATACTAAACTAAGATAACAATTTGAGTTTTTAAGTCAATCTTGGAAATAACACCAGTAAATAAGCATAATTAAACATAAAAAAGTCTAATGAAGTAAAGCAACTCAGAAATTTATAGGTAAAACTTTATAAACCTACATTAATGAATACTAAAATTTTTAATAAAACAGACTTTTGAATGCAAAAATATTTATTAAAAAGGATTTGGGGGAAATAATTTGATAAAAAAAAGTAGCACAAACATCTTGAAAATTAAGGAATACATATACTAATTCATTAGTGAATATTTAAATATATTACTGTCTATGAACACTAAGTTATAAATTTAATTTGTATGTCAGTATATATAAATTGTATTACACTAAGGAAAAATATGAGTAAAACATATAGGTGAAATTAAATAGCAATGTTAAAAATAAATAAATTTGAGCTTTTTATGGCTTTTAAAAAAATTCTCCAAGGCGAGAATGTTAACTAGAATATTCAAAATGTAACTAATATTAAGTAGAAAATAATACTTAATCCCCCAAAAAAGAGAAAATTATATACACTTAAGTATTAACAATGTAAATATAAAAGAACTGCAGGTTTTAATCTCAGCAAAGACATTTCGAACTTTAATTCACATAGTTGCTTCACATTCACACATCAAAATTACTACAAATACATACATAGCTCCCAAATCAAGTAATTGAATTTAAAAAATATTTTACAATATTAAGATGAGACTAAATACAAAGAACTTACTCCATAATATCAGAAACATCAGCTGCTATAAAATTCCAAGCTTCCCTCTTACAATTACACAATACATCATTATCAATTAGCATTGAGAGAATTCTTCGAACTATTTCACCAATATATTTCCCTGCAAAAAGTTTTTCGAATCTGCAAATATTAAATAGCAAACCCTTAAAAATTATTTATTATAAAAAAAGCAATGCAATTATCAAATTATAGTTACAAAATGAATGATATAACATTTATATTAACTATTTAAATACATTAAGATAAATTAATTTACTGCAGGAAAGATTATTATGCTATGCTACTTGAAGGTTAGTTTAAAAAAAAGAGAATAGACTTTAACAATATTATATTAACCCCTTAAAAGTATCGCCCAAGCTCAGCTCGGGCAACTACTATGTGTAGAATTTGTGATGCCTGAGCTGAGCTCGGGCGGGAGAAAAATTAACGCTTCCGTTTAGTGAAGCCCAACTGAGTTTGTTTCGATGATGATAAGTGATTTTTCGTCGTTTACAGATTGTGAGAGATCATGTTTGGGTAATCTTCTTCCTAATTTAATAAGATGTGTGTGTAATCCAATACTTTTTTATGTGTATGTTAAAATAATTAATACATTTGTAATTGCATTTAAATTTTATTTTTTTATAAAATAATATTTTCTAACACTAACAATAATATAAAGAACTAAATTAAACAGTCAAAAATTTTTTCCATTTTTGGTCAATTTTTCTGAAATAAATGTCACTGTTAAGGGGTCAATCTCCATCAGTTTTTTTGGTAAAATTTAAAAGTAACTTAATGGCAATTTTCATTTGGGATTTATAAAAGTCAGTCTACAAGGGGTTATTCTAGAAGTACAATGTATTATCCTTTGAAGGAATAACATGATAGTATATATAAATAAAACACAATTAAATTTATTTACCCGAAGCATATGTCATTGAGATAGTGATGACAGAAATTCATAAAATTACAAGAAAAATATTAGTTTTTCTGGTTTTAAAGCTTATATTTACTAAAACATTAACTAGTTTTTGCTTTTAATGAGATTTTCAAAGTACTTTTTTTCTATAAGAATACTCACCACTTAAAATTTATAAATATTTTTTCTCAATTTATTAATAAATTTTAATTATGGTTCAAAAATGTTAAATAATAACAAAAATTAAAAAATATCTCTCACAAATATATATAAAACATTGGCCATGTTTGCATATTTCAGAACTTAAATATGAACTGATCACAGATGAAACTTATTCTATCAGTAGTCTTTTAAGACAAAAAAAGATGCAAATGGATAATGCTTTTAAAATCAACAATCTCAACATGGATTTTAACTATTAACTTACGTAAAGCTATTGACAAGTAGAGATCCTTGATCCACAGCCTTATCAACTTCAGTTTTCATGAAATCTAAAACACCATTGTCACCAAATGCACCCCACTCAATATCTATAATAACCTAAAAATATGATTTAAAATCAGTTTAAATGATATAAGTTAATGTTGGTGAAACTAAGGCAAGCTTATCCAAAGAGAAGACAGAGATAATAAAGTAAAAAATAATAAAATATCAAAACCAAAACTAAACTGAATTTAATGGAAAACACACTTTTGCAAATAAATATGCAGATTTCCCCACAAACTGTAGAAGGATTAGGGCTCATAATGGAATAGGGCCACAACATATATAAGTAGAATATACATTTATGCAATTAAATAAGATTATCAAACCTCATCAACTCCTTTATGACTTCCTTCCCATTTTTCTATTTTATTAACTTGTTCAAAGTAAGCTGCATTGCAACCAGTTCCTGTAGTAATATAAAATCAAGTTAAAAAAAGCATAATTTTTTGAAAACAGTAACCGTTAAGAATATATACAGTCGACTCCGCTTATCAATTGGATAATGTTACCAAAATTGACCGGTCCCGATCATTCCTATTCAACTTAATGCAAAATTATCATTTTATGTGATCAGTATATCATTCAATGTTATCAAAATTGGGCGAAATCCCCTAAAATCCTCCTTTTTTAATTTTGAAGGCCAATTTTAATACATAATTATACAAAATAAGTCATTAATTTTTTTAAAGTCAGATGTTCCACTCTCTTATTTTTCTTATTGAATGCATAAATTACAAAATACTTGTTAGGTAATCGTTTTAATTCAATAAGGAATACATAATTGTGATTTTTAGCAAATTCTTGAGTTACACTGTTAGTCACTTTTTAGTATCAAATCGCTTACTATTATCAATCGAATATTATTATCATTCTACGCTTGGATAAAAGTGATCATATAAAGCGGAGTCGACTGTATATGTTGAAATCAAAACATCAATCCAGAATAATTTAGAAAAAAATCAATAACAATAAATAAAACTTAATTAAATCATGTTAGGGTACAAAAACTTCTAAAATAATAAAACGTAAACACTAAATGCATTGAGAGTTGTATTCAAAAAATCAGAATAAAACAAAGACATATCAACAATGCATATCAGACAAAATATTTTTCAAACAATAAATAATTTGGAAAATTTATTTTTAAATACATGAGGCTAAAAAATTAAAATTTCTTTTACGTTAAAGAAAAAACCCTGGAATAATATTAAAATCCACTTTAGAAGACTAATAGTACTTACATATTAGCCCATCGACCATTCAGTGACCGTCAGATTTAACGGCACTGTTAACGGATTTTAGGGATTTTTCAGATTCAGCCAGCAAGGTCAAAAGGCTAATATAAAAGTACTCAAATAATTTTGTGTGAGGACTTTTGATAAACTTTGAACACATAAGTCAATGAGAAAGATTTAGTGGTGGTGAAATACTAACATGCATAAAACATCTATGAAATAGAAAGGATTTCTACACAGCAAATATTAGTAGATATATCATGCCTTTTGTTACCACAATCATGCTTTGCTACACATAGGGGTGCTGTTTGGAAACAAAACTTACTGTTCTATATGAATTATAAATCCTACTTCATCGCACCTTAAATATTGTTTTATAACCTGAATTCCTTCGGTACGCTATCAGATTGAAATATTCACAAGTTAGAAAAATTATTACTCTCATCATTAATATGTAATAAAAATTCAGCATAAGGGCTTTAGACTAACCAAGAATCATGCCTATAGCACTTCTTTTGTCAAGATAAGATCCCATCATCATGGTTCCAGTAGCGTCATTTATCACAGCAACAACATCTACATCAACTCCCTATAAGCACAAAAACATCACTTAAATTTTGAAAAACAAATTAATGTTGAAATAGGAAATAAAACTTACATCTTTCTTAGAAAAAGCATGTCTTAACATTTGGACCACCTCTTTCCCAACTACATTTTTACACTTGAATGATTTAGTCCAAGTCACAAGAATACCTGCATCAATTCCAGTTTGAATCATTGGAAAAGAAAAGCAAAACCCTAAGGAAAATTAGAAGAGAAAAGTAATTCTAGAAACAGAACACACAATATTGTTGATGTATGAAATGGTTTTTTGAACAGTAACTCAAATAATTAACTGACCTAGAGGCAATTTTTTCCCTAAAAGATTCTTTTCTGTTAAGAAATCATGAATACACTCTGCCAAAAACTCAAAAAGCTATGAAACAAAAAAAATACATAGAATAAACATCTCAAAGCTAAGGTAAAAAACCAAAGAATGTAGGTAAATAAATAAAATATCAAGTATGATTATTTGATTATTAAATATTTTATAATATTACAGCAGTTTATTAAATTTTGAGTTGAAATTCATAGACCTACCAATTCTCCTTCTCCAAGTCGAAGAGGTTCAGGGACTGTATAGTACTTAACAATGGCATCTAACGGAGCTTCTGGTTCAAGTTTCAGAAGAATCACTCTAAAATTTGTTCCACCAAGATCAAGAGCAAGAAAGTCACCTTTTTCTGTAAGATTATTTTTTAGGTTTAAAAAGACATATTAAACATACATTTAATGAACAGTAAACGAAAATATATTTTCTAGCGAGAGGTTAAAAAATGATGGTTAGCTGGAACACAAGTGTTTGCTGATTTGCTATAAGAGATGTAACAGAGTCAGTAATTTATTTTTAGTTCTTTTTAGAAACAAATTTAGATCTGAAACAGACAATTCATTATAAAATTATCCTATATATAGACCCTTCTCAAAATATTCCACCCTAAAAGTTGATCCTTTCACAAAATATGTTGGCTTCTAGTGTATTAGCTGTTAGTATATAATTTTGAAATATTAATAGTTTATTTGTTTCTTTTTACTTTCCATTGAAATGCTCAGTTAGTAGTCAAAGACTTGACTAATTTCTGAACTTGACTGAAAGTTCCTAATTCCATGCCAATTTCAAACTTTTAAAATTAGGGGTAGATTTACATGATTGGGGAAAATCCCTGGATGTTTCATAAAAATTTTAGACGTAAATAAATACCTTGATACTATAAAATAAGATACAGAATTAAACACTTTGTTAATATATTAGTAGTCTTTATCCTATAAACTCGAACTGAACAATGTTGGTACTAGTATCAATTCAGTACAGGTTTATCGGCTAAATATTAAGATATTAACCAAGTATATGGTAGTCAAAACTAGAGCAAGCTTAAACAATTTCTCACCCAATCGGTTCTAAGCTTAACAAGCAAATTACACTTGAATATTGATTCACATAAATTATTTTCCTGTAACAAACAAATTGAAGCTAAGCTAATATGAATGTCATCTACCTACAAGGTTTTGAATCAATGATTTTAAAATATTGACAGTGCATATTTAAATAAGAAAGATCTAAAACACAATAAGCAAGGTCAATATAAAAAATTCAAGCTTGAAATACATATTTAGAATTTGCATATAACTTCTAAATTGATTCCAAGTTAGTCTAAAATTATTACCATCAAAGCATCTTAAAAAATAAAATTGAACCAACCATGTCCACTTAAGAGTTTAGGAACAAACGTATTGGCCATTTGTAGAGATGACTCTTTCTCAGGTTTTTTCTTCAAACCTAGTTCTAGTTCACTCTCAAATGTATCATTTACTTTCTTGATTATGTCATCCGATAATAAATAAGGGTCAGTTAGCAATTTTACCTATAAGAATAAATATTTACAATTAAACTGTTTATAACAGTATAGACATTTTCTACATAAAAATATTAGCATCCTTAATAATAAGATATGGATTCAAACATTATTCCGTTGACAATCAGTTTCAACTGCACTTTAATGGGTTTTGGTTATACATTTTCATCATCATTAGCACAGTTGACGGGATAATATGGAAGTACCTATGAATTCTCCAGAAATAAACCTTGAGAATTTTGCGTTCTCACAGAACTTATAAAAGAGAGTTAGCATTAGAGTTTAGAAATTACAAACATAAATACTACGTAAATGCTTACCATATACACGAAGAAAGTACCCAAGTAAATATAAATACCCAAGATTATGTTAATATGTTTCATTAGAAAACTTCCAAAATTCAGTTTAAAAATAAAATTATAAAAAATGGAGCAAATGGAGTAAGTACAATATTAAGCTAAATGGAGCCTATTTAAGTAAAATAATTTAAACAAATGCATTAAAATTTGTTTTAAGAAATGAATGAAAAAGTATATTACTTTTTTTGCTTTTCCTTCGGAAACTACTCTCATTTTCAAATCATCACCAACATTTCTTTCAATAATTTCACGGCTAGGCATTTTTCAAATTTTAAATATAAATACAATAATATTAATTTCTTCAGAAATAGCTGAGACTAAAGGTGTCAATCCTTTTCAAGAGCAAACCAGACTGACACAGTAGCACAGATAGATAACAAAGATAAACTCAAGGATCAAGTCGTGAGCAAACAGATTATGTTTATTATTATCACGTTTGTTATCAATTCAATTGGGGGAAGTCCAAGTCGAGGTTGTTGGTTGTTGATTGAGGATTTTGTTTGCTCTTTGGGAGCCGCTTAACTGGCTTAACCCCTTAACTTTCTTCTTCTTCCTTCTGGGCTTCTTCCAAAAATAGAAAGCCTTTGGCTAAACAGGTAGATCAAACTTACTAAAAAATATATTTTAAAATATCGCCTCTCCCGTGCAAGTAGAGATGTAAAGGCTGGAAAAAACCGGGTTTATTCCCGGGAATAAACCCGGTTTTTTGGGATGGGAATTTTGAATATTCCCATTTCGAGATTTTAGAGTGAAATTTTGGGAATTTTGATTCTTTAGCTTTTTGTTAAAGGTAAGTGATTTCAAGTATTTTTCCTGTGTCATAATAGTCTTTATATGTATAATTTTAAGGTTAATTTCAATTCTAAGACTTGGATTTCGGTTTAAGCTAAAAACAGAGGTAAGCGATATAATATTATAAACCTCCTGAAATAATCTAAATAGTTTATAGAAAGAACTATCAATTACTGGTGTTTGATCATGTTTAAAATTGTGTCTTAAACTCCTCAAAAGTCCTAGAAAATGAAAACTGATGGTGAAATATCGTTGTGTTTGTTTACGGTCAAAATTCCCAATATTCCCCTAAAATTCCCGGTTTATTCCCAAAAATCCCGGGTTTTTTCCCGCCTTCCAAAAAATATGGGAATTTTACATCTCTACGTGCAAGACTCACACAATTGCAAAAGTTGAAATGTCTACTTTAAGGGAGCTTGGCGTGGAAGGACTTCTTTATTGGTCGCCAAGTCGAAAAAATAGAGTCAAAAGTGTGATCTTTGGGGATTATTTCCATTGGCGCTAAAAAAATCGCCAAAAACGGCTTTATGTGCTTGAATCTAAAATCGTGGTTTAGCTGGCATATCGAACATCGAAATTTCTTCACTGAATTTAAGCACCTTCGGGTGCAGTCAGTATTTGGGTGGGTGACCACTGACCAAATCAAGCATAGCTGCGTTTCTCTCTTTCTTGCGCACATTTGCTTTTATTTTTCAGGAAAGGATCTACCTGTTATCAGAATATTGTGCCCTAAATAATAAATGATCATAGAAATATATTTACATTTTTAATTAAATTACGTTTCTTTTATAGCCGATTTCATAGGTAGACTTTATTTCCTGAGCAAATTATCATGAAAAACCTTTTTTTAATCGACTATCTGTGCATTCCTCGTGAGAATTATGCTACATGATCATGAAATACCTTTTGGTTGCACTGAAACAATAGCCAGTCTTTGAAATTAAACTCTGGCGATCAGAGAAAATTTTTAATTCATTAAAAAAGCTGATTACAAAATTACGTGTATTTTACTTTACACGGGGCATATAATAGGTATCGATACTCTCCTGAAAAGTAGGCAAAAGTTAGGTATGAGCAGAGGAAGAAAGAACAAACCGATGGTGGTAATGCTGAGAATGTTAGGAGGCACACAATCCATCAAAATAAGATTTACTCGTTATCAACTACTAACTGGATCGAAAATAATTACTTTTAATTTAGCCAGAAGTAGTCATGATTTAAAATCCTGCAGAGCCATTTTCATTATTTTGGACCCGATTTAAATAATCACTGTTGACTGGTTATAGCGTACACTCTTCAAATGTAACATTACGTTGTTGCACCGTCAATAGCTATTTACTTCAAGTAATCAAGTCTTGATCAGTTTTGATCAAGTCTTGATCAGATGTTTAAAGATCTCACGTACTAAGAGAAATGTTTCTAATTTCTTAAAAATAGTAATAAAGTTACATATTTTATAAAATACAGAAAGTCAACCAACTTATTTAAAATTTATAGATTATTTTTAAGTTGGAAATAGTTTTAGCTTTAAATGAGGTTTAATAATTGAAAAAAAAAGAAATATAACACTTTTCCTATTCTGTTTAAGAATCTCAAGAAAAATTAAATATTTCTGATAAAATCCAAGTATTTTAAAAATTAAATTGTGCATTTTATTATACACATTCATTATTACGGGCAGAATAATTTCAATGACAAGTATAGGTCCTTTCCAGAAACGTAGGCAAATATGAGATCGAGAAAGGGGAAAAGAACGTGCCAATACTTGGTGGTCACCCTCCAAAGTACTGACTGTGGCTGAAGGTGCTTAACTTGAGTTAAGAATGAGCCATGATTCACGCGTTAAAACATAAAAATCCTTGTTTGGCGATTTATCTTAGCGCCAATTGAAATAATCATCAAAGATTAAACTCTAGCTTCGACTTTATCGACTTGGCAACCTATCTAGAAGTCCTTCCGCGCCAAGCTCCCGTAGAGTAAATATTTCAACTTTTGCAATTGTGTGAGTCTTGCACGGGAGAGGCGATATATTCAGGAGTTTTATTGAAGTTTCTTGAAATAGAAATACAAAAATTCTTAAATTATAATTGCATTTGATTCGACATAATTTTTTGATCTCTGTACATTTTTGAAGATTTTTTTAAATTTTATTTAATAAAATTATCTCATTTCAAATAATTTACTAGGCAGCACATATTCCTTATTTTTAAAATTACTGAGCGCTGAGTTACTCTCGCTACTGTAGGATTTAAGTGTCGTGCAAGAATTTTAAAATCCTTAATGTTTTTATAATTTTAAAAATAAATAGAAAATAGAACTGGAAGTTGTTTATCCTTCGCAACTTAAAAGTTTCTCATATTTTATATTGTAAGTAATAAAACCGGATACATAATCTTCTAAATGATTCGAAGATTATTATTAAATTAACTTCAATGTTTTTCAGTACTTTCGTTTTGGAAGATATTGGAGTCAACAAAACCAGCTATCTTCAAATCAAAATAAAACTGCTCTACGACTATGAGAGGGGGTATCTGGGAAATTCCCAAAAAAATTGCAACGCCGCCATAGAGTTAGTACTAATATAGAGACAGCTTAAACATCTGCTCCGCTGTTCTAAGCTTGACTGTGGTCTCCCGGTTTCGCTCTGCCCCACATCATTATTATAAAAATACAGTTTAAAATTGTTTTTTCCGAATCCGCGGAATTTAAAAAATTACAGATAAAAAACTAATTGAGATAGAGAAATTTTTTCTTCACTGAAAGATTCGTCATTGCTTTTTCTCGAGTTTCAAATTGTCGGTTTCTTTTTTTTATTTAAATGTCCTGAGAGCATCGCCAATTTCCAAAAACGGGATGGACAAACGCGTTTATTTTTTAATAGTAAAGGATGTTTCCACACCATAGTGCCTACAAGGGCCCAGGCTCTCATCGCACGCCCTCAAATAGAGTCTACAATAAATACGGATTAATTACTGCTTTAATTATTTTAGTCCCTCCTATTAAACACTGTACTCATCATAAACTAAATTATTTTCATTGGAAATATTTTATAAGGAATTTTTATAAATAAAAGTCCACGAGGGATAAATTTCATGCCAATTAAAACTTTTTCTCTAATGAAAGAGTAAATAATTATTCTAGATTTTTAGAATATGAAAAAAATCTTTTATAAAAATTTTATTATTTAAATTTCATACCCCCAGAGGTACCTAAATTTTTAAAAAAGTTAGTAGGTGGTAAATAGAGGTCTTATGTTTTAAACATAAGATATTAAAAAATTAAAATTATTTTTATTGTGCTAAAATTAGGTTATTTAAAATTAATACACGTGGAAATTATTTTAAATCTCATGTCATCAGTCTTCTTTTAAAAAATTTAAGGATTGAAACTGGGAAGTAAAAGTAACATATTATGTTTGACAAATAAAAATTTCTAATCTTCTCCCGGTGTTTAACGTAAAAAAAGGTTCTTAAAATCTTCATCTTTTGTGGGTATACATATCGTGTTTTAAATGTAGAAATAAATGGAGGTATAAAAATATAACTCTCTAAATCGGCTTTTATGTCATGGGGTACTATTAGTTATATAAACTTTAAGCTAGATGACGCCACTACCGTAAAGACCAACTCTCAGTTTAGCAGATGACCTTGAAATACAGAGAAGTAAGATGTTAAAATAAAAGCCTTTGTCTTTGAACAAGCAAATATACTAGGCATAAGGAACTTGATTCACAATAGTTTATATAACAAAGTTCTTGATTTTCCTTCAATTCTTTAGACTAAAAGATTTTGAAAACTCTTGATTAATTTGACATTAGAGTCCCAAACTTTTGGAGTAGTGAATCAATCAGACAAAGGATGGCGCCATGAGTACTACACAGTGGTAGATATCCTAGAAATTTTTGTGTTTCATAAATTCCTTCTTTCTCCTCACTAAAAGAAACAATATTATGCACTTTTATTTTAAAAAAGTACCGAATTTTGTGTATTATGAACCAAAAAATTTGTTTAAATAAAGGACTATATTTATGTCGAAAGTTTTTATGCAAAATTTTACATTTAGATTTTTTTTAAAAATAATCCGATAAAAAAATTTATCTTTCTGGTCTTATGGGTTGTTATAATCATATAAGTATAATAACCAGCCTATAACTGAATTTACCGTTGAATAAAATTAAATATTTTACATTAAAATAGAGATATAAATTTTATATTGAGATGTTTCAAGAATCGCCTTATTCGAAAATTCATCATCTCCATTATTCATCTTATCCCCTTTAGAAAATTGTATTTTACATTAAATGCATATTTTACGATTTTTATTATTTGAGGCATTTTTTTCTAGTTTGAGCTGTACCTATGAAAAATTCAAATGGTTCTGCATTCTAGTCCGACTTGCACCTACTTTCCTATAAGTGTGTTGTGCAGGTAAGAAAATTTCGTTTTGATGTCTTGAAAGGAGAAATTCCTTTATTTACCTTGCCTTTTGGGAATTAAATCTGTTCTAGGAATGCCAAGTAATTCCAGCAGATGAGTGGAGGACTAATCAATGGTCACCACTTTTTCCATTATAGTCGGCTAGATTTAATCCATTATATAGTGCTTGCCCTCCACTCTCTTGCGTTGCCTTTCTATGCCGTGCTGATGAGTCCTAACAAGAACGAAACCGGTCCATGGATGGAGGCGACGCTTGAGAGTTGTGAGTTTACCTTACTACGTTCATTATTCAGATGATCCAGAACAGAAGTAACCAAGGATTGTGGTATATATACCCTTGAAAGTCCCAACTTTTCTTTCTTCAGAATATTGAAAACGACTAAATGGACCCTACACCCCGACCTCTTATATTGCAACATCAACATCCCCTCCAATAATTTATTCTAGCACAATAGTTAAAATTCGACTTTTTGTGAATTTTATGTGTGATATTCTTCTATGTGAGTTGTTATACTAAATTAAGTGCGTACTTAGTAATCAGGGATGGCAAAAACCCGGGTTTTTTTTAAAAAAACCCATGTGGGTTGGGTTTTTTCGGGTTTTTTCAATAAAACCCTGAAAAAACCCATATAAAACTGGGTTTTTTCGGAAAAAGTGTGGGTTTTTTCAAAATTAAGTGGTTTTCTCCTATGTAGTCAAAGGCGCCGACTTTTATCAATTATTGGGGGGGCCCATTACTAAACAATAAATACCTAGTTATTCCATATGACAGCGGTCTTTAAACTTTTGATCGCCGCAAGTGCTAGACCTCGCCCCCATCCAAGATTTTGAACATCCAAAGCCTTATTCCTAAAGTACTCTCAAACGAATACATTTACACGTGAAGTTTTAGATTACCTTAAGGTATTACTCACATTATATTTCACATTATGTTAAAATTTTACAATTACTTGAAGTATAATAAGGGGTCTGGGGAAAAATTTTGAAAAATTTCCCCCCAAATTTTTTAAAATTTGCCTCAAATGGTAGTATAATAGCTTATTTTGAGACATGTTTGGTTCGACCAAAAGAGAGCAGCTTTTTGTAAAACATAGAATTTTCAATGAAAATATTTTAACTAAAAGTCAAAATTTTGAGGGGGCTTGGGGTCCTCACCCAAAATTTTTTTGAAATTTGTCTCTTTAAACTAGTGTTTTATTTATTTTGAAACTCTTTGGAGCTCTCGAAGGTCGGAGGACCCTGCTATAAAACATTTGAATAAAAAGCAGCGCAATATTTTTAAAAAAATTTAATCGAACGCAAAACATTAAATACATATATCAAAGAATGAAAGTGGATTTATACCTCATTTAAAATCAACGGCACAGTTGGTTCGGGAGGGATTTGACTAAACATTTTTTCTAAGGTACCTACTTACGAGTACTTTATTACTTCAAGTGTTAGATGACTTGCACATTTTATATTAATTTTGTGAAATTAATTTCAAAATTTTATTAACATTGAAAATTCGTAGCAAAGCGATATTTGGAGGATCCTCCCAAAAAAAAGTTTTGGAAATTTCCCCCACAAAATAGTGTTTTAGCTCTTTTTGAAGCCTTTTTAGGTTACACCCTTAAAGCAGGGCTCATTGCTGCAGAATTTTCCCCTCAAAACCAGTATACTATAATAAACATCAAAATTTTAAGGGGTTTAAGGGTCCTATCCAAATTTTGGAAATTTGCCTTAAAAATAGTGTTTTAATTCATTTTGTAGACTCCTTCTCTATATGTTATACAACTAAAGGATCACACTTCAGAAGTCACGGAAGTTTCAGGGAAAACTGTACATAAAAGATTTAAAAATTTGAGGGGGCTTGGGGGCTCCCCATAAAAGTTTTGAAATTTTTACCCATGAAAGTAGTGTTTTAACTTATTTTGAGAGTGAGACCGATTTTGGGACGATTTCCAGGGAACAAATGAACGACGTCCAATACATAGCCTTCTTTCGTTCATGAAAGAAAAAAAAGCAGGTATATTTAATAAATTATTGGGGGGGCTTAGCCCCCTTCTTCCAACTTTGGGGGGGGGCTCAAGCCCCCTCAAACCCTATGGAGTCGGAGTCTATGTATATAGTAAGTGGGTTTTTTCAAATCTTAGGGAGTTCTTTCTATGTTAAATGTGTTCTGTCAAAATAATGTCAGTTTTTCCACAGTTAAGTTGGTTTTTCAAAGTTTATATACTTTGAAAAAACCCACTGAAATTGTAAAAACACCCCTTATTTACTGAAACCTGGTTTAAAATTTTGAAAAAACCCACTAAAATTTAAAAGATATCCTAAACTTTGAAAAACCCATTCAATATTGAAAGAAATCTATTCAACTTTAAAAAAACCCCACTGAAATTTAAAAAAAATCTTTATTTTTTATATCTAGTTTAAACTTTAAAGGTCCTAAATTTTGAAAAAAAACCCATTCATTATATGAAAAAACCCACTGAATAATGAAAGAACCTATTTAACTTTAAAAAAACTCCCTGAAATTGAAAAAACACCATTTAATTTTTAAAACTTTGTTTAAATTTTGAAAAATCCCATTAAAATTTTAAAAATATCCTAAACTTTGAAAAAAAAAACACATTAAATTTTGAAGGAACTGCCAAAATCTTGATTTTTCTTGAAAAAACCCAAAAATGGGTCCAAAATGTGGTTTTTTTCACATGTTTTTTTTAAAAAAACCCATTGGGTCCAATCCAGCCAACCCTGTTAGTAATATACAGGGTGTCCCATTATAATTTGTACCATTCTTATAAGAATGGTACAAACTTCTAGAGGGAGTAGGGTACACTATAAGGATTCAGAATTGCATAGGAACCCGTGGTCCCAGACATCATCCTAAGGGGCTAGGGGGTATTGAAAATACCCACGGGACCCGAAAAGCGAGGTGGTGAAAGATGGTTCCGGCTAAATAGTTTCTAAAGACCCCTAGTTTCAAAGTTTGTCTGGACCATGGGTTCCTATGCAATTCTGAATCCTTAGGGTAGTGTCATGGTAGGCGCAAGATCGGTAAGGCAAGCGTCACCCTGGGCGCAGGACCAGGCGTAATTGCTCAGGCGATGACTTCTCCGCCCATCAAACAAAAGGGCAACCGAAAACCAGGGGGTTTCTCGGCATCTCACTTTTGTGTGATGGGCTGAGAAGTTGAGAAGTTATAGATCGTGGTTACGATACGCCTGATCTTTGGAGGCGTATCTCTAAACGGACTATATAGAAAAACCACAAACCAGGGGGTTTCTCGGAATCTCTAGAATAGCGGGGCCCCGGGAGATGGTGTTAACTGACAGACCCTCAAGTGACTTCCCGGGGAAACACACAAAACACACTGAGCGGCATAGTCGCTACCATGGGCGTAGCCTGGGTTCCACTTAGAGGGGGCAAGCAGGGTCGACTTTTTTGTGTTTGTGGACACCAATTTTAAGCCTCGTGGGAGGGTCGTAGCCACAATATTGTTTTGAGAAGGGTTTTTGACCTTTAATGAAATTCATGTATAAGTTTTGTGGGTAGCGTGGAAACAAAGATGGTTTTTGGTTTTGAGGTAAAAGTTTTTGTAATTTGACCCTAAAAAGTAGTTTTGTGACTCCTTTTTGGACATTGGGGACTATTTTGGTTGCACTCGAGGTGGATCACTCCTTGTATAATCTTCAGAATTTTCAAAGCAAAAAGCAACATAACAGACATAAAAATTTTGTAATGGGGGTAAACTCCCCTACCCCCTTGAATATGGCCATGGGTGGGAGCTCTTATTTTTAATTTTAAATCACTGCTGGCGAATATAGAAATTTATTTCAAGAGGAGCCCAAAAATTTTTTTCAGCCCCTTTCATCAGTATGAATAGGTTTAATGTAGTCATATTTTTAGGTAGAATTTGCGTCCAAGAGAACGATAAAAGAAAGGTTTTTAGTAATGAAAGCTCAAGTCTCAAAGGGGGGTCTGGGGGCCCTCCCCCAGAATATTTTTGGAAATTTAACCCTTAGAACAGGGTTTCAAACTGTATTTTGGTACACGTAAACCCAAAAGTGGACATACATTTTTAGGTATGATTTTGATTTTAATGAACTTATTATAAAAAAGTGTGAATAATAAAGGTTTAAACACTAAAAGGGGGCCTGGGGGCCCTCCCCCAGAAAAATTTTAACTTAGCTAAAAGTAAAGTAAAAGTAAATTACTCAGGACTTAGGGGGGGCAGCTGCCCCCCTCTGGCTACGCCCATGGTCGCTACTGCAATCAATCTCCATAAAAAGCATGGAGAAAGCCTAGTCCCCTATTTTGACAGGAATGAAGATTCCTGTCAAGATAGGGGGAGTCAGGCTGAACTCCATGCTTTTTCCCCTCTTTGATTGATTGCTCTCGCGTCTTATGGTTGCTAGGTGTGACTTGGCTCTTATTGGAGGGGTGGTTCTTCTTTGTGCTATTCCGAGAAAGTATAGATGCGGCCGAGCGAGGAGATTTCCTGCACGCGCCTGCGCTGCGGTGACACTACCCGTATGGTGTACCCTACTCCCTCTAGAAGTTTTTACCATTATTAAAAGGGACATCCTGTGTGTAAAGTTATTCCGAAAGTTTTCGATACTGCCACCCTTTGTGTCGAAGAAGTAATTTTTGTTTAAAGACATAGTCTAGGGTGGATTATAAGGCTATTTTTAGTTTAGAGAAATTTAAAAATTAGACTATTTTTGTTAATTTTTTTACTTAGCTGATGCAAATAATTAATAAATTTCTGAAAAATATAAGTAATTCAGTTTTTTCAGAAATAATTTTTAGGGATGGTCAACGGATATAAGTAGAAAAACTTTTAGGAGGGGCCAGGAAAATTTCGGAGAAACTGATTTAAACCTTCAGATTTTACTATTGGCTAACTACATATTTTGTAAAAAAATAAATTTGAATTCTGAGTGGTTTAATGTTTTGATAGTCATAATGAGATTAATTGAATTTTAACTATATACCATCTACTTCCTACTGTAGTTAAATTTAGTTCAGCTTCTGGAAACAAATTTATCATGTTCTTAAAATCGTTTATTGTGTTACCCCCTTTTTATAAAGCCTGCAATATATGATGCAGTGGCGTAAATTTTTGAAAATTTGACCTTAAAAACAGAGTTTTATTTTGTTTTTGTATACCTTGTCGGAATTTCAGGGGTGGGAAAGGCCCCCTCGCCCCCTCCCTTATATACACCATAGATGATGATAAAAAATACATATTTTCTGCTTTTCTTAATTCTTTATAGCTTATATGGAAAATTAAACCGGAAGGAGATAGAAAACTTTTAAGAATAGCTTAGAAATGATTGAACTACTGCTCTTGATTACAGCTTAATTTTGCAATTTAATCAGATAAGTACACAATTCCTTCCTCTTTACACCTGTAGAGAGTGGCAAATCCTCCGTTTGCCGCACGAAACAGACAGAAACCTTCAATGAAACAGATCATTTAGAAAAGCAGTGGGTGAAAAAAGCTGCAGATTTACCACAGAAGCTTCTATAAAAAGATGCAAAGGGCCATGAAGAGCTAAACGCGCCACTGGTTTCAGCATGAGTTACGGGTTGCTTTCTATGAGAAAGCAACAGCTTCAGTTGAAAAGGAATTACGTCTCCCCAAAAAACATATTCCTACCTCTATCCAATGCATCAAACCACCGTAAACTCAGCGAATCTTTTCTGTATCGTCAAATATTTAAAAGAAGACGGGAGGAGTTCCCTGAACTGCAACTCATTACTGGGGTCCATGTCATTTTATTTTGGGGGATCCGAATTTTTGCTTAGAAAATGATATAATTGTTCGGCCTTTAAAAGATGGTATTGAACTAGTTGAAATAATTCGAAACATCGTTATCTGCAATGCTACATTTTAACGAACCCCTGAGGAGAAAAGAATTATCTCCTTCCCGTGCATTTGATTTGAGTTTTTTGTGGCGGAAATCACCTCTCCCCCACTTACCCGTAACAAAAAAGTATTCAACAAACGCATTTTCTTGGTTATCGCGTTTTTAATTGCAGCTGCTGGCCTCCGCGATTATTTTTCGCTTTTTCTTTTCGGCGTGAAGAATTTCCTTTTCATTTGCGAGCGAGGCTTCGGGAACTATTATAAAAGAAAGGGACTTGGTTTAATATTTTCTTATGCAGCCACCCGCCGCTTGACAAAAATGCACGCGTCTTCTTTTTCTAAACTGCGTTTTTGTGCAATTAGAGTATTTGTATCAAAGGTCATTTTAACTTTGAAAACGACATTTCAACCTTCTTACCCGAATAACAATATACGGTACGACAAACGAGGGTACCGAACCAAGCTTAAAAAAATTTAAACTTTGATAAGTGAAGAAACATTTTTTTGAGGAGTTTAAAAAAGAAGGTTTGGTGAATGTACTTATTTAATGACTGATGACTGATTAGACTTTTGAATGTACTAGTTCCATGAGGGTTTCAGAGAGAATATTAGTCACAACTCTATAAAAATAGTTTCGACGAGCACCTCCGAAACAATCATCTCCGTCAACAAACAGCTTTGGAAGGCACCAACTAATCAACTATCCTCTTTGTAACGTATCAATGTTAAAATATCTCTAGGAGTGACCATAGGTGAGCTTATCATAGCGAAATTATCATGCTTTTCTTTGTTACATAGCAGTTTTTTCCGCTGTTTTATATGACTGGAAAAGCTAAACCGCTAAATGGATCTTCTTTTGTAAATGCGGGAAAAAAGAGAATTTCCAGTACATGGTTTTACTGCATGCAATCTGATGTTTAGAGTGAAGGTATTTAAACATAAGGTGAATACTGAGTAGAGGGAATTAGTGGATAACCTCAAAACAGGGTTATTTATTTCAGAGAGCTTAGGATCGTGACAAGACGAGTTACTGTAACCGTCCCAGTAGGTAATAATTCACACAAAGAACTTTAAATGCGCCAAAAAAAGAGTGTTTTTGACTCTGGAGTCTAGGTAATTGATTTACGAGAAATGGAGACAAGAAAAAAAAGATGTTAGCAGATATTTTTGGGTTCGAAAGAGCACACACAAATAAGCAGAAAAAAAACCCTACCTTAAGGGAATTTAGACTCCTATATAATAAATTGATTATGATAAAGAAAATGATCTTTTTAGGTCAAGTTAAGTAACATTAATGTACAGTCGTAGAAAAAAAGTGAGACAGTTCACATTGTAAGCGAACTACAGGGGTTAGAAAGATACTGTAAACGCCAATTTTTATTATTAAACGTCTACTTTAAAAAACGCTATAGTTTATATCCTAAGGGAGCCGTCTACATATTAAACGAAGCACAAACTTTCGTTTTTCATATGGGCGACATCAAAGATTATTCCCGATTCTGAAAGAGCACCCTCTAAAACCCCCCAAAACCAAATTTTGTGTCGATTGGCCCACAAACAAAGCCAGGAGAATGGGTTGAAGTTCGTTGAATTTACGTTGAAATCTCGTTTTTTACGTTGAATTCTCGTGCGGGGTTGATGGTTGTAAGGATCAAAATCGAGAATTCAACGTAAAGAACGAGATTTCAACGATAATTCGACGAACTTCAACCCCGACTCCTGGCTTTATTTGGGTACCAAATGACATGAAAATTGGTTTTAAGGGGTTTTAGGGGGTGCTCTTTCAGAAACGGGAATAATCTTTGATGTCGCCCATAGGAAAATCGAAAGTTTGTGCTTCGTTTAATATGTAGAAGGCCCCCTAAGGATATAAACTATAGTTTTTTTTAAAGTAGACGTTAAATAATGAAAATTGGCGTTTACAGTATCTTTCTAACCCCAGTAGTTCGCTTACAATGCGAACTGTCTCACTTTTTTTCTACGATACCTTTTGCAAGAACTAAAATATGAATTGTAAAACAATTTTTAAAGAAAAACGAAACAATTGAATTACTCAAACATTTTTTCTTGTTTTAATTGTTTTTACATAACAAATATTTTTATTCTTGAATTTGTGAACATATTTTTTGAACAATTAATTTAGAAATTTTCGAAAGGAAAATTCTCAGAAAAATTTACGGCCCGATTATGAATGATAATGGATTCCAAATTAGAACAAACAGAGAATTGGAGATTCTAGTAAAAAATGAAACTATAACCCTTTTTATTAAAGGACAGAGACTGGCTTGGTTGGGTCACATTGAAAGATCGGATGACAAAAATAGAGTTAAAAGGACATTAAATTGGAAGCCAATGAGCAATAGACCTAGAGGGAGACCCAAAATGAGATGGTTGGATGATGTTCTTAAAGATCTTAGAACAATGAAAATAACCAACTGGAAAAAAAAAGGCGTGCAATAGAGTTGCCTGGAATAAAGTAGTACAGCAGGCCAAGGCCCATCAAGGGCTGTAGGGCGACCAAAGAAGAAGAAGAAGAAGATTTTTTGAACTATAATAATCAATTTATTTTATTACGTTTCATGAATTTTAACTATGAAATTTTCTTTGATTAAGGAATACAGCTATCTCGTGTTTTCATATTCTTAAATAAATACCCTTTTAAAGATAAAATTTTCCTGGAAAAAAGTGTGGCTTCCAATTTTTTGGTATAATGTGCGATTTATTCTTATGGTCTTTTTCTTCTGTGAAGGAAGGGCCTACTAGTTAGTTTCTCATATCAATAGCAATGATGTCATTAGTCAATGACTAAAAGAGGAAGAATAACTTATGTGGAATAAAAATTCAAAAATTATATAAATCTTTAAACATTCCGAAATAAAAAAGATTGTTAAACAGAATTAACCCCTTTGGAAACAATTATTGTTGATTAGTTCTCAATTATCTTTGAGAAATACATTGCTCTTCTTGCGTGAAAAGGGACTCGCTAAATGCTAAAATTTCTAAAAACTTTTACGCATAAAAAACTTAATGTTAATTTTATAAGTTTTATTCTACAATAAAAAATAATTTACTTGAAAACCATATCAATTTTGGGAAACTATTCATTTAATTTTTAAATACTTTTTTATATTTACTGTCATTTAATATCATTTATTGGTTAAAGGCTTCGGTAGGAAAGTTGTCGTTTAGTATTAACTAAAATATAAATAACCTAATTTAAAACATTTTAATCCTATTTTTATACTTACATTAAAAAACCAAACTGACCATCCGGATTTTTAAAACCAAACTATTAAAGAACACCCAAAACTAAAAAATAGCACTTAGTCTTATTTCTTTTTAAATCAGAAGTTTAAATTAATGGTTTCTGAAATACTTGTTAAACTCTTAAAAGAAAAGAGTTTAGGAAGTTTTATAGCTTAATTTTTGAACATAGAATTTCATAAGCAGAGTGAAGGATACAATCGATTCGCCATTTCACCTTTTTCTTATATCACACGAGAGGAAATAATATCTAATTTTTATGTTTGGTTGTTTTGAGTTTAATGGTACCAGGGACCGGAATATTGGTCGTCCCCCTCCTCTCTAAAATTGCTAGTGGGGAAACGGGTTTTTCCTGGTTATTTTTAGACAAAGCTTCAAATATTATATTAAACTTATCGTCACTGAAGACATACTGTTTTCTCGACCTTTATTTAGCCTCCGGGGAAAGCCAAATTGATTCAGTCTAATACAGGATTAGATATTCTTTGTGCATGGTCGTCATCGATTTCATGGTGACTGCGACCCCAACCATGTGTTAGAGATCCATTTTATAAATGGGTGATTTCACCCTCAATGGAACCAATTTTTGACTTTCGCAGGTGACTGATTTCTAATATTGGTTATTTACCCTCAATTTTTTCTTGGAGACAATGCTTATTATCTCGGTTTGATCGCTATACGGCAAAGCTATTTGGATCTGAATCTATTCCATTGATTAAATCATAATATGTTCTTAATTTTTCTTAACAATTACAATCAATGTAATAAAAAATACGTAAATTTTTTTACCGTAGGTAATTAAAATTTTGAAATAACTTAGTATAGGCAATATCAAAACAGAAAAATACATTAAGTTGTGATAAAATTATAAAAACGTATAGTGGTCCTACGTTATAAGACAATTTGAACTTTTGAAGAAACTAAGGAATGCTGAGAGAAACCGAGGAGAGGTCCGAAGAGATGTGAAAAAAATTCTTAAAACAGCAATTACTATTAAATTAATTAATATTAAATTTAAATTTAATATTAAATTTAAGCAATTATTATTAAAACAGCAATTACTAAGGTGCGATGCTTATTTGCCATTGCAGTAGCAGAAATACTGAGGAAAGAAGGAATAGATACTAAGGGATGTTGGGGGATGCAGAAGGATGCTGAAGAGAAATAGAGTCGGAGATGCTGAAGAAAATTTTTGAAAAAGACATGAAACTAGGTTTATTAGAGCGCGATATGGACGGTTCAATTTTTGGAGAGGCCCATTCCTGGAACAAAACAGAACCATAATAATTAGTTAAATGTTTTTGGGGAGAATAGCTTGATTAAAATTATTCATTCAAATTATTTTCTTTTATAGAACATAAAAACAATACGTGACCTTTGAATTTTAATTTTTTGGATACTACCAAGCTTTACGAAAAAAAAATATTTCATTATTGAAAACTGGATTCCTTTGAAAGATATCTAGGATAGATCTCTCACCCCGGAATATTTTGGGTTTACATCCAAGTCTCGGAAATTTTCCTTTTTTTTATCGCATATCTTTTTTTCCCCATATTCTAAACTCGAACAAAATGGGAGGCGTTAGGGCCCTTACCCGAGAAAAATTTAAATTAAAGAGTGGTTAAAAGTTTTCTGTGGCTACTTTTTTAGGAGGGGGAGTTTTTTTCGTTGGCTGTCCTGCTTCCTCCCTGGAACCGCCACTGGAGTGCGATGACCAGAAAAAGCAGATTTTTCTTCATTGTTGCACAATTAAACTATCTTTACTAAAATCTAAAATAAAACTATGTGTCGTCTATCTCTTTAGGTAATCGCATTCTGAATTATTGTTTGAAGTTTAAAGTTTTCAATTTAATATTAGGATTTATTTAAGTTGTTGTGAAACTAAACTAGTTACAGGTAATTTGCATTTGCTTTAAAATATGTAGTTTAAAACTAGTGCAGAAATTAATCAACATTTATTATTGATAGTTTTTGTTCATTTGAAGAAAGTTCTTGAAGAGACAGTATTTCTTCACCGACTAAAATTCCCAATATTTTTTTGATTTGTTTATGTGAATCTAAATACTGCTGAACCAACGGTAGTAAAAGAGTCACGTGATTTTGACAACGCTGGAACTAGTATTTCGGAAGGGAGACAGGTGGAAGTTGAGGGGCAGTTGATCGAAAGAGGAAGAGACATTTGCTTGCATATAGAAGCAAGACCCCAACTATCAACGGTTACCTAACTATCGGCCGTGAGAAGTCTGTAAAAATCACGTGACCTTTTTACTATCGTTGGCTGAGAAGAAAAAAATTAACACAATAAAAGGGACCCGCGTGAAAAATTCAACTACTCTTTTATTTATTCTTGAAATAAACGTTAAAAGTGTCTTCTTTCAATAAAAAACAACTTATTACAGGTAGGGTCGAAATTGAATCGATTTGGCTGAGATCAACATTTCTGTATGATGAGAAGTGCAGTAGAGATGCTTCTTTCTATGGTAGGAGAAGTTCTTCCTGGAATGAACCTGTGGGTTGGTCTATGAGAAACAGTGTCTGACGTCTAATACACGAACACGGAGAGCTCACTAGATTGACTTGCTTCCACAGTTTACAACAATTTCTACAGACGTAAAGGGAATTTCAAAAGTTCTCTCGCAGTAACATAGAAAGCATTTGGAAAACACTAAACAGGTGAATCGAAAAGAACGCTATTAGATGCTTCTAAATAAATTGAATTTAAAACAGCGAGATAAGCTTCTAAGGAAATCATCTATCAAACTTTAAAGATCCAATAGAAGTACAAATGAAAGCTGGAAATTAAATAATCGAGCTACGTAGTATTTACAGAAACCTAGTGGGAAATTAAGAGCAATGAGGGAATCCCTGTGTGTTTAGTTTTCTCCGAAACGGATTCCCTTCGATAAAAGCTCTAATAACATAGTTAAAAATTGCTTTATGAAGATAACAAAAACAATCTTAGATTTTTTAAATACCGAGTTTTACGGTTAACTGTAGGTACATCTATCTATTTCACGTTTATAGCTTACAAAGCTTTTTCTTTTAAGAGGCTCCCTATTTTCAGTTACTGTTAACTACATAAAACCAAAAAACCTTTGAATTTTATTATTGCTCTGTAAAATGAGTTAATTGAAGTTCAGCAATCCCCTATTTTTTTCAACGATGTACCTTCAGTTAAAAGCAAAACTTCTAAAAAGTCAAATTTAATAACTTAATGACTCACTACATAAAAATCACCGGTAATAACTTTTTTAACTCACGATATGTTACACACAAATAAGCATTTAAGATATAAAAATATATATCCAGGATTTCTTTCAAATGATGGTCAATGTATGCAAGTAAAAGCATAAGGACTAATGATTCTAATTTACAAATTTTGGCGATTTCTTAAGTACTCAAGATGAAACCAGAGAGGTTTAAATTGTAAAACCAGTATGAGATTGGAGGGGTGAAATTCTTGAGGTACAAGTATTTTTTTTTCAAATATTAAAATACTATTGTTTTGAAACAAAGTCTACAATAAATAAACTACTAAATTCGAAATCATTTGTCCGTTTTCAAAACTTTTCTTGACCTTCGTACCTATAAAATAACTCCGTAATTCTCAATCATCGAAAGAAATCCTCTAACTTTTACATTTTATCCAATAAAAACGAGTACTCTCATCATTGTTCCTGACTAGAAATAAATAATAATGAATGCGTGATAAAAATACTTTCCACTTTCGGTTTAGAAAAAACATCGTCGTGTAACATGTTGTAGTCAGCGGAAAAGTTCTACAGATTCATGGAAAAGTTGAATTCGAAGAGCGTCTTTCGAGCTGTCTTTACAAATTCATGAAAATGGAGAATTTTTAGCTGTCCCGTCTGGTCAACTTTAGTTTCACTATCTTTACTGACGAATTAATTATTTTACCATCGTTCAGTGAAATGACAACGTTCCCTTCTTGATGAGTGGATTGCACGCTAAGTTTGCGCAACAGAGGTCCTGAGCAGTTCACCCTTGCTGATTGTGGGTCGCCGCCATTCTAAGTCGAGGCCTCCATGGCTGAAGAGGACTCGGACACTGGCGAGGGGTTGTCGACCAGAGGGTGGACCAAAGGCTCGGATAGGCCGTTGGAGGTCGACGCGGTCATCTTGGCCGAGAGCAGACCGGCTGTGGTGGCGTGATGACCACTGCTGGTGGGCAGGAGGGGTGCCATGCTCGTCGGACTGACCAGAGTCGGTGAATCTAGAAGACCAAGGCCCCCTTCTCGGTACCTGTAGAGGAAATGAATGAATGAATGATTACCATTACCTTGACTTTTAACCCTTTCAATTCTGAACCACTCGAGATTCCCATTAAGTCCCATAGAAAATTGGTGGTGACCAAGAGTGAAAGGGTTTAAACAGCGATTGTCAACCCCACAAGCCGTGAATCCATGTAGAGTCACGAGTGAAGTTGACTTTTCTTCTTATGATCTAGAAATAAACGCAAGAGATGTGCTTGGATTCTGCCATAAATTCGTGAAAATCTTAGAAATAAAAAAGTAATGGCCAGTTAATGTTGTTGTTGTTGTGTCCTTGGAGATCGATCAGATGGAGTGGTAAATCCTATGGTAATGGCCAATAATGAATGCTATAAATTGTTATTCAATGATTTACACCTACCACATATTCCTCATTTCTTGCCGTCGAGCCCTCATTAGCTGCTTGTACTCTGAAATGCGCAGCTTCTTTCCGTCCACGATGCAGGTCCTCTTGGGCCGAGGTCTGTACCGGTAGTCTGGGTGCTTCTCCATGTGCAGCCGACTCAGTCGAGACTGCTCTTCGTAATAAGGCTGCTTCTCGGAGTTGGTCATGGCTTTCCACCGAGCTCCTGAGAAGACAGGAATCCCATACGTTTCACAAAAACAGCAAGATATTCGCCAGGAAAAAGTATCTTATATGGTTTCGAAATAAACGACTTTTAATGTGTTTATTATCTAAATGTTAATACTCTAATCTGTAAAGAAATACTAAAGGGGCATTAAGATGTAACCACCATTTTTTGCTAAGGGAAAATACGGGAGAAAAGGAAAATGGAAGTTTGTGATCTAAGCTTTGGTTGATGGGGATTTGGGTTCATTTCCATTGGCAAACCTACATTGCAAATGGCAATTCAGTAATAAACCCTCAGTTCTAAACAAAAAAAAGACTATTACCGAGTATTTTGGAAATATTGGAGTTATGCATGTCGGGGCATGCTTTGAGGATCTTTCGCCGCTCATCTTTGGCCCACACCATGAAAGCATTCATCGGCCGCTTGATGTGAGGTTTTCCATCTCCCTCCTTCTTTGCTTGCCGGATGATCTTGGCCCCCAACAGTTTGCCTAAGGAATATTGACCATGTTGAAGAGCAACTTGTTAAAAGCAATGGGGAACTTTAATTTTATTGGATTATTGGAGTACCTAATGGCTAAGCTCACACTTTAACTTAGTACTACACTGTCATTTTCGAATCTTTTAATTTTTTTACTAAGCAAAAAATTTTATTTTTCAGAAATAGTTTAGTTTGCTTTTGTATCCTTATCTATTGAAAAAACATATTTGTACATTTTATGCTTTCGAAATTATTTAATTCTTTATTTAAAACTGCAAGCTTAAGGGAGAATGTGCTCTCTACAATCTACATCCGAACGATTTAGATCCATGCAATTGTGGAAAACCCTTAGTTTTGATAGTAATTTTAGTTTGATAATGATAGTTTGATTAGTTAATTTTTAGTGGCATTTCAATGCGTAGAGTATTTTTTGCTAAGGGCACAAAAAATTGCAAAATAAGGATCCAAATTTATGTCAATGGATCTTTTGTTTTATTTTCTCTCTAAGAAGGGAATAGGTTTTATTCATAAGTTTTAAATTTGATGACAAAGAACCCTTTTTTTCTCATAATTTGTTCCTAAACCGTAAGTGGGTATAAAGCTTATGGTAAACATCATGGCAATATCGCAAATAGCTCCAACCTTTAATCCAATGGTTTTACCTTTCTCATCAAAAACCTATTGGGCTTCTTGGTTACCCAACCCTTAATATATTATCCTATAAATTCTGCTCATTTATTAATTTAATTTTGATTGCTAGTGTGTATTTCGAAAAACTGTGTCTCTAAGTAAGTGAGAGCAAAGCGTCGTACTCTGACAGGTGACGACTGTTTCACCTTTCTTGTCGGAGTCGCTCAGGGCTGCTTCGCTCTCTTTACGTGGAGGAAGGTACATGTGCAAGGGAAACTGCTTCTCACCGTCCTTCATCATTGGACCTACAGGAAAACACAACCAATCAATATAGTGCTCGGCAATAGTTTGCTAGAACTAGTTGAAACTCGCTAACTACCGATCAAGTAGTAGTTTAACTATTTTTGGTTCATACTAGTGCAACTGCAACTATTAGTTAATCTACTTTTTTAAGAACTAGTACTAGTTAAAACTATTTTCAAATTTCCAACTGCTTTAAAAAGAATCCGTGTTTAAAATTAAAATACACATATATTCTTAAAATTTTCATCAAAAACTGATTGTTGTCTTTAGGAAGAAATAGAGACCCTTTTAACGCGAAGAATATGCGTTTTTATAATTTAGATAATAAAAGATTTATTAAATATTTGGGCAAGAAATAGGTTATAGAATTATATGGACTAGTTAACTAGTAGTTAAATACTTTTGGAAATAGTTAACTACTAGTTGCAGCTAGTCCAAGGATAAATTGTAGTCAACTATAGATTTTTCCAGACTAGACAACTAGATTTTTCCAGACTAGTAGTCGGTAGTAAACTATTTTTTGACCACTACTTGCCGAACACTACCAATTAATACAGATAGTGCATGAGATAACTTTATAAGTAAAAAAACAACACAATTATTTGTTGGTCAATGCAAGAGGAACCAATGCTTCCCAGAAATTTATAGTAATATAATATTGTTGACTATTACCCATTTATTTATAAATTTCTTTTTTCCTTGTGTAAATGCACAACCATTCAGTAAAGATTAACTCAAGGGAAAATATTTTTCTCTGTTCTATAGACGTCTGTATCGGACAAAATTTAGTTGATATCAACAATTAACAATCATCTAACTATAATAGGAAGGTTCTGCTATTAATTGTTGATTCGTTGTAATTTCCAGTTATCAATTTTCATTACAAAAAATAAACGGGTAATTAATTTATTAATATCTGCGTAAATACAGCCTAAAAGCAAGTAAATTATAGAAAAAAATGGGGTTCAAAAATGAAGAGAGGTCTCCTAGCAATCCTTATTTGAATACTCCAATAAAATATATATCTTATCTAAGGTGAAACAAGCATATGAAAACTAGTGAAAAGTAATGATTGTGTGATAAAGAACTTAAAATAACTTATTCTTATCCACAGAGATATCTCATTAACACGTTAGCTCCCTTAATCTTCCTGAAAAATGGAATTACTTTTACCTAGCTAGAAAGCAAAGTTCCCGACTAAATGCTCTGGTTCTAAACAAGGAAACGTTCCCAGGCTAAACTCACAGAAATGGACGAAAATTTTAAATGGGATAGTAAATGACTGAAAAAACACTTACAGTGAAAAAATTAGCTACGGAATTACAGTAGAAGAGCTGTAATTGGGCACCCCATAACCCAATTTTCAAAATTATTTTACTCTTCTCCTGATGAAAGTGTTTTGAGTCATCTCCCTACCTATGCCTGTAAAATTTTTCGTCCATTTCTGTGAGTTAAGCCTGGGAACTTTTCCTTGTAAGTGCGGATAATTACACAGGGAAAAAATTAGTGGTGCTTGAGGTTATCGGAAGTGATAAATTCTCGTCTACTCACCGACAGATAATGCAGGTGGGTGGGTGACAAGGTTTCCCAAGTGCCCGGATCCTCGCACCCGTGACGGAAGCACACCGTACGGACCCGTGAGGAAAGAAGGGCCCATCTGAGGAAGGAAGAACTGGCAATGAGTGAATATCCGTCAACTTTAAAGGATATCTGAGATACAAATGTGACATTTCATACTATGTTTCCATACCTTTCTGTTGTAACGAATGTAATTTTTTTGAAGACAATGATGTAAACTGTTATAAAAGAGCGTTTTTATCATAGAGAGTTTCTCTCAATCCCCTCTTGAGTATCCACTGTTATTAGTCTTTTACACCTCCATAAAGGCGAGGTGGAATTTGTAGTGTCAGACCCCCTTCTTTATGATTTTAGTGCTATTATATGCTACTACCTTTATTCTGTTTCAAACTAATTTAAGCAGTTATCTATAATAGTATCGTTCACTGTGATTATTATCATGTGGTAAAAAATTTTTTGATTAAACATCTAGGGAGATTTGATTAAAGACTTACTGATTTTTTAAAACTAATTCATTGAAGTTATGTGGAGCTGAAAAGAGATCGGTGATTGATTTAGATTTACTTCGGATTGGTTGCTTTGGGGTATTTGCAAAAACATTTTCACATAGATTTGTTTGAATTAGAACCATAAAAAATCGTTCAAAAAGTGGAACAAATATGAACACTTTATGCTAATAATTTTAAATTTTAAAGTAATAAATGGATGATGATTGAAAAATTAAATGAAACTATTTTTATCATAAAATTTCATCGCTGATATAAAACTGAGACTCTTATTAAAAATGTTTAGAATCTTCTGCAAATGATGGCGCCACCAGTAATGTAGACTGTTTTGAAAATGTGCAGAGATATTTTCGCGAACAAATATCAATAAAAACAAAAGAGTAAGAGAGAATTAAAAGGGAGGGGAAAAGGCGCTTTACCCCACTTCATAAACATTAAATTTGGATAAAATATTGAAAAAGTGCATTCAGCACAGGTGTCTCGTGTTTTTTAAAAAGAATAAATATAATAGGGAGGGGGTTTATAACCTCTATTTATATAGTTCTTAAAATCAGGAAGTACGTTATAAAACTCTACGGGACAGGAAGATTCTTTCCACTCAGTGATTTATTCAGCTGAAACGCCCTATAATAACATCCAGAGGAAAATAGTTATGTCTCCTTCTCTAATCTTAAAGTTCTCTTTTTAAATTTCTTTTTAATTTTCTCCCTCCTTTGTTTCATTATTCCCTATTTATACAACCTCATTCCAAAATTAAATGTAGGATAGGAAGGTTGAATAATAAAGAAAGTTATAAAAACATGATATATCTTGCCTGCCTAATCTAAAGTGACTTAGAATTATTTAGCCTTTTTTAGGAAGAAAGCCTTTGGAACTAATAGGAGTGATCCAAAAGATAGTTTTTACCTCTGCCGTAATATAATTACCACATTTTTAATGACGCTTTAAGGTATGTGACTACGTTGAAAATGTCAATTTCGACCAAATCTAGTAATTTTTGTTTTTGATTAATTTAGTACAGCTTTTTAGCTTTCTAAAACTAAAATCTTACTTTTGATTCTATAGCCACTGGAAAAAAGTTATAGCTAGTTTAAGAAAGAATGTCACATGCTGGTCATATACAAAATGTCACTTCAAATTCGTTTTTCTCAGAATTGTTTTTTTGATAAATTTAGTTACGGTAAACATGATTTCTCAAAATCTATTGCTTGTATTGTTATGAAATTTGGTATGAATATTTTTGATAGTGTATTCTAGTACATGACCTAAAAACATTACATTTAGATGATTATAAGTTAGTCTAGTGGCCTGTCTATGTGTAAAAATAGAAAAAAAATGTTGTAAAAACATGAAGTCTTAAGAAAAAAATCTATAATTTCTAAGTAAATTAACTTTCCTTAATTCTTCTAGGTTATTCACTAGATAATTGAATTTAAATTCCATTACAAGTAAGAAAATTACTCAAACTTAATTAGATATTTAATTCTAAGGTTTGCCTTGAACTTAAAATTTGCTTAATTTTTATTGATTTTTTGAATTAATTTAATAAAAAAATTTTTTTGGTTTAAAAAATCTTAAGTAAATGGTTTCTAACATAAATCGACACAAAGATATAAATATCAGTATATTTTCATGTTTTTGAAAAATATTCTCCAACGTAGGCACGTACCCACTTACCAAGTTTGACTCCCAAAACTTCAAAACATGTAGGTACTCATAATTCAAAAATTAAACTCCGTAAACTGAACACTTAAGCCTGTATTCAAAAAACTAACTAATAAGGCAGAACACTCAACTCCTTAGACTGAAAATTAACTCATTGTTTATCAGTTATAAAGCATCATTATAGACTTACCGGATAAGAAGGCGGGAGTGCCGTGGCAGGTGGTGAGGAGAGAATAGGGGAGGCAGCAGGTTGCGGACTCGGGCTTGCACTGAAAAGAGAATTTTTCTCCTTTCATTCTACATATTCTATGTAAATAATTTATTTTTTCTACATTTATTAGTATGAAGGAAATCTTGCGTTAAATTAAACTCATAGAAAAGCCTGTTAGTTTGACAAGTTCTCAAACATCACAGATCTTCTGCTTAGAAATGATACATCGAAAGTTGGAAAACCAAACTTTAGAGGAGAGACAAAAAGCTTTTTTACATAAAACTATTAGCTCAATTAATTAAAGGCATCTCTACATTCCCTTTTTGGATCCTCCAAAATTTCGAATGAACGGCATGTCCCAATAGTTCCATGCGGCTTTGATAACTAATTTAAATTGAAGCAAAATCCCATTTTTTGTTACTTTATAGTAAACTATATTGACGAAAGTAAGTGTAATATCGCATTAGGTACGTTATAGGTAATCGTAAAGAGGAACACTATAACTTTTTCCCGAAGTTTATCAATATGCTTGATTTTTCTCTAATGTAAGTTGCTAATTTAGGGTCGTTGGTAGCATGTTACAATTGGTTCTAAGTAAAATGGATTGAACTTACCTGCTGCCGGCCATTTTGGGTTTACTGAGGTTGAGGGGTGCATCTGCTTCTGCGGGCTTGGGGGGCCCATATCGGGGCAAAGGACTGCTGGGGACCGGGAGGAGAGGGGGTAGTCCACCCCAGTGTTGCAGAGGAGACACCTGAGGAAGAACATAAGTTTAAATATGCGAACAGAGCGGCGCATGCCCGCAAAAATTTTTGGAGGGAGATGTTGGTATTTAGGAGGGAGATAGTTTTAGTAGTTTTTAAATGTAAAAAAGAAGACAGTTTCAAAGTTTGGGTGGATGTATCTCGAAATTTCGTCGCTCCCTTAGGTATCACCTGGAACTGCATAAAATTTGCGATGGTGGACTAATCGTAGTAAATATTATTTTCTCTTTGTAATAAACTCCTTAAATTCTCCGCCACATGAAACTAAATTAGTTTTTCATGAGAAGAAGACTTATAAAGGATTATACCATCCGATGAATATCGAAGGAAAACTTATTATATTATATGGAATATAAATAAGAGAATTGCGCTTTTAACCCTTTATGCCCCGACGAGACTTGTAAGTCCCACTTCCCAATGTTCCAAATTCGTCCAATTTTCGTCATGTAAGGCCAAATTTCGTTTACTTCTAGTTGCAGTTACGTAAACTTGACATATTTGGGACGAGCTGTGCTACTGGGGTTAATATGAAGCTTATATACTTAATATCTTATAGGGATAACGTATAAAAAATATACAGCACAATTTTTCTGAAAAACATAATTTGGGACATAAAGGGTTAAAACGTTAAAACATTCTGTTGTTTCTTTTAGTTAAGAAAAAAGTCCTTAATTAGATGAATAGATGAATTTTCTTATTTCATAGCATTAACGTTTTATTTCCTCTCATTTAACTTTACAAGTGATTAAAAATAGTTAAAGAAACTTTTATGTAAAAAACAACTATTTTGACTTATTTCAGATACATAATATTGTTACATTAAGAGAGAATTTCAAACTTATTTAGTGTTAAAACGTGTGACGTGAAATATAAACCGATTAGGATTATTAATATCTTCTTGCGGATTTATTAGTCTTAAGTTTTCAAGGTTTTATAAGCAGTCATTGAACTTTTGAGAGTTACTGCACTGTTTTGAACAAGTTTTGCAACAGGATTATTGGTATGAATGCGTGTTTTTTAATAATTAAACCAACTCTGGAGCAGTTATTCTTTTACATTAATAAAAAAATAAATAAACGTTTGATCTATTTAATACTATTGATTTTTTGAGGAATTTTAGGTTTCACAAACTCTTTCTTTCCTATTTAATAAATTCGTTCGTTGTTTGTACTTCCTAAGTTAAAAATAAAAAGAGGGAAACGATACTTATAATTACGCTATTCATAGTCTAAATAAAACAATTATTTGTTTGAACAAGAGTAAACGTAGTAGTGTCAAATACGCTAGAGAAAAAATCTTGAGCTTTTATGGAGGAACGGAGAATTAATTTTTTTTCAAAATAGATATGAAGTTATTACGAGAAGCTGTCTCTAAAATAAACGGATAAAAAAGCCATGAAAACAAAAAGAATTTATTTCCTTTAGAACCCCGATGTGGAGAAAATCCGTTGTATTGAAGCTTTTCTTTTATCAATCGCTTGTTGTTTTTCACTAAGAAAAGAGAAGATAAACACGCAGAGTAAAAAAAATCGCAGTAGCTCAACTGCAATAGATAGTCTTCGAAAAAAATTAATTAAATTCTTATTGAATTTTGCGACGGCACGTAGTACAAAAGAAAAAAGATGATAAAAGGTTTCGAAAACGACAGATTAAAAAATAGCTTCCACCTTTAGTGGGCAGCATTAAGTTAACAGCTAAGTGACATGAATAAAATATCACATTGTCGAGGGTAATAAAGGAAAAAAAACTGAGGGAGATTTTACACCAGAAGACAAGTTCTGCTTTTAGTAAGACGGAATACAGGGAAAATGAAGGGAGTGTATTATGTTCTTTCAAATATATTCCCTTGAGATCCCAAAGGAAAGTAAAGTATTTTTTTTCAAAACGACTACTTTGGTAGTAATGATTCAATTTTTCCGATACTCAACGACTGAAAACGGCTAATTAGTAACACTAAAGTCATTACTTGCTTGCTTATTAGAATCAGAATTGAACTGCACACAAATCATTATTATTTATTAGACGGGTTTAATTTTTTGGAAGCAATTTTCGTTTGTTTTAATATGCTCAAGGGAGGTTATTATTATTTATGTATTCAAAAAGCTTAATTTTCACACAGAATTGGATTTTACCAGTGAAAGCTTCTGGAAAAAGTATCGGAGAAACCTCTTATGTATGTCTAATTGAACGGTATAATAAATAGGTTTAGTTAAACGTTTACTTGATGGTCATGTTTTAGAATCAAAATGCATTGGAAAATAAGCCTTGAAATTCATTGGTCTTTCGGGAATATTTATTTTCATTATTCGTGTATTATAATATGTTTAATTCTGATCCCAGAAAATTAAACGAGATTAAACCTGAACTACTTTGTTATGAGGGCACATTAAAATAAGAGTTGTTTTTTTCTTCCTTTTTAGGGCTATTTAAATGTGTATCTTGTTTATTATTATTTGCTTATCTGTTTGGTTAGAGTTAAATGTTGGATTATATATGTTGAAAAATTTAGTACCCACAGAATATTTGAGATGTTTAACTTAAACCGCGAAAGATCTTAAATCTATTTATTTATTGAAATTTAGTTTTTTGTTAAAGTTTAAAATTAATAAAGATCAGACCTTTATTACTTAAAAACCTTTATTAAATAAAACTGAACGGATTTCAAATAATTTGAAACAAGTTTAAATTTACTTTAGGCATGCATACCCTTAATATAGTCGTTCATATATTAGATATATTTTCACAGATTAAACCATAAATTTAAAATATCAGCAAAGAAACTGAATGAAAAATGAATATTTTTATGTTTTTGTTATTAAGATTTCCGGTCATATTTAGAGATAACTAAGATCGCACACATTTAACTTAAAAATAATTTATATTTTAGAAAGTTAAAGTTTCATTTTTATAAATTATAATACTTTAGTGGTAAATATTTTTATTCATCCTTAAATACACTAGCGGAAATAAAAATCCCAACACCAAGAAGGAAAGGAGATATCAAAGTAAAATTTATTTCTATGATTGAACATAGTATTAATGTGAATTGATTAAAAAATCAGCCTTCCTAGATGTTTGGGGGCCGAGAAAATCGGTGAGGAGTGTTGTCTCCATAGGTATCCATTACCGCCGTCACACGTCATGGTATTGAGTGACAGGGGATCTAAATGACTTTTGAGGGATTGGAGGACCATGTTGCCTCCTCAGGTAGTCCAAATTCATATGGTGCACCAGCGGACGTTGCATGCCGGGCTAGGTGATTTCTCCTCATTGACCGGACTTGTTTTGTGGGTGTTGGTTCTAGAGAACGGGAAAGACGGGGTAAAAATGCAAACTAGGGGGTTAAGAAGAAAGCTTGGACATTGCATACAACATGTGGTTTTGCATGTTTCTCTTGTAATTTGTCCCCAGGACAGGTCTGAGGGTAAGGACGGTCTACCGGCTGCAAAATCTCAATGACGCAGCTCTGGTTGGAAAAAGTACTGGTGAATCATACTCAGGAGTTGCCGAAATGGGATCCAATGCATCCCTACTCCGTTACCCTGCATTACCACTCCATGGAACGATTAGAAAATCATCAGCTAAGTGCGCTCTCTCAATTGTGTCTTCAAACCCATACCCAACCGTCGTTGTGCTCCAAACCGAAGCAGGATTCTCTCATAAACACAATGTCATGAAATTGGGATTTTCATTTCCTTAATTCGTGCACTATTGGAAACAGAAATGCCCATTTTCAGCCCCTTGTTTATAGACAAAGATGTAAGAAGCTATGCGGACCGAACGGACGATCCGCAATACTGCAAACGACATCCATTCCACTGCCGCTTGTCCTCAGTATGATCTACCGGTATTTTGGCCAACCAAAGCTGCTTCATTGAGGTTTTTTAGCCGGTTGTCCGTCCTTACCTTCATACCTGTCCTGGGGACAAATTTCAAGAGAAAAATGCACAAACACATGTTTTATGCAATGTCCAAGCTTTCTTCTTAAACCCCTATATTGCATTTTTACCCTGGCCTATCCGTTCGTAAGAACCAACACCCACAAAACATGTCCGGAGAAAGAGGAGAAATCACCTAGCCCGGTATGCAACGTCCGCTGGTGCACCATATGAATTTGGACTACCTGAGGAGGCAACATGGTCCTCCAATCCCTCAAAAGTCATTTAGAGCCCCTGTCACTCAATACCATGACGTGTGACGGCGGTAATGGACACCTATGGAGACAACACTCTTCACCGATTTTCTCGGCCCCCTAATATCCAGGAAGGCTGATTTTTTAAGCAATTCACATTGATACTATGTGCAATCATAGAAATAAATTTGACTTTGATATCTCCTTTCCTTCTTGGTGTTGGGATTTTTATTTCCGCTAGTGTAATTTAATACCAAATACTGCATCTACGTGTAAATTGATAACTAGTTGTACTCGGAAACAATTCCAAATTAACCTTGTTTTTTTACTCCAGCTAAAACATTGAAGTTTCTATAAAAAAAGCTACAAGAGTGCAAAATAGATTTTTGATTAGACCGAAAGAAGAAAATCATTGCATTTGAGTGCTCAAATACATAGTATATACGAGAAACGTGAACGTGAATGATAAAAGAAAGAGAGAGACTGAAAGAACCCACCACTAAAAAATTTATTTCTTTTCACAAATTTATTTTCTAGTGTGTTCATACTAAGGTAAAATTTCATCGAATTCTAGTCGGCACTGGTTCAATAAAGCTGTGATTAAATATTGCGTTCGTAGTTATTTTAGTCCTTGGGCGTATTGCATTCAGTTGTGTTTATCATTAAACAAAATTATAATATATCTTTATGTTTTTAGCTGATATACCATCTTAGAGCTTGGAGAACATCTACGATAAAAAATACGAAGTTGCACCTTTACGAAAAGCAAATTAGGTATTCCGGAAAGGAATAAAATAATCTAAAAAGGTAAGGTTAAAATCTTCTCTTTTTAATGCATCGTGACTAATATTCTTAAAGTTCAAATTAGAAATTTATCTCCAGCTTATTCAATCAACAGTTCAATAAACAGTTTTTTAAATTTTGATTACTAAGAATTATGATACAAAAGATTTAAGAGTAGTATAACCAATGTAAATTATTTTTTTGTAATAAAAAATAATTAAGTATAAGGATCTATTGGGTTTGCTTGCATTTGTAATATAAACCTTGTATAAAGTCTAAATATTTACGAATTTGGGAACCCGGTCATTTGATCATTTAAGAAATATGCTGCCTTCAGAACTATAGTTGTTGATAAGGATTTTATTAAACGGATAATACGGTGTCCTTAAAACATAACTAATTGGTATAGGGTTTAAGGGTAAGGTAAATTCACGATTCTAAACTTGATCGCTGATCACTCTGTTTTGATTTTATAAAAATATTGTTATTAATTAGAAACCTTGCAGATCTACATAAATAAAAAATCAAACTGCGTGGTAAATGAACAAATTTTGTAATTTAGGAAAAGCAGAACTAAGTAAGAACAGGATTTGGGAAACAATTTAGTGAACCACTGTTCTTGTATCATGATTTAGCTAATATAGTGATTGAAATGCAAAAATTTAAAGCCTTGTTTATATGGACTTAGTAGGTCTGGCAACTAAGTAGGGGTACTTCACAAATTGCGAAATGCGTTTTGAGAGGCGAGAAAGCTTGTAATTGGGACTAAGTATCTTCGAGGTAGTTAGAAGGTTAGCTTAATTCATCATGTTTGTCAGTCCTACTAAGCCCGTATAAACAAGGCGTAAGGGATCACAATTACAAAGCATATGTATATTTCCCCCACTAAACTGAGATCCATCAAAAAATGCATGATTTGAAAACACGGGGAGAGATACTTTGATTGTAAGTTTAAAATTCCGAATCCATTGGCGGATAAGAGTGGGTGCTGGCCCACTTAAAAAACGTTCTCTCCCCCAACAAAGAAAGCCTCGAAAAAAGTCGTCTGAGGGGTTCATCGGGGTTTGATCAACTCCCGAGTTCGATCCGAGGAACAACAATTAGCGGGATTAGCTCGGAAGGGAAGGCAAATGGAAGGCAGCAGCATCAGGAGTTGGGAGCATAATAAGCGATTTCCGCAGCCCTACCTTCTCATAATTTTATTCGCAGGCTCAGATATTTTCAGAAGAGAATGACGGGAAAAACCCGGAGCGGGGAGAAAAAAAAGAGTTTATTACTTTCCTTCCCCTGTTTCGCCTCTTTTATTATTGATGGTTTTTGTGCACTCATTTATTATGCTCTCAATATTGTTTAGTTATTTTAAAGTTTTGCTCCGGAACGAAATTTGCCTAATGTGTTCGTTGTCTGTGCGCATAAATTGGGCTCCCCACCGCGGGGCACCTACCGGAAATAACCCTAACTATTTCGAAAGAAACTGGAAAATCATAATTTGCGTATTCATTTTCTTGCGAAGCGGATTATTTGCATTTCAGGTTTCTACATTTGCATTTTTTCACGTCCTGACATGTTGACGGAAGGAAGGCAGCCAGCCCGCTTCTCGTTTAATCTTCCTGGTCAGCATTTAGATGCGAAGAGACTTTAAACTTTAAGTAGCTTGACTTTTATTGACCGAGAAATCCTACTCCAATTGGTTTGGGATGGGAAGGACTAATTATTCCGCTACTGCTCTGCCTTACTTTTTGCGAAGGGGTTTTTGTCAGCGGATTTTTTCAATAAAACAGACTCTCAGTCAGGTAGCTCCAACATTAAGCCTTGAGTAATGAAAGCTAAGTAAGTTTGGAGTATTTCCGTCTTATTTTTTAGGAAACTTATTCTTCTCAAATAACTTATGGATGAATTTTTATGGTTGTATTTTTAGTTAAAAACGATATTTAGAGTGCAACCCTTGTTATTTTATATTGGTATTTTTAGAAACCTATACTGATTCTCTAGACTATGGAATGAAACTTTTTTCATATTAGTAATGGCATTTATGTGTGCCCTTAAAAGCTTTTTTTGATGTTTTATTTAATGTTACAATCCGTCGTTAATGTAAATGTAACTTCACAGTACTTTATTGCACTCTTTAATTCGAATCAATGAGATTAAATTTTAACGGACGAAAAATTTAAGCACCCCTTAATCTGATTAAAAGAACAGTAGATACTTTTACACTTTGGGTTTTATTGTTTCTTAATAGGATGTTTAATAAATGCAGATCACAAAAAAAGTTTTCTAGTCTATGGGTTACTGATGATTTTATAATATTTTTTTATATTCACGTTTATAAATCTTACTTAAAAGGTCAAATTATGAAATTTAACAGTTAAACTTATTTTAATCTTTATAATTCGATGAAAATGTAAAACTTAAGCCTTTTTCTGGACCTACGTAGTAAACTATTGTGTTTATAACTTCTACGCTGTAGTCATAGAAGTCTAAATCAAGCGCCAATCGAAGGGAATGATTGCCAAATCTAGTAAATAAATCAATGCCTTCCAAATTAATAGATCAGGTTAAAATAATTTTTCTTTCAGTAGACTTGCCATCTTTTTTAAAATGACACCTTTTAAGTACTGGGCATCATAATATGCTTCATTGCTCTAGTTTCTAGGATTTAATTGAATTTATGGTGTTGGGAACGATATCAAAATTTTGATACCTATTATATGAGTATTACTACTATTGGTTATTAGGATAAAATATCGATATTTAAAGCAATCAAAACTAGAAATAAAAAAAGTTCTTCCAATATCAAACGGGAATAGAATAAGAAATTTATGGTCAGGTGTGTTGGAGTAAATGGATAAATACTATCAATGAGGTTTTTATCTCTAAATGTTTATTTCCATTGCGATTCGACTTGGACGAATCAGATAAGCGACGAAGAGCTAAATCTAATAATCACAAATAAAGTCAATCCTACTCGATTCTTCCTTTAACATATGGGGGTTATCCGATTCCCCTACATTGATGGTGTGAATTTTGAGTCAACATCGCGAATCCTTCTCAATGAGGATCGTTTGCCGATAGAGGGGTGGCCGATCCCAGCCGATTGAGTAATCTAAAAAAAGCGTACCTACCGGAAGCCCCAAACAAGCCGGGGGAGGGGGTCGGATAAAAACACGGAAGCTCTCTCGTGGCACTGGCACGCTGCCAGGCCAAGGTCGGGGCTCGCCAAGTCGGACAATTTGTTTCGTGTCGCTTGCTGACAATGCCACTTGTCGCAGTGGTTTCCGCCGGGGGTGGACTGGACTGACGATTTATTTAAAGGCCGGCTCTGAGTAATGGAGGGGGGTGGGGAGGTGGCTCAGAGATGTTGCGAGAGGCGTCGACGGAAGGAGCGAGATTGCGGGGGAGGGTGACCAGACGATATTTGCATCTTGGGGAGAGATGGGGGGGTCTAGTGAGGTTGTTTTTGCGGGTTTCAAGAGGATTTACGGATGATTTTTTTGGAGAGGATTTGCACGCTTTTGGGGAAGGATTTGTAGCTCTGAGGACTGCGTTAAAGATTTGGTGGTGGATGTGTTTTTAGAGTAAATGAGGATTTTACCGAGTTTTTGAAGGAATTTGTAGTAGATTTGAGGAAATAATATATAGATTTTAAGATAGAGTTGTGGAGACTAGGTAGATTTGAGTGTGGATTTACATATTTGGGGGTGATTTTAATATAACGGAGGATTGGATTTTTATATTTGAAGACAAGTTTATGAATATATGTGTGGAACTATTAAAAATTATTGTTTGCTGTTTTTTCCATTTACATATGTTACCCCATCGGAGTAACCAATCTATTTGCGTACTATAACACCTTAATACTTGATAAGATTATTTTTCTATTCATAAGCAAATGTAACTGCTTTTCTCTGATTGCTTCAAAAGTTTTTTGGTACTTATTACCTTATTAAGACCCTATTTAAAATCTTTTACTAATTAAAAAAACAAAAAATAAATGAATGGATTAACATTAGATTTTAATATATAATAATAGGTTTTTAGATACATTTAATATGCTTAATTAATTCATTTAATAAGCTTATCAATAATTCACATAATACATAGAATAATTGAATCGTCAGTTTGAAGAAGGGAATAAGTTAAAAAAATGAAAAGTTGACTTTTTGTGCTCAAAACCATCTCCAAGCTTTTCTCTACACATGTGTGAAAAGAGGGGAAAAATAACTAACCCCTATAGGGGTATATTGCCCCTTGAAGTTGTGAAATCGATGTGTATTCATTGTATTTTTTAAGTTAATTTAGAATTAAGATTAATTTGTCTTTCTTTTCATATTCTTTGTGCTGTAAACCAAGTTAAAATTAAATTTTCTCTTAATTTCAGTTTTTTTTTCAAACTTTTTTTATGTAGGGAATGTTTGAGTCCATTCATATTCACTCACTCCATTGATAATAATCACTCCATTTTAATAACTCAGTTTCACTATAATTTTGAATTTTATTTGTCTTATACTTTTTATTTCACCCTTTTGTGGTGTAAACTAAAGAGAAATATAATTTAAATGTGAATTTAAGGGTTTTTAAGGATTTTTTCATCAGAAAAATTTCCTAAGGTGGAAGAAGGGAATAAGTCAATCAACTTATTTTGACTGTAAAATATTTTTGAATAAACTTATATTTGTTTTGATGATTGCTCTGTTTTCTAAATAGGGTTCTGAACTTCCAGTAAAAATTTGGTGGTTATACAATGAAAATTCCATTAGTTATACATTTTTTTTCGATTTTCTCAAAACCTGATTTTTGGACTTATTCCCTTCTTCCAACTGACGATTCAATTTTGTTGTGTATATATGTCAATCAGAAAAAGACTGCCTAAAGTTATGTAAAAAACGTAAAAATTATAATATTTAGAGTGGGGATTACCTAAATTTCTAAAAACGTTATTTCATTGTATTTATGAATTTGTGTTTTTTGTTTAAAACGCATAAGGATTTTCTACGAATGCCACCAACAAATATTTTTGAAATTAAGTTAATGAACTAACTCACACTTCAAAAACACGATTTCTTAGAAAGTGCGATCTCAAATAGCTACCCTTCACTTCTATCGTCCTTGAAAACACAACGCAGAGAAACCATTTTTCTACCCATCCAAGGCCCATCAGTGTATATTCCAGAGTAGAGTAGCATTGTCCCTTGATGTGAAAGCGCAGCTTCTCCGATTTGGATGCTTCTCCTGATCGAAACAGTCCATTTCTGAATTCGTTCAAGTAAATCGAGGCCAAAATGGGGTTTATATGCTAAGTGCAAGGGTAGGCGTTTTAGACGCAAACAATAGGTCGGATATTATGCTGGAGAAAGTTCCTAAGAAACGTACGAGGAGATTTGGAGATTTTATGAAATATCCTGATAGGGGATATAAAAATTTTTATCCTATCCTTTTATTTAGAAATTATGTAACTAAACTTTAAGCTAACTTAAAACGGTCATTAACAAAGTTTTAATACGTTAAAAAAATAAACATTTAAAACCGATTGATTGATTTTATACATTAAAAACTAATGTATAAAATCAATTACAAGTAATTTGCATGCACACAGTAAAACTATTAAATCTCGGAAATAAACAGGCAACGTTGTTTAAAAGTGTTCATAGTTAGAGATATATATTCCCTAATTTTTATTTATCCCCTTTTCATTAATGATTGGTAAAGTACCTGTTAAGTTCGAAGTATCGGTTTGAAACAGACATTATTATAAAGGAACCAACTTAAAAAGAAGTTAAGGAAGAGTAGTAAATAATAAACATTCCCAAAGATTGAAAACTCCCGATAACTTTCTTTTCTTACTGCCCCTCATCGAATATTCTTCATTAAAACAAACTCGATGGATTCTTTTTGGACAGTGCCTCATTTACAGATTTAACATTGATCCGTCGTTTCCAATAATTAAATGAAACGGAGTGATTCGCATAAAGGAAATGGAGCTTTATGGGTTTTTGAGGGCTGTTTTTCCCTCTAATGCATTGTTTCCCCGCACGTCAAGTGCACGGCGAGGAAAGTAAGCGCCAGCATTGTTTGCTTAAAGAGTTGTCGAGGTAAAAAGCCGAGAGGCGGTCCCATGTAAATCAGCCTTTAGATGGAGCAGAAATAATTGCCCTTCGCTGTTGCTCTCCAATTGAATCAACATGGAGCCGGCCTCCTCAATCTTTCATGGCGCAGCGAGCGAACAAAAGGAACCCCAGCCATGAAATATTAAGAGACGGGGGAGGCCTTTGAAAGCGGAGAGGGCTCCGCATTGTAAATGTTCATTATTCAATCGGGCTACATTAAGACATGAAAAATTCATGCAGATGAAGTGCAGCCCAACAATAGGGATAAGAGGAAAAACAAATCGCGCACTTGCTTTGATTTTTCATTTGTCCCGCGGTTGCGTCTCTCGCTAAATTGAGTCGCCTGCTTTCGCTTTTATCCTTTGTCTCTCGAGTGGAAAAGGTAAGCAAAAACAATGCGTTTTTACGACAATCGGGGTTCTTCGGCGCGCGAATTAAGGAGGCAGCCAAATCCTTTCGGACTCGGATGCCTGCTTAATGCGATCACCAGAGGGGGGATGGATCGATTGGAACTGCCAAGGAGTTGTGCTTTTTATGCACTGATTTTTCCCTATGTTTTTCCCCGTCGACGCCGATTTATGGAAAGCAAAAAGCGGCGGTTTTTGGGACTTTGGAAATTGGATTTGGGGAATATGTTTATTCAAAAACACTCGGGTTTTATATTGTTTCTGAGAGGTAGAAACACAGAAAGAGTCTTATTGGAGGTTTGGAGAAATTCTGTCGAATGTTCTTGGATTCTCGAATTTCGGTGGTTGTGAATTTTTAAAGAGTTCGAGTTCCGGTGTTTTGATGTACGCGAAACAATACTAAACAAAGATTTATTTCTTGTAAATCTTAAGGCTGCCTCTTTTTTTATCAGAACTAAATCATAAAATTTTGCATAATACGCTTCTTCTTTTCAAAGACTTTAATCCTTTTAATTTTTGTAATTTTTTTATTGTTTTAATTTTAATGTTTTGAATGTTTTCAACCATTCCCCCTTGTTTTCTTACTTATACCTTTCTTCTCCCTTATTTATACCTCAATGTTTACATTTTAAGCTGTGATGCTTGTGAAGAGAAAATACTAGCTAGATACTAGCTTCTGTAGAACATTTTTTATAGGTTGGTAGATATTTCTTATTTCGTAACCTTCTAATATTGTGACCATGTCTTTTAATAAGTTCTAAACAAAGTATTTTCTGTTAAAATGAAAAAAATATGGCCTCATGTGGCCTCATATGAAGCTCATAAAAATAACTAGGAAGGAGTGCACACAAGAAAAAAAATTCAGACAGATTAAAGGGGCGTTTTGGAAGTACTGAGCAGAAGAAAAAAAGTTTTATTCGCTTTTTTGATGTTCTGGTGCCGAGAGGGTTAACTTGACTTGCCCATGTGGTGGCTGAGGTGAGGCATCTGCCCCACAAGCCACACACACTAAACTCTTAAAAGACTTTCTTCTTGTGGCAGCAGCATTCTCTTTCGCTAGCTATAAAAGGCAGCTTGCAGATCAACTCTGGCTCTTCTTTTACTGCGTTTTCATATTTTTAGATGTTTAACCTTTTAACAAATATGTTATTTTAACTTAACTTCGTTTTTACTGGCCAAGCTGAAGTAGGACACCAAACCCATATTCCCATTCTATCACCCATGTTCCCGTCCCATCACCCTATTCAACATTTCATCTTTAACTTGACACATCCATGCTCCCATCCTTTCTTAAACTAACGAAACGTTTATTTCATATGTACAGTTGGGGAAATAAAAAACGACTCAGTTGCGATTTCTGGCGAACCACTTGGGTTAGGAAGACAAATGAGGTGTCATTTTTCATTGTTCAAAGTATTCTTTAACCAAAAAAAATTTCGAATCCTTAGGGGGTCGTCTTCATATTAAACGAAACACTAACTTTTTTCAATGGGGACCCCCAATTATTATGATATTTTCTGAAAGGCCATCCCTCAAAACCCTTAAATACCCAGTTTCATCCAGATTGATTCACAATTAAAAAATTTTTGAAAAATAAAAAAAAATTAATTTTTAAAATCGTGAAATATTTTGATGGTAATCGATTCAGGTAGTAAATTTATGTATTAAGCCAAAATTTCAATCGATTTCACCGAATAGTTTTTGATAAAAACGAACTTTAATCTTAAGGGGTGGTATACCGTTGCCGAATGCATACCGCAAATATTCTTTCTCGTTCGTTTTTATCAAAAACTATTCGGTGAAACCGATTGAAATTTTGGCTTTATTCATCAAATTACTACCTGAATCGATTACCATCAAAATATTTCACGATTTTAAAAATTAATTGTTTTTTAATTTTTTTCAAAAATTTTTTAATTGTGAATCAATCTGGATGAAACTTGGTATTTATGGGTTTGGGAAGATGGCCTTTCAGAAAAACTAATAATAATTGGGGGTCCCCATTGGAAAAAAAAAGTTAGTGTTTCGTTTAATATGAAGACGACCCCCTAAGGACTCGAAAATTTTTTTGGTGAAAGAATACTTTAAACAATGAAAAATGACACCTCATTTGTCTTCTTAACCCAAGTGGTTCGCCAGAAATCGCAACTGAGTCGTTTTTTATTTCCCCAACTGTACCAACACCAACATCTTCATCTCTTCGTCTCGAGTGCGATGTAACCTAACATCCCTAACTTGACGCACCCACGTTCTTATCCTTTCGTCTCAACTCAACCCAAGGCAACATGCCTAATTGGATGCACCCCTTGCTCGTTCTTTACATCTTAATTTAACTTGCATTCTTAACTTTACGTACCCATGTTCCCGTTAATTCAGCAATTTATTCCTAACTGTGTGTGTCTGTCTGTCTGTCTGTCTGTCTGTCTGTCTGTCTGTCTGTCTGTCTGTCTGTCTGTCTGACAGACAGACAGACAGACAGACAGACAGACAGACAGACAGACAGACAGACAGACAGACAGACAGACAGACAGACAGACAGACAGACAGACAGACAGACAGACAGACAGACAGACACATCCAACCTCCCATCCTTTTTCTCAAACTAACGCAACGTCCCTTGCCGTTTGTACCAACATCTTCATCTTTTCGTCTCAATTCAACATTTCTATCCCTAACTTGACGCACCCACGTCCTCATCCTTTCGTCTCAACTCAACTCAACGCAACATGCCTAATTGGATGCACCCCTTGCTCGTTCTTTACATCTTAATTTAACTTGCATTCTTAATTTTACGTACCATGTTCCCGTTAATTCAGCAGTTTATTCCTAACTGTGTGTGTCTGTCTGACAGGCAGACAGGCAGGCAGACAGACAGACAGACAGACAGACAGACAGACAGACAGACAGACAGACAGACAGACAGACAGACAGACACATCCAACCTCCCATCCTTTTTCTCAAACTAACGCAACGTCCCTTGCCGTTTGTACCAACATCTTCATCTTTTCGTCTCAATTGAACATTTCTATCCCTAACTTGACACACCCACGTCCCCATCCTTTCGTCTCAATCCAACGCAACATGCCTAATAGGATGCACCCATGCTCCCATCCTTTCGTCTCGGGCCGCTTTTTTGGGCCGCACGAGCGTGTTTGGGGCCGGCTGGGTGATTAGGTAGCACAAAGGCTCCGCGGTCGGGTAATGCATGACACTCGAGCCGCATTGTCGTCTCTGGGGGAGGAAAGAAGAGGGGATTATCCCCACTCTCCATGCGGGGGGACCTCTGCCCTGGAGAGGGGGATCACACTAACAGAAAATGTTGCCGAATTTATTTGGGATGGGAGAGGATCAATGTTTGCTTTTTTTCCTGCAGCTCATTCTTGTACTTTCTATGGGTTGGATATTGGGAGGTTTTGTCATTGCATTAAGAAGTTGTTTTATTAATGTAAATCACTTGTTAATAATGATTAAAAGATTTTTTGAAGCGAAGTCTAGGGTAAATTTAGATTAATGAAATGTAAAATCTGAGATTAATGAAAGTAATTATTACTTTTAATTGTTTTGTCTAATCTGATTTGCTAATCTGTCTGAACATTTGCAAGATTTTACAGTTTGACCAAGGTAAAAGGTAATGTTGTTGGAACATTGTAAGGGCTCTTAACCTTCCTACCCCTTTGGGGTCTTTTTCGACCCCAGACGCACTTTGACGCTTGATATCTCCCAAGCATTTTTGTTTTGACAATTTCCGATGCTACTATTCCTTAATTACGCAAAGTTTTACAATGGGTAAAAATTTTAGAGTTATTATTCCATTTTTAAGTGTCTTGGGAGAAATAGTCACATATTCCCCCTCTGGGGTCTTCTGAGACCCCAGCCATGAATGGCGGTAAAACAGTATCAAATAAAGTTTAGTATTTTATTTTTTGTTGTATTATAGATAAAAAAAGGTTAGCATGTTTGTTTAGAACGTTTGGAGAAATATTAGAAAGATATTTTCGTAGAAATTGTCATTTTTTTTACAAAAAGAAGATTGCGGCTAAATACATTGAATCCCTCGCCATTTCTTAAATTTTTTATTCACATTCTAAGAAAAATATGCTATTTATAGAAATCTTTTGAGTATCTAACAGTTGCAGCAAAAAAAACTCAGACAACTGTCGCCATTACTTCCTGTTGAACACATTCTTTACAAAAACAATATAAATTCATGGTTGATTGTAAATAGGTTTTTATATTCAGTCTTCTTTGAAAAATAAGAACGCTTTCAAATATTTATGAGTGTTTACGGAAGTCCAGAATGTGATTTCGAAGAATTATCAAGAAAAAAAACAATTTTATGTTAAAACTTACATAAGCAAGCGAGATACTGATTTCACTAAGAAATCTGAACCGATCATTTTTTTTTGTATTATTTCAATTTTAAAAAGAAGAATCCAAACTTTACATGTTTCATAATACTAAATAAATTAATCTGGGGTGACAGGTAGCTGATAATGCAGAATAGAGAATCTATGCAGCTTCATAAATCGTTTAAAATAAACTACTAAATTCTACCCGTGCAAGTCCGGGTATATCAACTAGTATGCTTTAAACAGTGTGATTATAAATATTTTAAGTAAAACAACTTCAATGTAGTTCATTTCTGTAATTTAATTATTGTTTGAAGGTCCAGATGTTATAAAAAACGTGTATCAAAAGAAACCCAATTAAGCCGTAATAAGACGAAAAAAATGAGAAAAATACCAAAAAAATTGGATAAATTATTCTGAAGCATCTTTCTAGAAATAAAAAATGACAATTCTTCTCCATTTAAGGAATTTTTAACCTTTATTAGAGTCATAGGCATGTTTTACGCATGGGGTCCTCAGAGACCCCACGAGGGGAATATGTGACTATTTTTTCAAGAGGGTAGGAAGGTTAAGAAATTAGTTGTGAATTAAAACAATCACGACTTTAAACCCTTAAAACCTAGGTTTTCCTAAGAAACAAATATTCCAGGAAAAAGAGGAGATATTGTGTGAAAAATTCAACTTGTTTGGAAATAACTCGTTCAAGATAGTAATGAGAGAAAAGCATTGAAGGAGAATTGAAGATTGACTAAACTATTTCATTAAACATTAATAAGCTTTTCTAAAAATTATTTTATGAAGAATTATCTCCATTAACTGATCCTACCGTCATTATATTTCAATGATCTAAATAACTTTTAAGTCACTTAACAAGGATTCCCCGCATTAAACATTCATGGATAGTAATATCTTCCATGCAAGAGTGTATTTACCGAGTCCAACAATCTCGAAAGCCTATAGAGGAGAGTAGAAATTCCTTTTAGCACGCTCCATTTTTAATCTTGGGGGTATCTTTGCCTACCCGATGATGTACCATTGTAGACCCTTGACCAGCATTGAATAACTCTTTGAAAGAGTTTCGGGGCGAGTGATTCGCTGCTCTCGTCTAAAAATATTTCCCCTCGCAGCATCGATTGATCAACAGATTGACGCTGCAACAGAAGCAAATGTTTGCTCAATGCCCACTCGAACCTGAGGTCACTCCCTCGGCGCGCTGCCGAGCTTTTTAAAGGGCTGCGGTACTTCCTCAAATTGGCTCAGCCTCCCAGCTACTTAAGAGCCGGTTTAATTTGATTTACAATTAATAGGAGAGCGACCCCCTCAAAGGCGCGCATTCAGCCTCCGCTAAAAACAAATCCCCGCTCTCCGCCGTGACTCAGGGGCCGATATAACGATTCGGCACAACGCAAATTCATTTGAATGAAAGTTTCCAGCGAGCGCGCTCAATAAAAGCCCCCGTGTTTGCCGTGGCCGAGGTCAAGTCTTGCCGCACAAATTAATCCTTTAATAAATGATCGGAGCCCTCGCTTTGTTCGCCTCCTTGAAGCGGACAGTTTGCTTAAGAATGCCAGGAGAAATCAAAGCAAACGGGCTCTCTTCTAATTACATCTTTACAAAGCGGGGCACTTGAGAGCGGCCAATATTGACCCCCAAGACATTGTCGCCCGCGGCGGACGACATTAAATAAAGCGTCTTCAATCGGACTAAGTGCGGAAAGCGCTGGCGGCCAGGGCTGCATTTTTTATGAGAACCCTTTATCCTTTGTTGTGGCCTCAAAAATCCATCCCAAGAATGGCTCGCCCTCTCCCTTTAAAATTCAAATGGCTCGGAAGCGGCGGCAACCAGTTGAATCGGACGGAATCGCTACTCGGGATGCACTTGCAGAGGGGGGGAGTATTATTGACGGATTGAGTAACAATTTTGCGCGAGTCTTGGTGGGTTTTAAAAGCTTTATCAAGCGTGTTTTCCAGGAGTGGAATTGTCTCTATTTGGCACTTGTTTGGAAATGAAATGTCATCTTTTAAAGGATGATTGAAATACATATATGTTTTGTATGGATAGGATGATTGCTATTTATGGATAAAAGTAAACTATTTAAAAAAATTAATTTGTAGGATTGTGTGATGTGGTGTTTACTAACGTTCTGTGTCAACCTCTTAATACTGGAACCCTTCCAGGTAGCCATGAAAATGGTATCTAAAGGATAAATAATGTAGCTATGTACCATTTGGATGATATCTGTTATAGAATCCCCTTTGAAGTTAGCATGCTGATATTTTTATATACGAAAAATAGTCTATTATAGTGTTGTAAACAGTATCGAATTAGTACGAAAAAATGCGATACAAGCCTTTTGGGGATTCCCGTAACTATTACATTTTGAAATAAAATCGGACAAATTCTTAGGGATTCAAAATAAAGTGGCAGGAGAAGTATGATGCAGTAGTCTTTAAGAATAATATACCTTAACTCACCAATATGGTAGGTTAAATTAAATATTAATATTTACAAATGTGGAATTTACATATCAGAGAACCTACTTATTTTACTAATTTTAAATTGACGATTGTATTAATTTAAAGTGCATGTATAATTTTTGTGGGAAAGTTATTTTTTTTCATCCCAATTGTTTAAGTAAACTTTGAAATGTACAGTTAGGTGAAAAAAAACGACTCAGTTGGGATTTCTGGCGAACCACTTGGGTTAGGAGGACAAATGAGGTGTAATTTTTCATTGTTTTAAGTATTCTTTAATAAAAATTTTTTCGAGTCCTTAGGGGGTCGTCTTCATATTAAACGAAACATTAACTTTTTTTCAATGGGGACACCCAATTATTATGAGATTTTCTGAAAGGCCATCCCCCCAAACCATTAAATACCCAGTTTCATCCAGATTGATTCACAAATAAAAATAAAAAAAATAAAAAATTTTAAATTTTAAAATCATGAAATATTTTTATGGTAGTAATTGTATGTATAAAGCCAAAATTTCAATCGATTTCACCAAATAATTTTTGATAAAAACGAACGAGAAAGAATATTCGCGGTATGCATTCGGCAACGGTATACCGCCTCTTAAGATTAAAGTTCGTTTTTATCAAAAACTAATCGGTGAAATCGATTGAAATTTTGGCTTTCTACATAAAATTACTACCAGAATAGACTACCATAAAAGTATTTCACGATTTTAAAAATTAATTTTTTTTAAATATTTTTTTAAAATATTTTATTTGTGAATCAATCTGGATGAAACTGGGTATTTAATGGTTTGGAGGGATGGCCTTTCAGAAAACCTCATAATATTTGGGGGCCCCCATTGAAAAAAAAGTTAGTGTTTCGTTTAATATGAAGACGACCCCCTAAGGACTCAAAATTTTTTCGATTAAAGAATATTTTAACAATGAAAAATGACACCTCATTTGTCTTCCTAACCCAAGTGGTTAAGAAATCGCAACTGAGTCGTTTTTTCCCCAACTGTACCATACAAAACGAAAAATGTTAGCACACCTGTTAGGCTTTTGCCCCTGTAAAACTCCTTTTTCCTTTATAGTACACAGTATGCAAAAAAACTAACTTAACAAAAAATTTCACAAGCCCAATCGTTTTCATCAGTAGGAAAAACTATGCTATTCAGCCATATTTGGACCCAATGGGTTTTTTTCCATAAAAACCCATGTGAAAAAAACCACATTTTGGACCCATTTTTGGGTTTTTTCAAGAAAAATCAAGATTTTGGCAGTTTCTTCAAAATTTAATGTGTTTTTTCAAAGTTTGGGATGTTTTTAAAATTTTAATGGGTTTTTTCAATTTCAGGGAGTTTTTTAAAATTAAATAGGTTCTTTCATTATTCAGTGGGTTTTTTCATTATTGAATGGTTTTTTTTCAAAATTTAGGACGTTTAAAGTTCAAACTAGATATAAAGAATAAAGAAGATTTTTTAAAATTTCAATGGGTTTTTTCACAGTTGAATAGATTTCTTTCAATATTGAATGGGTTTTTTCAAAGTTAAGGATATTTTCACACTCACTAAAATTTGAAAAAAACCCACTTACTTTATAGGAGAAAACCACTTAATTTTGAAAAAACCCACACGTTATATAAAAAAACATACAAACATACAAACACAGCATAAAAACAAAATTATAGAGAAAAGTGCTTCAATTTTTCCACACTTATTCTAAGTTGAAGCACTTTTCTCTATAATTTTGTTTTTTATGCTTCAATTTTTCCACAGTGAATTTAAATTTTATTGAAAAGTTGGCGTGATATTCGTAAACAGCACTAAAATATAGCGTAAAGACATGGTATCACCATGCATATACTACAAAATTTAAAAATTTTAAAAAATTAAAAATTTTTACATTAATTTAAAATTTAAATTTTTTGAAAGATATTTTGTCTTTTTTCAATTTAATTATTTTTAAAATGATTTATTATCAAATAGTGTCTAAATATTTTCTGTATTACTTGATTGAAAGATTTTACCTGTATTTTCAACATTAATTTTTATAAATTAATTAATTAACTAATGATTTAATCACAAATTGTGGTTTTTTTAGGTTATAGAGATATATACCTACAACATCCATGGAAAAATGACCTTGGAAAATGCCTCAAACGCTTTTAACAAGAATTTTTAAAAAGGTCGATTTTTGAGGCCAAAAAATTTAAAATTTGAAAAAATTAAACTTTTTATTGTCCGATTTTCTTTCATTTTTAGTATGTTATTATTTAAGTCATTTCTAATCGAAAACCGTTTAAATTACTTCTTTTGCAATTTTGTGGTTTTGAGCGATGTTTTAATTTTTTCGACTTTCCAAATTTTGAATTAATTTAAAAAAATTGAAATTTTGAATTTTTTAAAATTTAAATGGTATATTCGTATTCAGCACTGAAAAATAGCCTGTAAACATGTATAATAAGTCTCGATTACTATAATTTGATTTTTTGAATTTTTTTTTCGGCCATTTTTTAAAAATTAAAAAAAAAATTAAACTTCCCGCGAACCGATTTTGTCCGATTTTTAGTATGTTATTATTTAGGTCATTCCCAAGTGAAAACCGTTGAAAAACAAAATGTATCAATTCGTTCCCGGTTAAGTTACAGATTGCCTGGACTAAACTACCAACTACTAACTACTCTGTGAAAATCCAGTTGCAACTAGTTGTTAACTACTTTTTCCTGGGACTAGTTGTAACTAGTAGTTAACTATTTACAAAAGTAGTTAACTTCTAGTAGCAACTATTTCTAGTTAATTAGTGCCGAACACAACCGAATTCTAGTGAGAATTGTTTCTAACAAGTACTTGATTATTGAAAGTAAGGGGGGTGACTTACCGTAGGTGAGCCGGCGGTGTGGGGGGCCCTGCTGAAGGGCTGATGCAGACCACCTTCGAACACCGGCAGGAACATGACGCTACCCTTCCCGTAATCACCATTCAATCGCCCCTGTTCGAAATGAAACAAGTTTCTTCAGAAATTTGTTTAAACTTAACTTGTTATAAACTTAAATAATATACTCTATTAAAAATTTACCCCATTTTAAGTTAAGTAAAATTTCTTTGTTGTATCTTATGTATACAGGGTGTCCCATAAATAGTGGGTAACACTTCTAGAGGGGATAGTAGACACCTAGACGAGTCAGAATCACATAGGAATCGGGGGTCCCAGACCAAATCCCAGGGAGTTAAAAATGGAGCGACACCCCGAAAAAAGTATTGAAAAATTCAATTTGTAGAAGAACTGCTATTGATAAAAATTTAATTATGGTCTCAAAAATTTTGATTTAATATGATCTTTAAAATTATCTCAAAAGTCTTCACCTTAAAAATTTTTTTATTATGAAAAAAGTTAAAACACCGTCCGTTTTTTTCGTCCGCAGACTGTCGTTTTGGAAACGGCTATAGGAAACCAGTTTTCGCACACAAAAAACGAACTTTAACAGGATCTCAAGCGTTTAATATTGATGATTTTTACGTGAAACTTTGGACTTAAGGGTTTACAACTATGATCTTTCAGATTATAAAATCAAAAGAGATGATTTCGAAATACAAAATGAGGTTTGAGCAGAATTTTCACTTTTTTTTGTGGTTTTTTAACTTTTTTAATAATAAAAAAAATTTAAGGTGAAGACTTTTGAGATAATTTTAAAGATCATATTAAACCACAATTTTTGAGACCATAATTAAATTTCTACCAATAGCAGTTCTTCAACAAATTGAATTTTTCAATAATTTTTTGGGGGTGTCGCTCCATTTTTAACTCCCTGGGATTTGGTCTGGGACCCCCGAATCCTATGTGATTCTGACTCGTCTAGGTGTCTTCTATCTCCCCTAGGAGTGTGACCCATTATTTATGGGACACCCTGTATAAAGAAATTTGACATAAAAACTTAAAATATTAAGATTTTGTTTGAATAATATCGTCTATTTTTTAATCTTGTTATTTAGGAATATTTTAAATAATATTTTTTTTTCAAAAATTAGTTTTAAACCTTATTTATAAAGTATTTCTTCTGAATTTATACGGCTACCTTTCAACGCCCTTAACATTTGCAATAAAAAGTGAAATGGTTTTTTTATGTAATTAAAAATATCAGTTTATCACTTAACCCCCCAAAAACTCACCGTAAATTCTCTGACTTGTTGCTCTTGCATTTTTTGCTGCTGCTGTTGTTGATGTTGGTGCTGCTGCTGCTGCCGAACCTGTTCCTGTTTTATCAACTGCTCTTGCTGTCTTCTCGCAAACTTTTGCTGCTGTTGAGGTGAAGGCTTTGGTTCCTGCAACAACAAAAAAAATCCTAAAATTTTTGCCCCTTTTTTGTTTTATTCTCTTAACTGGAATTGGACCGTTTCTTTTACGAATTCTTACTTATGTGTTCTGTTTGTGCTTTGGTAAAAAATAATGAAAAGTGATGAATGAAACAATTTGGTAAAAACTAGACTAAGCATTGTAGTCCACTTAAAACAATAGCAATTTTAAAAATACTAATTTAAATTAAAGTATTAAGTAATCTTTTCTCCTGCCAATTTTTGAACTTCTTATAAAATAAAGATACAACCAACCGAAGTTTGAATACATTATTTCACCTTTTGTAAATTTATGAAAAAAGCCATCAGTGTATTTTGTAATAACGTTATTGTATGGTTTAAAAATTAAAAGAAACTAATAAGTTTTAGGAGTGGTTTCTAATTATATTCTTACTCTATAAACAAGAAATGCATAATATTATTCTGATCATAAATAAATATATTTAAAATTAAATATTCATTGCCCATTTAGATTTACTATTTAGAATTTTTCTTCAAAAAATTTTTCATAAAGCTAGATTATACTTCATATCAAATCTTTTCGACCATTTTACTTTATGTTTTCGAAGAAGCACGCATTTCGTGTATCAAGTAATACATAAACAGTACTGGTCCGAGAGTCAGCACTAGAGGGTCGAAGTCTCAGATGTGTCCATCAATACAAATGAATCATCCGCGACCCAAAGAATAAAAAGCGATTTCCTCCATGGGAATCAGGACTGTCCCCAAGAGAAAAGCCCTGTAATAGGTTGAAGTCCTGAAAGCAGCAACCAATTCCTGTGATGACAATGAAGATTTTTTCATTAAGGCCGCTCTTTTTGTCGGGGCTTTTCTCCCCAGCTTTTCTTCCCATAACTAGAGAAAGAATATAATCAGATGGAGGAACAAAAACTCCCAAATGTGTCCAAACAGCAGAAATGGAAAAGCAATTCTTTCCATTACTTCTGTCACAAAAGCCGGGTTCAGATGGATCTGTTCTCGTATAAAGGTTGTGATTAGAGGCTCGGTGCGGACCTCTGCTTCCGCACAAAAACGGATCAAAGCCTATGGTTACTTGGCCCGGCTGAAATTACAAAGGTTTGGCATGGCATGCCCTGGAATGCATGTTGCTTAGATTATGTTAGGTGTGGATGTAATGTTTGTGGGGATAATGAAATTTTTTGAATAAAATATTAGGTTGCTGTAAATTAAAAACGTGTGAAACCAACTTTAACTTCGAAATGAGCAAAATCTTTATTAAAATATAATGCATATTATGAATATTTAAGTTATAAAATTTATCTTCTGGTAGGTATGTTACTTTCCTAACATTTTTAACTAAGCTTTGTAATTAAGGTAATAGATTGATTTATCCTTGGTATTCAGATATTGTTATGATTTTCATCCTTTGTTTAAAAAAAACTTGTTAACTTTCCTGTTGTTGAAATTATTTTTAAAGTAAAAACTATAGGGGAGAGTGTTGTACCTACGGACGGTTGTACCTTCAGCCACCTCATTTTAAAATTCGGGAAAAAATGTAAATTTGAATTTGTGGTCGATTTTGAATGTAAACAGATGCTATCTAGTTGCTAACGTGAAATCAGCTGTTTAAAATATTATTTAAATTTTCTATAGTAAAAATACTGTTTTTAGGTGCTCAAAGTTTTTTTTAGTGCATCACTACATTAATTATTTTCTTCCTCTATGATTATGATATGATAAAATGGGATATATGGGGGGAATCCCCGAGATTTTGACTTTTTAGTTTTGATATTAGAAATCGTCAGATCTCAATTCTTTTATCTTTTATAGAACTTTGAATGCAAAAACACCTGATGCTGTACCTTCGGACACCATAAGTGTTGTACCTACGGACACGTTCTTGTGGGTGTCTGTAGCTAATCGGCGTTTTAGAATCAGGTTTCATTCAACTGAATACATTTTAATAAATGTTCAATTAATTCTAAATGGTAATCTATTTGTAAGCGATTATTTTCAAGTGAATTTTAGATGAAAAATCAAATAATTTGTGATCTTAACTACTTTTTTAAATTTATGATTCTACTTGGAATTTAATGTAAAACATGGTGTAAAATCCTAAGAACCCTATCGCATTTAAGTATGATGATTAAAAAAACTTGAAATTTCCACTGAAGAAGATTTACCACCAAATTATTATTGTTATTACCACCAAATGCTTGCACAACTAAGTGTCGATCGAATTGGTTTTTTTTTTGGATCAGTGAAGTTGTCAGATCAATCAGCATGATTGATGAAACTATTACCTTAAATTCTGGTCTGAAAATACTATGTGATTTTTGTGTTTTTGGTAAAAAATCAAGACTTTTATAATTCAACTTCGTTTTAATGATCATTTACGATCTAAAACTACATTACTTTAAAAAATCTATTTTCAATTTTAAAAAGGCTTGAAATAGGTTATTAAAAGGTAATTCATCAATAAAAATGTTCATTCTTAGCTTTTTTCAAGTAAAACTTCCCTTTTTAAGGGTGTCCACAGGTACAACTGGGTCGGTCCATAGGTACAACCGGTTGTTGTACCTTTCTTTGGACACAAATTTTCCAAGTTATTATAAATGATTAAAAATCCAATTTTCAAGATTTTGACTAATAAAAAATATCTCTCTACTCACAAAGGTTAGGACTATAGGTTGGGCACTTTAAATGTTCAAAATGTGATTTTACCTGTCTTAGAAAAATCCAAACGTGATTTTTGTCCATAGGTACAACACTCTCCCCTACTGTAATATCTGTATACAATCACCTAATTCAAATATGATTAATTTAGAAATTCTATTTGAAGGAGGAAATTAGATGAGAGTGGTAAAAGTATTCTTACACTAAATTTGAGAAGGATCTTTCTTCCAGCTGCTACATTTAGCATAAATGTGGTTCCTTCAGAAAAAAATGGGTTAAAAAATTAAAGGTAATATGGAGTATATAGGAAGAGTGCAATTGGTACTGTAATGGTGTAGGTTTTTAATTCAAGTATTAATAGTAGTGGTGTAAAACAATGTGTTTATAAATGTCCGTCCCTGATAAATTCTGGAGACTATTTCTTTTGCCATAATGGACGCATATGCTTTTCTGTTTGAAAACATCGTTAGAAACCCTCGAATGTCTCACAGAAGTGGAACATTAGTGCCATTTTACGTTTTCCTCCACTCTAAACGGATTTCCCCCATTTTCTTCTTCCTTCCCGGCAATCGATTATTTGAAATCCATTCTTCATATCCCTCCTTGGGTGTTGTGTAAGGCGTGCCGCGCACCCAAACGAGCCTAAACTCCCACGCTAAAAAACCACTCCCCTCCCCTCTTTGGTGTAACGGACGGCAAACAGAGCTCCGAATTTTCGACACCCATGATTCAGCCTCGGTGGCTGAATATTTAATCGGGCATTCAATTCCTGGGCAGGCCCGGACACTTTCGGATTGCAGTCTCTGAAAAATACATAGGCACGTCCCATCGACTGTTGTATGGGATTAGCCCCCTAACCGCCGCACTTGTGTCCCAGCCACGAATTGTTGCGTTATGTGGCTCTGGGGGGACGGTGACTCAGGACCGCGCTTTGTCTCTAAACACATGCCAAAGAATCAAATAACCTCTCTGGCTGAGGATGGTACGTGACCCTGCGGCGCCTTCAAATATTCAGGCTCTGATTTCGCTTTAAAGCGCGAATAATTCATGGAGGACGCTTTTTCCGACGCCGCTGCTCGATAATAGTCATGTCGGTTTAAATAGAATATGATAATAGTCCTTGCGAGTTGTCATTGAGTGATCTGATCAAGCATAAGGTAGTCGGGCTGTTCATTCCGCTCGCTTGCGGGGTTTTTCAGGTTTAGAAATATTCTTTTTTTAAAGTGAGGAATTCGTCTTCTTTACCATGATTCCAATTAGAAACACCGCTCATGTTCTAACGCTTCTTTTTCGCAGTGAGATCTGGTGCTGTGAATATAGAAACGATTATGTATTTATTATGGAATTAATTAACTGTATGGTTTAACCTTTTTGATCTTTGGCCACATGAGATTTCCAATAATTCTTATAGTAAATTTTGGACGGTCCAGACTTAATGGCTAAAAATGTATTTACGAGATTTGTTATAAATTAAGGCTACACATTACCCTAAAAACTTTCAAAATGTCGAAAAAAATTTCTTGCATTTTTCAATGCCTCACACCATTAGAAATCTATGGTCAAAGTTTAAGACTTGAATTCCATTTAGTTTGGAAGTTATCTTAAGTTTTCTAAGTGACATCAGGCTGAAAATTGTCAGTCTCTAGAACTTTAAGTGCATTTTTCTCAGACTTTGTTTTTGGGGACAGTGACTAGTTTCTATTCCCTAAGGCTTTTATACTGCTCATGATAGAGCATTGAAATTTTTTGTGTATACTTATAAATATATATTCTTAGAAAGTTAGCTTGTATTTTGTGTACTGTTATGATAGTTATTTTTTTAAAAATGTCAAAATGTACAGATCACCAATTTTTAAGCTTTTTAAATTTTCGGTTATAAAAACCCTTATTGAAGTCAAACAAAGAAAACTATTGTTTAAATACTAGCTAGCATTTAATAAGTAGTATCCAACAATAATAAAAAGACCAAAAGCATTTCTAAAGAACTAAAATTGACAGTTTTATAAGATTTTTAAAAAACCTTAAAAATTAGTTTTTTTTATTTTGAAAAAAATGGTTCATTTAACTGACCCAAATTTTGGACATATGTTTATAAACATTCGTTTGAACAAAAAAGCTATTTACACAATGTTTAATTGCATAAATAAAGATTTTTCAAAAAAGGGTACCATTGTAGCCTTAAAGAATAAAAAATAAATAGTGAGAAAAGTTTTCCAAAAAAACATAATAAAGCCTTTCAGATAAAATTTATTGGAGTAAAAAATGCTTGAAATTAAATTCTTACTACAACAAATGTTGTCTTGATAGAAAATTTGCACAAAAAAGGAGATCTTTTCCTAGGCCTTTTATTTTCATGGAAACCTACTTTAAATGCTGTGAAGTTGTTAAACGCAAATGTTTTTCTTGTCGAAGCTTGACACATTTTAAATAAAATAAACACTTATGTCTCTAAACTAATTCTTTATATCACGATTCAAATTACGAATTCCTTCTAACATTAGACTTCATTTTGAATTTAATACTATTGACTTCCCTCCAAATCCAAAAAGATGTTTGAATTACGAAAACGTTACTATCACAAATCAAGCCAAACAGTCGCACATTCAGTAAATTAAGATAATGCCTATATTTTAAAACGAGATGCTAATGAGGAATTTTATATTTTAGTACATTTTCAACGTGAAGCAGAGCAACAACCTGTTCGCATACGGACGGAGTAACGCGACTCGGAAACATACGTCCCCCCATCAAATCAATCAATCGAAATGGGAGTTTCGAATGGAAGGGTGGATTCGGGGGTTTCCTTCCTCCCTATGTGGGTGTCATTTTAAAAATGGGGAAGGCAGGGGTTGTCTCCACCACCCTAATCCTCTGTAATATGCGGTGTAATCCTCGGCTATTACCATGTGCCAAAAATTTATTACCGCTGCTATAAATAATGTCAAGAGATTATGGGATAAATCCTACTGTAGATCAAATAGATGGCTCGGAACAATGAACATGGGTGACAATGAGTTAAATACCGAGAGTTATGGAAGGCTGTAGGGACAGTAGAGTCCTTTATTTCTTCCTTATCGGTTTTAATGAACTTCTTATATACTTTGATCAAAATTACTATAATGCCTAGATTAATACATTGTAAAAATTACGAAGATAATAGGAGGAAGATTTATCTTTTAATTCTTATTAGTGATTCCAGTTTGCATAGATTTTGCGCCAGGTTTTCTATTTTGTTATGAAATGAAGAAAATGTGTGATCTGGACTCGAAATTTCACCGTTTTCTTGATAAAATTATTATTTTGATCAAAACTATATACTCTTATACTGGTAATGAATAGTACAGAAATGTAAAATTAAGACACTTGTAAGGTAGATGTTTCCTCTAAATTTGTCATTGGTTTGAGTTTGACTAAACATTGCTCAGAGTTTCCTGCATTTATTTATACGCGAAAAATAATGGATGAAATTAAACTCTTTACAGGAAGATTTTTAAAAGTGATAAGTGTTACGTTTAGTAACAATTAAGCAATGGTATTTTTGTTGCAAGTTTGGTCGACTATTTGAAGAAAATTCTAACATATTTCAAATGTTCTCCCCTTTTAAAATTATTCTACTCAATATAGATTTAAGTTTAAAAAATGGCTGGAATTGGCACACACACACTTATCTTAAGATAATTAGAGGTTTAGAGAAAAGTAAACTTAGCCACTATTCCTATCAAATTACACAAAATTTGGTTATCCTAAAAAATAACGAGGGTAGTCATTATTTTAGACACGGTAAGCTGTATGTATCTGAAAAGACACGAATCTTAAAACACACACATGTGCTAATTCTTTAACTAAACAGCAAATTTTCAATGGAATAATATCTTAAAATAAGGAAAAGTACTTCTCGAGATCATTATAAAGCAATACGTTGTTGATAAAAACAAAAACTTGTTGATGAAAGTTTTAAAGATTCTCACAAGCAAATTAATGAATTGCTAAATAAATTAAAAGTTTTATAAATAATTTTAGGATTAATTCACTAACACTATATGCTCCCTCCCTACACAAATTACTCACGAAGGAATCAACTGCTTAATAGGATATTTTGAATAAGTGGTGTGTAAAAACATTTATACGTTTTATATCGCAATGATAATTATTCTTCTATTTATTATCTAGAGATCAGTGCAAATACGTACATTCTGTGATTATCTTTTTCATCATACAGTTTTTTTAAAAACTCAAAAGTATAAATGCGAATTTTAAAATGTTAAGAGATGTATTTAAATAACTTGTTTTAGAACATTTTAGAATTATTTTATAAGTACGTATATATTTCCAATGTGTATAAAAATTTTATCTTCAAATCGGAATTTAGTCATTTGAACATTTTAATTTATTTTAGAAATAGAAATGTTTTCCATTTTGTAGTATTGGTATGCATTATATGTTGAATTTTATAAATTGGAATTTTTATCTATTTCTTTCATTTATAGATTTCTTTATGTTGAAGTACACAATTTCTTGCTTTTTAATTTGCAATCTTCTCTTATAAATTAATTTGGAGTAAACATCGAATAAAATATTGTGTTTATGCAACAAAATAACTTTACTTTCTAATGTACACTGCTGTGCAAAAATTAAGGACGGAACGTTTTCAGCATAACAACTAGTAGAATTATTGTTCATCTGTGAAAATTATACCAAAAGATGTTTATTGAGTGAGAATACAGGGCCCGAGAACAAATTTTCTCTATCAATATTTAAAGGGGGTAAATGGACCCTCCATTGATAATGGAGTTCCATTACACCATTAGAGCAGTGACAGAAACGTCTATGTAAGAGGTATTTAACCGAGAAATTTAAGTTTTTTTGAAATGAATATGATTATTCCTGAACTCAATGTATATTTTTAAACGTCTGTGCTGCCTTTAAATGGCATTTTTTTTTGTTTTATTGAGAAATATCGGTCTAATCATCATTTTTGGCAAGTTTTAGCTTCTGGGCCATTATTGGTAAGTGGTATCTTACCGTTAACCATGTTTTTAGTAGGTCTCACATGTGCCTGATTGCGTTTAGGTCTGGGGACCTGAAAAGTAACTTTATTCTTTCAATATCGTTACTTATGAACAACTTTGAGATAGTGAAATGGTGATTTTCTGCAGCTTTTTAACTAATAAAGATAAATATTTGACCCGAAATGTCTCATAAAAGAAGCAAATGGGCCATGAGAATACAGATATGCAATTGCAGAGATCAGGGAAAATATCTTTTTAAGTATATGGGGTGTTGAAATGTCTATAAGGATAGTACAGACTCAAAGGAGAAATTCGATCTCTTTTAACTTCATTTTAAAGATAATGGAGATATTTTTACAGATATATCTTTCTTTTCAGACATTTATAAGTGCATAAACACTAAAAATACTTCTTTTTTTGAACGTTAATCACAGATGTCCTTTCTGTGAAACTATGCAATTCTTTGTGCCGTTTCAGCACCCCTCATACAGAACAGAAACTTTCACTGATATCTACAATTGCGTACCTATGTTCTCATGTCCTTTTTACATCTTTTAGAAGACCTCTCGGGTCAAATATTTATCTTTATTAGTTAAAAAGGAGCTGAAAATCACAATTTCACAATCTCCAAGTTGTTCATAAGTAACAATATTGAAAGAATAAAGTTACTTTTAAGGTCCCCAGACCCAAACGCAATTAGGCACATGTGAGACCTACTAAAAACATGGTTAACGCTAAGATACTACTAACCAAAAATGACCCAGAAGCTAAAGCTTGCCAAAAATTATGATAAGACCGATATCTCTAAATAAAATCTAAAAATACCTTTTAAAGGCAGCACAAACGTTTAAAAATATGCATTGAGTTCAGAAATAATCATATTCATTCCAAAAAACACTTAAATTTCTCGGTAGAATACCTCTTACATTGACGTTTCTGCCACTGCTCCAAATGTGTAATGGAACTCCATTATCAATGGAGGGTGTATAATCCAATACTTTTTATATGTATGTTAAAATAATTAATACACTTGTAATTGCATTTAAATTTTGATTTTTTTATAAAAAATTATTTTCTAACACTAATAATAATATAAAGAACAAAATTAAACAGTCAAAAATTTTTTCCATTTTTGGTCAATTTTTCTGAAATAAATGTCACTGTTAAGGGGTTAATTAAGCAATTAATGACGGGTCGTAGACTCTAACTGATACAAAATAAAGATGAAAGATTTGCATGAACTCTACCCAGGTCTCTTCATCAGGGGGACAGGACCCGAGTAGAGGGGGTGTTTCTGATCGTAGAGAACAAAGTTCTAACTACGTCTGTCCCCAACACCCAGCATGCAGAAAAGTACAAGACAAATAGAAAAAGAACTACAACAGAGAAGCAAACAAATATATAACCAGAGTGGAAGTCAAGTTGAGTTGTGAAATGCCATTATCAATCCTTTAAACTATTCAATAAAAAATCAATTGACCTTATAAACCCAAGTGGAAAGCTATTTTCTTCCAAGATAATTTTAAAATGTGAAAAAGTAGATTTTTTATCTTCCAGGTTATTACAAATAGCTAATCTTTGTTTTTGTGAATAAAAGATATTATTGAAAATCTTAGTCTGTAAATTACTATGATAATTCGAAAGGAATTTAACCTTGAACCCAAAGTCCTTTCTCTTGTCATATAGACCTATAACTGTATTATTAATAGAAATTTCAATTTTCAAATCCAGATAACTAGCTCTTAAAATATTAATATAGTTTTCTTCAGAATTATTCTTTGGGATAAATGTCAAAGACGAAGTCATAATTTTCAGCATTAAATAGCACAATATCGTCAATGTATCTAAAACCCTTAACCTCATTTACGTTTAAGTAAGTTTTTTCATACATGTGCAGATAGATATTTGCAAAATGCTGCTGAAAGAACTGCCCATTGGAACTCGTTTTTCTGGTCTATAAAAATTGATGCCATTAAATACATAATTTTCATGAATATTAAATTTACACAGATCCATCCAATCCTCTTTAGATAAAATATTTTCATTAAGATATGTGTTATAAACTTCGGAGCAAATTTTCATAAGATCAGTATGTGGTATAGAGGTAAATAGATTCTCAAAATCAAAAGTGTGAACGGAAGAAATATTCTCAGAACACAGAAAATCCAGCACTGTCCTATTGTTATCAATCATAAAATATTTATCATTTAACTTTATATTCTCCAAAACAATATTAAGGTAATTAAAAAACTTTTTGCTTATTTTTTTATTATAACAGTTGGTGCTACACGTAATAACAACACTCTAACTGATAGTTAGATATTGTTCCAGCGTTAAATATTTGTAGAAGGTTCAGCAAAATATAAGAAAAAACCTTTGTTTGATGTGATTAAAGTGCCATTAAGATTCGTCCAATTTTTGTCATGTTTGGCCGAAATTATTTTACTTCTAGTTAGTAGCAGTTACGTAAACTTAACATAGTTGGTATAAGCTGTAGTAAGGGAATAGGGAAGTAATTAAGCGAATCTTTTAAATATTATATAAACCTAAAACTTTTAAAAGTTCCATAAACTGTTACATCCATAAAGTTTTCTATTAATTAAGCAAGTAATGACGGGTCGTAGACTCTAATATTAACTGATAGTTAGATGTTGTTCCATCATTAAATATTTGTAGCGTTCCGAGGAGAGAGAAAGAGAGAGAGAGAGAGAGAGAGAGAGAGAGAGAGAGAGAGAGAGAGAGAGAGAGAGAGAGAGAGAGAGAGAGAGAGAGAGAGAGAGAGAGAGAGAGAGAGAGAGAGAGAGGAGAGAGAGAGAGAGAGAGAGAGAGAGAGAGAGAGAGAGAGAGAGAGAGAGAGAGAGAGAGAGAGAGAGAGAGAGAGAGAGAGAGAGAGAGAGAGAGAGAGAGAGAGAGAGAGAGAGAGAGAGAGAGAGAGAGAGAGAGAGAGAGAGAGAGAGAGGAAAAAGGGACAAGTGTGACCAGACCAAGATGGATGGTCAAACAAAATGATGTCAATGATATTTCATATCTTTCAATATTGAAGAGCCCCGGAAACAAATCGAGTATACAAATAATATATCACTCGGAGTCGACGAGATTATACTGGCTAATGCAGCTGCTTAATATTAAAGCCATGACAACAAACTTTGGAAATAAAAAGTCACGTTCGCTCGTTCAAATAGAGGAGTTTTTCCTCCACTTGAGATGCTTGTTTAGACCTTACTAAGACAAGTTTGAGGGAATGATGTTTTTGCGGCTCAGTAAATCTCTATTTAAAGTTCTAAGATGTTTGAGGAAAAGAAACGGTATTAGACATTCCTAAAACTTTTTAAGTAGTTATACCTGTAAATACAATCAGGTCATTTTAAATGGGACATACATGCTGTTCATTGTAAAACAGATTATGGCATGCCCGTGAATATTTTTTTTAAGTTTGAGAGAAAGATAACTGAGAAAAATGAACTGAAATTCTTAGAATTAGGAATTAGAACTGGAATCAGGAATTCTTAGAAAGCATTTTGGAATTTTTTTTATGTAGACGTATCCTATTGAGAAATAACATCCTATTACGCACAGTAGTAGTCATCAACTTGTTTTTCTGAGATACCAATACCAAAAGTGTTTTTCCAAAATATTCAACATTCGGAAATTGGTAATAGGTACTATATACTAAATAACTTTATATACATTACTAATATATAACTTCGAGATTTGGTAAGCAATTTAAAGTTTAGAAATCGTTTAAAATTATCAAGATTTTGAAATAATTTAAAACTCTAAAACCTATGGGCATAGAATAAAAATATAAAATTGATAAACTTTTAATGTAAAGCAGATGTATTATTATAGCCCGAATATTTTATAACCAAATATTTTTTACAGTTTATTTTCGATTTTTTTATTATTATAAAGGAAATATTTATAGATGAATATAAATATTTTTAACAATATAAAAACATTAGGTTTTTTTAAGTAAGAATTCGTGGAACATAAATCCCGTGGGTATCTGTTAGAATATAGTCTTTGTTTTTTATTTTTGTTTCGAAAATCTATTACGTGGTAAAACCCAAATAGTTTATAAAAAGTAAAAAACCCTACCATTTACTTAAAAACACCAGTCACAGGTATAAAAACTTCTTAGACATCAATTTTACTATCACGCGAGAAAAACTAACTAGATTGATATTTTAAAATTTTTTTGCTAAGATTCTTGGTATCAATGATTTCACCAGAGGATTAGATTAGCAAACAAGATTGTTATACGAGTTCTTTCGTGCATTATGAAAGTAAAAAAATTTTAACGCAAAATTTTTTTGAAGTTTTTTCCTTGTTCGGTAAAAAACTAAATACACTCTTCTTTAGAAAATTGTATGCATTCAAAATTCTTTCAAACACCTAAAACGATATTTAAGAAGGATTAATAAGAATACCTTTCCATTTCTTTGTTCAAATATTTTTACAGTTAGCTACATCTATCAGAAAAACGGATCGACATCTTTACTATTTAAGCACTAAATTTATTATACTCTCTTTTGAGATAACAATTTAATCAATTCTTTTTACGTATCACAATTATTCGCTTGATTCAGCTTTGTTCAATTAAAAAAAATCAGAAAGCAGCTCCAAAAAATATATTTTTTTGTACGCTTTGTTGCGTCAGACGGCCCAAACACTGCTATTGAACCACAGGTCGTTAATTATTTATTTGATTTCTACGGTGCACATGGATATAATAATTTTTTTCTAGGAGCACACATCTTGAAATCAAACAAAAAGCTAATTAAATAAAGCCACCATGAGTAAAAACAAGAGGAAAAAACCTTCAGCTACCAAATAAAAAAAAACTGGATCTTGAATCCTGATAGAGCTTCTGAATAATCATTCCAGTAGAAACGTCTCCCCGTTGCAGTTTACAAGGTTTTTTTAATTAAATTTCTAGGATTTCAAAGAATGAATAAAGCATTAAAAAACGACTTTTTTTATCTTATAAAAGAGTTTCTCCGCCTAGTCTTGCAAACATATTACAGAAAAAAGTCCTTTTCCGGAATTATATTGTTTCAAGCTTTTCCTTTGACATCGGAAATAAATAAGGGATAAAAAAGCAGTTTTTTTATCTTCGAGAGACAACGAACGGACAGTCCCGGTGTTTTTTGATTATCTCGAATGAATTTAGCTACTCGCTTTTCTTTTTTGTGCCCCTCGATAACCTCTTAAATCATCTACGCTATTGATTGGATTTGTACGCCTTTACAAAGAAATTCTTTTGAAGCACGCTAACCTAATATGTGTGTACACGTTAGAAAACTTTGTTTCTTTTATTTGAGAGGGTTCTCGGAAAAAAATCTTGTCTGATCTCTGTATATTTCTGGACTGGATTACAAGCATAGTTAAGTGCTTTTTAAGTAAAATTTTCTAGAGTAGTGTTATACCTACTACATTCACACATGAAAATTTAATCTAGTTTAAGTGCTGATCTAGCTTAAACTAGATTAACTTTTCATGTGTGAATGTAGTATTAGAGTTGCTAACAGTAATAAAATATTATAGTTATTCAATTTTTAAAATCATTTCACCAGGGTTGGCAAAAACCCGGGCTTTAAAAAAATGGGGTTTTCGGGTTTTTTCAATAAAACCCTGAAAAACCCCATATAAAACAGGGTTTATTTTGGAAAAAGTGTGTTCTTTTTTCAAAATTAAGTGATTTTCTCCTATATAGTAAGTGGATTTTTTCAAATTTTAGTGTGTTCTTTCTATGTTTAATGTGTTCTGTCAAAATAATGTCAGTTTTTCCCATAGTTAATGTTTAATTAGTCCAATACAGTTAAGTGAGTTTTTTCAAAGTTGAAACTTTTTATACTTTGAAAAAACCCACTGAAATTGTAAAAACACCCCTTTAAAACCTGATTAGAATTTTGAAAAAACCCACTAAAATTTAAAGATCATCCTAAACTTTGAAAAAACCCATTCAATATTGAAAGAAACCAATTTAACTTTGAAAAAACCCACTGAAATTTAAAAAATCCTTCTTATATCTAGTTTGAACTTACAACGTCCTAAATTTTGAAAAACATCATTCGATAATGAAAGACCCTATTTAACTTTTTTTAAAAACTCACTGAAATTGAAAAAAAACACGATTTAATTTTTGAAACCTAGTTTAAATTTTGAAAAACCCATTTAAATTTAACCCTCTCGCCACCCTGGGCCTATATGAGGCTCCTACTTATGAGCTCAATTTTTGTATGATGTAAACATGCAAATTTATTTTCTTTTCATCAGTGACTTCACTGATTAATGTAGATCACATATATGAGACTTCTACATGGTTTCTGAATTCGTTCCTAAATGGCAGAAAGATGATTTATACCTCAATGTGTACATTTTAAGCTGTGATGCTTCTAAGAGAAAATACTAGCTAGATACTAGCTTCTGTAGAAAATTTTTCATAGGTTGGTAGATATTTTCTTATTTCGTAATCTTCTTATATCATGACCTTCTAATATATGGCCTCATATGGCTCATATGAGGCTCATAAAAATAACTAGGAAGGAGTGCACATAAGAAAAAAATTTTCCAGACAAATTATAGGGGCATTTTGGATGTATTGAGATGAAGAAAAATATTTTTTTTTCACTTTTTTGATGTTCTGGTGCCGAGAGGGTTAAAAAAATATCCTAAACTTTGAAAAAACCCATTACGTTTTGAAAGAAATCTATTTAACTTTGAAAAACAAAATACTGAAATCTAAAAAATCCTCCTTATTTTTTATAACTAGTTTGAACTTTATAAAACATCTTAAGTTTCGAAAAAACCCATACAATAATGACAAAAAACTTTATTGAAACCTGGTTAAAATTTTGAAAAAACCCACTCAACTGCAGTTCTTGGTATGTTATTTCATTAAATGTTTTTCTTCAATATTTAAACTGCCAATATCTTGATTTTTCTTAAAAAACCAAAAAATTGGATACAAAATGTGTTTTTTTCACAATTTTTTTAAAAAACCCATTGGGTCCAATCCAGCCAACCCTGTTTAACACTCTATAATTATAAAAAACAGTAACTATTTAATCAATAGGTTATGGAATCTCTTATTTACTTAAAATCTTAAAGAATATTATATTTTCTATCCCTCCATAGAAATTAAAGAAAAGGAATTATAAGTTTTTACATTGTAAGCTCTAGCGGCCATAATAGTTCTTTAAAACAACGGAGATCCTAAAAATATTTATAATTAATATCGAAGATCTTCTTCACAATTTCTTTTTTTTCCAAAAATCTACTGTCCTATTTGTCACATTTTTCAATCAGAATCGCTCTATGTTTTAAAGATGGATTCAAAATTTTACTGTAATTTAATTTTTTATTACAAAATTTTATCTTCGAATCTGGGACTTCTTACTTGAGTAGAAAAATTAAAAGCTAAACTTGGAAAAATAACTCTTTAAATCAAGTATGGGCAACTTTTTCGAGTCCGCGGGCCGGACTCCAAGACTATAATGACGGGGAGGGCCATAGAGTAGATAATAGGTAATATTTTTTAAGTAAAAAATGAGTCGTTTAGTTGTATATATATATTTATGAAGTTTAGTACTAAAGTTAAAAATTAATCTGGACTAGAATAATATTATTTAGATTACATACAAAAATTTAATGTTAAATTTACAAAAATCTGGACTGGAAAATCTAGAAAAATCTGGAGTGCTTGAGTTTGAACCTGAGTTACAGGATTGTCAACATTGGGATCTCTATCTCACTTATACACGAGTTTTGTCCAGATTTTCCTCCGTAAGCCAGGTTCGATACTTCGATTTATTAATTTTCATTCTGGAAAAGAACTGTTCACATTTACATGTACTTTCAAATGCGCAGATCATTTTTCTTGCAAATGCTCTAAGGTGGGGGAATTTTTCTTCAGCTAGGTATGTGCTATTGAAATCACTGGGCTTTCGTCTTCAAATTGTGATTTTAAATGCCAGTCTTCCTGAAGCTCGATCAACTCCATTTGCAGGTGTATCGGAGCTTCCTCGACGTTACTTTTCAAGGGAGATGGAAAAAGGTTGTACAAGCTATCCACGCTTTTAAAATCGGAAAATCAATCGTCGGCGATCGTCCTTCGTGAAGTAACAACTCTCACACGCTTATAGACACCTCCCAAGAACAAAATATAGTTGTACAGCACGTTTTAACTGCTAAAATTAAGTTCTTTTCGGGGGAAACTTCTGTATCCCCTCTTTCGCTCTTGTTAACGAAAACAGCGCGGGCCGTAGGTTGCCCATCGTTGCTTTAAATTAATCACCTTACACCTAATAATTAAATTCAAAAATTAAAAATTTTAATAAATAAAAAACATTTCTTCAAATTGATTCTTAACTACCTAAAAATTGGAACTTTTCTTTCAATCGCAGATTTAATAGCTAAACATGGCAACTTTTCTTTCAATCTAAAGTTCCATAACTGAATCTGTAGGTCTCTACTTTCAATCTCTACCGGAACTTTCTACAATGAAGAGAAGAGAGATCTATTGGAAAGGATCTCTCAAGAAGAAGAAGAAAGAAGGGGCGCATGCGCGATGCGGGGCGCTCGTTTGCGGCGGCGCGCGTAATAAATTCCCCTTAAGCGGGATTAGGGCATTGTCGCATGCAAATGAAGACGCATGCTAATTGTGGCGCCCCAGAATGGCGCAAGTTTGGCGAACTTCAATTATTCCGAAGGAGGCGCACAATGCGCCCCTTTTTTCAATTAGTCGAGCCCCATTGGGCGCGCGTCCGGTACGCATTATCGGCGCGCGCCGCTTGCATAATGGTGATAGGCACGCGGACATTATCACTCGAGAACAGAGCTCTGGCCCATTAAGGGGCGCCCGGTCTTTATTAGGTGCGGATGCGGCCTGAGTGATTGCAGGTATTTGTGAGCCCGCCCGGCCTAAGTTGATTCGCGAGGCGCGCCCTAATTAAAGAAGTACTCAAACTTCGGGAGGAAAGTTTTCCCCTTCCTGGATTTTCATTTCCGCTTCATAATGCCGCGGGTGCTTTTTCCCGAGATGACCACAATGCGCGCCGCGGGGATTAAGCCTCTCCCGCCCGCCTTTGATTATGTCGCGCGCGGCCGGCTATTTATTGCATTGTTGCGGAGCGGCGTTTAACGGGTTGTTGCGCCTCTGAAACAATGCTCCTGAAACTGTCTTTCGGAGAGAAAGGAGAGCGGTTTTATGGTGATGACATGGGATTTAAAAATTGTTATGAGCTAAGGCATCGTCAGGTATACGGTGTATTGATTGAGTAGGGATTTATAGGGAGAGATAATTGAGGTGGTTGGAAAAGAATGTATTTAATAGAGAATTGTTTGGATGTTATGAAGGGCAGTTTGGCAACCTCTTAAAAGGTATTGTTTCCAGTAAAAGTGTTCAAAACACAATTCTTTGGGTTTTTTTTCACTTTGCATGCTTTAATATTACGTAAAAATAGTGGGAAAGAAAAAAATTAAATTAATAGAAAACTAATTAAAAAAACTTATTTGTATGTATGTTACTCTAATGGACCCCTTTCTATTTTAAAAACTAACACTTATTCCACTCTGACTGCCTTAAATCAACAGTCTTTTTCAAACATTGATCGATGAAATTCAAATTATCTTGTAAATTTCATATAGTTATAAAAATTGGAGCTTTTTTCATCTTTATAATTAACCATTTATCACCTCTATTTCTTAAATCCAACAGTGATAGCATTTAAGCCATGCAGTTTTAATTAACTTAAAAGTAAATAATTCCCCTTTTAAATGGGAGAGAACTAAAAATTCAACCTATTTTCTGCTTAGAACTTATGAAATTTTTAAAAATCTATCAAATTTGGATACAATAGTTTAAACACATTAACAAATTTTAAAAATGTTCACCTACAAACTTTCTACCTTTTAACCCATCAGAAAATGATGAAATACACCTCATATATTTACTTTTAAAGTATAATGATCAGCTATCACTTGGATGGAAATTCCCTTCTTATTCCCTTCTATGGAAAACCAAAGGTATACACAAGCGATATCTGGGCATTAATTTTCTTCCCCGGGAGCACAACGCCTTCATTGTGGGACAGTTACGCCCCAAGGATTTGTCGGGGCTTCCAACTAAAACCGGTGTCGAACTGAGAGGATGTTCGGAGATAAACTGTCCCCCCGGAGGTCTTAAGCCCTCCCCCTATCGTGATAAGCACCGGAACTACTGACCACGTATTTTTCACCCGCTAAGCCCAAGCTCCCCTGGCTGGTGGACGCTCAATCATCGGAATCAGGGTCTTGGTGAGTGCCCAGTTGGGGTGACCAATGGTCATTTGAATTGGACGTTATCGGTGATCAATAGAGTCAAAACTGTTATTAAAATTTGGGGGAGAAGATTTAATATAAAATTTTTTGTGTTTTTAATATTGAATTCTTGTAGTTAGCGGCTTGCTTTTCTGAAAAGTTTGATCTAGTTCTTGTAAAGTGGTATTTAGAATTAAAAAATGTCTTATCAATATAACAATATGGTTATTTTTCTTTAAATATATAAGTACGATTTTGATGTTTGCAGTGAGTATACCCGGATAAAAATTATATTTTAAACACTGATAACTCTTAAAGGTTAATGTATAATACATATTAAAATGCTAATTTTGAATTAATAAATTATGAATCCAGCACTTTTCAGAGTGACACGAAAGCGCGATAGATGCAGTTTTTTTTGTAAGGTGAAATCGTAGTTAGAGATGTGGGTTTTCCGGAAAATTTTGAACCTGAAAATTTTCCAGAACATTTTCCGGAAAATTTTCCGACCCACTAAATTATAATAAGGCATTAAACTTCCGATCACTGGAGGCAAAAAATTAGCAAAACTGGAGTATTTTAATCAATTCTGGATGTTGTTCCTTTGAAATTCATTCAAAAATAAGACACCATCAAAAAACTAATTAATAAAGCATTAAAATCATGATTTAAAATTTTTAAATCATGCTTAATGTTATAGTGCAATATATTTTGAAATGATTATACAGGGTGTTTTAAAAGTCCGTTTCGTGGCTTTTATTTGGAACCAACGTGTCCTAGGGGCACAGAAGTAAGGTCTACCCCTAGGTGAGTGACCCTGGAGAATCCATTAAAATTACTTACAGCACCCCTAAAGGTGAAATAAATGTTAAAAAAATAATTTAAAAACTAAAAGAGAGCAAAAACCTCAGTGAGAGTATTGTTGCCAACGTTATGAAGAACTCACTGAAAAAAATTTCATGAAAATATCGTGAATATTCGCGCATGTGAAAATAGCACTTTTTCAGGCCTTAAGAAAGATTCGCAAATTTGTAAGTTTTTTTGATTAAATTTTGCCTTTATTCAACTAAAAAAACCCAAAACTTCACAATAACACTGAAAAATTTGCAAATTTATGAACTTTTTCTCTTTTACGGCCTGAAAATGTGCTATTTTTACACATGCTAATATCTCCTGCGAATATTTACGATTTTTTATGATATTTGTTTCAGTGAGTTCCTCATAACGTTGACAACAATACCCTTATTGAGGTTTTTGCTCTATCTTCTTTAGTTTTAAAATTATTTTTTAAACTTTTTTAATTCGCCCTTAGGGGCGCAGTAAGTCATTTAAATGGATGTGGATTCAATGTTACTTCCGTGACCCTAGGACACGTTGGCTCCAAATAAAAGCCTCGAAACGGACTTTTGAAACACCTTGTATATAATGTACATTGTACATAAAAGGTATCGATATTCAATTAAAAGATGCCACATAAGGACAAATTATTTCATTATTCATTTACTAAATTAACCTATGAATAACTGAAATGAAAAATAAATAGTATTCAATATTTTCAATATTATTCAATATAGGGCAATATTTCTCACAAAAAAATGAAATTGATTTTTTATTACTATTTCCAAGGTCCAATATACCACAAAGAAAGTCACTAAAGACAATAATCTCAATGCAAAAAAATAACAATAACATTAAATTTATATCAAGTTAATTTTACTTCTTTGAAAGAGAAGCAAATTGGAAACAAAATGGAACAATGGGAAAAAAATAACAATGAAAAAAAAGTAGTGGAAAATTTTCCGGAAAAACATGGTGGAAAATTTCTGGAAAATTTTCAGTTTGGGAAAATTTTCCGACCCACATCCCTAATCGTAGTATGATTGACATCGCCAACCTAGAATACATGGCAAACCCCGTGGCCGGTCTTGTCCAATCCTGAGTTCTTCAGAATAAAACTATTGCAGGTCTAGTGAATATCCGTGACGTTTGCTTTGCGTCTTGTCATTTGTATAATGCCGTTGCCACAAAATGTTTGTGATCTAGGTAAAAACTTATTTTTTCCCAAATTTTTGAAGCTAAAATATCTTTTCTTTGTTAAATTATTTAAAATAAGAGTTTAATAATATTAAAGATATAAATTGGCAGGTTATATTAATCGTAATGATTTATTTCTGCAATTTTCTACTTCCTAGAAATTAATATTTTGTCTATAATTCAATATAAGGTTCATTTAGACTATTTTAATTATTAAAAAAATGGCAACGTTTTTATTTAATGACATGTTTAAAATAAGTTCGAAAGTCATCCTAGCCATTTTTTCCTCGATTTAAATGAATTGGAATTGTCGTTTCAAAGAGTAAATTGTCTGAAAGGTGAGGTTTTTTTGCAAAGTTCATCTTTAATATTTTTAGAATTTGAAAGAGGTTTCTAGTTCTAAAGAGAATTTTACTTGTAACTTATTATTTTAGAAATCGACACTACTGTAAGTTTCTTAACAGTTATTCATCGATGTTTGGAGATAAAAATATAAAAAAACGTTATCGAAGCTTACATAGACGCTCATAAATTAGGGCAAATGGGGCCTGCCCCGTCCCCTTCCACCAGAAAAATTTAGGTTAGTAAAATAAATCTTCTTTCGACCGAAATGATTAACTTTTTATGAAAAATATTTTATCAATTTTAAATTTTAAACCGTATTAATCCTTTTATTATGATTGTAAGCTTATTCAAAAGCAAAATATTTAAATTGTTTTTAATAATATTTTTCACTATTTTTATTACTAGTTTCTTACTTGAAATTTTGCAGCTAGGCCTTAGGTGCGATCCTATTCTGTTGTCACCTAAAGAGTTTGTTGGTGTTTATGGCGCATGGTCCATGTCAGGTCGCAATGCCCCAGGTAAAACAATCAAAAAAACTTTAGAAGTCACACAAGCAAGAAAATTTAAAAAATAAGTCACCAAATAAGTTTGAAATTTACATTTAAGAGTAAAATTTCAAAACGTTTTCTGGAGAGGACCTTTAGACCACCCCTTTTTTGCTTAAAATCCAATATTTTATACAACAATTTTGCATTTAGTAACACGTGAGGGGCTAGGCCGGTAAGACGTAATGTATCAGAAACCGTTACTATTGTAATTATCATAGAAATAATTGCTTTGTGCAAAAACGGATGTTGGTGAAATACTGTGAAATAATCGGTCATCGAGTTTGCGTGAACAGCGTTGTTAGGCGTCATTGAGCTTTAACACCAGGGGCCTGTTCTGATATTGTTTCAGGGACCTATTCTAAATGAACAGATTATAATTGCAAATATTTTTCTTGGACCCCTCCTGAATTCAAAGATATGGGCCCCCATGGATGCTCATCAGTATTTAAAACCTCTAAGCTAAAAAATCGCTTTGCCTATCGCCAACCACTCAATAATTCCCTAATTTCCCTACCACGTCTACGAATCTATTCCCAAGAAACCCCAAACCGGTAGATCTCTCCCATATCCATCACCCAAACGAGCGCCGATGGACCATAGGAAGCGCAGTTGTTCGTGATAAATGCCACTGTTTGCGAAAGCGCTGGAAGAGTCCAGTGATTAAACGAGCCGCGTCTATCCGGTCAGCGCATTTGAATGGAAGAAGGGCCACAATGCGCTGACCCTAGGATTAGGCCGCTGCTTCATATGGATGATGATGGTGACAGCGGCTCTTACCATTAATCCGCCGGGATTAGCGTCTTAGGGATGTCTCCACTGATGAGTCGCCCCTAAGCCGCGATCATAATTTTCGCATCAAGCCTGGGATTTTACAGATGCCCACTTTTATTGTGTTAGCCAAGTGCAGTTACGGGCCAAGGTGCTTAATTGAAAAATCGGAAGGGGCGGGTGGGGTAAATGGTGGGTTCGCTTACCTGGATGGAATATTGTTTGGGGGTTTGTAGGGGGTGGGGTTCCGGTTTGGGATGGGGGAAGGTTTGTAATTTTTGGTGGTGTTGAATTTCTGTGAGATTTATTTGAAGGTGGTATCTTATACTCTGTTCATTTTGAACTGGCGCTTGAATATATTTCCTTCCCCCACCACCAATCGGTAACCATAGCATTTATCCTCGTCAAAGTGACGATGAAGGTTTACTATTGGCTGCTTGAGGAGCGTAACTATGGTTACGCTTGTAGCGTGGGGAAAGCACTATTTCTCAAGCGCCAATTCTAAATGAATAGAGTATAGTTAGCACTGATAATGTTTTTATCTTGATGGTGTTTTTCGGTATACCTTAAGATGGAGAGTTTTTAAAGCGTGTTCTGAAAGCTAACTTACTATTTTGGATAGAATTATATTTCTGGATTCATCAACTATATGCTCTGCTAGAGATATGAAACATTATAAAAAGATAATATGGTGATTTATTTTCATAAAAATGGGTTATATTTGGGTTTGATAATTTTTAAGGCAAAATTACACTTGAGACATGCTTAACTGTCCATTTATATTATAAGCCTTATGAAAATGTGTATTTGGGTTTTATCAACATGGTCAAAACTTCTTAGAATTCTGTTGTTTGTTCGTGAGGAATGATTACGATATATGCACAGTATAAGAAATAAAGATATATGCACAGTATAAGTAATAAGAATTAAATTTATGGAAAAATTGAAAAATTTTAAAACACCTAAAATTAAATTAAAAAGTGTAAAATAGTACCTTAATTGCGACGAATAAAACAAAATACTAAGCAAAAAAACAATGTAGAAAATGTCACTCTGATAAAATGAGAATCAATATAAAAATGTTTCAACTGCAAATGCAAAAATGAGGAGCAAGAAGAAAACAAAAATTAATATTTTCCATTTTTTGAACTTTAGGCAATAAAATATCGATTACATAATTCTTACTGCATAACTATGTTTGTTTTATACGTTTAAAGGTATTACTTAATTTTTTTAAAATTGTTAATAGAAAAATTCAGTTTATTTCCTTCGCAAGAATGGAGTCCAATGAGAAGTCGTTGAACATTTTCTTATTTTCTTACAGATTCAATTTGAAATTTTAATTCATTTGGTGACTCAATAACGGATGACCTTTAAAATATTTTTATAGTCGGATACTTCTCAGAAACATACTTTAGTAATAAACTTCTCGAGATTTTAATTGTCTCTTATTTGATTTGAAAATACAATTTCGTCGAATTGAAAACAACAAACTTCTCAACTTCTTCAATAAAGATGGTCTTATTTTTTGTTACGAATAGCGGAAAACTTGGCCTCAATAACAACGTCCCTCTTCATTGTTTTGGCAGAAGCGTAGGGAAGCGCCTTAAGGGTTTTGACACCTCTCCTCCGATAATGCGGAATCTTTAGATGTTGACATCGGAAGGAAAAATATTTACCCTAGGAAACAAACAGCTCCCTTGTTAGAGCCGCATATTAATAGATAAACCATTTGAGCCCTGCACCAATTCTAATTTTAAAATACTTTCAAATAATAATTATATTTGCTTTGAATCGACGTTTTTAGGTCTGAATAGCGGCGCGAACTTTTGTTTTCACGTCCAACTGATCCGGGGCTTTGAAAAGAAAACAGGCGCACTCGCCTTGAAAGCATCAGACGGTTATTTATTGTCACTTTATTCTCCTCAATTTTTCAATGCAAAGAGACTTTTCATTTTACCTGGGACACAAAAGGGAAGAAAAATCATTTCCACGAGTCGAGTGTGCGGAAGATTACGCTTCAGCTAGGACTCATTATTTTCTACAGGCAGCGGCCCGCTGAGATTCACACAATGCCTCCAAAAATAATAAGCGAGAAACATTTTTTGAATCCTAACTGGGCGATTTTACTTCAAAGGGAAGTTGAGGTTTGTCTTGAAAAATTCTATTCCGCGCGGAGAATGAGAATACTCCTCATTCAGAAAGAGTTCCTTTTATTCAATTTTACTCCTCCTCTGTTATTTATCCTCCCCCTCCAACTTCCAAACGATCAGCGGTCCCTTTGATCTTGCTGGGTCAGCGATTATTCCGCTACTGTATAAGCACTTTTTGCAGGGACCTTTTTTAATTTCGAGTGAGAATAGATGCCATCCTTTGTGGCGTCCATATCTGCGCTTCATTACTTAAACAGTCCCCTCGTCTGTGGTTTTTTTCCTCTTTCTCTGTAGGAGATTCTAATTCGCTTCGTTTTAACAAACGGGTTCATTTTCTCGGACGCTGCAGGACCCATTCAAAATCGAAAAAAAAAACGAGTTACTGATTTAGTTGTTACGCACAAAAGGGAAAGTTTGGTTTTAACCTATAATACGCTGTTTCAATTTTGAATTGTTGAAGTTATTTGGATGGATAGATACGAAGATTAATTTGACTTTTTCCCCCGCAATTCATGATTGAAATGGCTTTAGATGTAACTAACAATCTTTTGTCATGAATAACCAGTTTAATGAGGGCAAAGTTTTCAACAAGAATAATATTTCATATTTTAAGTTAACAGCAAACTAACAGCGTTTGTTATTTTTTTCATCAAAGGTTCAACCATGATTCAAAGGATTTAACTTAAGCAACTCAAACATATATCTAAAAGGAAAGTTTATCGTTTCAAAATTAAATTTTTAGTACTACACATTTAAAAAAATGTATTATAAATACAAAATCATGAGGTTTAATACTTTCCGCTTTTATTAATTTTAAAAGCTCTTTATAATCAAACATAAACACGTTTTAGACAAATCTTATTTTATAAGTAAGTTATTAAAAATAATTCTACAGCAAAAAAATTAAACTACATGGATTTATTATTGTGGAAGTATTCCTAAGACACTAGCTTTACTAACTCATTGCTTAAAAAACAACAAAGAATTTTTAAAAAATGTATCCTTTAAAACAAGTGTCTTAGCAAGTTTTGGATAGGGGCAGGAAATCAAATCGTTTTGGTACATAATGTTGTAAACTAACCATTTAATATTAAAAAAATATATTAAAACGTGTTTCCGAGTTTAGGCTTCTATGAATGGAATATTACTAAAACAAATTTAGATAATTTCCTAAAAATATTTAATTTTTAGTAAAATTAAGGTAAAAGAAATTTTATCAATAGATGAGAGGAATTGTAATTTATGTATATTAGCTTTGAACTAATAACATTTGAAAGGTAACAATATTTCAATAAAAAAGTAAGTCATATTTTTAAAACTTTTAAAATTGTAAAATCTTTTTATACCTAAATATTGAAATTTTCCTATGTTCCTAAAAAAATTAAAATAATCCTAAAATTTTTAATTTTTTAAGTCAAATATATTTTAAGAAAAGGAACCTTTAATTTTAAAAACGTTCATGAATTACATAATCTTAATATTTATTCCATTTCAGTTAAGTTATTATAAAAAAGTTCTCATTAAAATAGTGTAATTAAGTGTTAGGAAAATGAAATATTTTTTATAAATTTCATGCTTAAATTATAAATGAAATAAAGTAAACATAATTAGCAATTTAAACATAATGAAAACTTCTGTTAACTTATCTTTTATAAATCTTAAAACTATTTTTAAGAATTTTATTCAGAAAAAAAATACTTTACGTGCACTTTTTTGCTTGCTTTTTCACACTTATAAAACAAAACACTTATATTTCACACTTATATAACAAAACAGTTTTTCTATGACCAAACCTAAGTTCTAATTAAAAAAATAATTATACCTGTTAATTTTAACTGTGAAATCAAAAGAAAAAAGTTTTTTTATGCGAAATTTGTGAACATTCATGAAAAGTTTAAAGTAGGGTTACTTGGGGAAAGTGGGTCACCCCCTAAAACTATAATATGCACAGGAAATGTCACACTTACTCGCATTGATTATGTTACAGCTTGTCACACCGATGAGTTTTGCATATATTTGAGATTTGTTTAATTTATTTTTAAGATTATAGAACTAATTTAAATAGATTCCCAGAATGGATTTTTAAGAGTTCAACACGCATTTTTCAAAGAAGTATTTCCAGGTAAGTTTTCATTACATTTTAATGTTCATTGAACTGTTTTTCAGAGTTTGACCTAAGATGCATGCTACAATTTGAAATTTTTCAAAATTTTTAATTTTGAAGTGTTTAAGAGGGGTGTCCCACTTACCCCATAGTTTTAGCATGGTTGGGGTAAGTGGGACCCCTTATGATATAAGTGGTTCTAAATGGTCCCTTATGATATAGGACTATTACTGAAGACATGGGCGGATTTCAGGGGGGTTATAGGGACAATTTCCCCCAATATATTTAGAAAATTTCGATTTATAGTAGCAAGACTTTTTATTCACCACTTGAAAATTCATTAAAATTTATAAATAGTTTGATCGACATTTTATATAAAATTTGCGTTTTAATTTAAATTATTGTGAGTAAAGTGAAATATCTCATCAACAGTGTTCATTCTCATTTCGTGTGTCCGATTTCTTTTTTATCTTACAATGTGTATTAAAGTGCCAAAATAAATCTTAATCAACCTTATTATGCTTTTTCAACACTATTTTATACAGGGTGTCCCACGAGAAGTGGCCCAACCCCTTTAACTTTTGAACCCCTACAGATATAGTCATGGAAGTGGGGTCTAGGTATAGTAAAGTGACCATGCTCTATCCGATGAGATAACTTTCAACGCCCTCTAGAGGAAACTTTAGGAGTTATAATTTTTATTTTAAAAACTATTTGAGGTATGTGAAAAAAGTCAATGACTAAGTTGTAGAGCAACATCGATTCAGTAGGAAAAGAAACCTTAAGCAGAAAAATATCTTGAATAAAACCCCTAAAACGCACGCTCAATTAGGTTGAATTTACGTAGTTTTTACGTCTTAAGACGCTCCTCACGAGGTGAAAATGAGAAATTTTTATTTTTATGATTTAAGTAAACGACTAAAAGTATTCTTAGTTCATTAAATTGAAAATTTCTCATTTTCGCCTCGTGAGGAGCGTTTTAAGACGTAAAATCTACGTAAATTCAACCTATTTGAGCGTGCGTTTTGGGGTTTTTATTCAAGATATTTTTCTGCTTAAGGTGTCTTTTCTAACTAAATCGATGATGTTCTACAACTTAGTCATTGACTTTTTTCACATACCTCAAATAGTTTTTGAAATAAAAATTATAACTCCTAAAGTTTCCGCTAGAGGGCGTTGAAAGTTGTCTCATCGGATAGGGCATGGTCGCTTTACTATACCTAGACCCCACTCTGATGACTATATCTGTAGGAGTTCAAAAGTTAAAGGGGTTGGGCCACTTCTCGTGGGACACCCTGTATGCTAAAGTAAAACATATCCCTTTGGCCTTTCGAAACATTCTTTAAAATACTTATTTTGCTTTTCATTCTATTCTTACCTTGTCATATTGATTTTGATGTGAGTATATTTCTCACTCATGGATACAGTTACAATAAAATATTTTATATTGAAATTTACTGCACTTTATCAAGTAAGACCCACTTACTTCCATTTAAGTTTTGCTTGCTTTAAATATAAATAAAGAGGGGGTGGCCCACTTACCACATCTCTTGGGGTAAGTGGGCCACCCATCTCATTATTGATAAAAAGACCAGTTAAGAAAAATTTAAAGCTTTATTTTAGAAACTACTGATAAATTTTTGTTTATCGATAGACTCTTTAACAAAATTAGTCAACAAGTACAAAATAAATCCTTTCAAATTTTTTCTATAAAGCTCCAAAAATGTACTAGGCCAAAAAGGGGCCCCACTTACCCCAAGTGACCCTAGTTGAAAATCAGGTTTCACAATTATTAATTACAATAATGTGCTACGTATGAGTTCATTAATAAACAAAACGAGAAGGAATGGTTTTAGTTTCTCTTCCTAGTAATTAAAGCTATCATAAAAATATTCAAAATAAAAATATTAATAATAAAATTATACTCATTTTGAACATGTTTTCAACAATTCTTTAGGAATGTGCCTCATTAATTTTGGATAAAGAAATAATTCAATGCTAACAATACTGCTTACAAAAATAAAACCTTTAGAAATGTAGAATAGCATTAAAATTTCAAAGATAATCAGAATATTTCAAAGGTGTTTCTATCCTTACAACAAGACCTTCAAAGAAAACGATATGCTAATTCTATTATAAGCACCATGCACAAAAAGTAATTCGAAACGTCCGTATTGTTTCTTACGTACAATAAAATTCTATTGAACACGGAAATTAAATATTTTAAAGTAAACTTGCTTTATTGTTGGCTTGTTTTACTGACACTCGTGATTCAATTCATCATAGTATTTTAACACCCTGTGGTTATCTAACATAATTATAATTAATTAGTCAACTAATTAACGTTGTCTAATATTTGATTTCACTTCGAGGTAACAAACTAATTAATAAAGGTAGCTCAAACTAGTTCATATGCGAATAAAATTTAGCGAAAATGAGGTATTCTTTCTTGATTAGGGAGAGTTTACAATAAGAAGCGTACCTATAGAAAACAAGGGATTTTGATCAATAGAACTACTAATCTAAAAAATTATTTTAAATATTAGCATTGAGTCTATAAATCTAATTATTCGCAATTCTTTATATTGATATAAATTTGCGTGATAAACGAGTTTGTAAAAGATAGGATGAAAAAATAGCTTAATTAAGTTATTGCTTTATACGTTATTGAACATGAATATACACGGTTTATTACTTGTTTAAAATTATTGGCGATTCTATGACATCTGCTCTTTTGGTAGGTCTAGTATTAATTTGATGTTGGTTATGTTTTAAAGGGTTAATTTTATTTTTTAAAAGGAGAATTCAAAAACTTTTTGTATGCTAAAAGCAAATTAGTTACTTCTTGACCCACTCTTATAAAAGTACTTATCTGATTGATGTTGAAAATTTTAAGCTTAACTTCCACTAAGTGAATACTTGGCTAGAAACCTTACCTTTTTTAAAATTATGTACATAGAAATATGAATGAAGCCACTACACGAGTGTTTGGGGTTCAATCCTTTTCAAATGCGTTGGTGTAATAAGGGTATACTAAGCACATTGTACTATACACATTGTTGAACACGAGTTATTAATTTTTTTAAGATTGTAATTTGCAAAACCAAAATAACATCCTTTAAAAAGTTTAAAGATCTTAGTTGGAATGTTAAAACATTTATTCCAAAAATACCTCTGAAGACATAAAACTATACTGTATGATATTGAAGAGCACAATTTTCTAAGAATTGCTTAGAAACTGATTTTTATAAAACATTGTTTTTATACTTATCACAGTTAATTATGCCTCACGATATCTCTCCATATCAATATCATGTACTTGTTGGAAATAATTTTTGGTTTAAAAAATTTATGTAGAAATAAGAGAAATTAAGGACAAGTAAACGATGTGTTCTATAAGTTACATATAAAAAATCATTACATTTTTTAAAAAAATCTACAGATTTTTGAAAAGGAATGTTACTTAATCAAAGCAAATGTAGCATTTAAAAACATTTTCATTTCTTTTCTATTCTGAAAAACTCAAATGGAGTAATATTTGTTTCTCTTCTTATCAACAATGCCATCTAAAAAAAACTTTTATCTTCCATTCACAACACTTTTATAGCTATAAAAATTATTCAAATCAGAAATAGAAAATATTGGTGCATTGCCTATTATGAGCCATCGCATTATGTCGGTCACCATATCCATCCATTGTTCTCTCCCATCTTTTTAAAATTGTAGGAAAAAATTGTTGTCTTTTAGAAATATATTAAATTAGTTATTTAAAGTGCCTTTTACACTCTTCATAAAAAAGTGACTTTTCACTAGTTTTTACAACCCCAAAAAACGAAAAAAAAAACGAAAGCGTTTCTTGATTTTCCTCCATACCTGAGACAGGGTGACCCTTCGGTTGCGTGCCGCAGTCTTCCCGCTGTCTAGGATTGGCGGAATGCCCAAAGGGGTGTTTCCTGAACAATGCCTGGGCGGAACAATGGGCGCGCATCCCCCTGGCATTGTCTTAAGACAACTGGGGGAGGAACTTCGCCTCAGCTATTGTTAAAGCCATTGGCTGGGTGGACTCCCTATGGGGTTTGCTTTTCGTCTATTTTGTGGCGTAGAATAAGACGGGAGGATCGGATTGTTATTTAGGGCTGTGTTTGGGATATTTGAAATGATAGCTGCACACTAAGAGCTTGTTGCACTAATAATTCCAGAAAGAGAACAAATAGATACTCCTTTTTTGAAATCCTATCGAGGTCTATTGATTAAAAACACCCGTGAAGTGTTTAAATTTAAATGAGCATCAATTATAAGTTAGTTTTTTAAAGTAATGTTTTAAAAATGCTTTGTATTTTTGTCAGTTTTATAGTTTTTTTCAAGGTTGTATATTGATTCTTCACATATTTCTGGTTTCGTACAATGACATAATGTCAAGATTCAAAAAACGTGGATCTTAAGTCAAGGGGTACTACGATAATTTAATTTTAGAGTTATGGTTTTGATCAAGGGGGCACTATAATTGTTGAATTGAGTGTTCCTTTAAAAGAGAGAAAGGAATAAAAGAGAAAAAGATGAGGTAGAGAGGGGAAAGAGTAGACGAATTGGATTAAACTGAATGAAAGAGCATTGAAAAATGAGAGAAAGAAATAGATGTAAGAAATATATCAGAGTTGGGAGGAATTAAGAGAAAAAGAGAGGAATGAAAAGAGAAAAAAGAGGAATAAAAAGAGAACGTAAGAAGAAAGAGAGAAAAAGATGAAAGTAACTCTTCTTTCTTTCCTCATTCCATTTATCCCTCTTTCTTTCTGTCTGTAACTTTTCTTTCTTTTCCCCTATCCCTTCTTCTTTCCCATCTTTCTACCTCTTTCTTTCTACCTCTCACTCCCTCTCCTTTTAGGAACACCGAATTCAACAAATTAAGTTATATCAATATCTCAACTGAAACCAAAGTTCTAATCTCTACACAAGCTATCCTATATATAAAACATACAATTCTAAAGATGCTTAGGTTTTGAAACCTTGTTATTTTAAACCAGTTCTCAACAATTTCTCGAGAGCGAAAATGCCAGCGACTCACCTGTGAGGTTTGCTGTGTGACCAACTGCTCCTTGAGGTGCTGCAGCTGGTTGATCATGTCGGTAAGGCATCGTTCTTTCTCCTTGATATTGTCCCCGGAGAGGGCCATACGCAGGCAGTCGTTGTCCATGACGGTCAGCGGAGGCTCCCCGTCTTTGCTCGGCTTCGACTGGGCTCTGCGTTAAACAATGCAACCATACACCCTTCATGTTAGAGGGAAGCTTTTGTAGCTTTGTGCATGTTTGATATATTGGGCGGTTAAGTCTGTGGTGAATTGTAATATCATAGTACTTTTGGGAGTACTTAATTTAAAATTATATGATATACCCAACCATTTACATGTATATGTCAGTGTTTTGTGACATTTAGTTTCACTTCTTATTTTGGTTTTACTTTGTGTTTTGAAACAAAATAAAAACTTGAACTACCTAGTGAGAATAGTACTTTATAACAAAAAACCCCTTCTAAAACAATGATTAGTGATATAGAGTTTCAATAAAAAAATAATGATAAAAAATGATAATATAAAATAATGATTAGTGATTTTGAGTTTTAACCGTATCAGATACTTTGTGGGTTTTAATTTTAAATCATATTTATGACATATTCAAATTTTTGACTCATGGAAGATTTTGGAGTTTAGCTTTTGACTTTTTTCTTTCTTTTTTTAAAATTGTGGTTAATTATTAGATTCTATGCAGGTTATTAAGAGTAATTGGTTTGTGTGCTATATATTCATCTTTTTCATCCGGGAATGAAATTTTTATTTCGTTAACGCAACCACACGATATTCTAACCAGAATGTTTGACTAAATCAAAATTTGTTATTTCTTGTTCTTTTATATTCGTGACTTTAGTTTCTTTTTTGTAATTTCATACTCCAAAAGGTAAGATTTAATTGTTCCTTTTTTAAAACTTTTTGAAACCAGTGTTATGAAGATAACAATAATGATACAATATTTAGAGAACTAACTGCCTTCGGGACCGTTTTCGTCTTATCACCGATTGAAAAGAACCCCAACAAACAGCTCAAAAATACATCCCTTTTGTCTATCTGTAGTTTTTTTCTTTGTCTCATTAGATTGCCACACTATAGAAAATATTGAAAAGGTATGAAACTAATGGCCGTATTCACCACTAACCTAACCTAAGGTTAACTTGGAATTAAAACTTCTAATTGGTAGTTAAAAATGGAAACAAGTTTTAAGGCCGATCAGAGTTGTCGAAAAGCTTGATTCTATACTAGATTACAACGTTCCTTGTCAGTGACGTCACAGGTTGACGTAAGAACACACCCCACTTTCTAGCCACCTAATGGGCAAAAAGACAGAGTAAGCGATACTCGCCGATTAGGTAGCTAGAAAGAGTGTGTCGTGATCTTACATCAATCGGTGACATCGCTGATAAGAAAGGCAGGTATATATAGTACAGGTTCAACTTAGGTAAGCCAGTGGTGAATAAAGTCGTAAGACACTTGTGAGGGAATATGTTTTACCTGAGTAAATCACTGACAATATAAAATTGGTGGATTGAAACCTACCTCCTGGAAGTCGGACTTCTGTTACACAACTCCCGCTCTTCCAACTCTGATATGACAAGGGGTGTGGGCCGCTCCCTGAGTGTGGCACTGGATGAGATTTTGGAAGTGAGCCTTCTCAGCACATCGTCCATAGTCCGTTTGCCCCCTCTGGTGGTGTCCGGGCTGTCTGGACTGTCCGGCTTCAGTGAGGCCTGAAGCAAGTCGCAGGGGAAGGCCCCGTTCAGGCAACCCTCCGAGTCGTACTCTGAGTCGCTCGTGGAGGACACGCTCAGCAGCAGGCGGTGCTTCCTAGAGGCCTCTTTGGGGGACTGGTCGGTGGTCAGCACCCCGTCGCTGGTCAGGCTGTCGCACGAGTCGGCTTCGGGCTCTAGTCTCTTGGCTAGCTCGAAGGGGTGGAAGGTGCTCATCAACTGGCCACCTTCCGAGGCGGCGAGTTTGCTGTCGTTCTGGTCCACGACGATGTTGCCGTTGTCCAGCTGGTCTGAGAGGTCGTCGGAGGGCTGGAAAGGGTCACCTGTGGCCTCGTTGCTAAGTCCATCCGTTGATAGCTTGCTTGGTGGACTTTTTCTTTTAGAGGACATCCTCCTGGAAAGAGGAATGAAGTATCACACCCGTTACCGGTTTCACATGTATACTTAATTTAAGCTGAGGGTTTTTACGGCTTTTTTTACTGCTACATTAAAAGAACCCAGTTTGCTTAACAGAAAATCCTTTCAAATTTGCTGCCAGAAATCCCCTGCAATTTGTGCTGGGAAACCCTATTACATGGAATCCTGTAAATAGATCTTCTTTGTATGCAACAGATTATTGTATTATTGAAAGAATTTCCCAAATAAAATTATAAAAAAATAATTTTATCGGATTAAATGGGTAGATAAATCAGTTAGCTTCAAGCCACTAGAAACAAATATGTAATAAATATTTGAGGTTTTTGGGAGAAGCTTTCATTCTTTTCAAAATTATAAAAACTATTAAACTTTTATATCTACATTCAACACTAGTAATTGATTTAGGGTCTACTGCATGGTAGCCAAGTACAGTAGCCATTGGGCCTTGATTTCATATATAAGTGAGTAAATATTTATATTAATATAAAATATGCAATTTTTTGGGGGGGGTCTTGAGGTTTTTACTGCAAGTAAGAATGAATAAGTCAGTAGGAAAGCGGATATAATGACATAATAGAATAAATATACGTAGTTTTAGAATAAGAAACACAACAAATAGCGATCAGACGAACACACCAAAAATGTATGAGGCCGAAGGAAGTGCAGCTGAATAATAGAGGAAATTTGTAGATTGCGTCAAAGGGAGATATTGTTACATAATTGTAGAATATATGTTATAACAACCGAATTTTTTGAGTGACGTCGAGTTACAGATAAAATTTGTATTTTATATAAAATGTAGGTGTTTTGTTTAAAGTAAATACTATAAAAATATCTTTTAAAACCAATAGATTTTTTAGAATGCACCTAATTAGTGGTTAAAGTCAAAGAAGGAAGATGAGTTTTTTCCGTCTCTGTTTAGAGGACTCCTTCTTTGACGGCTGGTTAACCACTGGTCAGGTAGCAGGGAATAAGACGGAGATTGCTTTAGTTACTCATGAGTATAAATGAATCATTGTTCTTTCATTTTAAAGATTTATTTTTAAGTCCCTTAGTACCAGTGGTGAAACGTTCACGGAAGTCCTGGAAGTTATGTTTTCCTATTTTGTGATTAAGTCTAAGGTCTAATTTGTGTCTGAGGACTAAATTTTGAAAATTGCATTTGGAATTTAATGCCTTCTTGTGAATTTTTTAGGAATCAGGATATTGTAGAAGTCCAGTTTCTCAAAATTTCTGTGTCTTTGAAATCGAGAATAAAAGTACACCATGTTCCTTTAGCACGCTCTTCCATGTTTACAACTTACTTTTCACCATTGTTTAATATACTACCAAATTTTGTGGCCTCAGAAGCTACCAAAGTTATTTTCTAAGAATTAATTCAATTTTGAAGTTAATAAAAATATTATTAATCAGATGCTTTAATACAATCCATGGATTTTTTAAAGAGGTAAAATTTTGTTTGTGGGTGCCAGAAGTTTAAGAGGTTCATTCTTATACAAATCTGAGAAGTTTATAATTTATTTAAAATTATTATACCCTATCAATGTTACGAAGTTTTGTTAAAATTGTTGACAAAATATTTTTAAACCTAAACTTGCTATTATTTTTATGTAGTTGCAAAGTATTATGCAAATGCACTTATCTTGAATGAAAATAAAACAAAATACTCATAATTTCTAAACTATTCGTAATGCGAAGATATGTATAGAAAAAAATTCAAATAACTATTGCTATTATTTAGAAAGTCTTATGGAAGTTCATGCTCATTTAACCAATATTATGTGAATCACTATTATCAAGAAAAGTTCAGTTCCACAACAACATTGCTGTCAGTAAACATATTACTATAATTGCACCTCTTGAAGCAACAATGAGCTAACTCCAATGTAAAGATATAGGAATTAGCTCGTTTCTACAAACGTCTCAATTGTTGAAGGTCATTTGTAAGCTTACATCAATTGCGCCCATATTATGAATTACCTAGGTCCTTTAATTTCTATTCATGCTTTGAAAAAGTTAAGTTCAACAACTTTATATTTCTCCCACCCAGCCATTGTTATTAATTAGAAGTAGCGGCGGAAAGTTCGCGTACCTCTCTCCCTCCCACAACTATCCATTTCTTGCCGGCCAGCCATTCTTTGACAATAACTAATGCTCAGCCATATTGAAAGCAGGGAGTTTTTGGCCCTTCGAGAGGGTCATTCGTCATGAGTGACCGCTGCCCAGGACCCAGAGTCTCGGAAGCGTATTGCTTAATTCAGTGAACACACTGTAATAGGGGGCTACTTCAATGGGGTGACAAATGGTCAAGAAGAAATTGTTTCGGCCGCGGAGAAGCCAGAAAGGTGAAATAAAGAGCATGGACGTTAGCGAAAGCGATCTATATTGTCGCCAGCCGACCTGCAAAAGAACGATGGTTGCAATTGGTGATAAAGTGGCGGTATGGCGCTTTATTGTAGGAGGCATCGATAAGCACTCAAACCGCAGGAATGAACATGTCAAGGCGCGTTACTTAGGAGGATGTTGCTGATGGCGAAAGTCTAGGGGCCTCAACCCTTTCCATCAAAGACAAAAGGGCGATTTTTCATTCGCTTCGGGGATGGTCTTTTTTATTTGAAGTGGAATAAAGGGAGATGTTTCGGTCTTTCTGTAAAGGGGTAGTTGGTAAGAAATATAATGTATTTGGTTTTGGATCCCTTGAAACTCAACAATCGTATGATATACTTTTTTATAAGTATGGGCAGTACTAAAAAACTCTTTAATTATCGACACTGAATGAAAATCAATAGTTATGAATAAAAATGTCAGAATTGTTTAAATTTTCTCTTCCTTATACAAATATTTAGAATTTCGATTAACTGCACTGGTCGTGACCAGACTTGAGTTGGTTAATTGAAAATAGAAGAGAGAGCTTGAAATGATTTTCGGAGACCATTGAAGTTTTACCCTGACTTTTAAATATAAAATAACTAAATGCGATGTTTTTAATTGTTTATTACAATTACAGACAAAATTTTTCAGAATAGATCACAACTAATAAAAAAGGCAATCTAAATGTAGAAACGTAAATGTCTCAGTTAAATGAGGTTTAGTTTAAAATAAACGAATTTTCTATAACAGATGAAAAAATGGTATTATGAATATTTAAAAAATGTATTTAACAAATATATTTAGATGTGTTAAAATTAGGTTTTAACTATTAAAAATTATTTAACACAAATTCTTTACGTACCTTCAGAAGTTGAGGTACTGAATTTTTTTCTACAAATTAAGCTTTTAAATATTTAATTTGTAACAAAAGATACTTTAATTAGCAACATCAACAACTTAAGATTTTTGAAATTGTTTATTTAAAAAGTATTTCAAATTTTATATAATTTAGGGGATTATAACGTATTACAAATAAACAAAAATAGAGCATTATTTTGGAAAAAACAAACTTTTTTGAACTGTAAACACACAACAAAATAATAACCTTCATTGAAAATCCTAAAACCACTCACGAAAACAGATATTATTTATTCCTCACGCGCGTGCGAAACGAAATATAAGGTACTACTAGTTATTATATACCTACTTCTTAATAACACTTCTAATTAAAGATATTAGACACACACTAGTTAAATATATTAGACAATTTTTAGCTCTTCGTCCATACCACTTTCAAGATTCAATACTGCTTTTACGGATAACTTTTTAATCCCCAAACAGAAACCATACACCCTTTCAAAAATTAACGGTCACCTTACGCCGTAATATCCACAGAAATGCCAAAAACACGGTTTGACAACTCGCGCCCACAGAAAAGAATAGCCGTTTTTTCCGCTCCCCCTTTAATCCCCGTCACTGCTAATGCGAATTAATTGAAAAGGTGCGAAGGGGCGGTGATTTAAGGGCACGGAGTCAATTCCAGAAATATTGTTCCGTATCAGATAATGAGGCCGGGCATTGTGGGTCCCAAAAAACGGGCCATTATTAGCCTCTGAGAGAATGGTTTGATGCATTACTCCGGGGCTGGAGTTTAATAAAGAACTCCGGTTGGAAAGAAGTTGGGGGAGCCTTGTAATGTGACTAATGATCCATGACTGAGGAAAGCCGGAGCCACGCTTTTATTCCTTTACGATCCTACCTCCGCCTCATATACATATTCCATGGATGGGCCGTCCGCTTTCTTATGAACGTTAAGCCACTCCACGAATTGCTTTTTCCGTATGCGTTTCGGTTGGGAGACCATTCCGAGCCACAATAGAATGAATTCGCTGCCTCAATTTTAGAAGCCTTCTTTTGGGGTCACGTAGGTGTGCAAATAAAATCGCTTTCGAATAAAATACCCTTTCGGAACGGATAAATCCGGACGCTGTTCGGCGGCTTTGTCTGCAGTTTGTTCCGCCTGCAGTCACGTAGCCTATGACTTATTAATAATGCGCCCCGCTTTGTCTTTGGGTTCGGTTCCGGCGCACCGGCTTTCAGACAAATCACTTGGATCGGTTTAACCCGTGGTCGGCGATATTGTTGTGGGTAGTCAGGGAGGGCCGTATTTCTTGGGACGTATCGATTTACGATTAGGGAGGGGTTCTTAACCGGTGCTCGTCCAAGAGGCCTCTCCCGAATTTAAAAATCGAAACGGATCCGCAAAGTTAATTTTGTGATGGCGTTCCACTTGTTTTTGTTAACTTTTATCGATTTAATATCAGGTTGATATGTTTCATTCCCTAAGGTATTTTTTTGCTCATTAGGATTTAGGCAGAAACATTTCTTCTTTTTATGGCTATTTTCTTGCTCAGAAGAAACTAAATTTAGACAACGAAGCTTAATGTTTAACACTTAGTTTTGTTTCAAATATAATATGTGTTTTGTTTCATACAGGGTGTTTTTGTAAGAAATAAATGAGCTTAAGAGTTTAACTCAAAATGTCTTAAATATCGGATTTTATCTAGGACCGAATTTGAAGTCTTTTTTAGTTTCTTTTGTTAATTCGGGGATTCGGGTAGTTTCTCTCTATTCTAAAAAAAAGTTTTTGGTGAACGGTTTCCAGAGAAAGGCTTTTTAATTACTGAACCGAATGACACGTATAAGGTATCAAAATGTCCGGATTCTTTCCGGATTTCCGAGTAGGCCCTTCGATTTTTCAAAAAAATTCTCAATTTTAAAATATTTCTACTTTTTTAGATTTCGGATAAGGTCGCAGTTACAAAGCAAGAAACTATGAATTTTAAAACAATTGAAAACATATTTCACTGTTTTTTTATTATTCAAATAGATTAAATAATCATCTTTCTATTTATAACACGAATTAAAAAATATATTTTGGGTTATTTTTGACAATATTTATATTTTTGTTGTTCAAACGGTTTTAATTATATTTAAAAATAATGTATAATTAATTTATATCTCATTTTTAAATAATAAATTGATATTTTTATATTTATGTTAGTCGTAGTGGCAACGTGACAACCTAATCATTACTATATTTACAATAAAATATAAACTCGCTCTCGGAAATTTTGAACTTATGCATTTATTTTTTACTATAATTATTATTTTTTATACCTTTTTGCAGGTATGTTTTTTAAGGTAGTAAAATGTAACTTTTTATTTCATAATGCCAAAACGCAAAAAAACTAGATAACACGGGTGAATATTTTAGAAATAAAGATAAAAATCGAAAATGTTTGTCTAGACATTCGTGTCATTTCTATGAAACTGATTGCTATGAAACGTTTGTTTGTTCTAATGAAGATAAAATCCTAAATTTTCGCGATGTTTACGATAATTACTACATTTTTCACAGCCAATCGATAAAAATCATTACAAATTTTAAGACAGTTAAATTTATTCCTGAGATGTTTCAGTGCTTCTTAATGAATCTGGGAAAAAACATTACCTTGATGGGGAAATAGTAAAAGAATGTTTATATGGATCTGCTGTTAATTTTATTGGAATTATAGGGCGATCCTCCAATTCATGTTACCATAGAGGAACTGTTAAAATTCCGCCACTGAATAAATATCCGTCATTTTTGAAAGAATACCCCGGAGAAGTACTACCCCTGCTTTAAGAATGTTTTATAAAGTGAGTATTAAGTGCAGTGAGCTGGGTTTTGTGAGGATTGCGAAAATTTCTGCGCAAGCACTAAACGGGGGTTGGAGAGCGATAGCGAGAAGGGGGCGGGAGCCCCCTAGTGAATTAAATTAACCAACCTGGCTGGGCTTCACGCGTGTTGTTGGTCGTTAATATTTCAATTTAAATAATTTGTGTAAGCGAATTATGTAAAGTTGTCTTTCTTAGGTTTAAGCTGAAAAAGTTAGTTTATGCTAATTTGCCGAATTCTTCTTTTGAAGTAGTGACACATATAGAGTTAAGTTATTTTAATTCAAGATAAAATTATACACTTATGTTTATTTTACTTATTTCAATTACGTTTGTGGCCATTTGTTTTTATAAGAGTATAATAAGCAGTTTTGACTTATTTTATACTTCAAATCGGGCGTGTTTGTTAATTAAGCCAAATAGTTTCGACCATCATTAATTATTTATATTTTTAGTATTATCGAAATATATCATTTCAGTATTATAAGCTGCAAAACATAAACAAAATATTCATTTTTACACTTCAATCTCTTAAATTATCCCGAGAATTTCCCAAACTCCTCAGGTTTCCTTTGCAACAAAGCCTCCCTCTTTTCACGTTACAGCCCTAAAAAAAACGAATTACCACCTCAAAAAGGATCTCTCCCTCCTCCCCACAACAGGAACGAGCATTGTGTCGCCTTTCAAAGGAGGCGGCCAAAATTGAATAACAAAGATAAATAGCAATAACAAGAGAAAATCATAAAAATGATAATGGATGAAAAGATAAAGAAAACGCGACTATAAAAGAATAATGAGAGATAATGGAAAATCTTGAAAAGCATCAGGCGGCGGAGAAAAGAAAGTATGGAGACGAAGGAGAAAGCGAGCGCTGACAAGGGAATTAGAGCCTCGCTTTAGCTTTAGATCGAATCCGGTTTGAAAGTCACGATGGTCAAATTTTACACGTGTAAATAAGTAGTTAAGTCGGTCACGTCTAGTGATTGAGGCCCGATTTAAGAGAGGTTTGAGGGGCGGCGAGTGCTCAGCGACTACTCATCACATTTTGATGAGGATGAGGCCTGCCACCCCGCCTAGATTATTAGCCGCCTGATCGTAAAAAAGTTGGGGGACGCCCCATTATCCTTGCCCCCCATTACTGTGTGAGCGAGGGGGAGTTGTTCAAAAAAGGGGAGACCACCGCGTATTAGGAAGGGTGGGTGTAATTTCTATTGAGTGGAAACAAAGCTGGGTGGAATGAAGACATCAAAATGGAGAGGTTGCAACACGTGGATTGGGATTGTCTGGATTGCTTCCGCAGTGGCTGACTGTTCTTTGCGAGGGTTTCCCGGGTAATTTGAATTACCCTCATATTTCAGAGGCAATGTATGCTTTAATGTAATCCCTTGTGTGTGTCTCTGCGAGAGGAAGGGGTAGGACATTTATTGTGCGCTCATATTCTTTAATGGCAGATTGGGGGACCGCTGTCGTTATAAGGATTTTTAGGGATGGTGTTATTATTTTTCCCTTGAATGCTGGGGAGGGAAATTGTATTTGATTCTGTCATTTATGTAGTAGAATTTACTAAAAGTGATAATAGCATTTAAAAAAGTATGTCCCAGTTTTTTTGATAAACTTTTTAGTACCGATTAAGCGGAATCTATTGGATTTAGTTTGTAAAGTTGTTTTCGTAGTAATGCTTTTCATATCTGTAAAACACGTTTTTCCTTCATAATAGACAGTATGCAGAAAACAAAATTAATTGATATGAACAAGGGGAAAGAGATAAAATAAAGTAGAAAATTAAATAGACTCACTAACTATTAAATTGCAAAAAAATATGTGAGATGGTTTAAATTTATTAGTTTTTTAATTTATTTTAATTTATTTAGTTTGTAAAGTTGTTTCCGCAGTAATGCTTTTAATATCTGTAAAACACGTTTTTCCTTCATAATAGACAGTATGCAGAAAACAAAATTAATTGCTATTAACAAGGGGAAAGGGAGAAAATAAAGTAGAAAATAAAATAAATTTACCAACAATTAAATTGCAAAAAAATATGTGACATGGTTTAATTTATCCTAGTGTTTTTGAATTTAATCTCAATTAGCTGAATCTACTGTAGTATCAAGTTGTAAAGTTGTTTTTAGCTTATGCTGCTGCTACCTGTAGAACACATTTTCCCTTCATAATAAGTAGTATGCAGAAAAACAAACTTACCTCTAAAAAGCTATGCAATGCACTTTTTTGAGTGGAGGGAAAAATAAATTGTAGGTAAATTTGTAAAACGTACGGTTACGCGCTGTGTACCAACTTTAAATTGATTTAACTTTCAGCTGGCTAAATTTAGACGTATTTTTTGTTGAATTCACTAAGAACAAAAAATGTGTTCACTCCATTTGTTCATTTTAACAAACTCATAGAGGATACTCAATCTGTTCATAAAATAGAAAGTTCGTATAGTCAAAAAAACACTTTAAATTGGTACAAATATATATAATTTTGAGTCTATTTTTATCTAACTTCTTCCTTTACAAAAAATAAAAATACATAAAACATTTAAAGAAACAAAGTTACAGCTATTTTTTATGTCTTAAAGAGAGAATTAACAAATATTTTGTACAAAAACAAAAGAATACAGTAATCATTGTATTTAATACCTAAAAATTTGGCACTATTTGCCATTGAGAATTGCTTACAAAGTTTTCTAAGAGGAAAATTCATGTTTTTCCAACGTTAATAAAGCTAATTAAAATGTAAAAATCTATATATTAATGGGTCTTAATTTAGAACACTATTGTTAGTAAAAATTTGTTTGAATAATGAGCGTCGACTGGATTTATATACTTACTACAGTAGCGAATAAGAGAAAATATTGTTCGTCTCAATTTGTAAAGTTTTTTTAGCTGCGTTCTCGATACCTGTAGAACTTGTTTTTCCTTAATAATGGGCAAGTTGCAGAAAAACCAACTCAACATGACATGCTAAGCATTAGGGTGTATCGAAAAAACTTTTTTTGATTTTGATGATGCCTTTAGTGCGGAAAAGTTGTCTAAGGTGGCAGAGAGTACCTTTGAATTTTTTCAGAATTTTCGGATAAAATCTTGAGGTGCCGCCAAGGCCCTGAAGGTCCCCATGTTAATCCAATGGAGCGCGCAAGCCAAGAAGGCCGAAAATTGGATTTTCGCCCCTCATTTCTACCCTAATCACACGACGAATGTCTTCACTCGAGTTATGGAACCTATATGATTTAGGCTGTCCGACAAAACTTGAATAATAGCCTAAATCTCTATATTATGTTGATTGTGGGCTCTGATTTGAACGGGGAAATACGCGATTTTCGACGAAATTGGAGCATGCAAAGAAACGTAATATAGAGATTTAGGCTATTATTCAAGTTTTGTCGGATAGCCTAGATCCTTTATGGTCCATAACTCGAGTGAAGACATTCGTCGTGTGATAAGGGTAGAAATGAGGGGCGAAAAACCAATATTCGGCCTTCTTGGCTTGCGCGCTCCATTGGATTAACATGGGGACCTTCAGGGCCTTGGCGGCACCTCAAGATATTATTCGAAAATTCTGAAAAAATTCACAGGTACTCTTTGCCACCTTAGACAACTTTTCCGCACTAAGGCATCATCAATTAGTAGGGTGTATCAAAAAGTTTTTTTTGATACACCCTACTAAGCATTAGGGGGGGATCCAATAGAGAATATGAGTTATATGAAATTTGTTAATTTTGTGACCTTGCAGAATCTCTGTGTTTTATTTTTAATTTAAGCAAAAAATTTGAGAAATTCTTTGTTTCTGTATTGCCCTCAATTTCAAGGTGCTCTTTTTTAAGCCTGGAGATCATTATTGGCAAGACGGGCTTAAAGCGAGAGAATTTTCAAAATATTTTATTTACGTTGGATTTTTGATACTTGATACTATCTTTAATAAAAAAAAACACGCTACGATGTATCAGGAATCATAATTTCTCACCAAGGAAAAGGCGAAATCTTATTTATCCCTAAAAGTTTACCAAGTTTATTTTGAAATATAACATTAATGCAAGATTTTCAAATAATTACAATTTATTTTAAAGAATAAATTGAATCAATAAATTTTAACCTCCAAAACTGAGAATCAAATAAATTGCTTTAAATCAAGTGCCTGCCTGAAATTTTCAGTTGAACTAATTAAATACACTAATAGACACCGATTTAGTCTAAAAATGTACGTTTTACAATCATGACATTTTTAAAATATAAAAGTGATTTATGAACATAAAACAAAAATTATATACATTTCATCTCTCTCTGCAAAACCATCAACTTCCCTCCATCCACGCCAGTGACCGTCACCCCCTCAGAAAAAAGAAAATCCGAAAGTAAACAACGCAACGGAGCCGTGACAAAGACACCCCACATCGTGTTGGCCTCACCACGGGGTGTCAGCGATGATGAATTGGGTGGGAGGGAGGGGCCGTTTAGGGGTCCGTGGAAAAACTGGCTCCTCTCACTACTCCTGATGCCGCATTAATTGATCCGCAATATGCTGCCGATTTGAAATTGCCTTTGGCGTCACGGCTCAGATTGGCGAAGGGGTGCCGACAAGGAAGACTTGTTGAAGTGGCGGGGACTTATCCCATTAGGCGATAATTGCATTGTGTCGGCGAGATTATGAAAGAGGATCATGCACACTGGGAAGGATGGAGAGTGGCGGGTCGCCCGTCCTGTAATCCGGTTATTTGAGTCAAAATAACGATTCCGGAATGGTTCTTTGAATTTTGATGGTTGTCGAGGAGTAGGGATTGAGCAGGGTACCATTGTTAGTTCCTTGTATCTGAGCTATAGTGAATGCACGTTACCATTATGTATTTTGTATTTTTGCCGTGTGATGATAAATATACACACAGCCATTAAGCGAAATGAATATTTTTTATTATTATTTTTACGAAAATTATGTTTTGTAAACTTAGTTTATAAGACTGGATTATTGCGTATGTGGGCGTTGGTTGATAAGGATTTATAAGTTTCCTAACAAATTCTTTACGATAGTGATGCCGAAGTTAGTTTTGCATATCTCTTGTTTTTATATGAGCTAAAAATATGGCAATAAATAAATTCCTTCTTTTTTTAATTAATCCTTCTTCAATTTAACTCTGTTTCAACAATTATACTAATTGAGAATACTTAAAGATTGGTCGGTAATTATCTACCTTGAAATAGATGTTTCTTTCCTTTCATAACTTTATAAGTCTTCCATAACTTCGGTTAGATTACTGGATCCCACTTAGAAAATTGTCCCGAAAGAAAAATCGTTGAGAAAAAGATACAGATATCTGTAAAGTAAAAGTATTTATTCATTGACTTAAATCAATAATCGTTTATTTAGTTAATAATTTAATTACATAAATTGTAACTTATTAACACTAAAATATAAGGATAATCTAAGTTTTGTTTGGGTTGTAGCCTAATTTTTATACTTGTTTGGGGTCTAAAATTTAAAATAAGCCATTACTTCTGTATCGTTCTAAAGAAATAAATAAAAAATAAGAAAAGAAATATTTAAAAATATATTTTGTTACTCATATTTTTTAAATATTAAATGCTTACCTGCCCAGGGTATGTTATTCAACTTTATCAAATAAACGAAATTTACCAGAAAATATATGAAAGTTTCTATGGATTAAATCTTTGATAAAATGTACTACAAACTTACTTCAAAATTGCTCTTTCGTAACCTCCTTCTAAGATTTGAGTCTACTTAATACTGCAAAACCATTTACCTTTTTTCTTATAACTGCAAACAACCGTCATACCTAAACTTTGAATATTTTTACATACTGATAATAGCAATGATTTCAGTCTTACAAAAAATTTCAAAAAGGACAAAACGTCTTCCATTTTATTTCCCTCTTTCATCATTTGCACATCCTCCAAACTCAAACGTCAACTAACGCAAACCAGCAATATTAACATCCATATACATGAGAAGCACTATAGCATACACCAGCCGAATCCAAAACATTTAGCGACTTGAATAAATCAGAAGGCTTTTAATTAGTTTTCAGATGAATAAAGTATTTAAAACTAATTGAAAGCTCTCAGCCCTGCTCACGAATTTCTAAATAAACGCTTCAGCATGCGACTGCAAAGTTTCCTGACAAAATGAGTCGTAATTGCTTCAAGTGTATGAGAGAATCGATTATCTAACTATTTGTTTTCAACACGGAAGGAATCGATCCAGTAAGGTATCGTCGCTGGCTGGTAGTCCTCCGAAATTGTTTCTCTAAGCCTTCATACGTCTGCCCTCTAATTGGAGGAATTCGTTAAAAAATGCTCTATTCAGAGTTACTTTATGCGTTTATTTTTAATGAGAGCTCTACGGCGCAGCTGATTTAGAATTGCTGATTTTAGCTGAAGAGTTAAATGGCTGTGAGTTAAATGGATTTCTTATTCTTAAATTAACTCGAATGTCCTGCGAGGCTTAAGTGAACGTTTTGGATCGTGTTTGACTTGGGATAAGTATTTATTTCTTATTTTGAGTAGTTAAGCATTAATATTTTGTTTTAGTCTATACATTTTCTTATTGTTCGAAAAATACTTTAATTGGAAGTAGGTTTTGTCTGAAACAAATTTAGCAAGTATCAAATTCACAAGGGGGAAATAGGGGAGATCAGGGTTAGTTGGCATGAAGCCTTTATTTTTTCCACAAGAGAGCTGGAAGTCTGAAATTTTAGTGGTAGATAGAAAATATATAGAAACAACTTCCTCAAAAATTTCAGTCAGCTTCGAAGTGATAAGATGCATGTTTTATAATTCATTTCTCTACCTACATTTAATTAAATGAAAATATACACATCGAAATCTTTCTCATTAAAGTAAATTTAAATGAACTAAATCGCCTCTTGTTGATAACATATATTGTTATATTAATTAGCATAATATAAAGGTAATGCCAATTTTATTACTTTTAAGTCAGACAGGGTAGAGGCATTATACTATAATGTATATGGTAACTCTACTATGTCTCTATCATGTCAAAAAACAAAACAATTTTAATTTTTCCACACATAAAAATAAAATTATAAAAATCTAAGTCCCCGGACCAAAAGTTGATAATTCATCGGAAAGAAAGTAGATAGAGTAAGCCTATAACTTTAAAAGGTAAACGGCGAAAATTTAAATTTAACACCAATGTGTTCTTAACTAAAGAACCCAACTACTCAAACAAAATAAAATGAAAACAATTAAATGTAAATATAATTTTAATTATACTCACACTTTGATAGATGGTATAGGGAGAACACCAGATACTACAAATTAATCTGTATATTATCTGAATTTAAATTTAACTTCCAACAATTGAGATGCTTGCAGTAAAAAAATGGGATGACTCCAACAACTTTTCATTGGAGTTAGGTCCTTATTGCTGCAAGCACCTCAATTGCTAATCCGTCCCTCCATGATCACAAAAACCCAACCCCCAAAAATGACTCCTTTCTTCCGAACTCCCATCAAACCTGCGAATTACTCCTGGGTCACCTTTATCTTCCTGACATATTAAAGCCTTCCAAAGGAGATGCTCTCTCAGCGTTTCAAGAGAAGAGGGCAACCAACCGTGTCTCCCCGATGAAAAAAAACTCGTCTTCGTCATTATTCAAAATAATGTTACAGGCTATTTAAATAATTCGGGGGCAGAAATTGTCCACAGGCTGGAGGATAAAAAGTAATTATTAAGCTGGAGCTGGTTTGTCATTAATCATACTTTTATCACAGATCATGGGATACCTGAATGTAAATCGTTTATGGAGCGATTTGCTATCAGCTCGCGACGTTTATATAAAAATGCTTTCCCTTCGTTTGCATGCGTTGGTGAATTAGAAATGAAAGGGGTTGGGTACTAATTAACTGGCTTTTCGATAACTGCTGTGAACTTAATTTCTAGTGTTCGTTTTGCATCACAATGGGAGAGCTGAGGTTCTGGGCTTGGACCTTTTTTAGGGGGTTAGCAAAAAGAGTGGTTTAAAGAGTAATTTTTTCTTTAGAAGTAAGAAGTGGTTGTTTATAATTAAAATTATTTTTTGTTTGAATGGGCGAATTGTTTTATGCTTTATTTTTATGTATATTTCATTTCGATTCGGATGGATTTTAAATTTTCGTATTTTAGTTTTTTGGGCAAATAGAGTTGAATCTGTAATTTAAGTTAATTAATTTTGAACTACATAAGTTGATTCAAATACAAAAAATTGATAAAAAATGGAACTGACAAAAATATATTTTCCTGTTTTAAATCATACAATTTGTAACTTTCAAGGCCAGTGGCAAGGATAAAGAGTAATTTGGTACTATTAACTGGTATTTTTTTTACTACAGCTGTAAGCTATGTATGGCTACCCAAATGCCTTTGCAGAGAGTTCTTAATAGTTATTTCATCTTACTTCCTTTCCTTATCAATGCTTCTGTTGAAAATTCTTTCATAGAAAATATGCATTTCAGAAAAAAAATTGTGATATATTAAGCTTCTTTTTTCTATATAAAATCTGAATATTTTGAGAGATGTTTTAAAAATAACAATCATTTCATCCTGAACATAACTTTAAGATACGTTTTTATTCCATTTCATACTCTCTTGCATTAATACAGCTTCATTGAAAAAGATCGGAAAACAAATCTTGAGCAAATTTCACACCTTAAATTTACAGTTACCATTTAAAACACCATCCCAGCCCATTCCATTATCAATACAGCAATCAAACGGATAAAAAGCTTATCCTAAAACCATAACGACGATTCCTACAACGAAATCCGCCCACACAATTTTAAAACAACTCCAGCCAACTTTCCCGAGCAATAAAGCTCCACTTAGCCTCCCTGAGACTCCCAAAAATGACTCTGGAGTTTCCGACTCCTTTCTTTCGCGCAGGCAGCAGCACCCTAATCTAATCTGATCCGAGTCGCTGCATTGTTGGCCCGATGATTGATCCCTGGAGCTCTCGCGCTCTCTCTCCCTTCTTCCCCAATACTTTCCTTGCAGCCGGTCTTCTCATAACACATCATTAATCGCATTTGCCTAATTTCCCCGGCCCGGGCCTTATTAAGGAAAGTGTGGCGCTTACCAAATGTTTCGGTATTGTGCTTGAGAGCACAATAATTCTCAAACTTTGTTGCCACAACAAATATCGGGCGTATTACGCTGCCCGATTTGTAACGCCTTGACTGCGGCGGATATTATTTTTGCCCCGCGAACGGCGGCCGCGGAATTAAAAGCGCGATTAATTACTTCTGGCGCTGCTCTCGCCGCGGGTTTTAATTAAAAGAAGGGGACGCGCCGACGGACGCTGCCGCCTTTGAGAATGCGGTAAAAACAGGCATCGGTGCTGGGTAACAATGCGAGAAAGGCAAAAATGCGGCATGCTTGTGTCTTGACGTTTTGATAAACAATGCAAACGATGGATGTCTGTTTTTATCGTTTAATTAATAGGGCGTTATGGTTGGGATGATTTGAAAATATTAGTTAATTAGTTCGAAGAATATTACTTCGATTTATCCAATTTGGTTTTCTCAAATTGAAAATTTAGAGAGTTTCTACTATGCTATTTGGGTGTGAGTGAAAAACTAAAATAGGCATTTCAAAGGTTGAAGATTTATTTGTTCTTCTAACGTGGATGTAAGTGTTGTTATTTTAATGATTGAAGTAATGTTTTTTGTCGATTATTATATTTGAGTCAAAATTTAAATCGTTTTAAAGAGAAATTGTGCTTTTATCTTCAAATATGAGTATGCCCAAATATGAGTTGATTCCATATCTTACATTCCCTTATTATAGGATAAAAAGATTGGATTTTGGGAAAATATGTTGAAAAAAGTAGCTTGAAGAACAGTAGTATGTTATTTTATAATATTTGAACTTTGAATTGTTTAGTCACTAAAAACCAGACATCAAAGAAAATATTTATAGGAAAAAATTCATTAATGATATGCCAGTTTATTTTATTAAAAAACTGCAATTAAAATTGAACATTTAAAGACGTATACTTAAACTGAATCACCTAATAAATAAATTAAATTAAAACCATTTCTCTCATTACTTAAAAATTTTCCGATTACAGAAATAAAAAAAACGGAAATCCTATCGAAATTTATTTATTGTGTAATTTTACTATTTAAAAATTTATAACCAACACTTTTAAATGTGGTTTTCCGTAATTTTCATTGCATACTTCTATGTGTTTTCTCGATTCAACTACATTTACTTGATACCTAGTACAGTAATACATCTAAATGGGTGAGGATCCCTTCTATGATGACATACACTCTGGATTTCCCCTAGGATGTTTATTTTAAACCCCGATAGTGATAAACGTATTTATCCCTATTCCTAAACAGTTTCAATAGTGTCAATGCGCTGACAAGTTAGACTTAATCATTCCGGAACAGTATTTGAACAATCCTAATTCTAGCTTTTCATTCATTTTATGTATGTGTGCTTGTTTGGTAAAGTAATTCTCGAAGGAAAAAATAGGGTTTCGCATGATAGCTATATTTTATCCCTACATAAATGGTAATATAGTAAATATGGATAGATTACATTAAATATAATACTATATAGACTCGTAAATTTATTCGTGTTATATCATCCGTGTTATAAAAAATCCATGTTGCCTTACATCGTTACCACCATGCCAAAAACTACTCTTTTCCATTTCCCATTATCAGCATCTTTGGGGTGACTTAGTGACTCTTATACCAGAGCCAACAATCATAATTCCGAAAGATTTGTTGAAAACTAAGGATTTCGTTTCGAATATCTGAAGAATCACCTATTCGCGACTAACTTCGAATGCGTTTTTCTTAAAACTAGAAATTACATTTCATCTTACATTTTATCTTAATTATAATTTAGTTTTTTTAAATAAAAAACTGTAAAAACAAAGGAAAATGAAGACCACCAAAATTACCAAAACAACATGATCAGTACCAATACGAAACTATAGAGGATTTCGTTCCTCCAGCATTCTCGTAAGGGATTGCAACAGGGTAGGCGAAGGAACTCATCGCGGACTTGACTCGGCGGGTTAATTGAGTGGTCCGGTTTTTGAGGCCGCGTAATCGACACTCCAACAATGCGGTGTTGTGAAGAGGGGAATGTCAACATTGTGGGTGTCGCTCCCCTAAAAAGCCCGCAACAATGGGGGCCCTCCCGACTAATGGCAGCTCGGTCCCTCGACCACAATGACTCCTGCTCTTCATCGATAGTGGTCGCCGGCAGTGACTCACGGAATGAATTAATGATGAAGAGAAGATCTCTTTCAAACCGCCGCCGCCGATCGGGGCTGTTCCCATATTGACACGCGAATCAATTAGGCCCCTGATGCTTCCTCTTCACTTTTTTTCTGGGTTGGGTACTGTGTCTGGACGGCTCGGTGCCCGGTATTCCAGTGCATGAACGAGTCGGCAGGGGGAAAGAAACGCGGTGACGGTTCATCGTAGGATTATTCTATGCATGGACAGGTTGACCTGGGACGAACTTGAGTAGGATTGTAGAAAAATATTTTTTCCGTGTATCTTCATCATCTGTGCTGCATTTGTATCAAATAAAGGCGCTTGCAGCGAAATGAGCTAAATTAAAAATATGGGGCTAGCTCACATTGTTGCGGCAAGCACATCCATTTCATCATACATCATTATACTCTGTTCATTTAGAATAGGCGCCTGAGACGTAATGTATTAGAAGCAGTTACTATTGTAATTTTCATCGAAAAATATTTCTTCTGCAATGACAAGGTAGCCAAAGCAAAAGCTGAATTTGTGTGATGAGCGTTATTAAGCATTATCGAGCGTTGTTTTTTATCCTGTTTCAGGCGCCAATTCTAAATGAACAAACAGACTATAAAAATTCTGTGAGTGTAATTGAAGTATCATTTCTAAAAATGCTTTAAACCTTTCGGTCCAAGTTCACCAGCGATTGCCATTGATTCCTATGGTAAATTTGAGGCGAATAGGACTGAAAAAGACAAAACAAAGTTTCTGAGTAAAGTTTCATTTTTTAAATTCAAATTTGACTCATTATAGTCTCTTGCGTGCTTTATTGTGTCTAAAGATGTTAAAATAACATAGTGTTTTGAATAGGAGAGAAAGCGTGGAATGAATAAAATTATCTCAACTATATGGTTTACATTTGCGAGAAAAGTTTACGAACTGACATGAAATTAACCTAAAGAGCAGTCAGTGTTGTGCTTTCATTTTATCCCGCTGAGGGTGCCCCTGCTTTAAACATGCCACACTAATTCGTCCTACGCTCTGTTGTTTCCGTGCTGAATTACACCCACTGAACTTCCCCACGCTTAATCTTTCAAAAACCGGTTGGCTTGCCTTCATTAACATCAGTCCTTGGGATTCTTTGATTCTGATATGTGCGTCAATTCAATGGAAATGGGAGTACTGCTTAGGAGCTGCATGCCACGGCCTTCATCGCCAAAACAAAAGAGAGGAAGGAATTCCCCGGGGGTTTACCGATATCGGTGGATATCTTTGGGTATCTTTGTGCATCAGTTCGAAATAATCTGCTGTGCCTGCCGGGGATGTGTTGAAGTTTCCTCTTCTGACCCTTTTAAACATTTTGCATGAGCCCATATTTAATAAACATTGTGTGGTAACACAACTATTCCCTTGTTTATTTTATTTCAAGTTATTTTTGATTGAGTTTGGATCAGTTGATTTGTGAGGAAGTTGGTATTGTTAGGAGATACTCATTGAAAAATATTTACCATTGATTTGTTTTTGGAATCGTAAGTTCTATTTGAATTGCGATAAACCTTTGTATTTGAATGTGTAACGAAAAAAAAATAAATTTGTAGATACAATCAAGTATTCAAACAAAAACGCATAAAGAGTAGATTAAATTAGAATTTACAGAAGGCTGTTTTTAAGTTAAAAAGTGTGCCTTGTTTTTAAGAAGCTATGCAGTCTTCTCATTCGAGTATTTAAAGTTGTGATAGTTTGTTTTTAATATAATTAATATTTTTTGAATTTGGTTATTAGAAAAATTATAGGAACAGGCACTAAGTAAATATTTAAAAAAAACTAAAAATTATCAAAAAGTAATTTTTATAAAAAATATGCAACACAATATATAAAAGGTTCGAAAAGAAGACACCAAACTACGTTATCAAACTGTTTATTTATAAATTTTTATTACCTGAGGTTATAGATGATACTGACTTATATAAAAATCTTATTATTACCTACTGTCATCATTTGTAAGTTTAACAATTTCTTTACCTGAAATTCAAATAAGTTATTCTTGTTCTATGGAATTCTTATTTTCCAATGAATAGTCGAAAACACATTGCCAACCTGAATATGTAGATTAACTGTGAAATAATCTTAAAATTAATAGAACTAAAATGTTTCCTTGTGTAGTTTCTTAAAGAAATATGTAAACCATTATCTATAGAAAATTGATATTAAAAAGTAATAGAATATCACATATCGTTACCACCAAGCCAAAAACGCGAATCTGCATTCGTAATAAAGTAAAATCCTAGAAGTTTGTTCAGGTTTGCGCCTCTTGGCGAATTTTTTGTCGCCAACTTTACTTTGATACTTAGGCGCACATTGGCGCTACTACTTCGCTTGGCGATTGAACCCGCTTCAAGACTTGAGCCACCAAAACTAGTTAAATTTAGTCTTTATTTTATATTTCCTAATTTTGTATTTATAATATGTATTACATCTAGCTCTAAAACAAAACAACTGATTTTTATACTATATTGGCTGAATTTAATTTAGTTTTAGGATTTTAGTGTATTTTAATATTTTATATTTAATCCCAGTGATTTCATAAAATAATTGTAGGTATAATTGCGATATTTTCACAAATTACTGATTTCTATTATTTGATATGAGTGTGTGGAGGGCCTTATAAAATTTTAAGTAACTTACCTAAATACCTCAGGAATAGAATCGAGCAACATATAAAACAAAAATTTACTCACCTCTGGTAAAACAGAATAGTTTGACCTTGTTCCAGACTTCCGGTTTTTATTTGAGCCTTTAGTTACTTATTTGTGATCACTTTCAATACCTATACAAATTTAAGAACATGTTAAGAAACTGAATGAGAGTAAACTATGAAAACTATTTTTCAAAATAAATATTTTTGTGGGTAATACAAATGATGCTATAATTTTATTGCTAGTACATAAACTTTTCGCAACAAACTTACCTTTTAATTAGTAATTTAAAAAAAATCTGAACTCTTAACAATGAAAACTATTGTATACATGACTTCTTTTTTGAATGGAATATACTTATGATTTCAAACAAGGAAATCCTTCTAAAACTAATACCCATCTATATCATTGTTTTAAAAATTCCATATGTTTTAAATGCATTTTAAATGATAATACATATTATTTTGTTACTAACAAATATCGCAAAACCCTTAAAATTTAGATGCAATTAAAACACTCAAAGTGAAGAGTGGACTACATAACGCCTTTTTTTTCTATATAACATTAATTTGATTACTATAAACATATAAGTTGCAAAGATTTCAGAACAAAAAAGTTACTTTCTGTTTAACTTTTATTTGCATAAGAACATTTTACATGTATTTCATAGGTAATAATTTCCCTTATGAGATTCATAAAAATGCTTATTAAATAAAATATCAAACATTTGTGTCTTAATTTGTCTTATTTTATTTAGATTTATTTAAAAATTCATATTTTTATTATTATTATTTTATTGATTCGGTTTAAAATAAGATAGTTAGTTTAGTTTTAGTTATAGTTTTTTTAGTTATTTATAGAAGGGCACAATTTCTTTCCCATTAATCGGCCTTTAAAAATAGTAAGAGTAAAAATAACTTTCTCTAAATGCTTTATACAGTATACTGTCACCTGCGTACCTATACGAGGTAAAAAAACTTGAGGTTTAACTTCAGGATTTTACGCTTACTATCCGCACCTTTTTGATACATATTTTAATGATTGGACTTCTTACGCTTTGTCAAATAAAATAACTAGTTGATGGGTAAGTTTTAAAAGATATTCCATGCATAGTTTGCACGCATAATATATGTTTTTTTTTCCACAGAAAATTATCCAAAATGTGGTTCCTTATTTGTAAAACTTATAGAATTTTTTAAAGTTTTTCTTTATTTCAAATACTTACTTATTCATTTTTAATTTTTTTATTTATGCTTTAAACATTTTAAAACTACGTGAAAATTTATGTACATTCTATAGATATTCCACTCTCTATAAAAGAAATTAAAACCCAGCAGCAGAAATTAAAATCTCGATTTCAAAATTTGACCTCACTTAATTCATTGTGAATTCTCTTCCACGATGACTCTCAGTAATTGAATTACGTGTGTTATGAATCGAAATTAATTTTAAAATATTCAACAAAAAACCTTCCCCAGCATTTTTTCACCCTCCTATTTTTGTTAGGAGACATATTTGAAAGGCACGCTTTCATCTCGCCTCATTATCAAATAATTTCATCAAGATAACAAAAAAATTACGCAATTTTTTCGTTAATATGTTTATGAGCCTTCTTTTATCTTTTTTTGCACGCTTTTTTTCTTCGCACGACCCTTGAAATGTTCGACGCCATTATCAAACATTAAACCTCGCCTGGGAATCGACCACATTTGACTTAAAACAAGGCTATCCTGATTAAATCTATTCTTTCCACTCATTGGCGCTTTAAATATGCATAAGACGCTGTGAAAAAGCGTGAAAGAAAAGTTTGTGAAAGCTTTTTTCGCCGGCTCCTCCCTTGGACAGCGATGCTTGGTTAATTAATAAATCACTTTCTGTAAACTTGAGGTGCGAAGTAAAAATGCAGAGCTTCAAAGGACGGCAAACACCTCGGAGGGGCAAAAAAACCTTTTCAAACAGCTAACAAAACGGATAAACAAGGTGTCGCTGCAAATAAATGATAATGCAATAAAAAATGGAAATTAAAAACTGCACGCCTTCTTCTTTCTATTCTTTTTGCCTCGCTCTTCTGTTCAATTAACCGTTTAATCTGGAAGCACTCGGAGCGGCAACCACTTTAGATGTGAGCCGGGAACAATTCCTCTCTGCTTCGTCAAAATGCAAATGCGGATGAATTAGTCCCGGTTAATTGTTAAGAAGCGAGTGGAGTGGGCTTGTTTAGGAGAAAGAGATGGCTTTTGGATGGGGTTCCACTGTGCGAATCAATGTTCAATGCTTCTTGTTTCGTTCAGTGAAAGTTGTCAAGGAAAATTCCCGTTAAGTGTATATTCTACTTCTCTACTGAGAAACAAAAACAGTTTTTTTGGAGAGATCGTTCATTGCAAAACGGATAGATGTCTTTGCATGATTTTAAGTTGCGATTCCTTTTATAATGGCGAGTTTTTTTATAATAAGCAAAGATTATTTAACTGTGAAATAAAATTGGATATATGCAGCATTTTCACTCTGATTTAATAAAACTAGACTAACCGGAAAAAAGCACTTATAACCACAAGGGTTTTAATTTTAGGTAAAAAGTTTAACTTAAATACTTATAAATCAAAATGCAAATTGGGGGCTCAGGTATTATTTAAATAATTATATTCTAGAATTTATTAATTTATTTAGTATTAACAGTTAAAAAACCCACCCTATGCTGTTTTAACATTATCCTCATTATCTTTATCACAACATTATCCTTCCGTCCTACCTTTTAATGTGTTCAAGTGTACTATACAATAATTTTTTTGTTATCATACTTCATTGTATTGTTCTACATTATTACAAATTTAATTTTTCCGCATCACCAAGGTTCCAAAAGTATCTTTCACGTACTACCAAAATTCTATCAAAATGAATTAGGTTTAATCACACCCACATTCCCGTTATTTCATTTTATAATACATATTTAAAGGTCCCATCCCTTACGAATTTAAACTCTTTATTTCCCATAATTAGAGACTGAAATTTAAACAAAGAGCCCCTTCTTGGTTCTCCAGCAGGCCCAACCGGAAAATTCAACCGATTTGCCTATCGCTTTAAAAATCAACACAAACTGCTGCCGAAACGAAATTTTCTAAAGCGCACCCAATTGATCCGAACTCGCACAAAGTGCCCCCCTTGACAATTTTACGAAACAATCCCCTATTTAAACAGATCGCGCGCGGATCGCCCCCTTCGATCTTGGCCAGCGGCACGAAAGGCCATTTTTCCGGCGAGCCCTTTGCGCTGGCCAATAAAGCAAAACGTGTGTTTGCCTGGCTGGCAAAATAATCTCGGCCTGGTCAATGTCCGCCTTTCATTCGCGTTCGCAGCACTCGAAATGCAATTTGGCTCAATGCTGGCCCCAAATCATCTGAAGTGGGCGCTATTGAAGAACAGTTTCCCCAAGTCGAGTTCTAAGAATTTCTCTCCGGCCAGCAGCAAGTTAGTCAAACAAATCCGGCCTAGTTTTCAAAGCGGGCCGCTTTTGCTCGTCCGGCTAATGACGAGCTGTGTTCGGGCTGTGTAACGAGCAGTGTTCGGAAAGGTGGTGGTCGACAAAAGGAGGATGCGCCTTTGATACGCCTCGGTAATCGTTCGTTGTCGACGGATCTCATTAAACATCCCTTTTGGACGGGTGCTGACACGCTGCGATTGGCGGGGATTCAATGGGGACAAGTGTTGTGTTTCTGATTGTGAACTCAAGTGGGGCATTATGAGTTAGAAATTAAAGCCTGATTCTTTGGGAAGACTATGTTATATACTTGGGTTTTTCTCAAACGATCTTTTGAATTCTATAGTAAGTTTCATCAGATATGTGTCTCTGAATTAAAAATGTCACAGATCTCAGTTGCACTCTTGCTATACACTCGAAATTCGCAGATTCATTGATAAAATTTTGAATGATTATAACAATTGAAAGGAGAATTGCACCATTATCGCTGGTTAAGCGGACAATAAGTGAGTCGTCTAGTTTCAAAACCAGGTAGATTGATTTTGACACAGCTTTGATAAAAGGGTTGACCATTTGGCGAAGGTGAATCGGTCGCCAAATGGAAGACAAGTTGGCGATATATCAGGGCCGGTCGCCATGTTTTACCACGACTCAAATAAAGATTAACCCAAGAAAAAGGATGTTATAACAAGTTATTACGATTTCTGTATATTCTGCGGGCTCAGCGTTATGGTGCACGCTCTGCATGCGGGAGATACATATTTCGATTCCCGGTAATTATCTAATTTAAGAATAAGAACAAAATTATGTTTCGTAATTTACTTGAGTGTTATCATTTTGTAGTGGTAAAACATGGCGGCCAGAACGGGTGACCGGCCGTGATATAGCACCAAATTGTCTTCCATTTGGCGACCACGTCGACTCTTACTGAAGCTGTGCCAAAATGGATCTACCTTTTTTTGAAACTAGACTATTCAAGTGTAAACTCAAAACTATCAAGCGTTCAGTGTTAGTCGGTTAGACTAGTACTTGCCCTCCGGTCTCTTGCGTTACCTTCCTATACCGTGCTGATGAGTCCTAATAAGGACGAAACCGGTCCACGGTTGGAGGTGATGCTTGAGGGTTGTGAGTTTACATTATAACAATCATTAATCTTAAAATCTTGAAAATCGGTTTGAGTCATCGAAAACGTTTATCAATTTATTAAGGTGGACATAAAAAAACAATAGTCGACACATGGGGTAAATAAAACGTAGTTAAGTTGAATAAGACAGTATACTACCTTTGAAATTTGACAAGAGGCAACTGCATCAGTATTACTTCTATTTAGAGGGATGTACTTCCTCAATAGACATTATGTTTTCACCACACATTAGTAAAAAATGGCTTTTTACCTCTAGAAATCTAACTACAATAAAAACAAAAATTTGAATCCGAAATTCTCAACAACTTCTTAGCATAAGAACTCTGACCACTAAGTACCCCAAAAAAGTTGGCATACATCCTTCATCACCTTGTCCTAGTGCCTTGTGGCACAAAAGGCCCTCAGTCTTGTTTTCCACCCTGCCCTGTCCACTGCAGCCACCCTCGCATCCTGACAGCTGGTCCATCCCGCTTCCCCTCTCTCTTTCCATTTGCCTTCTCCATGTTAGTTTTGGGCGACCTCTTCTTCGTCTTCCCTCTGGTGCCCACTCCATAGCAATTTCATTTCTTTCCATTCTTAACACATGGCCAGTAAAGCGCCATCTCCTCTTTTTAATTTCTTGTTCTATTGATTTCATTTTTGTTTCTTTTAATAATTTATCATTAGTAATTGTATTGGGCCAAAAAATCTTCATAATTATTCTCAACTAGTTGTTTTGAAATGCATAGTTTGGACTGCAGTCAACTTCCATGTTTCGGAGTTATATAAAAGGACTGATCTGACCATTAATTTCACTCTTAAAGTTATATTTGAATTCCTCCATAATTTATTCAAACCTCTGAAACAGTTGCTGGGTTTGGCAGTTCTATTTTGAATGCCAGTATCTGTTCCTTCATCAGTACACAACGTTTCACCAAGATATGAAAATTGATCTACCTCCTCTATAACTTCACCATCAAGATGTATTGGAGCATTAGTTTTGCTATTGATTCGCAGGATCTTTGTTTTGCTTCTATTAATCTGTAATCCAATTTGTTTTGCATTCATGGCAAGAAGATCTGTTTTCCTTTGGAGATCCCTCAATTTGGATGACAAAAGCACAATATCGTCTGCAAAATCTAAGTCCTCTAAAACGGAGGTAAAATTTCATCTTATACACAATCTATCTATAGTTGTTTCTTTCATTATCCAGTGTACGGTGATAATAAATAAAAGTCCTGATAATGCGCATCCCTGTCTACACTCGATTAATTTAGAACTGGCTCTTGAGAAATAGGGCTTTCCCCCACGCTGGAAGCGTAACCATAGTTACGCTCTTCACGCAGCCAATAGTAAGCCTTCTTCGTCACTTTGACGAGGATAGTTGCTATGGTTACCGATCGGTGGTAGGGGAAGGAAATATTTTCAAGCGCCAGTTCAAAATGAACAGAGTATAACTGTATATCCCCTGTCGGGGGTATAACCGGGTCCCTCCTTTGTGAGGTTGGGCGATGGGCCAATCACCCATCCCTTTAAAAAAAAAACAGATTACAGAAACCTTAGGTCTTGGCATACATCCTTACACCATTGAAATTACATTTTATCTAAACTGATACTAATTTTAGAAAAAAAAGTGTTTTCTATACATTTGTCAGCAAAATAACACCGAATTTCTCCCCCCCCAAAACAATTCATTCCGCCCGACTCCATCTCCTGGACATTGGGGAAGCATCAAATCAAACATTACGATTCGAACACCCCACATTTCAAATTTACGAGTCTGACCCGGGGCTTTTCTGACGTGACCGGCCTCCAAAAAACCCTTCGCGTTGTTGATAATGGCCAGCACTCCTTTTGGATTGTTTGTCGCAACAAGTCCACTGTCCACTCCCCAGAGACCCCCTTTCCTAATGGAGAGAGCCTTCCGTGGGGACAGGCCTTGCTTTTCATTACGGCATTACACGGGCATTCTTTTTCTCGCGAGTTGCGACATTAAAGCACTTTTTCCACAGAAAGAACTCTTTCCTTAAAATTACTGGCCGGCGAGAAAAAGAATTGGTCAGTTGGGGTCTGTTTGGGAATGGATGGGGAGCGCTTTTGCCGGATTGTTTCTGGATGTTTAGTGTGATAATTTGTACTCTCTGGTGGCAATGTGTTGGGGAGGGGTAAAGTGGTGTAAGTCCTTTCCTTTCGAGAAAGTAGTGAGTGAATTGTATTCTTAATGTTTGTATCTTAAGGATTAAGGTGATTGTTGGTGAAATAACATCTTAGAAAGCACCATTTTTCATGTTAAACAACTCTAGAAATCATCTTTCAGCATCCTTTTATGATTAATGTATCAAGTTCTTGAAAATATATTAATATAATTAATTGTTGTTTTCTTTCCTTATTAATTTAAGCCTTTTTAATATGCGTTTATTTCTTAATACTTGGGTTTTGATTACTGTCCGATTTTGAATATCAGTGTTCAGTAAATAAAACTATTTCCTATAGGGCAGGTGGGGGTAAAAACCCGCACGGGGCAAAATCACGCACCGCGATTTTTAATTGTTTATGATCAATTTAAAAGTTAAAAACCAGGTGGTTGGTTTGTCTTATTGTGACCTATTGTTCTACGAAAGTTCGTACATCTAAGTCACTCATGAGTTTAAAAAATGCTGTAAATTTGTTTTTCATCATTTTGATGTAATTTTTCTGATCTTTTACTCAAACATTACATAAAATAGGGCTTGAGGAGAAATACAAACAAATAGCCCAATGATAAGATAGCAATTCAACTTCAGTTTCATTTTGAAAGAATTGCCTCAACATGTCTCTAAAATCAATAAGGCTTGTTTTTCAAAATAAAGTAAAACGGGGCAAATCCACGCAGGTGTTTTGGGGCAAATCCACGCAGCTTAAAAAGCTCAGGAATTCGTCCCAAAACGAAAATGGGACTACTTGATCTCTAAAGAGGTTAATAAAGGTGTCCGAGATGCCAACCCTGTACCTGAAACATCCTTTCTCCCTTTTGAAAGATATCTGGGCAATCTGAAATGAATTGCTACAACAGGTTGACAATTTTCATTAAAACTGATCATATTCATATTTAATATTGTTGGTTGGCTTAGAAATATTAAAACAACATTAAGAGGATTATTTCTAGTGTTTTTATAATGAAAAATTCTGTTTATCCATGTTTATTTCACTTGGGTACCAAGATTCGCAAGTGCGGTTCTTTTCCCCATTTTGCGAGGCAAAGCCCCGCGATTTTTTTTCTACTAAATTGTAAATTTCTCCTAAAATACCATCGATGAGAGTTTATGCATGGATTGGTTTGGTAAGTAGGATCTCAATCTAACATCTCCAATTGAAATTTTGAGATTATCTACCCCCTTTCGACGACAATGTTAAAAATACTGAAAATTGCGTGGCTTTTCCCCCACTTTCCCTACTGCTATATTAAATACCCTTTTATTTAAACCACTTTATAATTACAAAAAATGCCAATTATGTTCTAAATTCATACCTTAAAGTCTAATTTTCTATAATCTCATAGATTACTAACGTTATTTTTTCACCTGAATAAAAATATTAATTTCATAATAAGATGTATACGTGGACATTTTTACTTTGTGGAAACATAGAATACACACCTTAAAAATGTCATGGTTATGCGAAAAATGATGAATTAATAAATAATAAAATAAAATGGTTCACTCGAAATCAATTTGAAAATCCACTCTAAGTTTTCAATTACTATATGCTTAACAATAAACCCAATAGTTCGTACCATTAAACGTACCCGTAATTAAAATGTTAATTTTAATTACTTAATTAATAAAATGAATATTTTAATAAAATAAAAGACCAATATTTTGAAAACTCATTAACGTATTAATAACATCATCAAAAACTTTGTTTTGAGCATCTAAACAAATGAAAAAAATTAAGAAATTTATCATAAAACGAATGATACATTTTTCTGCCACGTGAACTCTTCATTGCACTCCGATCGCTTAACGCATAGTATATGAGCCCCGGCGACACCCAGAGCAGCTCGACAAGGGGTCATCGATAGGAAGGGGACACCCCTCAATTGCCCCAGGGAGGGCACTTAGAATCCTTCCCGCACCAGGGCCCCCTAGGGACGTGCTCCCCTTGCTAGAGGGGAGTGAGGGAGACTTTTGGAATGCAACAAGTACGTGAAACCATAGTTTTTTATCAGGAACAGATCTACTCGAAATTGGTTTTGTGTCATGTAAACTGTAATGGTTTTTGTTGTGGGGATATGCTTTGGAAGATTTCGATAAAAAGGAGAAAAATGGATCTTAAATACTATATTGAGAAGATCAATGGATCACGTGTTTTCATGATAATATTTGTATTATGTATTATTTTGAATTACAAAATTGAAAATGTAAGAAACATTAGAGAAATTAAACAGCCTAGTAAGTTTTTAATTGCTTTAAAATATTTAATTTAAATACTGAATTTCTCGAAGTTTTAAGAATAAAAACTCTGTAGGAATCCTGCTAATTATTTTAACCCTGTATTTATGCATATATGCAAAATAAAAATATTTTAAAAATTTGTTTTAAATTTTTAATTTTGTTTGAAAAGAAAATGATATTTGGTGATAATATTTTTATGTTGCCTTTTGGAAAAAGATTATTTTATGCTGGGTTACCAAAAGATAATATAAAAATTTATAGATGAGGATGAAGAGTTCTTTTATTTTCATTTTAAGAGAAAAATGGAAACTTTTATGTCAGAATGCATAAAATTTAAGTACCTCGGCTTGGGATTTCCTGTTTATATGGATTTGTCGTTTATAACAAAACACATAAGAAGTAACTCATGCATTTCAAGGATAATATTATGTGTTATAAAAATACAAAAACTTTATAAAGATGATTCTTAAGTCTTCATTAAAAATTATGTTTTAATTGTAGAAATGGTATAAAAAGAAAAATAGCATAACAAATTACTATGAAACATTGAATTTAAACAAATTATTTAGTTAAAATAAATACATTCTCACCCCCTCAAATAAATATTAGTGATCAATTTAAAAAATAAAATTTGCTAAGTGAGTTATAGAGGAAGCAAAATAAAAAAGTAAACACCATGGGAAAAGGTTCGTTACACTGTTTAACCTTCCTACCATCTTGAAAAAATAGTCACATATTCTCCCTCGTGGGGTCTAATAGTACCCCATGCGTAAAACGTGCCTATGGATCTAATAAAGGGTAAACATTGGGATATAATTTAAATTTTTACTGCTAAAAAGATGCTTCATTATAATTTTTCTATTTTTTAGTATTTTTTTCTTTCTTTTTCTCCGATTACGGCATTATTTGGTTTCTTTTGATACACGTTTTTTTATAACACCTGAATCTTCAAACAATAATTAAATTACAGAAATGAACCTTAATGAAGTTTTTTTACTTGTAATGTTTATAATCACACTACTTAAAGTATACTAGCTGATATACCCGGCCTTTCAAGGGTAGAATTTATTAGTTTAATTTTAAAGATTTATAAAGTTGCATACCCTTCATATTCTGGATTAGCAGCTACCTGTGATCCCGGATTAAATTATTTAGTATCATGACACACATGAAAGGTAGATTCTACTTTGTGAAATGGAAATAATAATAAAAAAATTATATCGGTTTAGAAGTTGGTAAAACCTGTGCCTCGCTTGTTTTATTTAAGTTTTCAACGAAAAATTAGTTCTTTCTTTAATAATTCTTCGAAATCACATTCTGAATAAGGTAAATATTCATAAATCTTGGAAAACTTTTCTACTTTTTTCTAGGATGCATCTAACAACACATAAACATTTCTACAAAGCCAAAAAAATTTAAGTATTTTTTTTCAACAAACTTTCTCAACAGGAAATCGTGGTGCCAGTTGTCTCAGTTTTTTTTCTGCTTCCGATATCAGTTCAAGAAGGAATTTTATTAAAATATCACTTTTTTCATATGAAAGAAAATGTTATGATATAAGAAACGATTTAATACACAGAGTCCAAATCTCTTTTTGTAAAAAAGTAAAAAAGTAAAAATTTCCGCTTAAATTTCTATCTATTTCTATTGAATCTATAAACGCTTTATTAAACGAACATAAAAACCATGTTTTCCAAGAATGCAACAAAAAAAAATAAAATTTTATGCTTTATTTGTTACTGTTTTAGCGCGTTCGTGCTTGGGGTCTCTGGAGACCCCAGAGGGGGAATATGTGTCTATTTCTTCCACGACACTCAAAAATTGAATAATAATCCCAAAATATTTACCCATTTTAGAACTTTGCGTATTAAAGGAATACTAGCATTGGAAATTGTCATAACTAAAATACATAGAAGATAGCAACTGTCAAAGTGCGTTAGGGGTACTCACAGACCCCATGCGGGGTAGGAAGGTTAACATGAATTTTCACGCACTATGTTGGTTCTTCATATGATGTCGATGAAAGTATCAGAATGATTAGACATATTATTTATTTAAGAAGAAAAACTTTATTGAAAGGGTTTTGCATATGAAACAATTCCAATTCAGACAATTTCTCATGTTTCATTTTTATAACTTTTTTAAGGGTATAGTAAGTTTTTCCCCTATTATTATCTAAATTAGGGTTACAAAAATATTTTATGTGATATTTTCATTGTATATATAGACAAACAAAAACACCAAACTACTTTCCTACTACTAAATCTTTTTTAAGGTAACAAAATGACACATAGAACAAGTCTCCAGTCAATTTTTAATACGTTTAGTTAATCGGAAAGCCATTATCCCCTCGGGTCATAGGTCACTCAAGGCAATGACGTCCCAAACTTGTAGTGTATCACAATTCCCTCGTAAGAAGAGATAAGACATTCCCCCGTAGCTCCAATCTGTCTTTCTATACAGTCATTTATTTTTTACTCAAGTTCTCACCCGTTTTTTCTCTCTCTCTCCCTCCTCGCTTCTTATCTATCTCTTTCTCTATTTTCTTCTCGCAATCATCTTTCTTCCTTTTTTATTCGGGCCCGCACTGTTTGGACTGCGTATGAATCACCCTGATGAGTACAATAGCGACGTTTAACAATATCGGTATCTGGGCTCCGTCGCTCTCCATCTTTTGTACAGAGCCGGACGTCGGTGTTCACAATGGAGAAACAATATTATCCGTGTCCGACGTTAATGTCCGCTGTGTGACCTTTTGTCGTGGCCGTGTTCACTTGGGTGACACTTTTTTGTAGAGAGGAAGCTGCCAGAACTAATGGTTTGAATCGAAGTTGTCTTGGCAGTGGGGAGGAGAAAATAATGAAGATCAAAGAATCATTGTTGAAATAAGACGGTGGCATGCACTATGCAGTAAGCTATCGGTTTCCGAAATTCGAAGGGGGCCGGGAAAAAATTTCAAGACAGTGAGAATTCTAGTTATCTAGGATACCCCTAAAATTAAGAAAATTGCATGCAGCATTTTTATTTCGATTACAACAACTACTTTTATTGGACAGATTAGAAAAGGATTATTGTCATTCAGTATTTTTATGTACTTTGAAAGTCTGGCCAAATCTGCAACGGTGTAAATAAATCCTAGCAAAATAAAGATTTCCTGTAAAAAATATAATATACCAAGGGATTTAGAAAATACACTAGGATATGTCGGGTTTATTTTTCTTCATTTAAAATTTAATTTTTGTCATTGCAACAGCTTCTATTACTGCACTTTATTATTCTGCATTTTTAAAACGAAATCCGATTCTTTGTCAGAAATGGAAACATCAGATTGTTTATGTAAACGATCGGTGTTTAAAAAGCGTGATACATTCATAGTATTTTGCAATGAAAAAAGCAATAATATTCTTTTCCAAATACTACAAATACTATAATATTCACAAAAGTGTATTTTTTCCATGTGTAAGTGTCCAAAATGGAAAAACAATTTTATCCATGTCCAACTCTAATGTTTCAAAAGGATGATCTTTTGTCGTTGCAATGTTCACTTGGGTGAAACTTATTTTTTCCCGATGGCCAAAGCTTCTCGAAACTAATGGTTTGCATCTGACATTAAGCTCTGCAGCAATGATAGTCTTGTTATTACTCGGTTGCACCCCTGTTCTGGGCCTGGCAGCTGACGGAGCTGAGCCGATTGGGTGCAGGTCTCTTAAGGTAATCCAAATGTTTTTCCTTGGTTGGTATCTCTTACCTCTGCCATTGGAACTCGTATTCTTGTGATTTGAGTCAAAGAGAGAAAAATGTTTGACATTATGTGTCATTAAGGATCAGAATTATGTTGTGTTTAAATATTTATCTTAAACATTATCTCAAGTAATCTTAAGTTCCTTATCTTTATTTTACTGTTTCCGTTATTTATCGGTATCCAGGTTATTGAAATTATAGTTCCTGTTATTTAAATAATTGCGATGAAAGTGTTCGTGGAAAAATATATAACACAAGTTCGTTATGTTCCCTTTCAATAGAAAATTTCATAAGTTTAATGTTTTATTGCTGAATTTAATCGGGGGCTTATTTATTTTTCATTTGTATTTAAATTTATGGAGTAATAAAAACAAATTAATAGGGAACACAAGAACTAAAAAACTTTTCTCGAATAGAATCCATACACTCTATTTTGTACTCAGGTTATTAAGATTAATTTAATTTAGAAGTAGGGGAGAGTGGGGACGATTGTAACAAAATTTCTTATTTGATCTCAAACTAAGCCATTTTTTATGTTAGAGTTATGAAAATTGGTATGAAAATAGGTTGATATATCCCAATTACAATTTTGTTATGAAAACCGTCCGGTGGACATGCATTGCAATTTACTAAATAAAACATCGAAAATCGAAAAACGTTACAATCGTCCCCACTTGAAGGGTCAATTGTAACACATATAAGGGTCAATTGTAACACAACACAAATTCATAAAAATAGATAGAAAATCATTCAAATTTATTAACAATTTATATTTTCTTGTTAAATAATAATTAAATACATAGACTAGAATGGAAATAATGAACTTTTCACTCAAATAATGAGTTTTAAATGATAGTGAATGTTGATGAGTAAACAATAGTAAATAATTATTAAGGGCAATTAGGGTATTCATAACTTAATTCCCCTGTAGTGCAACGAAGGTGGGACCATTTTTTGCACGAAAAATGGTTCCTCTTACTTCCCTTGATCGAAAACTTTATTGTGTTGATTATAACCCACTTTAGGATTTTCATTTTTTATTTTCTTCTGACAGAATCTATATAATGTTACATAAAAATATCGTGCTCACGAGCAACACTTCTAATAGACTTTTTAGACACAGAAACCTCAACAGCCCCTCCCTCCATTTTTTCTTGACTAATCAGTCCCCTTTCAGTTTTCCTTTTACGTGATCTCGGCATCCTAAAACCGTAAAAATTCATAATTATATGCCAATATTAAGGGTAAGTATGAATTATAAATCAATACATCGAAAATACTTTTGAAACATGTTATTTTCTACATTGGGGTCAGTTGTAACATGTTACAACCGTCCCCGGCTGAAGTGTTACAATCGACCCCACGTTGCCATTTTTAGTTAAACCCTCGTTTTCCTCGAAACTAACAACAGTATCATCTTGAAACTAAGCAGAATAAAACTAAGATACATGTACATACAATACATAAAATCAGTGTTGTTGTGCTTCATACCTGCAGTGCAGGAGAAGGAAAGTTACACAAAAGTAGAAACTTACTTCGATGCTCGAAAAACACTCTTTTCTCAATTACACAGGCACAACTCAAATGTCGGGCTTGGCAATCTCTGATATTCTTTCATTCACCTCCCTTTTACGTACTGTCATCTCCTTTTCCCCCAGGCAGCCTCTCATTTTGAGGAAATCAAAGTGTTACAATTGCCCCGTGTTACAATCGTCCCCACTCTCCCCTACCTACATTATCATGAATGCAAATTAAAAATATTTTTTGTATAAATAGCTGTTTTTTCAGTGCATTAGCTTTGTATGAGTCGAGATTGCTAGTATTTTTATTGAATAAGTATAAATAATTTTTTATCAAAAGTATATATTAAATAAACAAGTTTAAGTATTAATATTTTCACTTTATAACAATCGAAAACTAATCGTTTTAACTTTTTAAAAAATTAAATCTCATAATAAAGTTAATAAATTTTTAATTAATTTTCAAGACAATAATAATTAACAATTAATAATTAAATAAAACAGTAAAAATGAATTTGTTTACTTTAAAAAGGAAAAATAGAGTTTAATAGTCTTTTACAAGAAAAATATTCTACAAAAAGTTGACGTTTTCTGTCAATTATGGATTATGATATTTTTGTTTCTATGCGTACTTTTAAAATAACAAAAAATATGAAGATGTCTCATATGAAAATAACGGAAATTTTCTCAAGCAAGAAAACTTACCATGAAAAATATCTGACTCATAGAAATTATAAACAGGGGATATAATAAATACTGGAACAAGTCAAAGAATGTCATTAAACAGGATTTCTACATTGGGGTACCCTTAAGACAATACCTGAAATTAATTCTTTCATCTAAGAAAGCAAGCCTCCTCCAAATCACTTAAGAGATCAAAGAGACTTCCAAGTCCCTCTCAAGATCTCCGAGCATTGTTCTGAACTTCGGTCAAAGTCAATTGTGAAAGATTCGGGTTGCATTAAGTAAATAAGTAATCGCCCAACTCGTCCGCAAGGCAATCTCGTTAACCTGCAAATCCGTTCTGTTGCAATGAGACTCGGTGTGCAGGGAAGCTAAATGCAAATTCGAGTCGCGCTACTGAACCCCAGGAGTGCCGGCGGTGAGCAGTGGAAGGCTTCAACCGCCATAATATTCGGTGGCTCTTAAGAGTGTTTTAACTACTGTTCGTCTGGGTCTTCCCTTTTCGCCTGCAGGATGGTTGTTTGGTTTTGGTGGTGGAAAAGGCGGAGAATTAGGTGTGGGTGAAGAAAATTTGGTGTACGGTTGCTGTGTTGGGAGCCGTGATCTTGTGAAAAATGTTTAATTTGTGTGATGCTTATTGAAATGTGTGATGTAAGTTAAGTTAAAATAATTTTAAGAAAGGTTTTAAATTTTTTTGTTAACCTTCAAAGGAATTTTTCTTTTTAAAATGAAATTGATTTTTGAAAAGCATGTAACTCGAAGGTAAAATTTAATCTAAATTTAAACAATTTTGGCTGGATAGTGGAGTGTTATAGAGGGTGAAGGAAAGCTGTACGAAAAAGTTTAAATTTTTATGTATTCTCAAATTAGTATTAGATATGTGTAAAAGTATCATAATAAATAATTATCTTAAAATCACGAAGAAAACCAACTTAACTTAAAGAAACTTGCTTGATTTATGTTACAATAAATATATCATATCATCCTTTATGTTAAACTTATAGGCATTGCTATATTTTTACTAAGCGTTTTTGAGCTAAAAATATGTTCCCAATCTAATTTACGAAATAAAATTATTTTTTAGAAGTTATATAAATACTCAGACAAAAAAATCATATTATATAATGTTTTAACTGATATTATACTACCCCACTGATTTCAGCTGAACTTCTACAGTAAAATATAATTGTTAAATATGATTACACTCTCTTTCAAGACACATTTACCTGACTCAAATTAATTCTACTACACACAAATTATCCAGAACCAAATGGACTCTTAATAAACTCTTCATAACGCAAACACATTTTGAGACTACAAATCTATCTACAATAATACGATCTTTTCAAACAAACACGAACTACAAAACAACTCACACCCAAAACAACCCCACCACCAACAACATCCTTTCAAGAATCAGGTGATACATTGAATCGGGCGCACATCAAAACCAACCTCAGCACCAATCATTGTCTACGCTCTAATCCCATAACTAGACTCTTCAGCCATTGAAACCAGAACTCGAATATCTGGTATTTATACATGCTCACTTCACCTCATTATACCCCTTCGCAAAGACGAGCCTTCCCTACTGTGTCTGAAAGGAAGGCTTGGGGCAGTCGTCGCTGGATTTCTGGTTTTGGAGGAATAGGAACCCTCCAGGAAGCCGTCTTCAGTGGGATGAGTGTCTAATCAATGAGGTTCCTATCATCTGGCCCCTTCACATGTGCTCGGTTATTATCTGGGTTTAGGGCATCTGTGAAACAATCGCACTGCGTGGGTTTCTCGGGAGAGCTTGGAGTTATGGGAAGATGGGGTTTATTTGTGAAATTAGTAGACAGGTGTTTTGGATGGTATGTGGGAAAATTTAATTGATAGGGTTTTGTTGTGGCAATTAACTTAATTTGAATAGGGATTACTATACTCGGTTGCAACTTAACTTGAGCCTGTAGAAATATACTGAGAGCAAGAAAGTAGTTCCCCGTGCGATGTCGGAAATTTGAGTGAAATTAAGAGATTCAATTTTAAATTATCTCATCCCTCTCAGAGCGTATTTTCATCCCGACGTCAGGATCAACTTAAGTTGCACTCGAGTATAGTGAATAAGCGTCATTGGAAAAGTAAATTGTGTGTGTGTGTGGAATTTTTATAGAAATATAAAAACTGCACTTAAGTATAAAGAATGAAAACATCGTAAGAATTGCAATTCTTTTTATAGGCAAAGCACCTTAGTATTTCCTAAAACTAAAATTTTACATGAACTTTTACTCAAAAAAATTTATACGTACTATTACCAAAATTAAATTTCAAACTTTTGATTAGTTTATTTATTGGATGGTATAAAAAGTATAGACACAGATTCAAACTAGACCATAGGTTCCAAAAGTCTTTGAGACCACCGCCCCCTTTTCAAGAAGAAAGTTTTCCACCACCCCCTTAAAATTTTTTGCCTCTGATTTACTTACATTTTACATAATTTTATACGAACATTTTGTAATAAAAATACTCTAATTTACAAACAAACAAAATAACAAATTTAAAAGCTGGTATATGGACAATATTCAAAAGTTAAGTTTTCTACGCAACTTGAAATTTAATATAAAATAATTAGGTAGTAATTCTACCTACATTTTATAAGACTCAGCCTTTTTATAAGATTTGATTTATCTATTTCTGAATAAACTGAAATCTTTTTCTACGTTCAAAGAAAATTTCCTGACACTGCAAATTTCCTGTATTTATCTTTAAAATTATCAAAATTATTGATATCTCAATCCATAGATAAAGGGAGGTAGTCTGGGGGCCCTCCCCCAAGAAAATGGTTTACATGGTTTTTTAGGAAAAGTTGGAAAAAGTTTTCACTTGTTAAAATGTGATTTTAAGCTACTTTTGCAGGATTTTTAAAAATTTTTTTAACCCATAATATTGACATGAAGAAAAAGTTTAAATGTATTCAACGCCCCCTTTTACTCTAAAAACGTCTCCCAATTTCCTTTCAACTCAACCGCCCACTTTGGAAACCACTGAACTATGACGTTATGTATTTGGTGCAATTTCAAACAATATTTGGTGAACGAAATAAAAGTATGTCATATGAAGAAACTATAATTTAATTTCCTTAAAAAATTTTATAAGCAAAGATCTCTCTCTCTCAAAAGTTTTTTAAACTTCCAAAAATATTTCGTAACCAAAGTAAATCAATCAGACATATCGCAAATCTTGTCTTTAATGATTTAGCAAAATATAATAACTCATTTCAAGTGTTTTACCATTAAGTAATTTTCAATTTAATAACCACACTGAGTATAATATTTTTTGAACTTTCATTCTGTCTAATATGATAAAACATCATTCTTTTTTCTGATTTATAAAAAAGACAATATATGTCCTTGTCTTTCTGAGCCATTTCCAATCACCCCAACCCAAAAGAAAGAAATACCTTCTCTTTCTCTACAACCCCGACAATCCCACAGCGTAAACCCAAAAAGACCGCGCGCCCGAAATCATCTATTGACATTCACATTCGTCCATTTCTCGTGACTAAGACACTGAAACCGATGCTACGCGCCCGTTCTTCCCTCCGTAAGTAGCAGGCACATTCATTGGGAACGGGGCAAAGCTCCTTACTGTGCCTGCGAGTGGCCTACTTGTTCCTGGGGTAGACTGGGATCCTCTTAAATAGCTATCTGGGTAAATGGAGCCGCCAGCCCATCAGACAAAACATTCCTCGCCACAATGCCAAGGAACAATCTTTTATGGCGAAGGGGGGGGCGAACTCTGATTGATGGAGGAGGGCCTTTTAAAGTCAAAGTTAGGGGAGCTATAGCTCCCTGCTGCAGTTAGGGGAGCAACGGATTTCACTCCCGGAAATGAGAAGTTACGAGGGTTTTACAATCGGGGTTGGTGTATCGGTGCACTTGTGGGGACAAAGAATCGGATGGGAGGGTGGGAATGTTGGTTTTTTGCGGATGCGGTCGGGAGGGGATTTGGAGGGTGGGTGAGGAGGATGGAGGGGACAGTGGAGGAGGAGATGTTTTTGTTCTGGAGTATGACGGAAATGTTGAAGTTTCTGTACCTTGGGTCGAGTTTTCTTTTTGCTGTGGGTGGTGAGTTTTACTGTTGTGGACGCGAGTTGGTAAAAAAGAGTAAAAGTTTATCAGAGAGAGAGAGCAAAATCGTATCCAATGAAAATTAATAAATAAATTTGGCAAAATATTTAAGATATTATACTGATACACTGGTTGGGATGCCAAAACTATTTTATAAGGATATTTCATTTACCAATGATTTTAAAAATGTCGAACAGTTTGTAATGCACACTGTTAAAAGAACCCGTACACTTTTGCGGTTTTAAACTGGCAGCTGGGTTGGTTGTGCGTAACCGTAAAAATTACAACGTAAATCCGTAACTACACTGGTTTTTTTTTTCAAAAAGTGCATGAAAATGGTAAAAAAACCTTTGTGGTTTCGGATTCACTTTGTAATTTTTGAGTATATGCGGAGTACGTGCTCGTTAAATCTGTGGGTCCGAAAGACCTGTGGTCGGTCGCAGCAGTTTACCATGGGTCCATGTCTTCTGTAGACTATTTCCCTCCCCTTCAGAGACATGACAAAAGTGTGGAAGTGGTGATAGATGGGGGCGGCATCTATCATCCGAGGCTGAAAAGTCGGACTCGTGCCATTCATGGGCCTCATTTTCTCAGGAGCCGCACCCCCTTAGCCTTAAATCCTGTACGCTTTGCGGTGGAGCTTGGATATTCCAAGTGGCATAAGAAGACAACGGTTTTGCACAACCAACCCAAGCTGCCAGTTTAAAACCGTAAATTGTACGGGGGTTTTATACAGTGAAAAATATAATAGTTTTGAAAAAAAAGATACGAATAGTAAGATAACCTTCTAAAGTTTTTCATTTGAAATGTTGTTTATTACTGTAAATCTTTGTCGGGTTTGATCCTGGGGTATGGATGTCTGTGTTTGACATATTTTATTGATTAAAATAAATTATTATTGTAAAAATAAAACTGCAAGAAGTGCAACTCGTGAACAGAGACTATTGAGAATACACAATGCTACATTTTTAGGACCCCCATCCCATTTTTCATATATTTTTTCTGGGTTTATCACTTATCTGTACATAAATAGACGCTAAAAGTATTATCTAAAGTCATCATCAAGTTAGTCATTTAATAAAATCAGTTAAATAGTTTTACATGTACTAATTTTATATTTTTTAAAATACGTATAGTATTCATATTTAAAAATAGCGTAAGAGGGTTGCATAAACCACAAGTTTTTGGCATATTCTTTGTACTAAATTTGAGCCTATTAATTCAAGTTATAAATTGTAATAATGGTAAAATACGAATTCAATCTAACTCATGTTAGCATTGAAAACCCCAGGGTTATGCTAAAAACAAATCTAACAAGCTTATTAAAACTTACTGATCATTATATCAAATAAACTGGAAAACATTTTTTAGAAAAAGGAATTTGATATAGGCAGTAGAAAAATTATTAATAGATTCAGGAAAAACATTTAGAAAATGCAGAAAAAAAACGACCTCACATAAGACGAAGATCAAGAGTGAATTAAAAAACAAAAGAGAACACTCACAGACTATCCAAATGTGAATATGTTATACGTGGTGTTTCAAAAGTCCGTTTCACGGCTTTTATTTTGAACCAATGTGTCCTAGGGTCATGGAAGTAAGATAAATCCCTATGTAAGTGACCCTGGTAAATCCATTAAGATGACTCACAGCGCCCCTAGTGGTGAAATAAAAAAGTTAAAAAATTTAAAAAACTAAAGGAGCAAAAACCTCTGTGAAAGTATTGTTGCTAACGTTATGAGAAACTCTCTGAAAAAAATTTTATGAAAATATTGTGAATATTCGCAAATATATTAGCATGTGAAAATAGAACTTTTTTCAGGCCTCAAAAATAAAAGCTCACAAATTTGAAAGTTTTTCTGTGAAATTATGCATTTTTGGGTCTTTTTTTAGTTTGATAAAGACAAAAATTTAATCAAAAAATAAAAAAAACTTACAAATTTGCGAAATTTTTCTTTTTTGAGGCTTGAAAAGTGCTGCTTTCAGATGCTAATATCTCCGCGAAAAATTTTTTTTTCAGTGAATTTTTAATAACGTTGAAAACAATACTCTTACAGGGGTTTTTGCTCTGTCTCCTTTAGTTTTTATTATTTTTTAACTTTATTATTTCGCCGCTAGGGGCGCTGTAGGGCATCTCATTGCATTCACCAGGGTCACTTACATAGGGATTTACCTTACTTCCATGACCCTAGGACATGCGTTGGTTCCAAATTAAAGCCGTGAAACTGACTTTTGAAACACCCTGTATACATATTTCTAATCCTTCGCTTGTGGAAGCTAGAGAAGGAGACCATAATAAAAGCATTAGATACAAGGCCATCTTTTCCTCGCATGTAAACTAAAATCAAATTAATTGTCCAAAGTTACATAGCTTATCGATAATAACACATAGTACATTCGTTATTAGAGTAATTGGGTGAGATATTTAGAAATGTTATACCGTAAAATGGGGTAAATCTGACCGAAATGAAGTGTGTTTTTCACATTAAAAGCAAATAAAAGTTGTGAACCAAAACAAATTTAATAAGGTCTGAGGTTTATATTACTTATAACATGTTCAACTGTAATATAAACCGTTTTCAAAGTGTGGATTTGAATTTTAAGTATTTAAAATTTTTTTGAAATTTTAATCCTTGAATTAGGGTAAACTTGGCCTAGAAATGTTGGTATCTCAAAACCAGGAGGTTTAAGGCGGTGAATTATCTTAGCCATTGTCATACTTTTTTTCATTTTGTGTTGTTTAATTATCTGTCAATAATACATAATATTTCATTTCAAGTTCAATTGATAAGAAAATTAATCAATAAAAATGTTTTCTTATGCAAAACTAATTTCATTTTAGAAAAAGAAAATTTTAAAGAAAATATAGAAATGAACAAAACAGTGTTTTAGAATAATTAGTATGCATTTTGATGAATAGATTCTCTAAATTGAGGAAAAAAACCTTTGAATTGTCAAACCAAAAAGTAAAACAAAACAAAAAGAAAACATTGAAAATAGTTAGAGGACTTTCCAATTGATTGAAAACTATGCTTTTGGTTTTGATCTGGTTTCTTTGGTTCGAAATCTAGTTTATAAAAAAACGTGAAGTTTTAAGTTTTTAATTGTAATAAAAATGTAATAATCAATTTTTTTCATAATTTATGCATCATTTTCAATGCACGACCTTGACTTGATAGGCTTGAAGTTTTCGATATTTTGTAACTTGCTTAATTACTTTGGAATTTAGAAATATTTGATTTATGACAAAAAGAAAAAAACACTCGGGAGATAAAATGTGGATTACAGCTTTTCAGAGCCATAGTTAGTAGAGGGTGTAAATTTTTAAGATTAATATTTACTTTTTCATTATAATTAGAAGAAAGGGCGTATTGGAATAGTCCCTCACATTAAAACAAACCAATCTGTTGTGATATGATTTACACTTAAGATTTCTAATGGGTAATAATTAAACAGGTTTCAAAGAAAATATCGATCTTCCATAGATTTCTGTATATCACTTATAATACTCAACGTTACTTCTCCGCACCTATAGACTACTCTTTACGTATTGATTACTCTTCCACCCGATTAAAAGGCTTTGATTAGCAGTTTGCAATATCTCTAGCAGCACAGCTCATACCAAATATGTCAAGTTTACGTAACTGCGACTATAAATTCGGCCATACATAACAAAAATTCGACCAATCTTGAACGTTTGTGATACTTCGGATTGTGAATTCAACCCTTTCAAAGAAATGAATGTCATTCAACTGCTCTCTTCATTTTTATTTGCTTACCCTCTGCAATATTATAAATTTAAAAAGGCCTCTGAATTGTGATATAAACCTTCTAACTATCTCCCCGTTTCCATTGTTAAGACTCCTAGAAGCACGAATCCAAGTCCAAGCTTTCATTGTAGTTTGCGTCGGCCGATCCCGGTAAGGGCTGGCGGCTTTGAAAGCGGCCGAAGCCGGCGAGTATAGCGCCCGGTGCCGGGGCGCAGCTCTGCGGGCCGCACCTGATTGTGCGGTGCATTTGCATTCCGGGAAACAAAAGTACAGCTCACAATCGAGTTTCGCTCAAAATGCAAATTGGGAACGAGCGGAGCCGCCAGTTTTTGAATAATTTTTACTCGCCGGGGCCGGTTTTCGGTGTCATTAGAATCCGAGAGAAAAGAAGTTATTTAAGTTTAATGGATTGAGGGGAAATATTATTAAGCTAAAGTTATTCATGCATGTTCTGTGTGTTCATACTCTGCTGGCCGAGTGTGCTCTGTATACAATGTGGGTTCTTTTGTTCCTGATGGTGTCTTTTCGGAGAGTGGGTCGCGGAATTACATTTGCGTTTTGTTGTTTCTGGTTGTTTTCTAGCTTTGATTAGGTGGAAATAGAAACAGAAAGTGTTGTTTCTCACAGATAAGTAAAGATACAATATAATGTGTATTTTCTTAAAAAGAACAGATGGGAGTTTTATTCAGCGTTTTAATGATAAATAATCCAAAACATGTGATGCTGTAAAATGTGTCCAGGACACCGTAACCCTTTTTTAAGATAGTTTCATCTATGTATGCAAAGGGTTCTTTAACTATACAGGGTGTTTCAAAGTTCGTTTCGCGGCTTTTATTTGGAACCAACGTGTCCTAGGGTCACGGAAGTAAGTTCTATCCCTAGGTAAGTGACCCTGGAGATTGGAGAATCCATTGAGACGACTTAAGGCGCCTCTTGCGGCAAAATAAAAAAATTAGAAAAATTAATTTAAAACTAGAGGAGATAGAGCAAAAACCTTAGGGAGAGTATGGTTGCCACTGTTATGAAAAACTCACTAAAAAAATTTCATGAAAATATCGTGAATATTGTGGAGATATTAGCATGTGAAAATAGCACTTTTCAGGCCTCAAAAAAGAAAAAGTTCGCAAATTTGCAAGTTTTTTGTATTTTTTTATTAAATTTTGCCTTTATTCAACTAAAACCCCCTAAAACTACACTATAACGTGAAAAAATTTGCAAATTACGAACTTTTCTAGGTACAATTTCCCCGTGTTCATTTTAACCCCACTCGCCCTTACTGTATTGTTTTAAACCACGTTTTCAGCCGAAAAACTTCAACCACAGAAGCATGTCATACGTTTACGCATTTATAAGCTTGTTATTTGAGTTTAGATCTTTGGATGCACTTAACGTTTTCCATGGAATTACTGTTATTACCACTGTTTTATAATAATTTTAACATTAAATAACTATATTTCAACCTAAAATTACTCGATAAAAATTTCCATGAAGATCTTTTTTTCTCCTTTGCAATCTAAAAAAGCATCAAATTTTATAAATGATAATAAATAGAAAAATGCTGATATATTTTGCAATAAAATTTCCCTTTACTTCATTTCCTTTTACTTCTATATTTTAATATTTAGAGTAAACTGCTAAGACAAAAACTACCCATTTACCACCACTGCTCAAAAATTTTTTTGAAACTATAAATGAATCAATGAAATATTTTTTTTTGTTTTGGAAAACGAAAAAAAATTGTTAAACATTATTTTTACACGAATCACAATATTTTAAGGATACAAAACATAACTGATCAAAATTAGTCAATCAGAAGATTTTTTTCACATTAAGGAAAACTTTAAGATTAAGTATTCTTTTTTTTGAACATCATGCATCCTACTTCACTTTAAATATTCTTTTATTAAACTACGATATAAAAAAATATTCGCTGAATGCCCTAACAAAATATTATTTTTGCGCATTTTTGTTCTACTCTAGAGTAAAATTTTGTAAAAAGTATTTATCTTAAACTTCTTGACGGTATTTTCTTCTGACACAAAATTTAAATATATCTGTTAATTATAAGTACCTACAGTGTTGTTTTTCTACTTTATAAGAAAATAATTTCTTAATTTAATTGTTTCTGTATTAGAAAATTGTACCCTCGCAAAAGAAGAGATAATTGTAAATCCTACAACGCTGGAAAATTAGTCTTCGAAATTTATTCGTTATGTTAAATTGGAATTTTTAACCAAATGAGTTTGAGAAGGTTGAGTCATGAAGAGAGTTGAAATTAACAAGTAAAATGAAGTCTTTTGATTAATCGGTTTTCAAGATTGATAGGTATAATGAAAAAATATTAACACAATTTTTTTAATCTTGCAATATCATTTCATCTTAGTAGATAAATAGTCTATATTAAAAATAAAAATGTGTATTCCATAAAAACTAGAAATTAAGTTTATTTTTAATATTGACGATATTAATTTCACAGTAAAAACATTTAAGTTAAAGTTGAATTTGTATTGCAAATAAAATGAAGAATTATTCCCGCTAAATAGGAAAATATAAGTTTATTATTAAACTTATAAATATTTAGATTTTTTATAAAGCTATTTTAAAAGTAATAAATCAAACTAAGAATTATCATATTAAGGGTTTCTTAGTCAGTTCTATGAGAAACTAATTGTTTTATTTAATAAATAACCGTGGATAATATTTAAAGACTTAAAAGAATAATTTGCAAATCATACATTATGGTTATCAGGCAAAATATGAAGTTAAAAAAAAGAACAATGCCTACATATGATCAAGTTTTATGCGAATTAATTCAAAAGATTTAAGTCCTCCCCTTAGGAAAGCCTATTTTAAAACATCTTTAATCCCGTATAATATAGTATGTTTACATCAACGATGCGTAGGGAATCTTCTCTAAGGATTTGGTAATCAGAACTCATTTCTTAATTTCATATTCATAAAGGAACCCTGAGATAATTTCAAACGAAGCGAAAGTACAACCATTATAAATCCCATTAGTACAGTCAAAAACATTAAGTTAAGTTAAATCCTCAAACAATGCTTTGGGAATCAATTAGTAACTTTAAGAAATCAGTGAATTCACTTCCCAGTTTCTTTCTGGAACTCCAAATAGACTTGGTGCTAATCTGTCTCCTTAACAGCCCTGTTAATCAATGCCATTAGCGAAGACAAAAGCGAGGTTCGACAATGCCGGCGTCTCGTTAATCAATGGCGTTTAAGCAAGCCTGACCTTGTTAAGGACGGCAGCCAGCGCTTTTCCCCGCGGAGCCCCCAGAAAGAAAGTCGCGCGAAGCCAGCCAGAGAAAAACGCAAAGAAAGCGAGCGATTTTTAATCAAGAGCTCTCGAATTGAGCTGTCGAGAAGGCTTTGTTTCAACCGGAGCGGACTCATTTGGTATGCATTTATGCTCGCTACCGCATAATTGAACAATGCCGAGACAGTCGGATTCGCTTTTTGCCCCCTCCACGACAATGCTCGACAGGGACCCGCGTGCGTTTCTCATTCGATTAGGCGCTTTCTTTTGAAAAGGGCCCTTTTGAATCCGAGTGCAACAAGTACACCGCAACCTGCTGCTTTCTAGGGGGGGGATCGATGCTTCCATAAAAATGAGCCCCGCACAAAGAAAGTTTGCTGAGGAACTATTGATTTCCTTTTAATTCAAAAGCCTCTGCTAAAAAGTGGGATAATAACGGCTATTATTTGCAAGAGCGAGGAATGAATATCGAGGATAAACAAATAGTTGTCGGACCCGCGCAGAAGTAAATCCCGATTATTTTGAAACCTTTTCCCACTCTGCCGATAAAAGAAGGGGTTGTTTGTTCTTGGCAGGGACTGCTGCGAAAAAGACAAGAAGCTTGTTAGATGTTTGACTCAATTGCTTGTGAAGGGGATTCTTTGACTGGGGATCGATTTTAACCAGAGTCATTTAAAAAATGGGCCAACAACTTATCGAAGATTCAAAAATAATTAATCGATTTTTCAATGGATCGGGCACCTTGTCGATTATGTTTCCCAAGGATGAATGGATCACGTTTTGCTTTCCCTCGATTGGGAATTGACAAGGCACAATCGCATACACTAAATGTTCAACTCTTAAGTTTGATTGAAAATAAAAAGGATAAACGGTTTATTTTGCGTAAAACTAAGAGTAAGTGAATGGAATGGGAAAAATAACTCCGGCATGGAAGTTCAATAGTTAAACGCTTAGTCTAATTATCATTCATTACGACTATGGGAAACCTTGTGTTTAAGCTTGAATTAGGTACCTAACGAACTTCTTTTATTCTTATTTTTATATGAAATGAATATCTGAAGGGGAGGGAATAAAACTGATGGGATATAGAGTGTAATGTCTGCATATTTTGACCTTGGAAGCTAACTGTGATCAATTTTTAATGTATACTTTAACATAGGGTTAAATTTGAGTTAAGCTTAAATTATTTAACGGGAGATATGTTAGGAGAAATAGCACCGATGAGATGTCTGGATCTTTTGACCTTGAAATATTACCGTAATCCATTTCTATAAGATAGTTTTGTTTATCAGTAAAAAAACTGTCTAGCCTTGTCTACACAAGGATTGATGTGTGTACTTGGTTTTCATATATCCTGTACTTAACTGTTTCAATAGATAAGAGTACAATCTGATTTGGATTTGTCAGCTAATACTGTTATATAAGAAAACAAATTACAGTCCCTTTGAATACTTAAGAGTTGAATGTTCTGTATCAGTCTAATAACATTAAAAGCTTTTATAACTATTTTCTTTTGATTTTAAGTGTAAGTTGAAAAATTTGAGGGCTTAAAAGATTTGTTTATTACATAAAAAAACTATAAAAACAAAAGATTTTTTTACTATGAAAATTTAATATTTTTCTGAAAATGCAGTCATAGTTTCCATATCTTCGAATACATTTTAACAAATAAAAACGCGCGCATGTTATTATTTGGAAGAATTTAGATAATTTTTTTATGTTATAACAAAAACAGAGATTAAATAAGTGCATTTAACTAAATGAAGAAACTTTTAAAAGAAAATGGTTTTCTTAACCATAGTACTATATTCAAAATTATTAAAGTAAAATAGGTACAAACGTGGAAAACTTTGTTTGCATTATAAAACAAAGATTCCTTTCAAGGAAAAGAATGAACTGAATTGAAATTCCTACCGAGTGTTAAAAAGTAACATAATGGGAAATATTCATAAACTACCAATTTCATTAAACAAGCAACAGATCCAAAGAGCATTCTCCAATCAGACTGAAAAAACATCTGAAACTCTGCCCATTCTATTAAGAATTGTCTCCCATTCCTGGTTATGAAGGCCATTAACGCTTTGTTTTTTTCTGTTTCATCGATTCTCTCCTTGAAAAAAAAATAGAAAAGCGAACAACAGTTCTCTGGATTACCATTTGACAACAGGATGTATCGGTGCAATTGTGACTTAATAGAAATAACAGAAGTGAAAGGAAATGAAATATTAGCCTGAGAAAGAAAAGCGCCATTTTAAATACGGCTCCCATTCTCCAAGAATAATTTTGATGGCACAAAACTGCTATCTATGCACATAAAAACCCTGCAGGAATCAATAAAAGGGACCAAACAATCGATGATCATGTGGAAGTTAACGGGGGAGGCATTTTTTTAAACCTCATTGTGAAATGAAGATATATATATAATGGTTATGGCTTTCTTTTTAGTATCCGCAGCGATCATGACCAGAACTCTTGTTTTAAAATCCATTTGCGAAGAATTCAAAATGAGGCGGGTAGAAAAAATCGTGCTTGGTTATGAAATTGAAAGCGTAATCTAAACGAGCGAAGATAAAATTTAAAGAGCAGTTTTCCCTTTCATTCAGGTTTGTTAATGAATGTTTCTTTTAAAGAAAGCTCGATTAGGGAAACATGAGTTAAAGTGTGAGTTTTTATAAACGATGTAAAATGCTTTTTTAATTTCTTAGGCTTGTTTTTTGTTCGCAGATTCTTAGCTAGGGTTTTGTGATGCTGCCCCACGTACGAAAAAATACTCTTCACAGAGTGGTATCTGTTCTTCACTCGAAAAGTGAGTGTTTTAAGCTTAACTTATATAAGAGAATAAGTAATATAAATTATGCTGAATATTTGATGATTTTCTGGTACTTATAAGTGATTTATAACTTTTTAAATGGTAAATACAAATGCGATTGTTTAATTTTTAGAGTTGTTATAGGTTTTAACTACAAACCTATTTGAGAAAAAAAAGAATTGCACAATAAAAAATTAGGCATGCAGCAGTTAAGTTTTTTCAAAGTTTATATTTTAAAATTAATTTGGGTTAACATTTAAATTGAAGATAAATCAGTAATATCTTCTCCAATTTTCATATAGTCTCACAAATTTTAGATAAATACTTTTCGTGTAGAATAATGAAACAACTCCCCAAATGTTTGAATTACGCAACAGTAATAACTGAAACAAGAGTTTTAAGTGTGATGTTTATAATAAAAAAGTGTAAGATTTTTTGAAAGTATTAGTGTTTTAAAACATATAGTTTGCGCATATAGTGCCATTTATTCTCTGCTTTTGTGTTTTAATTGATTAAAATTCCGTGTGTAATTATACATTGAATTATAACCTTTCTAAATAGGTAAATTAAATTTGCCAAGTCAAGTGACATGAAATACATACTTAACCCGGAATAATTTTTTAAAATATGTTTCAACATTTATATCTTGTTAATATGCATACTTCAAACAAGAAGACACTAATTTGAGAAGAATCGTTACTTACATAAGTTTTCAAACAGTTTAATTTGATTTAAAATTCAATGACTTGAGTAACTTAGTTTGATAGAGACATATTTGTAAATTAAGGACCTATTAAGGTATTGTTTTTCAAAGCGCATTTCTCAATAACATTGGATTTAACTAATTATTATAGTTTTAGTATCTAAATTATGTAGAAGATAAAATATATAGAATGTTTACTAATTTGCACTTAAATTAGAAGTTTTAATTAAAATTTGAAGATAAAAAATTGTCAAAAAATTAAATATTTGTTAGTTTGTAACTATTCGTTAAGTGCAATAATGCTATTACATGTTACAATAAAATACATTGCAACTATCTGAAAGAGCCTTATTGAAATTATTGATGAAAACTTTTAGAGTACCTGTATTTGAGAAACAAATCTTTAATTTCATTAATTTTTACCGAACAATGTACAAAAACAACATTGAAAGTGTTCAGAAAAGCTGAAAAACTATTTGTTTGGAAGCTAGCTGTTTCAGATATCGCATTCTCGTGTTTTAATTAAAATCGGACTGGTTGATAAAAAACAAATATATAACGAGTAAAATACACCGATTCTTTTTCCTTCTGATTAAAATATCCATGCATTAAGATTAGCTAAGAAAGAAAAGAACTTAGAGCGCCTCTCCTGAATCTGAAGCTCGAAGATTTTCTGTGACAAGCAATCGAAAACTATAAATATTTAAGTAAATTTCACTGAAGACGCTGTAAAAAAGATAAACGACAAATACGCCAATGGGAAACTGTCTGCTCAAGTAACTGCTCATTTCTCAGTGGTAAAATGTAAATCTGGAAACCACAAATAATGATTTTACTACAACCAACTTTATTATTTTTTTCAAAATAAAGTTCGGATGGATTTTTTTCTCTTTGATTTGAGACATTAGTTTCCCGTACTTAAAAGAAACCAACCTACTTGTACATTAAGTTGACTTCGATGTAAATTTACTGTTACTGTTCAAGAAAGTAATGAAAATTATTTATCACACTTTAATATTTCTTAACTATTTTACGCTGTAAATAAACCTTAAGTTAAGTGCAGAAATGTGAATTTGTATACTATAATCCGATTTTATTTAAATACATGCTTTTCTTGGTTTATTTCAAAATATTCTATAGTTTTTTTTTACATATTGAGCCCTCTTGAGATTTTTACTTTTGACCTTAACCGAAATATATACATGTGAATTATAAATATTCGAGGTTTCCAGTTTTTAACCGTTTTTTCAATTATTACGATACTTTTACGATACTTTTCACGCCTTACCTGCAATAAGTATTTATAACTCTAAGTATGATAATTACTTATTTATCTTTACGTAGATACCGATTGTTTTAAAACTAAGTATATTTAAACAAAAACCGAAATGACTTTGGTGTCTCTTTATGCTTTTCGCAATATGATCTAACCTGATTCTTGCGCCATAAAGCAATAACCAAACCAAATTCACCTTCTGCTAGTAAATTTAAGGCTATTAAGGGGACTCAGTACCCAAATTTTTATTTCTTTAATTTAAAAATTTTTTCAAGTTCTTTAACGTCAAAACACTTGTAATGACGATTCAAACATACTCCAAGCAAAAAATCTACTTTTTAAAAAGTAGTTTTTAAGAAATTTTCAAAAATTTTAATCAAGTTTTAAAACACTACTTCTTCTTTAATTATGATAATTTTGGTATGATTTTTTACCCCAACGTAATCTAAGTTATTGTCCACGGAACTATGAATTTACATTTTTGATACTGGTAATAGATTTAATAAAAAAAAATTCTCCAAACACCTACAAAAAATCATGAAATAAACACATTCCTCATTTTAAGACCTTAATTATACTCTGAATCCCTAATTGGAATTCATAGTTTTATTAAAAAAACTATGGTTAATATATATGCAGAGTTTCAAGTTAAATAGTCCAGTAGAAAAAAAGCCTTAGGGTTTTAAATGCTAAAAAAGTAGTTTTGAGAAATATTTATAAAAAAAATATGTGGTAACTGCTCAATAAGAATTGGAAATTCTTTGTGCTTAGAATACGTGCATCACTATGAAATTTGCAGAATCAATTTATGAGTATAAACATCGATTTGAGAGCAAAATCCTTAACTTGATATTTTGGCCGATTTGGAGGTACTGAGTCCCCTTAAAAGTGAAATTAATTTACTAGTTCAAGAGTCAATATTATACATGTTTTAAGAATGAAACAAAAGGATATGAAATTTTGACAACAAATTACACTTTTAAAAAATTGTTATGGTAGATCAAACGAGTAAAACTGGAAAATTACCCTAAAAACAAGAATGCCATACAAACTACACATTAAAATCAGACAAAAACGGCCTATTTACATAACCAGACACCCAAAAAGGACATCATTTACAAAAAAAACCCCTCCAACCCTCCAAAAAAACCCAAAACATTAAAAAAAATCTTCCCCTTTTAAGAGAAGATTCCACCGTGTTTGCCATAACTTTCACGAAGTGCCCAACGCGAGAACGCTGGCGGCCGCATATTTCAATATTGATCGCGATCTCCGCGCGCGATCCGAGCGGACCGCGTCCCGGGGGCGGCCGGGGCGCCCGTGCCCGCAGCCCCGGCATCAACGGCCGGCCAACCGCCGTGCGCCCTCCTGGGAGCCCGGCCCCCTAGCCTCCTCTCTCCATTACGCCCCTTCAATTACTCAATTTTTAAAGTGCCTCTGTCGGGACAGACAGGGCACACGGGGTGTCCCTGATTTAATTGGTTAGCTGCGTAGTTAGGGGCTGTTGGTTGAGCACAATGGGGTTTTACTCGGGGGTGCTGTTTTGCTTTTGGAAAAGGGAATCACGACGTTTGAGGAGGTGGATAAAGAGGGTTAGGGTTTGACATTTTTTGGAGGGTTTGTCTTTTGGGGAAATGCCTATATTCATTGCGGAAGAGGAGTGAGTGTTCCGTATTGTTTTCGGGTATAAATCAACAAGGATAAATAGTGCAGGAGAAAGTGTTTGCGATTATGTTTTGACCTACTTATCCTGAGAATATTCCCTGATTTGTGGAAGAAACCGTGTGTGTTTGACACGATTTTGGCGGGTTTTTTTATGAATTATTCGAAATCCGTTTATGTTTTCACTTGTGTAAAAGATTGGGCATTAGAGTTTTCTTGTGTGAAAATACCAAGATGCTAGAAACTATCATAAATGGGGGAACTCACTTGATATAATTTCCTGTGTTTCTTTTTATGACACTGCTAAGGTTTATCATAAAATGGATAGTTCGTTGGAGACTTTAAACGTGAAAGTAAGATACAGATGATTAAAATAAATAAAAACACAGATCATTAAATAAATAATAAATAAAGGTAAGATACATTTTGAAATTTTTTGTGTGTGTTTGCTTTAAACGTTTGCGAGTTTAAAAACATGTTAATTTTATATTTGTTTTAAAATATTCAATAGAATCTAACGAAATTGATTGTTTAATAATCTAAACCGTGTTTTTTGACACTTTTATAGACTTGAAATAAACACAAAATAATTTTATTTTTATCCTGAGTTACATTTAGACTCCGGAATATGCTCTAAAATTATTTGAATACTTATTAACAGGCATTCCAAGAGAAAAGGGTTTCTTCAATTTATGATTTTCATAAACATTGAGCGTAATTTTATTAATTTATGGGAAAAGGTAGGAAAAATTAAGGCTTAAAGCTATCGTGAGAATAATATTGAACTGTAATAAATAATATAATCTTATTATAGTTTAAAAATATTCTACCATTGTTCTTTTCAAATAAATCTACCAGTTGTTGAAATGGGACGCTTTTTAATCCTAAAAAATTAAACTTATGTTCAAAGTTATAAAAGTTTTAATGTTTTTCTACAAAATGTTGAATTGAAAAGTACAAAAAGTAGAATTGCAATATTGAAAAAAAGCTTAAATCAAAAAGAGTGCAGGGAAGGGGTTTAAAAACATTTTCGGTTAAGAATACTTTGTATCTTCTGGTAATTAAAATACAAGATATACCTTGCCATTTTAACTATTAGCATGATCTTATAAAATAGAAAAGGTAATAAAAACCGTTCATGTTAAAGAATGATTGTTTTCACATTAAAAACATTGTACGAGTGTATATTTTTTTCTTGCCAACATAATTGTTTGACAGTTTAAGTTATGATCAAAAACTAGATCTATATATATAAAAATCAATGTCTGTCTGTCTGTATGTATGTATGTCCTTAATAGTTTTAAACTTTTCAAACCTACATTAAGTTTTAAACTATACCACGTTGATCTACTCGCACCAGGGAAGGTTTCTGAATAAAAATAATTTAAAATCGAAGCGTTCCAACAACTTTTTTGGTCAATTTTATGCTTAAAAACCCATATTTCATGCCTAACCTCAGGGCAAAACCACATTGTTGTAAATATAACAAGAGAAGTTGTAACATTAATTGTTGTAGGCATATTCTCGATTGTTGCAGATTGAAATCGATTGTTGTAGTTTAAAATCCATTGTTGTAACATAAACATGAAAATGGATCCTTTGTTTAACTATTTCCACATTTGGACTTGCGAAGCCCATCTGTAAAACACCAGAATAAATTTAAAAAAATGGACTGGCGAAGCCCGTCTCTAATGCACCAGATGATATTTATTAAAAAGTGAGACCCGGGCGAAGCCCGGGTCTAGCGCGGTAGCGCTAGTCATTATATAAAAATGAAAGGAATACAAATTATTTGAAAGTGATTGAGGATAAATATAAGATATAATGTCAGATCATCTCAGTTTCTTTCTAACAAAAAATAACCTTAGAAATATAAATAAAATGTGGGAAATATAAAAATAAATGAACTGGTTGTGTATCAGTATCTATTTAACTATAACTATATATTTAACAATTATAAGTATTTCGATTTAAAGGAAAACAAAAATTACGAAATTCATACTATTTTATCAAACACTATATTAATTATTTTTTAGTAAATTATATACAGAGTTTAAGGTTCATACTTATGGTTTTTGAATAATGGTATTAAAATTTCCATTGTCTCTATAATTAGGAGTGTGTATAGATTTTACATTTAAAAGAAACGGGAAATAATAGTTTTGCACCTTAAGTTTTATGAGAAGCTTTAAATTGTAGGACTCACACACAAAAACTGATTCATTTGACATTTTCGGAAATATGCATAAGACATTATTTACCGAAAATACACTCGGACTTAAAAAATGTATTTATAAAAGAAGTCCCATTTTGAGGTAAAAACTTTAAACACATGACATAATCTATGTTAATTATGAAGTTCTAAAAATTTAAAAAACGACTTTTACAAAAAGAAACTTTAAAATTTCTTTCATAAATCTTTAAGAAGATAAAATTTAAAGTAAAAAGAAAACTTCGGAAAGAACTTTGAATTGGTTTAACCTCTTACTGTTAAACTTGACATGATTATTATATTAAACAGTTGCCTTTAAACAAGATTTCAATGTGTTCTTAACCCAAAGGTTCAAGTAGGGATATGCGCTTAACGATTAAATATAGCATCCAATAAACTTTGTAAAATTTTAAGAGCTTAAACCTTAGATGATGTTTTGTTTTTTCAGAGGAAGAATGTATCGAATCTCTTATTTATGATAGCATGAAACTTTGTATAATGTTGTCACCATCCAATGGATAAGCTTAAATATTAAATTCTATGTCGCAAGTCTACAATAAAACTTAACCCTGTCTGGCTTTGAAAATAGATTGATGCTACAGAGATTACTATTTTGATGCTGAAAATACTGTTGCTACATCTCAAAATAGTTTTGATACATTCGTTACCCTCTGGGATTTTTATACAAAAGTTATATTATAATTTTAATCGTATACTGCTGTAATGATAAAAAAAATTTCAAATCATAGACATTGTTATTGTAAAAACAAAATCATTAAAAATCTTAATTTTTAAAATTTTACAAAATAAAATTATATTAACTTACTAGTTATGAAAATAAATTAACTTACAAGTATCCTTATCAGGCTTTAAATGTAAATTTTCATTCACAAATAATAACAACATACTAACTTAAAAATAAAAACGTTTATTCAATTTTCATACTATAATTTAGTATTTAATTTTTTTTTATAACTTAAAATGTGTTTATAATAATAAAGATTTTATAATGAAAATAAATAATATCTTAAATCTTAAGTTTAAATTAAAACAACTCTCATATTTCATTGATTTTTTATATCCTTAAAAGCTTAAAACAAGAGATTAAATAGAAAAGAAATGAATGAAAGGAAATTACGATACCTATTGATAGATTTAGGTACCTTAAAATGTTTTTCATTTAGTTTTTTTTAATTTTTGAAACCAATATTGTTTACCAACCAACAAGACATGGAAAAGTGTCATGGAATATATTTTAATTTATAGGATTGAACCACCTTGAAAAAATATCGTCACTGTTAGGCTAGGTACTTGTTTACTTCATACCAAATAATGTTTCCCAAAATTAATTTACAATAGTTAATTAGCTAATTATAAAGTATCTTACTTCAGATCATTAGAAGTTGATTAAATTTTAATTTCAAACCAGCTCCGAAAGCCCAAAAACTGCACTCCCATTAAAATCCCTACTAAAAACCCCAATCATTCCATTTACCACCATGATATAATTGTTAAAAGAACTCTCTTTTACTAAGAGAGAGAGAGAGAGAGAGAGAGATAAAGAGTGACCCAATATAAGGCCAGTACATCACTTTCGATTTGCGGGGGCCAGCGAATATCACACCCCACATCCTATTTTATTCACCACAATACTCCCCACAATGTTGCTTTATTGTCTCAACGCCTAGGGGAGCTCGAGGGAGCCGTCAATCTCTTTAAAGAAGCCTCCCCCTCGGCGTAAGTGTTGTTACATCTCGAGGCCCTTTCGCCCCCAACTCACGGAGGACAATGCTACTTTGCTTTATTGAAAGGTCTCCTGTCACCACTACATGACACCCGGTAACCCCATTTGTGGATCACACTGCAGCTGAATACAGAACTGCGGCAGCTGAATACGGAGGGCTCACAATAGCGAGAGCTGGACATTCTCCTATCAGCGGTCGAATGCCAGGGATGCTGACGGAGCAGGCTCCTTCACTCCATGACAATAGCTCAATCGTTCTGCACTATCGTGCCACTCCACTGTTGATAGCGCGTGAGTGTGGATAGTTCAGCACGATCTGCCTTCTCACTTACTTTTCTATGCATGAATCAAGCGTGTTTTGTTTAGGGTTATGTCCTAAGGTTTAAAACGTGGAAATTTATTATTGAAAGGTTTTAAATGAAAAGCAAACATACGTTTTTGAATGATCAACTTTAACTAAAGAATAAGAAAACACAATTATTTTTATACGGGCAGTTTTGTGTGTATCGGTTGATTTCAGTCAACAATAAAACTGGTATTCGTTTAATAAGATTCGATGCAAAGTATGAAATAATGGTACGTTATTTTATTTATATTTATTCCCAAAAATATATTACAACATGCTTACTTATTTTAATGGTATACCAACTGATATAAATATTTATGTTATTTTTATACAACAAGGCTAAACTACTTCACTGAACATAACAGGTCTTCGAGTAAACATCAGCATTAAAAAGGCATTTGTGGGAAACATTATAACTCTTATTTAAGTTTAGCTATTTCTAATTTTTTGTAATTTTCTAAGCTATTTATATGTTTAATGTTTTAAAATTTACAATGCAAAAATATAAGTTATCGATCACTAATTTTCACCGAGTATTTAATATTTTAGATAGTTTGACCATTTATGTAATGTAACGGTATTTAATTAACAAAATATTTTTTTTCTTTAAAATATTTTCTCTTAAATGTCTGTAACAATTTTTTCTGGATGTGGTGAAAGATTCATCAGTTTGATAATGTTTATTGTTTCATATTTCAAAAATATTTAATACAATAAATAAAAAAGATTCGCCTCATAATTTGTTAACCTTAACGTTTGATAGTCTTTTTTAACCAATAGAAATATGAGAAATTGTTTTCGAGTATTTGTACAACTTAGGTGTAGTAATACCATAACTTCATTGTCTAAATTTTTAAATTCATTTTAAACTATATTTTTTATGTGTAGAATTCTCTTCTAAACATAAATGATTTGTTATTCTTGAAAAATTTAAAAATTTTATACCCTCAAACTATACGGGAAGGGAATTTAAAAAATGACTCTTCATTATTTCAAAAGTTTTCATTAAAGGCAATGGGCAAAACATTTTCAAGGTCAAATCTTCAATATCTAAGATTCCTGCTTAACAGCAGCTTAGCAAGATCAAGATGAAAATTTATAAAATTTATTAATCAGGAATATATAAACTACTGATTGCTTTTTCATAACTCTAATTTTAAAAATGTCTTAGAGTGGATTTTCAATAATTGATTCTAGACTAGTTGATTCTTAAAATTAAAATCTAAAAAAGCTATTTATCTTTTTATTAATATTATTTATCTTATCATTTTTAATCTTAAGATTAAATTAAAAAGGAGTTAACTTACATTCTACTGTGGGGCTCAATTTTTTTAAGATATTGTAAAAATACCCCGAACTTTTTTTTAGCTATATTGATTAGACGGTAACTGACTAGTAATGCATTTAAACTCTTACACAATCTTAGCACTTTAAATTTGTATAATTATATCCTTTTTATTTTAAACTAGCATCTTAAAACTGGCACTAAATGGATACCCTTGGAGGGGCTTATGGTTACTTTTCTTTAATTGAACTGCATACTCGTATTGAACGAAGAATGACTAAGAATAACTAGAACATTCATAAGTATTAAACGTTTTCTAGAGTGTTGATTGAGACTTTCATAGGTTTTCATACTTACAACCTTTTGTATTTTATAAATGGACCTTGTTTACCTGCACTCAATTATATTTAAAATGCCAACCTCTTAATAATTAATCAAAGGAATACATATACATTCATTTGAGAAAACTTAAATTTAAAAAGGGACTAAACTTTAAAGTTAACCATTGTTTTTTCCTTTTATGTAACCTATGTCATGTTTTTCCTTTATATCAATGCGGGCCATCCAATAGGGAAAATCCTATAGGTAAAATTATTATTTTTTAAATTAAGTTAATAAATTTTATTTAAATTGTTTTAGATTTAAATTTAATTTAAGTTTCGGAAAAAACGTATAAATTTCTTTTAATATACATACTTTCTCAAATACATACTCAAAATACAAAAAAGTAGCATTAATTTTAAATTAAGTATTCATATTGAAAAAAGGCCAATTTTTTGTAAATATAAAATGGTTATCAGGAATCTAACAGAACCTTTATTAACCCAACAAATTAATCAATTATCTTTTAATGATGATTTATTACACAATTCATGTTGATAATTTGTTGTGAAGTAGGATTGCTCCACGTGGTAATCACGGCTTCAATGTGTTTATTATTTACATTGGTTTTAGAAACAATTTTAATATGAGGGAGTGTAAATAGTTACACTTGTAAACACTTATGAAACAGTTTTCTTTAACTGAGAAAAATTAATATTTTTAAGAACTTATTTACAAATACCTAAAATCAGTTTAATTTCTGGGACACCTTTGATATTGCAATGATAAATCATATATTTTTCTATGGAGGTTTTTAAAACTGTTAAACATTGAAATTGTAATAATATAAAGTATTGCGTGTATAGTTGTCTACATTTTGACATAAACTGTTTCAGTGTTGTTTCTTTCCCATAGTATCTCTCTAAATAATCGTTAGCAAGTTATCTGACGAAGAACAGAGACAAAACTAGATAGTAATTACTCGTAAGAACAAAGTTCTAAACTAAACTGTCAAGGTAGTCACTACATGATAGTTTAAAGTACTGACTCAGGTATTCAGTTCACAGTTTTAAAAATTTCTCTTAATATAATTGAATTGAAATGAGGGAAAAAGTAAATAATTGAAAAATGATAAAATCTACTTTAGAATCTTTTTCTTTCAATATATCAACAATGGAGTTTACTTTTATGCAATTTTAGCTTACATAGTCTAAAAAAGGATGCTAAACTAAAGACTCCAAAAGGAAAGATATTAGGAAAACCAAATTATAAGGTAATTTTTTTTAAAAGGGGGTTAAATAACATAGATATGATAAACTGAGAGGGACAACTAAGAATTACAATTCCTTTTATTTTAATAATGTAAGAAACATTACATTTTTTAGGCCGGTTTCTCCTACATCCCACAACAAACTTTTTAGGGGCAGTTGGGGGAACTAACTAACCAACTTTAAAACATGTGCGTCCCGTCTGACCGGTCAATGGGGCGAAGTGACCACCGAGGTAGTGACTCCCTTGTGTCTAGGAGACAACAGAGAAAGGTACTCACAAAATGGCCATCCAGGCGGGATGTCCGCACCTCTTTGTTGGTGGCAACAGGTCAACGCGTGTTCCAGAAACGATGTTGTGGACCAGCAACCGCGACCCGTTGTGTGTTGCTGGACTTTGTTCGAGTCGCACCACAATGGGACTCGCCAATGAGGGGCGAGGCGGGCGCTCAGCCGCCAATCAGCGGGGACGGGGGAGGGGCCCGGAGCAGTCTCCGTCCAATCGGAACGGCTGCATAGCAACGGGGACGGGTAGCGAACACTTTGAGTTATATATAAAGGCTTGTCTCTAATCCCGTCGCCACTCGCGAAGGAGGCATTTATTTAAACTTTCCTTCTGTTGACTCGAACTCGGCCCATCCTTTGTCACACTCTTCAAATTCTTTAAGCAATTTTTCGGAGGGCTTGTTTGAGGATCGATACGGCAAACACTTGCCCGCTAGATTCCATTTGGGGATGGTCAACAGGAAATGAATGTGAAACGGTCGCTTTGATTTTTCGGGGGTGTTTATTCTGGTGTCGGGCCGTTTTCCCTTTGTCACTTTTATCGTTACTTTAGGCTTCGATCATCATCAATCAAGAACTGTTTTGTCCGGTGGCTCAAAAATGGAGTTGAGAGGGACACTGTTGCGGGGGTGCATGTCCGTTTTAAGGGGTTATTCTCTGTTTGAGAAAAGTTTAAAATTTATTTCAAGGCTTAGGTAAAAGGAACATTGATATCGTATTCTGTTCATGAGATATTTCTTTTTATATACTTAATAATTGAGGGTAAAGTGAAAAAATATATTTTCAGCGAACACAATGATGACCTCACACTTTAGAAATATAAATAAATAGTGAGAGAGATGGATTTAAAGACATTAATTATCTTTACAAATGCTTAATTTTTACGGAAGTTTGAAGATTCTCTTTAAAAGGAATAAAAACCGAAAATACTCATCTTTTTCAGAAAGTATTTATCTAAATTGAAACAGTTTTTATATGGAAGCGAAATGTTTATGTCGTTTTAGTATATCTTGAAATATAATTTTGATTTTTTTTTCATTAATTACTATATTTTTGTATTTTTTTCAAATATATTTTTAATTCCCTTGTGTTTTTTCTTTTTAATCAAAAGTATCAACACTGTAAAAAATCTGGGTAAATATAAAACCAATATTTGGTGCAAAGTTTTTAATTACCCGAAAATTTGGTGCAGTGAAAAAGCTAGATTGTACCAAAAATTGGTAATATGATTGAAAAATACTTTTGTGGTGCAATCGGTCGCACCAAAGTTTGGTAAAAATGCTCTTAACTGGGACCTTTGTTTAGTTGTGTTTGTGTTCGTGCCCTCCGCTGTTTTGTTTTCGCATGCGTCACAAAAGAAAATGGTATTATAATAAGTTTTAAAGTTACTGAATCCCCGCTGGAGCAGTGGTAGCCTGCTTGCATAGCCTGCGCCAGTTCGTGGGATTTATCCCCAGTGATTATTATTTTATTAAAATTTCCAAAAACAGCAAAAAGTACACCTTATTATGGTACAACCCCTCTTTATTTTGAGTGCCTTTAAACACCATATTATGGTGCAACCTCTTTCTGATTTTTGGTGCTAGTGATAGCAGGGGCGTAGCCAGAGGGGGGGATTTGGGGATATATCCCCCCCCGAAACTTGGGAAATTTTCCTTTTTGACCATAGAAAACCACAAAAAATACCCCATATCCCGTCCCGAAATATCAACATCCCCCTCCGAAATTTTTTTCTGGCTACGCCACTGAGTGATAGAACCATAATATGGTAAAATTATGAGCCATTTTTTGTAGCCAACAAATAAATACCAGATTTTGATGCAACACGGCCCAAAATTTTTTACAGTGAAATTTCAATTAATTTAAATTAGTTTAGAAAAAAATTATTTTAAAAGTAAATCCTTTCAATTAAGGTTTATTCTAAAAGGCAACTATTCCTTTAAATGTATTTTTTTTAAATTGCAAATTAAAAAATTAACTCAATAAAGCTGTATTATAAAAAACCAGCATCAAATGCCTTACAAAAGGAATATTTGTGAAAAAATCTAACGACTTATTGACTTTAATTGTATAGGGGTAAGTCTTGTACCTCGTACATAACTGAATCTCAGTCCTATACTGTTTTAGCAACACTTTTTGAAGTATAACAACACTACACATGTAGCATCCTTACAAACAGAACTCTCAGTCTAGCTATGTTTTTTTCTTAAAAGTCCACAATTTGAGATAATATAGGTTAAAAAGGGATTTCACCCATCGAAAGTAATTTTTTATGTTTGGTTTTTAAGCTATAGTAGTTAAGAAATGCAGATTCGATTTTTCAGTAAATTCTCAAAATGTATATTTTCAGTATGTTAAATGGGGATGGGGGTAAACTGAACTTAGTGGATAGACATTTTTCAATAAATGGTCAAGTAGGGTACCTTTTGGACCTAAGGAAATGTCAATGTTCTGTTTAATAACTAAAACAAACTTTTAGTGAAATTATAACTTTGTGAAAAAACAGTGCTTTAAAATTTTTATCCTGAAAAGTGCTCTTAATGAGTCTAAAAGCTTAAAACATTTGACTTTTTCATTTAAAACCTATTCCATGACGTTTTTTTACAATTTTATTAAGTTTGGAGGTAAAACTGAAAATGCTCTTGCAATATTCTCATTGATGACCAGTAAAGTATTATATATGTGAAAAAAATTTAATTTGTCAAAGGAAATGTGACCGGGTAATATTTTATTCGCACACTAACATAAAAAAATCAATTAAACAAAGAGGTTTTAACCATTTAAAACTGGCTGCAGTGCTATGAATCATTGAATAAATAGGTACATTTGAAAATTTTTGAGGACAAGCAACCAAAACGGATGAGACTGAATCATTTCGGAGGACATTCTATTTAGCCTTTACACATTTTTAAAAGGATTATATCCATTAAATAAGAAATAAACTACAACATAAAAGGCTCAAGGTACACTACTCTTGAAACAAATGTACAATACCAGTGTTTTACTTTGGGCCTATCTACATTGATTTAAACTTTCGCTAATTATGCACTGAAATACTTCAGTTAAAATTCCCCCCCCCCAAAAAAAAATTACATGTTGTATATGAAAGGCTAAGCTAAAATATCTAGGGAAAGTTTTTACACCAATTTATTTTCACTAAATAAAACATTACTGGGTAAAAAGTAAAAATAGGTCCGAGGTTCACGACCTTCCCCTATAAAATTATCCTCTATTTTATTAAAAATACCTTTATAAGATTTTGAAAAAATGTATTAATGTATGTGTGTTATTTATATGTTCGATAAATTGATGTGACCGTCTTTACCAATGCCATTTTAAAAAATCAATTTTAATTATAAAATAATTTCTATATTTTTTAATCCTCTTTTTACTACTTGTTTATCTTATAAGAAAAGTTGAGTAGAATGAGATATTCGTAAAAATTCGTAGAATTAATAAAAATATATATAGGTTACATGAATTTTTTTAATTCCCTAGTGATCTTTATACTTCATGATCTTTTATATTTTGTGAATATCAACGAAAATAAATAATTTATTAATTATGATCTATTTAATGATCCAAAGATTAGTTCAAAATTATCAGAAATCACCAATTGTTAGAGATATGATGTTTTCCTTCAAGAGACATTCATTCTAGTGATCGGATCCTATATATTACCCGCACTGTATGGTGGCATAAGGACAAATAGATCAAGAAATATTTCTCCCTAGTGATCCTCAATTCATACTTATTGATCTCTGACTTCTGCTTGCATCAGACATTATGGAAGGGGACTGTCTAGAGACTCATTCTCATACCTTGTATTAGTGCTTTGTCAGCGTTGAGAATGCCAGCGAGGAAATAATGCAACGCAATCTATGATATACATTTGCTCTTCTATAACAATGAGACGAGAGCGGTTATATACGAACTTGCTTCTGAGATGGACGTTATTTTATTATGTGAACGTCAGTGGGTAACTCGGGAGATTTTGATGCTTATTGAATTGCTAATTCTAATAACGTTTTTAAAGTATGGAATTGACAAAAGGTTGTGTGTATGAGCGTTAAGTTTATTTTTATTGAAAATTAATGAAAGTCTGTACAACAGGAGAAAAATATTAAACTTTGTTGTTTAAAAAAAGAGATTTAATCGTTATTTTAAAAAATACATTTTTGAACTAATTTTTCGCTTACAAATCATAATAGGATAGTTGTTTAGAAAAGATTGTTAGAGCATTCAAGTTAGCCCTTTTCACCGTTGATGATTTGTTTTTTAAGGTGCTCAATTATTTAATTAAAGATATTAGAATGAAAGATAGAGGAGAATAATTATTAAGTTTTTACCCCCCAAAGGAAAGTTTAAAAAATACACTCGAAAAATACAGCATAAAAAGAGGCTCCAGCAAGATGATGTAAAAATTTCTCTCACTACACTGCAAACACTTATCAACAATAAACACATTTAAGAACACTTTTTTGTCCGAGTTGTATTGTTAAGAAGTGCACTTTATAACCTCATAATTTTGTGATATTGTTCTGAATATGTTTGAAAAGTGTCAGAAAAGTATTTTATCCAGTAATGGCATAAAAATAGTGTAAAATATGGTTTAGAATATGTGAAAGGTGTTTTTAAAATTTTTAATGACCCTATAAAAACGGTCCCTGTCTTTTGTCCCTGTAATTCTTAGCAACACTTTTAGTTTTTAGAATACTAGCCTTGATACAACACCTTGACTCAATATACCAATGACCTTATACCTTGACCCAACACAACCGCAATACAGTCTAAACGTTTTTAATTAGAATTAATCATTGTTGTGTTTACATTTGGTTGTAAAAGTTTTACGTATTTGCAGTTTAGCAAATGTAAAAGTACTCATTACCATATGCAAAAGAAAAAAATTAAATAATCGAATATAGTTAAAATACATTAACCCGATTAAGTTACACCCCAGTTTTTTATATAAATTTTTATGTTATTGTTATGTCAAAATTTCAAAATGTTAATATCTTACATTAAATTTTTAAGTGTTTGATTATGAAACAATCATGATGAAACAAATTTTCAAATGAAGCGACGCGTCTGAAGACAAAAAGGTAAAATAAATTAGAATTCTTATATCCATTTAGAACTAACTCACTGTCTAAAAAGATTTTCTTAACGAACCAAGTTAAAAAATATTATTACAAAGAAATATTTAGCAATATTTTCCTCTGGTTTAAATTTTTAGGTAGTCCAAGTAAACAATGCCTTGTAAAGTGTTTTAAAATTTGTAATTACAAATCTTCAAAAACAATAATTGCGACAGTCTGCATACATTATTTGGTAATATTTTATCACACAGGCTAAATTAATTTCAGTTTAAAAACATTTTCATTCACAAAATTAAAATTAAAAGGAATTGTTGTAAGAGTGTAATTTGTGTTGTGTAAGTTGAATCGCTTAATTCTGAAACGTGTCAAACTCCACTTTTTCAAAAATGAGTGATTGGTGTCATGGGATTTTTAGGGGTAACCCCATATTTAAAGTAAGAATTATAAAAATAACATAATTTTAAAATAGTTTTCTCATCATGTTAAATTTCAGCTTTAGTGCAGAAACATGTCAAACGACGTCGCTTGACTGGTTTCTGCACTTACACTTCTGTGAATTTAGTTCATGCCGTCTCATCTGCAGCTTGTTTGCTGCTGTTTTTTATTTAATCGCATACAAACACTATATGCGATTGGAAAAGTCATTCTTTAGAAGTTAGATCCATCAAGTCATAGTAAAAACCATATTTTTAAAGTTTTTGCTTTAATCTCAAGACTAAGGACGTTTTGGTTGCTATATATTTAAAATTTCCATGCTTGTGGCCCTTTATTACATCCATGTGATTGATATTTCGGATCTATGAATTCTTTATTAAAAGGGGACATCAAATCTATACCCCAGACCATAATATTGAACTAATTAACTGATTTTATAGGCTTTTAAAACAAAATCGTTTTACTGTCCACGAAGTTACATCTAAACTCTTGCTTCAAGAATCTTAAACTAAGTAAAAGTTGCATTAATTTTTATAAGAATAAGGAATCCAAACAACATAAATTAAGGAAACCTTATTTTGCTCATAATCATATAGCACTTCGGTTCCCACCATACATTCCCTCCACCACACTTTCACCATAGACTAAAGTACTAAACTAATTATCTCCTCTACCACCAACCAAAACGCTCGACGAAAACTCCAAGACACACTACTCTACATTGACAGAGCATAACGCTCTATTTTTCCCTCTATTTGTCTCTCTGATAATGATGCGCCCATCATTTTAACCATCTCTACTGAGGTAGAACAATTCGAGCCCTCGTTCCTCCCGTTGTATATCTTTGCATCTGTAGAAAGTTACTCCTCGGCTGACTGCCAGCGCAATGGAATTGTCGTCCATGATTATGAAGTCTGCACGACGAAGTTTGAAAAGCTTAATACGGGTGTTAGATGCTCCGGCGGAACTCGGAACTATGCCATTGACGCCGTGTTTAGATGGACGTGCTACGGCTTTGGAATTGTCACCTTCCTGGTTTTATTGGGATTGCTTTGCAGTCTCGTTCTCTTAGGAGAGATCGGATGGGGTAAATTTGGCTGGTATTGAATTCGGGGTTAGCAGTGTAGAACAAAGTTTAAATCAGATGTGGGAGGTGCTTGTAAAGCTGCTTTGTATTGTATGGTAACAAAAGTATTGTATTGTATGGTAAACTCCTGACTTTTATGATTGTATTGATGTTTGTTTGTTTAATCACATCGTCTTTTTTATAATTATTGATCTCCAAATGTATTCATTTAAAATTACTTAAACTTACGCTACTCAACTTTTTGAATTAACTTATAAATCATCCCAATAGCAAAAGCATGAATGTAGGTATTTAGTAGTACATCACATAAGAGAAGTTTCATGAAGTTCTCTTTAAATACAGTAAAGTAAAATAAGCAGTGATTTACTATAATTTTTATGGCTTTTTTTTTCATTTTACGTGTTAAAATTCTATATAAGATGTTACCTCAGAAACGAATCTTGGATTTCTTTTTAGAGGAATGAGGGTTCTAAAATATTTGTATTCTCGTAATTTTTTAAAGGGGCTACGAAAGGGTTTCTTCAATTTGTTATTCATTGATATCTTTTTATTCTCTTTCATGAAAACAAGAATGTTTATTTTGAGTTGGTGAAAATAATTTTGATAAAATTTGGAAAATAGATTTTGTCTGAAAGGGTATTGAACCATTTAGGATTGATATGATTTATTTTATACTGGTATATCCACTGAGAAAATTTAAGTGCGATTACTATATTTCTAAATGCATAAATATTTAAGAATCCAAACGAGGCAACGCAGTTCAAAAAGTTAACTTTTTTAGAACTAGGTATAGGATTGAAACTAATGTACTACCTCAGGTACCTGTTTTAAAAGTAAACTACTTTTAATAATTTTTATCATGATACCATTAAATGTCCTAATTATTTTCAAACTGTAAACAATGTGCTTGGATTTGTCAAAACTCCTTTTAATGTTTTAAAAAATAAATATTCATAATCAAAACTTTTTATGATTTTTTTATTCCTGTATAACTTTTAAAAAAGTATAACTATTTTTACACTTCAGGAAAATAAAAAATTAAATAAATTTGTGGAAACTTAAAAAAAAACCTTCATTATATCCGTTTTTCTCTTCTTTTTCTTGATACAGAAGACATAGAGGTCATTATATAGGAAATTAAATTACCTACACATATATTTTTCAAGTTTATTTCTTTTAAGCACATATTTTCCAAACTTTGTTCCATAATGCGTAAAAATATTAGAAAAATCACTACATAAATGTGTAACTAGAAAAGCTCAATATTGTTCAAAATGAGGAAAAAAAAGAACCTTCATTTCTATTTCCAGCCCTTCCCCGATGGTAAAAGCATCCAACTTCTTTTGCTTGAATATTTGAACGCGCATCTCCCCCTAAACAATATCCCCTCGGTAGGAGAGGCTATTAAAAACAATCCGACGCTCATTTGAAAGCGTGCCTCCCCAACAATGTGCCGGATAGGCAGCAGCGGGAAAAAGAGTCCGGCCGCAGAACTGAAAACAATCCGGCCCTCTCGCCATTCCATCTAATTGGGCTCTTGTGGGCTGAGAGCCCGGACAACGGGTCCGGAATACGTGCTCGAAACAAAAGCACAGCATCGCGTCTCTCCAGCACAGGCTAATTATCCAGATTGTCTTATTATTTTTTGAGGAAAATAACTTATTAATTAATGGAAGAAACGCTGAGGACGCGTTTTTTCCCGATTCTTCTAACTATTCTGCCGGATAACGAGGTCTTGGTAAATAACGCGTCTACTCGACTCGAATCGGAAAAACGGATGAAATCTGGGCTATTTTCCGGATTGAATGGTAAGAGGCCGAATATTTATGGCATCGGCTTTTTTAGCCTTCGATCCCTGGAGGATATTAATTAATGTCAATCTTGTACTTGATTTGTTTGTTTTCGTCTTGGCTTTTTGCATGGTTGTGGCCGGGAGTTCGCCGTGTGTGTAATTAGGATGGGTCTTTTCAGGTTTTTCTCTCGGGTGGATCTCTCTCTCTCTTTTCTGAATGTCTGTGCTTCAAATCGGCAGGGGGCTGTGGATGAATGCGGGTTGGAGTTGAAGTTTTGCCGGGTTGGCCAGTTTGTGGAAAGTGAGGTAAGTACTCTTTTTGGAGGAGTTTGTTTTGAGGTTAGTGAATGCAGATAGATATGTGGCCGTTGATGAAGTGAGTAGACATTCACGGTGGGGATGCAGATGGAAAAATGAAAGAGGCATTTTTCTATCATTCATAATCGTTACAATTAATATGTTGTATTAATGGATTGCGACAATGAAAGATAGAAATTATCTCACATTAAAATGAGCAAGTTATGTTGAATATTTCGATTTTAATATTTCTATTTCCATTCTTCTTTTTAACTGAATTTTGCATCACCATGCTATTCCCTTTCTTTTATAAGTTTAAATCAAAATAAACACACATTTTGAGGGCTCAGAATTAAAATGGACCAAGTCCACTTTTTGTCATTTTTGAGTTAGCAACGCTATAACATGCATCAACTATATGTAAAATTACAGTGCAATAGTGAACACAGTCCTAGATCTGATAATATCCGCTTGGCAGCAGCAAGTTCTGTTGCGTTAACATGTAATTTGCTATGAAGCTTTTAACTTTTAACGTCTGTAGCTCAAAAGTAGCTAAAGTGGACTTGGTTCATTTCTATTCTGAACCCTCCATTTATATGTCCGGAGAAAAAGAAAGACAGAAGATGGAAATAATAACATACTGTTGAACCAACGATAGTAAAAGGGTCACGTGATTTTTTTCTTCAGTATTTTTTAATTTATTTAAAATATACTGATTTTTTATGTATATAGAGGGTATAACTAAGGTTAGAGGGAGTAAATGTATCTTCGTCTTTCAATCAACTGCCCCTCAGCTTCTTCCTTTCTCCCCTTCGAGTATGTCAAAATCACGTGACCCTTTTACTATCGTTGGTTCGACAGTACAAGCAGTACAACGCACGTTTTTAATAAATGAAGCCTTATCAATAATAGTGAACTTCACATATAGGAGAATAAGAATGTTGAAAATGATTCGGATATCTTTAAATTATCTCAAATCCTTGATGATACTAAAAACAGATTTTCACCACATAAAAGTTATGTGCTTCAGATTTTGAATGTTTAATTTTCCTTTTAAAAACTTAAAACCCATCAGAAGCTGAAAACTATATAGCTCATTTACCTACAATCTTCAAAAATTAAAAATTTCTGACTTTTAAGAAAATACCTACTGTGTATAAATTATATTTAAAAATTGATGACATGAGGAAGGAATATTCCAATCAAGAATGCAGTGTTACATATTTTTGCGATTTCTATCACGTTTTTAGGGCGCGTACTTTTGGCCTCAGACCCTGCGTACTTTTACCCGCCACATCGGTTTAAAGTATACACATTAAATTGTATTATTATCTTTGGATTTGTTAAGGGGCCGTCCATAAATGACTTCACGCTCAGAGGGGGGGAGGGGGTTCATCAATTTGTGACAGTTTGTGACAAGGGGGAGGGAGGGGGGTTAAAAATTGTGACGTCACATCTTGCAGCTGAAAACCAACGAAAAAAAAGCCTTAAATTTTTAAAACGACCGACTTATTTTTCTCTCAAAAGGCATTTTAAAGGTTGATAGAAAAAAAACTATCAAGAACGGGGAAAATTCAGCTCAAATAAAAAAGTTGGTTCCGGGCAGTTTCAAATTCGTGTATTGGACATTGTTGGTTTAAGAGCGTGGCATGTGACAGTGGGGGTGGAGGGGGTATGGGGAAGTGTGACAGTTTGTGACAAAGAGGGAGGGGGTCAAAATGGGCAAAAAAAGTGTGACATCATTTATGGATGGCACCTAACATATTTTTGTTAAGCTAAAACGTTCTTTTTTGTGGGTTGATTTTGAGTAAAAAAAACTTCAGGCTTTGGATTTTTAAAATTCTGGATTTTATAGCCCAAAATAGTTTTTGTGTGTACTCTTACTTAGTTTAAAGTTAAGTGTCTAGAATATTTCAAATTGCAAGTTAAGAAAAAGTTTCATAAAGTTCTTTAAAATATGTTTTACATGTTGCTCAAGTAATCCATTAATCTTATTTAAATGCTATATCTATATAGTTGTGTTTAATCAGCTCTTTTGAAACAAATAATTTTAAAAGTGCTTAATGTAAAAACTAGCATTCTCAAGCAACGTGTATAAAAATAAGAGGCGATTATCATTTTACTCTGTATGTTAAAAAATCAGTTTACGATAATAATTTGGAAGCTTCTAATTATACATTGAATTAAAACATTTTCTTATTTTTTATGCTTTATGAGTCTATAGATTTTTCTTTTACTATTGAATGGTGTGAGAAAATATTTAACAAATAATATTAAATCTTTAACAATTGCCATTACTTGTAACAACTTCTATTTTTAACTTGCACGAATTAAACTTAAATATTCGTATATAAATACTCCGTAATATGATCAGGTACATCGGCGCCATCTCAGTATCATGATAAAATTTTAATGTCCATACCCAGCTGAACTGGAGTGAAAAATTCAAACACCATACCTACTAATATTGTCCATGAATTCCCCACATTCCAACGGTTAGCATTCGAAAACCGCTTAGCCAACATCCCATCGCTCATTATTGTAGTCCTCAAACCTAGTTACATTAACCCAGTTTTTAGCCGTCCGTCTCATTTGCCTTCGTTTGTGCGGTCCTCCCTCAGAGATGGATTCCCGTCCCTCCGAATCCGTACGCCTATTTTTAGCAGCGTTCGCATTGTGGGCACGTTTGGATCTCTCGAAAGCGACGTTAAGTGATCGCGGGGAAGGGATATATTCTTTGGGAGAATCCTTTTAAGCGGATGCTGTTGCTGCGTCTTTTAATCCCTAACAAGCACACTCCAGCCGATATCATAATATGGATATAGAAAGCTCCTCGTCGAGGGCCGAGGTTTTGATTTAACTGCTTTGACAGGGGTTGACAGTTCTGTGGTCCGGAAACACGCGGCCAGCTTTGCGATTAATGACTAAAGTAGATGTACTTTAACCCGGAGTCTTGTCCCTAATTAGGTTTGCGAATCAAAAATGTCGCCATTCACTGGGGTTCGTGAAGCGGGTGGCCTGCCCCATGGTGATTTGGATTGTTTGAGATTGCTCTCGGAGATGGGGATCTGGGAGCACTCTTGTCTGAGGTGCAGGCCGATTGAAATGAATTTGCGATCGCGACCGTTGTGTCTGAAGGATTTTCTATCAAACTACTTCAGTTTGATCGCTGGAGGAATTATGACTTGGTTTATAAGTGTGCAAACATGTTTAATGAAGCTAATGGTGAGTTTTGTTGTAAACAAACTCTAATTTTTATCCATTTCATACACTTAAACCTAATAGGGATATTGTTTTTTTAAATACATTAATTTTACTCTACCATTTTCTGTTCATTTAGAATAGGTGCCTGAGACGTAATGTATTAGAAGCAGTTACTATTGTAACTATCATCTAAAAATATATCTTCTGCAATGACAAGGTAGCCTAAATAAAAGTAGTTTAAAACACCGTTAAAAAAATCGGTCACTGAAGTTGTGTGATGAGCGTTATTAAGCATTATTGAGCGTTTTCGGTACTGTTTCAGGTTCCAATTCTAAATGAACAGACTATAAGCCATGGTGTTTTTGAAGGGTAGGATTTTTTGAACTCTACACTGTAAAATTTTTTTTGCCGTGTTGCAACAAAATCTGGTATTTATTTGATGGCTACAAGAAATGGATCATAATTTTACCATATTATGGTGCTATCATTAGCACCAACAATCAGAAGAGGTTGCACCTAAAGCCCTGGATACTCTACCTTAAGTAGCGACATCACGCTCAATCGTCCGCCATTATGGGGAGAACTCACTACTAGTCTGGATGGTCTAGCTTATCGTCGCTAGTAGTGAGTTCTCCCCATAATGGCGACCGATTGAGCGTGATGTCGCAACTTCAGGTAGAGTATCCAGGGCTTTAGTTACACCATAATATGGTGTTTTAAGGTACTCAAAATTAGAGAGGGGTTGCACCATAATATGGTGTACTTTTTGCTGTTTTTTGGAAATTTTAATCTATATATATAAAAATGAATGTCTGTTTGTTTGTCTGTATGTATGTATGCATGTATGTCCTTTATAGTTTTAAACTTTTCGAACCTACATTAACTATTAAACTATACCACGTTGATCTACTTGCTCCAGGGAAGGTTTCTGAATAAAAAAAATTTAAAATCGATGCATCCAAACAACTTTTTTGGCCAATTTTATGCTTAAAAACCCAAATTTCATGCCTAACTTTAGCGAAAAACCACATTGTTGTAAATATAACAAGAGAAGATGTAAAATTAATTGTTGTAGGCATATTCTCGATTGTTGTAGATTGAAATCGATTGTTGTGGTATAAAATCCATTGTTGTAGCATAAACATAAAAGTGGCTCCTTTTTAACGTTATCTGCATTTGGACTGGCGAAGCCCATCTGTAACACACCAGAATATTTTTTTAATATGGACTGACGAAGCCCATCTGTAACACACGAGAATAATTTTCTTTAAAGATGGACTGGCGAAGCCCATCTGTAACGCACCAGATGATATTTATTAAAAAACTGAAACCCGGGGGAAGCCCGGGTCTAGCGCGTCAGCGCTAGTAAAATAATAATCACTGGGGCTAGAACCCACAAACTGATGCATGCTATGGAAGCACGCTACCACTGATCTAGCGGAAATTCAGTAACTTTAAAACTTATTATAACATAATTTTTCTTTCCGACGCATGCGAAAATTTTTGGTAAACTCTAGCTTTTTCACTGCACCAAAGTTTCGGGAAATTAAAAACTTTGCACACAACATTGGTTTTAGATTTAACCAGATTTTTTACAGTGTAGGTATAGTGTTTATAGTGTTTTATAGTGTAGGTTCCAAGGCTTTCACTTGGTTTAAAATTGAAATGCAGGCAAATTAGACAATTTTAAAGACGGTTCTATCTGAATCATTATCAACCAAAATTGTTTGGTTATATTATCAAGAAAATTTGGTGCTTTTTTATGAAAACAGTTCATATTTTGAGACAAAGTGTTTGTTTACACCTTATCCTATCCATCAATACTCTATCGAAAAGGTTTGGTATATAAAGAAAAACCCTTCACTTTGAATGTTTTATAACTTTTCTGTCTTATTTTTAATGAAAACAAAAGACCGTTGCATGTGAGCATATATCTGAGAAATATGATTTTCTTCGTATCTGAAAATTGAGCTAAAAGATAAAATTGTGAAACAAAAACCTATTGTGTGTTCTTAACCTATTGTGTGTTCTAACCTGTGTTCTTAACCTATTACAGGACGAAGAAAAATATTGTTCTAGAAAACCATATTTTAAGCAAAGCTTTTATTTTTAATTAAAGTTAATGCCCAAAAAGAAAAATATAAACGGTTAGCTTTATCGTGCAGTATTTTCCATTCAATTTTTTATTTCAATCAATAGATCTCAACCGAGATTCTTGTCGTGCTGATGTAAAAGTTTTGGTGTATAGACCATATTAATCTTTATTTTTATTTAGAGAGAAGGATTAGTGATAAGTTGGGACGAGCATATATGTTTATTTAGATTCAAATATTCACTCCTCACGCCTGTTATAACTATCCCTACTCTAAGGATTTACTACCGATTCTTATAAAACGTTTAGAAATATGTAAAATTAGCTCTGGTCATAAGAGTAGAAATTTTAAGTTTTTCTGTTTTTTTATTTTAATTTCAATTATCTTCAAAATGACAATACCCAGTTGGAACAAAAAATCTGCATACATTTATGTTTTTTCCCTTTAATACAAACATTGCATTCTTGTAAATTAGGTGCACTTTTAGTTTTTACATTTAAATATCTGGTAAATAGTTAAATAATGGAAGCCTTTAAGACGTTACAACCATTTAAAACTACCAATCGGAGATCAAAAGAGCTTTAAAACGATGGTAAAGTAATTTACTTCTGAATAAAGCTTAAAAAATCGTCCTTTAAACTTCCCACTCTCTCACATAATAATGATATTCACCGGGTTTCATGGGATACAAAGAGAAAATGCATTCAACTAAGTTCATTTCCACCACAATAGCACTTAACAATCGCCATTATGCTCCATAAAAGTGAATAATTTTTTTATTGATACCGATAAAAAGCCAAATGTTTTGTTTTGCTATCAAAGCGAGAAAAAATAGCTTTCTTTTATGTTCGTGTTTCGAAACAAATGAATTGTAATTTAAGAATAGGGAAATTAAGCAGGCTCTAATTTAATTATGTTTCCACTTTAGGCGTATGTTCTTTTTTATTGAAAACGTAAGAACACTTCCGTTTTTATTTATAGTCGCATAAAGCAATGAGTAAATTACGATTTAAGTGAGCACAAAAAAATGTATGGAAAATAATAATTGAAAAGCGAGTTAACGTTTAAATAGCAGGTTTGCACGATGATAAAAATTTATTTTTCTTTGTTAACAATTTAAAAAAAATATTCCTTGCACACACACACACGTTAAGTAATTTTAATATCATTTTGAAAACCAAGGCTTTTTTGCAGAGATGATAGTTTTCATTTTTAAGAAGCTTCAAAAGCTTAAAAGCTTTAAGTTTTATTACATACTTTTTGTGTATTGCTTATATATTATAATCCATAAATGTCTGTTTCTTGGATATTTTATCATTACAGAATCCTTATGTAATATTTAGGTAGAATTTTATTTTTCTTATATTAATGGACCGTTTTGATTTGTGCTTTATTTAAAATATGTTCCTTTGAAGTGCACTGTAAAAAAATCTTTCTTCAATAAACGGAAATTTCCCGGCAGCACAGCTGCCGGATTATTTTCATCATTTGAGAAGGTATCCGTATTTTCTTTTTCCGTCATTTGAGGGAATGTTCGTTTTGTATTTTTCTGTCAAAGGAGGGAAACCTTCCGTTATTTTAGAGAACGTTCGTTTAATATCTTTTCGTCATTGGAGTGGAACTTTCCGTTACAAGTTAATCACAACTATTTAGAACATATTTTTGCGATCTAATATACTAATATTATTGTAATTCAGTATATTCCTGATTATAATTTTGAAAAAAAATGACAAACAATCCGTAAAATCCAAATAGACGATTCTTTTAAATAATTTACACTACCGATCACAGTAATACAAGTCTAATCAAAAGTTACAAGTTATCACAACTATTTAGATCACATTTTTGCGATCTAATAAGACTAGTTAGGTATGCAATATTTTAAGACTTCAGCTACGTGGTAAAGAAAGCGATCGTACGATGTTTAAATATCTTTTTAAAAATAGTATATCAGAGTATTTCTATTTTAAAGCATGGTAACGTTTACTACCAATAATACAAAAAATAAAAACAATATATTTAACTTACTTACCCATAATAAATTTGCTGAAGGTTCGTTTCGCCTGAAGACGCTTGCACAAACTTCCATTACTTATTTACAACTATATTTGAGTCTCACCAAAACTATTGGAGAAATAGTACAATACGCATGCGTGAGGAGAGGAAAATTAAAAAACGGAAACTTCAGGATGAAAATTCCGTTTTGTAGTTTACGGAATTAATCCATGAAAAATTCACGGAAAATAATACGTTAAAAGACGTTCTTTTTTTACAGTGTGATTTCAATAAACTTTGAAAGTTTAACCAATGAACTCGCCGTTTACAGCCATCGCAAAATTATGTAATAAAAGGTTTTATTTACTTTGAAAGTATTATTATAACACAAGCAAAATAATTAAATTAATTGCAATAAAAAACCAACTACAGCTATTAGTTCACTTTCAACTTAATTTTGTATGCTCCACAGACCAACGATGAACAAACTAAACCAATAACAAACTCTTCACTTCATATCATTGCCTACACAAGATTTAAAATGATAAAGGCATTTAAGCTTCTTTTGAAATAATTGTCGAAATTGATTCAACATTTATAGCCACGTTTACAAGAAATAAGAAATATATAAACAGTCATTGTTCCCTTAAGTGTTTTCAGCAATCAGTTTCCCCTGACAAACTACTCACCCCCAAAACAATTTATTGAAAAACAGACCTCCGAACACTATGCAAATCAAGCGAAGAGAATCCCTGTCCTCCAAAAGCAATCCGAAAAAACCCTCCACGCGGCGTCTTCTGAAAGGAGCGCATTATTCCCAGAAGCAAGGAAATGCATCAAAGTTTCTCCACAAGCGAAACAATTGTAATGGGGCTAAGTACTCCCTCTTCGATTAGTTAGAAAGTAAAAGTGTCCCTTTCATATGTAAAATAATTCCCGCTGCCGCTTGGTGATAAAACCGGGCGAGTGGACGAGTCAAAGAAACCCAGCAATTCCGAGAAGTTATCGTCCCGACTCATTTTAGAGTCGGATATGAAACTCATTTTGTCCCCAGCCATCATATGCTCCACACAAAAGTCCTTTTTTACTGTTTCCCTGCGTAAAACACTCTGCGGCCAAGAAAACGAGGACGCCCATTCTCCCTTTATTGTGCCTCAAATGAAAGGGATCGATCCCCTAGCATGTGCTTCCAATTCTCCTGTTTTTTCTGCTGCTCCCCTGTAATTAGCATAGATATGCTCCACTCCGGGCACCTTGCGGCCAGCGGAAAAAGCGGGCCCGCACTCGAGCCCCTTCCCTCTCGATGGGGTTTAGGGGGGTAAACACATTGGAGGGCCTACTTGAGGGACGGGTGGGTGGATACGATCAGCTTCGTGTATCGGTGATGTTGTAGCCATGCCCTGATGGAAATGTGGAAACATTTGTTTAGCTTTATATCCGTGTGAAGAGAATAGATTATTGTTAAATTGGTAGCAAGTGATTGGGTAATGCCTCGGATCTGAAGATTTGACTGTTTAAAATTGTGGCTTTTGCCACTTTCTCTTTAGTAAGAGGCTGTAGAGAGTTTTTCATATTTCTACTACCCTTTCTAAAACACACACACAAAGTATTTTTTAGATGATTTTCATACGTTGTTAATGTGTAGTCATTGTTATAAATCGTTTTAGCTCAATCGTTAACTAATCGTTTTAGAGTTTATAACCTATGATAAGGATTTCATTTTACTAAAAGTTTCTAAAGTATGGTACGAGTTCTTTAAAATTACTTAAGTTAGAGTGCAAAGTACAAAAGCTTCATTTTAAGATTTCTTCATATGTTACAAAACTGATTAAGCATATTTTTGGTAATAATTTCCAATGATATATTTTTGTAATTGAGGTGCTTGCAGCAATAAGGAGCTAACTCCAAAGAAAAGCTGTGGGAGATAGCTCATTGTTGCTGCAAGCATCTGAATTGGTTTTATAGAATTCGTGTCTTCTTTTTATTTTCTACTATTTTTTAAAAAAAAATTCCTGTTTTAAAATATTTTTTTACTTTCCATTAGTGACCATAATGGATTTGACCACTCTTCCCAAAATCCCTACAGGTACCAAAATGAAGATATAAGTTAACAACATATTCGCAATCGATTGCTCAAATATTTACTTCTTTCTTCTCAACGCTAAAATAACAGGCAACCCATCATCCCACGAGCTGGTCCCCAACCAATTTTATCCTGAAGAATGTACACTTGGGGATTTTCTTTAAGGTTTTGATTCTTTTTCAAGCTTGTTGGAGACAGTCATGGGTAAATTTCTTCTAAAACTGTTTAGAAGTACTGTAATATTGTCGTTTCGTTTTTTTGCCCATTCTTTCAATCTATTATATTATTTTAGCTTTCGAAAAATTCCCGGTGCCAAACACCTCAGAATGTTTTTGTGGTTTTCATAAAGATGAAATGTCAGGTTGGAAATGCTTTATCCGATGTCTTTCTTTCTTAGCTTGAAAAATAAAAAAACTATTTTCAAGTTCTTTACAACCATGCGTTTTAGTTTATAGTTCAAATTTACAATAGGAAGTGAAATTTCTAAACATTTTTCATTTTCGAGAATTCTACTATTTATTACTCCTTGACAAAAAATGCGCTGTTCAAAAATCTATGTGTAACATAATTGTGATTAAGTTTGATTTATAATACTATTTTTATAAGTGAATATATTAATTTTTTACCATTTGAAGTCCAAATGAAAAAAAATACACTGTAATTTTTCAAATTTAAGTCCTTAAAACGTATATAAAAACTAAAATTTCCCTTGATATTATTATCTATATGTTTATTGATAGAAAATACTAATGATGACAACCAAAGTTGTTTTTACTAAATAAATTAATATACAGTAGGGTGGCTCATTTCTCTATGGGAAAAACAAAGTGTTATGAAATTGCCACGGCACCCCCTCAATTTTTTAGACCTACAGAGAAAACTATTTTGGCAAAGTTTGGGCTCTGTACCTTAATTAGAAAGCGATGCCAAAGAGGAGTGAAAAAGTCCAAATTCGAAGATATCTACTAAAAAACCAAAAAACCATCACATTTTGTTCATAATTTTTTTATAAGAAACTACTAACGTTATAGATATAATGTTCCGGGTTTTGTTTTTTATCACCTTTATTTTGGTTGTAGTAATTTTCTAATGTCCAAAGAACTCTTGTAAAATTTTTTTTCCTGCATTTTTAAACAGCTAAAACTCTAGAACTATACAACTTAAAAAAATGAAACCAGGCTCATTTTTTTAGTAATTTAATTTTCTTTCATTTGGTGTGCATCATAACCACCTTTTTGAAAAATTAAAAAAAATGAGAAAAAAATTAAATAAAAAAAATGTTTTGAATTTTTTTTTATTTTTTAATGTTAATTTTTATTTTTTTATTTTTATTTTAAATTTTGAGAAATTTTAAAGCTTTTTAACTCCTAAAATAAACCTTTTTGTCAAATTTCAAGTTGAAAATAAAAAAATTTATGGAGAAAAAAATAAAAACCCTAAACACCCTCAAATAATACAAGAGCTATTAATTAACATGGAAAATTCCCCTCCTCTTTGGCATCGACTTCTAATTAGAATTCAGAGTTGAAATTTTGGCTATGAGCTTCTATTTGCTGTTCAAAAAAAGTAGAGGGTGCCCAGAACTCTACCTGAAAAAAAAGTTTTTTGGGCCATCCTAATATACAGTAATAGTGTCCTTTGCAATAAATGTTTGTGCATACGGTTTGCCTGTCATTTTACACTGTCTCCTCTGAAAAGTTAATTACAAATTCTTGATTAAAATATTTTTTTATCAAAGATACAAACAATGTGACGAATACACCATCCTTTTTATCATCTCCTGTTTTATTTAAGACATAAGAGGGTAAGACAAGCCTAAGAATTTTACTCAAGATATCTACTACTGAACTATTACCAAAACAAACAATAAAAATGGAACTCGATTTACTTGTTTGATTAATAAACAATATCCCCCATTTGCCTGTTCACCTCTATGGAGGTAACAGCTAGATTTACTATTTCGCCACTTAGTAATTCTCAGTAAACTACTACTACTTATAAGAAAAAATACTTGACAATACTTTTAAATCATAAGTGATAGCTAAAGCCTACTACTACTTGTCGACAGTTAGCTTAACGTTCGAGAATTATTTAAACGAAACTAAGAAATTCTGAGGAGGAGCGTTTCTTTTGATTTCGCATCCTTTAATTAATTGCTATTCCATATGTTTAATCTATTTTTACTAATGGGTTTTGAGGAGCCGCACGTAGGAATTTGATTATACTCTTTTAGATGCAGAGTAGACTATCAAAAGCCCGCAATATTTATTCCCAGCCCAAATTGTAGTGAATATAAAAGCGAGTAAAACATGACGGTAATTTTAATTAACGTCTTCGTCGATGGGACTGAATCGTTTGTGATTTGCAGAGGCGAAACGCGCGACATGTTTTATTAAATTTACTTGAGTTAAAAGTCTCGTTTAGAGCAACAAAATGCGCTGCATTATCATAACAGATCCTTTTTTACCCTCACAGGGAGCTAACGTATTTCTGCTAATTTGAGTAGCAGGTACAACAAACCGAGCTTTTAAGAATTCCAACAAGGTAGACAGAGCTGTTCCACTTTCTAATTACATGGATGACAAGTTGAGAGACGTACTGGAATTTAGTAATGAAAAATCTCGACGGTTTGATATTAATACCATTAAGCGTTAAAGAGACCAAATGTAAAATCCATTAGCTACAAAACGATTCTTAACAATGCGAAACGTTCAGAATCGTAATTTTTAAATAGCTACCTAAATGATCAAAGGATCTCCGAGTAGGATGGTGAAAGGGACAGCCTGAATTTGAAAAGAGATTCAAATGAATCTCTCGCTAATTACATGAATGACGAAGAAATGAAAAATCGCTGCACGCTCTTGCCGTGTCTTTTAATAAGTCATGAAGATAATTGTTAGGAGATGAGTCTTCTTTCCCCTTGCCTGCAGTCTCCTGCTTGGTTTTTTCGAGCCGGTTTTTTATGCACGGGACTCAGCTCGAGTAAGTGACGTTCTTCATTATGTCTGCGTTTTTTTCCTTTCGGGGCGAGGAGTTTTGTAAATGCATGTCAACAAAATGCTTTTCATTTAAGAGTTCTGAAAGAGGGATCCAAATTGTGAGATTAAACAATTGCTGGTTGGGAAATATTAAGTGTTTGATATTTTGTTTGTTGGTTGGTTTGCGATTTTGATGCTTGTACTAATTAAACTTTTATCTTTTATTTTGAAATTAATGTGCTGCAGCATCAGAATGAATTTAAATTGAAAGATTTTCAACACAAAGTTTTCTCTCTTTTGACTTAAGTCAATATTTTTCTCTACAGTTTTATGCATTTAAAGACTAGTTTATATATACATTTAATGTCTTAAGTAAATTAAGTTGAATTTATAGTTTAGTGTTTAATAGCTTTAGCACTAGCTATTAAGCACCTAGTAAACGCTAGTTAAACACCAAAACCTAACTTTAAAATAACTTCATTCCACCCCCTAAAATCCAATGGGAGTATTACCTCCCCATAGAGTTTTTTAAATTCTAAAATAAAAAAACTATAAATTCATCTATATATTAGCGTAAACCAAATCTTTATAACCAAGTATTAAAATATTAGTGCTTAATAACACTGAATGTGTCTAATTAAATCTGGATCAAGTCATAAAATTAAATTAAACCAGAATAAAATTCAATTAAAAAACCGTTTCTGTTTTATCATTTTGGCCCTAAATCACATCTACGTTAACATTTTTTTCACGCCTAACGGCCGTAGTCACCGGTAACTTGACCGGCGGTTAACAGAAAGTCAAAACTCTGATTGGTGGAAAACTAGTTTTCCTTCTTCACCTGTCAATCAGAAGTTTGACTGCGGATTAACCCCAGGTCAAGTTACCGGTGACTACGGCCGTAAATGAGAAAATAAACCTTTACAAGGTTTTTTTGCATTTATTTGATGACCATTCACTTCACGTTTTGGGAAATTTAGTTTTTTATAGTTTAACAAGCTTTTAACATTACTCGTTATTTTTACATTAAAAGCTCGTGAATTTATTTTCTTCAGATCGACGTACCGGCTTAGCTTGAAAAGTATATCCTTACGTCGGGGGTTTGAATCCCTCATTTGGCAAGAATGTAATTCCTGTCCTTGTGTGATGAATGAATGTGGCTCTCTGTAAAAAGGGATAGTGCGAAAAAATGTATGTGACGCGGGTATCAGTACCTCACTTCCTTGATACAGTTTCCTTGATTATTTCTCACTAACGTAGCGTAACTCCGAGAGCCGAGCCACACTGTAAAAAATAATCCTGCAAAAAAACAGAAAATTTCTGGCAGCAAAAGTTGTCAGAAAAAATCTGTAGGTTGAAAAATCCTGTAAACAGAAAAAAGCTGTAACCTACAGGTAAATGCTGTAAAAAGGAACTTTCTGTCATTTCTGTTTCAGATTTCCTGTTGCCTCTCAGTAATTTTCTGCTTGTGCGCATGCACTTATTTTAGTAGAGTTTTTTTAATTTTAATTAATTGATATCCGGGAATAGAACCCGCGACCTACCGCATGCTAAGCACGCACGCTATTCACTGAACCAAAGAAGATTCAGTATACCGTTGCCAATAGCTGTATTGGTTTTCAATGCAGTAAGTTTCTGTTTAAGTACAGATAAGCTAAAAAACTAGGTAAAAGCTGTTATTTTACATAAAATAAATAGAAGTGCGGTGGGAATGTTACATGACAGAATATCTCTGTAAACATAAAGTCACTGTTATTGAAATTTCTGTTTTTCTACAGTTTTTTTTTACAGTGCACATAGCCTTTAAATATGCAAATTTTATAAAAATAGGTACAAATATTCAATATTTTGCATTCAAGCTGTTTACTACTTTCATTTGTTTAAAGAAATATTTTTTAAATTGTTTTTTCATGATTTCCTTTACTAAATTTCGTAACATATAATTCAATTTAACTACTATTAAAGCATTTATGTTTATCTACGGAAAGTATGGTATAATAGTTAAGTTAGTTTTTCTGCATACTGTTAAATATCAAGGAAAAACTAGTTTTACAGGTATCATATGCATTGCAAGTAAAACTAAATTACATGTTATAAAAATTCCCCTCCCACTGAAAAGGATAAATTCAAAATCAACTTTTTATGCAAACGAAGATATAAAGATTGTATCCGGAAGTACACAACTCAAACAGACAAACTGGCTTAGTAGTAAGAGTATCTAACTGCAATGCCGTACGTCTGGGGTTTGAAGCTCCATTTGGCATGGATGTTAAGTTTCTGTCCTTGTGTGATAAGAGAATGTGGCCCCTCTGTGAAAAGGGGTTGTGTGAGGGAATGTGTTCCGTGGAACCACCGTGGAATGAACCACCGTGGTTCCTGTTCAAAGGCTACCATCGTAGAATATTGTTTTTCTATTGGCAATTAATGGTTCAAGAAAGATAAATCCAAAATACCCGGTCATTGGTTAAAAAAACTTTAATCTCCTTACTCATAAGAAATGAGATTATTGATTTATTTTTATTATAATAGTAACTTGATAACCTAATATAATAATAACTGTTCTCGGGGAATCAAATAACGGATTGGTAATGTTTCATGAATACAGCAAGTTGTTTAGTTTATTTTATTAGCATAGAAGTCAAGAATATTTTATTCCGCATGTAGGGGAGAGTGGGGCACATTCGCACAAAAAGTGCATTTCGGCATATTTCTCTGGATCTAGATGAGATATTGAAACAAACATGGATTCAAATAAAAGTTAAGACCTTGCCCAATATTTTGAAACCATAATTGGTCTTATTCATCTAGAATTTCTAACCTAAATCATCAATTTAAAAAACGAGAAATTTCGTGTGAATGTGCCCCATGGGTGGGGCAGTTTCGTACACGTGTGGGGCACATTCGTACACATGCAAAAAATTATACAATAATTATTTTTACAAACAAAAAAGTTTATGGCACTCTAAAGTAAGGATAATTAAACGAAATATTTGGCACTTTTACATATTTTTCCTCTAAATTGAAGATTTTTTTACAAAAAGAAAACAGCTTCAGAAAATATTGAACATCTAAGTTTTTGATGAGGAAAACAATCGTAGTAATGAAGAGTATATTGCATATTGACATACTTCACATAATATAATTAGCAGGAGGTAGTAGCCATGCTTCCATCTACTGGTATTTTTTCAGATTTTTGAATTAATAATTACTAAGGGAAATACCGTCTGTCTGAATATTTTCATTATCTTTAAAATATTTTCTTTACTTATTATCTTTATATAAGGACAGTATGATGTATTATTGTATGTACTAATTTTCGTTGACAGTTTAAGATTCATGTTTTTTTTGCCAACGTCATTTTAAAACAATCAAATCAGGTTGTCTATTCTATCTTTTTAATGATCCAAATATTTATCACTATCAAGCATTTTTTTTTAAATATCAGTTGACAGCATGTAAAATCGCTATCCATTTTGTATTACATCAGCTTAAGGCTAAATGCCTCCAATCCTCATTCCTCCACCTCACATCATAAACTCATCGAGTTCAATTCATTCCAAAGCATTGAAACTGCATTAGCTTGACCACTCCACCAATTAGACTCCCTCACAATACCAGATACGCTTCAAAAAAAAGAAAGAAACCCAGTAGCCCGATGCCGAAACCCGCCAACAAGAAACCGAGCTCCATTCTCCATTACACCTAAACTCAGTTGTCTGCTCGCCAAGCGACAAATGGGCGACAAATCAGCGGCTTCGGAATAAAAGGTTTGCGGCGAGTTGATTGTGTGGCTGTCAGGGCTGTAAGTGACAATCTCCCGCAAACACGGAAACTCCATACGTGTCCTATTAGCGCGCGCGTCTACAATCGCCCAGAGACGAAGCGGTTTTACACTGCCAATCTTCATTTGGAGCTCGCGGACACAGCTTTGCACTTTCCACTCTCCCACGAGTCACGAATTGTACTTCCCGCCGCTTATTATCTGTGCGCGGTACTACGGAGAAGCCGCATTACGGGAGGGAACGGGTTTTTTTGAGCCTTTGTGGGACGGTTCTGGGGTTACCCACTCCCCCTTTTTCTTTTAAGGCAGGGCATTGAATGAGAAATGTCTGTAAACAGATTGATGAAACATTTAAAAAAAACACTGAATCATACTAACTTATGAGCATGACTTTCTAGTAACATAAAAAAATAAAATAAAAAGCGTTTTCAAATGAATTTTTCAACGGAATTAAACTCAACCAAAAGACAACGGTCTGCATAAAAACGGTCAATCAATTGTTTTTATGTTAGTTTGGATATAAATTTTAAATAAAATCATGCGGTGAAAAAATAATAGGAAATATAGGAATAGTACGTTTTTACTAACAAAAGATACAATACAGTTGTTTTCAAATTTTAATTAGAACCTAGAATTATTTCATTCAAATGATAATCTCGCCATATTGATTAAACTGTTTAATTTAAAAATAACCTTCTTTAAGAGAAAAGTCAGATAGTCTTTATTATTTCTGAAAATAATCTAGCGTAGTTAAAACAAGACAAAATTTACCTACATGGTGTTGTTATTCTTTATTATTTATTGTCCTTATAGCAAATATAGTGCTTATAAATGTGAAAGATATTGGTGTCTGACATTTTCTCAAAGTAGAAGCCCTAAGCTTTTAGAGCCTTTTTTCCTTCTACAGTTTTTATTTTATTTACAGGATAAAAATCTGTATTGCGCGGTAAGAAAACTCACTATAAATCCCTTTTATTTCCTTTATTAGGTTACCATTGAGTTCTTATGATTATCTCTGTTAGTTTATAAACTCTTCTAAAACCCAAGTGCTAAAATAAGAATTTAGGATTTTTGTGGGAAAATGTCTTTCATTTCTTAATTTTTTATAATTATACATTATAAACTTAAAGGGATATTTTATGTATGTTTATCATTTTATAAATGGTGAATGAGTTTTATAAATACAAAATCAAACTGCAAAGGTCTGTTATCAACGTGCATACCATAAACTGTATTTAAACTACCTATTTTAAAACAAATAAAGTGGAATGGATAGAAAAAGATTAAAACTTACAACATGGATATTTCCATTAGATCAAAGAATACGAGAATAACTTATACCATAAGAACTGGAACTGAAAGCTAACCAAATAACAAAACTTAAACTGACCTTGACACCTCCCCTCTTCAGCAATTCCTTCCCATCTAAACTTCCACCCTTCCGGCAAAATTAAAATTCCCACCGGACTCAACTAAAAACTCGACCATCCTCTAAAACACACGTCCTGTGAGACACATCCTAACCCGATTCCCTACGAGTTAACACGCCAATGATAGTTTGTCACACTTATCCCAATTCCTTCGCATTACCCAAAGACGCTTGTCAAAGAAGTTTGTCAAATGCAAGAAGTGAGTCAGCGTATTTCCATAACATTATCCGCGGGGGGTGGTGATCCCCCCTGGGACCCGATGGCCTCGGGCCCCACCCTCGCTGGGGACCTTCTAATGGACACAATGCGACACCTTTTATGTGTGGTTACTCGCCTGTCACAGCTGCCATGCTGACGGATTTATTTGTCTGTAGGTGACTGCAGGGGAATGATGGGGTCGTTTTATGATCAGGTGGGTATTGTTTGGGTGACAGTGTGTCTTCACTTGTTTTGACCCTGATGTTGTCCTTACATGGGGACGGCGTCAATGTATGGGGTTTATCAAAATTATTTTGGATAGTTTAATTTAACATTAAAACCAGGTGAAATTTGAGTTATTTTGTGAAAAATTTGTTTTATTTGAGGTCTTAATGTTGAATACTTTAAAGTATGGTTTGAAAAGGGTTATAATATAACCCTCTTCAAACCATAGAAAAATGTTATATAAAAATATATATAAAAAAATGTTAAATATTATTTAACATTTTTTTCAAAATTTTCAACACAATTTTCTTTAAATTTAAAACTTTGAAATTGAAATAGGTATAGCTATATCGAGGTTAGATTTTATACCTTAAAACAAGTTAAACATCTCAACTGGAAAAGCTTGTTTTACAGAGTCCTCTCTGTTTTTATTTTAAGCCCAATTTCTTATAAAAATGCATAAAATTAAAAATAGAAACTTAATTTACTTTTCTCAAAATAAAGAACTGTGATATTTTAAAAACGGAATAAGTTTTTGGGAAAAATTTTTTTCGAGTATTAACGTGCTCTTCATTTTATGCATTTTTTACAATGTATAAATATTACACCGATATTTATATATTTTTTAGCATTCCTTTTATTTTAAGACAACATTTAACACAAATAGCTTTTAAAATGCATTGCTTTACTAAGCAATGTTTGCAAACTTTTCTTTACTTTTTATAATCTATTGTTTAATTTTGATATATTGTTTTAAACTATTAACATTTAAATGTAAAGCATTCCTTCTGATATTTTGAATGAAGGATTACGAAAGAAGTATCCTTCACGTCGTTCGGATCTTGACCTGCTTTTTACAAGCGCAGGATATTTATAATTGTTTTTACATTACTTCGATTTTTAGATAATAATTAAGAAAAAGTGTATTTGGAAAGCATTCTTTTTAAATTAGAATGAAATAAAGTCTCATAAGCATGTGTTTTTAACATCCCAATTTCTCCCTTTTGACAAACCACAGGCATTTTTATGTCAACTAGCAAACGTTTTTGTTGAAAAACATTTCAAGGAAATTCCTCTTTCAATTATAACTCGGAAAATATATCTAAATAGTATATTCTAGGAAAATATTTATCTAAAAAAATACATTGGAACTTTCCTTCGTATAGAACTAAGAAAAATTCAGAAATATCATGTTTCATAATATTTTTCGGAGTAGAATAAAAACACGTATCGTGGTATTTCCAGCGGAACTTACTTAGAAATACTCCCCACACATTTAAGAGGGTAGGTTATTTGATGCACTAAAGGCTTCTGTTTCTAGATATAAAATCTGAACAACATACTGCTTTTAAGTCAATACTTCTCCGCAGCTAAAAACACAGAGAAGTTTCGCTGAATTATTCGCCTTTCGATACGAGATCGAAAACCCTTCATGCCTCCACCTGATCAAAGAAACCAGACGAAAACAGGAGAAAAATTCTCTTGTTTCATCTCCGCCCAAAAAGAAAAGGCCACAAAAAAGCGCCTCAAAAGTCGACGTTGTCATGTAATGATGCATTTTGCCACATCACGCTTTGATCCCCGAAGCGCCCAAGCTGACACTTAATCACACAGGAAGAAGACGGCGGGAAAAAAGGCGCATCGCGGCGCCTTATTATTATTTCCTTTGACGCAGCAGCATCTCCCAAGCGATGCGCCTAGTTTATTCGGGAAAGAAACCGGGAGCCCGAAATCACGTTACATTATCTCATGCGCCGAAAGAGTCGAAAATCCCCTTCCCAAATACAAAACATAAGTCTCCGTATATATTTTGATGAGATAAAGGAAACCGCAGGAAAAAGCGAGCCGGGGAGGGAGATTACCGAACGCGTCGAACAAAACCACCTGGCGGTGTTCCGCAGATCCCGACAAATCTCATCGGGTAATCCTCAAAAATCTCCCCCGCCAAAAGATAAATGAGAACATTGTGCATTAGGGAAACCCTTGACTTTCCAATTGATGGCCTGGATTCGCTCTGGCTCCCAAAATTATGACTTAGGCTCGTTTTTGAAACACTGGAAGGGTGGTGCGCGGAGAAAGCTTTCGAACATCAAGTCGCGGAAAGCGGTTTTTGTTTCAAGGTGGATAAGCAGTTTCATTTTTTTAAAAGAAAGGTAATCTGATTTGGGGAATATATACGAGTAAGGTGTATTATGTAACTTTTCTTACGGATATTTGGGAGAATAGGGTTATATATTTTTATTACAACCCCCCTAAACCAAAATTATTAATTACAAAAAATACAAATAGAGAATTAGTCTCCTAAGTTTATCAACAATATCGCATTGCTACTTAACATAGTGTAAAACTTTAAATTTTCCCTTTTAGTCCTCTTCGCAACAAACTTTCCATAGGGTTCAATGGTAATCTCGGGCGGCTTAAGATAGAAAAGGTTATAATACTATTAGAGATAAGCGTGAGAAATCCTATAAAGATGAGTTAATGTTAATTTTTTCTAACCGGTTTGATCATTCTAAGTATTATTTAGAAAATAGGTTCTTATTTTTGCATTTTTCAGTTATATATGTAGAATTTTTATTTTTTTTATGACAATGCAAGATTAATTTTGTATTTCCCCCTTTTTTTCTATAGTTATTTTTTTCAATTTTTCGTAAAATAATCAATGAAACAGCCTTTGATTCCTTAGGGAAATTGAAAGAAATCTGATTTATTTTCCTCTCTTCAGTTAATTTATGTGATATTTTCTTTTTTTGAGTATTTTTGTATTTGTTTTTTTTAATAAATTTGAACTGTCTTAAATATGAAAACACCTTAGGTTACATTAATGTAGCACTTCTAAGTTTTTTTTGTAATTAATCTAATATTTAATTATTTCAAAGGTATTTTTCACTTTATTACTTTAAGGAAGTTTTAAAAATAAAATATTTCTTGTTATCACATTAGTTACTTACTATACTCTATTCATTTAGAATTGGCGCTTGAGAAATAGTGCTTTCCCCACGCTAGAATCGTAACCATAGTTACGCTCTTCGAGCAGCCAATAGTAAGCCTTCTTTGTCACTTTGACGAGGATAGTTGCTATGGTTACCGATCGGTGGTGGGGGAAGGAAATATTTTCAAGCGCCAGTTCAAAATGAACAGAGTATAAGAATTTATGCACTAGTTTCATCTTCACGTTTAGAAATTTATTCTCATTTTTGGCATCTTCCGTTTGAGAATTTTTATTGGTTCAAATTACTTTTGAAGCTTAAATTCGTGTAATTAAACTACATATTTTTTCACTTTTTTGTTATAATTTAAGGTATAAAAAAGAAGAGGCATCAGATACATTCCTCTTAATATAATTATTGTTTTTTCTGGAAACTACAAAAGTTTGCAAATTTATACTATTTTATTGTAATAAAAACAAAAAATATACGAGTTTAAGAAATACTTTCGCTCAAAACAATAAAATAATACTATTTTGACCATACGGAGAATATACATATATTTTCTATAAAATTCTATCTAAAACATACCTACCTCGATTTCACTCAAAATTCAACATCTCTATGTTATGGATTATTTCTCTGTTCCGCAATAGACAGAGCCCCTGTAGGAGTAAGCCCATTTACGTATATATTTATGGACTTCTGAAGTATCGCATGCTTTTTGCTGATGAAAGTATATTTTATGCGAACGGTAGTTCGAGATCTCGCGCAAGCATGCTGCTAACGACAGACAGATAAAACGGATGTTCCCCTCTCTATTCAAGAGATCGAAAATAATATACATATCTGCATAAGAAAAGCACGTCAGATCTTACGCAATTTCTTAGAAAAAATTTTACGATATTCAAAATGGGCTGTGTAATATAATATTCGAGGCAATATTAGAGATTTGATATTTATCGATGACATTACATCTTTTCGCTTGGTATACAATGTTTGGGGACGTAGAAAAATTTGATTGAAGTTTGGTTTTCCTTTCTACCAAAACTGGTTATCCATAGCGTTTGTTGAAAACACCTTATAATATGGGACAAATACTACAAAAAGGTGCATAATCGGAAGCTAATTGTGCCAGAAAGATAGAAAAATAGTACTTTTCAAGATTTAACATTAAACGCATTCAGGTTTAGAGTTAAAATACTAAAATCCAACAAATTAAGTTTGAGGAACATTATAACAAAATAAGAGAGAAGTAAAGAAGGGAGGTTTATCAACTAAATTGAATAAAAATATTTGATATTATAATGGTTACTTATGAATTTAGAGAAAAAAATTTTATCATTATATCTGCAAAAATTCTTACTAAGTACAGAGATAACCCAGCTAGCAAGCAACCTTACGGTTAACCTTTTTTTTTATTGTCATTGGGTTGCCAGAAAAAAGGTTAGCAAAAAGCCTTTTTTTAACATTAGAAAACGGCGGTTTTTTAAAACCTCTTTCGACTCAATATCAACACAACCCATCTTCACCCTTTTCCGGAAATAAGAGAATGCGCACGTTACTTGCGCATGCGCGGCGTCATTGTTTTTGGACTCTGCAACTGCATGCTGGAGCTGGAGCTAGCTGACCTGACTATCCGATCGCTCACACATTTAATTAAAAAGGTAAGTAAATTTTTTAATGTTTTTTATTTTTGTACTGCGATTTCTTGAATTATTCTGATTTTTACGTTAAAATCGATTACATAGAGTTTCCGTAGTAGTGGTAAGCTAGCTGGCTTCGGTAAGTAGGCTTAATTCATTGTTACCATAAGTTCCGATTTAGGCGTATAATCCCACCTAATCTTTCTCTTTTATTTTAAAGTTTCTTTTTTTCAGCTCTAGAAGACATGATACTGATTTGATAAGTTTAGTATGATGATCAGATGTTCTTTCTTTGGATTTCGATTATTCCGATTCATGTTTACGTTTTACTATGTGTTTAGGGTTAGATGTATTGCTTTGTTTACGCTATGTCCTCGGTTGTAAAAATTCCTTTTCAGCAAGTGTTTCAACCGATACTTTGTCGCAAAATTCGTTTATTTTATTGATCTAAGGTTTCTTTCTCTTTCAGCTTCAGTTCTGAAAGTGGCTGTTATCCCTATGGTGAAAATGTAAGTTAATTGTAAGGTATGTTTAATGCTATTCGTACTTTTAAATAACATTAGGTTCACCGTGTATTCTACAGTTATGTTATTGTCCTATATGTTTATCTGATTTTTATAGATGTTACATGTATGCTGTGTTATATCCTTCAATAATTTTAAGCTTTGATTTAATTTTTTGTTGCCTGGTTGGTTGTTTAGCGACAGAATTTTCTTCAGAGTCACAGGGCAGGATTGGGAGGGAATTAATACTGGGGCTTGTATTTGATCATTCATTTTGGACATCGTACCTTACGGTAAAAATCTTGAAGTGGGTTTGGGTTGGCGCCTCTTGGTGCATTTTTAATCGCTAACTTCACTTTGATACTTTGTCGCTACTTCTTGGCTTGGCGTTTGAACCCACTTCTAGATTTAAGCCGTACCTTACATACCTTGGTCACGGAAATTAGCAGGGATCTGTCTAGGATTTTTTGCCAACTACCTATTAAGTAAAAATATAACAGTAATTTCTGAAAAATATTTTTAATTTGTGAAAATAAAATACGCGTATTAAAACTAATTGACAAATGTAAAAATCACTTTACATTTACATTTTAAGGGGAGTTAAAGTTTTCAAATATTATTAGTTAAGTAATAATTTGTCAAAATTCAGCTATAAATTGTGAAAATTTAGCAATAAATTATGAAAATTAGAAATTTTGAATTTGTGAAGCTACCGTTTTAACGATCAGCGAATTTTTGAAGCTACCGAAAAACAGTAGTAAATTTGTCCTGGACACAGATCCCCGATGAGTGAGTTTTGTTGGCCTTGCTCTTCATGGACTAGTGTTCTAATGACATGTTTAATCGTTTCTCAATTCAGTCTTGTTCAAACTCATGGATAAAAATGTTTAGTCAGATCACACACAATAGCTGCTCAGTTTATCAATTAAAATCAAGAAAATTTGTCGATATTTGAATGTATGGCGTATAAAACTTGGCAATATTGAGCGGGAAACATTAACGGAATTGGACCTAATCAGTCAACAAATATCATTTAGCCTTTTCTTGCCATGGGTTAGTGTAATCCGAAACAAGTCAAGGCCATTCTCTTCCTAAGGTTGTAGAGGTAGAGATGGAGGGTAAAATCGGTTACTTTTCACCACTAACCCCTTTCCCTCTTCAAAAAAGATTGCGCTTCAGTAGCCTAGCTCGCTACCTTGATTTCCCGCATCCCTACTCGAACTATGATTTCCCTGTTTCTAACTGCCTAGCAAAAAAAAAAGAATAGCGAGTCATTTCACTTGCCATTTACTGTTTACTTATTTTGTAAATCGTACTAAGAAAGTTTGTTGGAATGGATTTGAAACAGGTCTACGTGATGACTGCTGTACATCTTTTGGCCATCTCCCTATTAACAGCGAAATCTATTCCAGTTTGTCACTCAAATGATATAATTATTAGAGTTTTCAACAACTTACATAGCACAAAGTTTGTTTAATATTTTAGTTCAATTCTGTTAATGTTCCCGCTAAATAATGCCAAGCTCTTTTGAACACCATGTGTATTAAAATGACAAATTTTTCTGATTTTTATTAATAAACTGAACAGTTATTGATCTTTTAATTTATGAGTTTGAAATTATTTTGAAATATTTCCACTGTTCGGTGTTCCTGAGATCATGGCAGTATTTAGTAGGAACGTTAATGGAATTGAACCAATATTTTAAAGCAATTTGTGCATTTCAATTCAGTTAATGTTCCCATTAAGTATCGCCATGCTGTTATGGACACCAATAAGTAGAAATATTTCTAAAATACTTCAAACTCACTATTTAAATGTTTATTTAGATTAGATCAATAAATGTTCAGTTTATCATTAAAAATATAAAAAAATTGTTGTTGATATTAGAATGTATGGCATACAAAACAGATTTGCGGTATTTAGTATGAATGTTAAAGGAATTGAACCCAATATTTAGATGCTCTAATTAAATATTTTTGTTGCTGATTTATGAAGAAAAAGGGTGTCTGGGAACAGATTAGCATCGTGCTTTAACTCATCTTTTTTTTTTCAGCAGCAAGAGCTGCCGCAGTTCCAGAAATGTCAGTAATCATCAATGCTGAGACCACCTCTGAATCTGCTCGCCCTTCCATCCAATTCCGTTGTAAGTTTCTGTTTTTAGGATTTTAACCTCTTTTGGTACTGCAGTCCCGAATTTCGGGGGGCAGGGCCGCTCATCCCCCCTTTTTTCCACCACTTATTTGGCATATATTTATCTCTTCTGTGAAAGGTATTTTTCTTTCCATACTTAAAAATTTTACCTAACCACACATAGAGATGGGGGAGACTATCAATGTCACTAATCACCACAGAAAGCCGAAGGATCATCATCGTTGGTATAAAACTACACATGCACGCTTAGAATCTGCACGACAGCCCTCCTTCGGGCGGTTTGGGGGGATAAGATCTCACTTTTATCTTCCCCGTCTCTTTGTGTGGTTAGGGAGTTTCCCCTAGCAGCCCCTTCAGAGGGGGGAATTCTTTTGTTCACTAATTGAAACCCCAAGTAAGCGGGATCATAAAACTGGCTATCATAAAATTCTAGGTGCACCCTCTTGTGTTATCAGATCATATTTAGAACTGTGAATGTTAATTAGTTTTAATTCTTGGCAAAAGCAATCCATTCTTCACCATAAAATTGAGTTTGCAAAATTTGCATTGTTTCTTCCTCCTTAGTTTTTATTTAGAATAATTTATGAAAATAATAAATTTTAGGTCTTCTCACCAAATAAGGAAATAAAGTCTGTATCGAAGAAAACTGTAGATGAGCATGAATCTAAGGATAACGCCATAAAGAAGATTCCTTGGTTCCGTTTGGCTGGTTCTCAAACCCCTGCAAAAGTCCAGCTAAAGCCCCTTTCGAAAAAGAAGCGGAAATTTTTAATAATTTGGAAACCTTTGGCGCGTTCAAGAAAAAGAACAGCAATCCAGAGTCCCAGTGAGTAGTTTAATTTTTAATTTAATACTCAATGAAGTTTTGAAGATTCATATTCAAAAGCCTATTGTGCAAACCTATTGTGTCATCAGATCATATTTAGAACTGTGAATGGTAATACTGTTCTGTAGAAAAGTGTTTTTCGTTCCATACTTAAAAATTTCGCTATGTTTTACAATTTTTCTTGATTATTGGCGTGGCACCCCAGGGTGCCGTGGTACACAATCTGTGGAATCCCAAATATTTGGGTCCCCCCATTTTCAGTAGCCGGCAACGCCAATGCATGCCAGTATATATAATGCAATGTGATTACTGTTTTGTGTTATTTTGTTAGGGGACATCTATAAATTACATGAGGTCAAAATGGGGGGAAGGGTTTGGAAAAATCTACCCAAGGGAGAGGGGGGGGGTCGATTAAAATCTCGCGTCAACTTTTTGTGTTAGAAATTATGATTTTCTTATTTTTTAAGTATGAGAAAGGAATACACACAGATAAGATACTGTGGTGATTTTTAGGTGGAATTCTTTCTTTCTCAGTTTGAGCGAACTGTTGGCTTTTTCCATCTCTTTTTACATGTCATAAATTTTCTCAATCAAAATTATGCTGTTTTGCGCGGCTGTTTGTCTGTTCCTCTTTTCAACGCTCCCAGCCTTTCTTGAACTATTCGATTCCTCCTCTCTGTCGCCTGACTAGTCGTAACTTTTCTGTCCAACATAATCTTTTAATCATCAATATTTTAAATTAATTGTGGAGATAAGAATACCTTGTTGTAACCCATTTAAAATTTAGTAGATAATTTCTTTACTTCATTGGCAGTTTTTCTGGTGTAAATGAATGTCTGTGGGTTATTGTAAAATTTTAAATAGTTTTGTGTGATTTTTATAATAAAGAAAACCTGATGATAACATAATGTCCTTTTCCCCCACATCGTTAATAATGTAAAAGTTTTAGGTGCTATGAAGCACAAAATGCAAACGAATAGGATAGAAAATTATTTTTAAAGGTTGTAGGTAAATCTCACGGGGGGTCCAGCAAAATCTTACCAAGGGAAGAAGACTTTGGAAAAAACACCTCATGTAATTTATGGATGTCCCATAGGATATTACAATAGCTGAATAATTTGATTTTACTATATTTTTTTCTTAATAATGTGGTAAATTTGCTTATTTAAGCTATTGGGTGCTTCCTATATCTTTTTGGGAATTTATAATAACAAATTTAAAAAACATCTCTTAATGTCCAAAGGTGCCTCAGTAGTGTCCCACCTTTGGACTCTTTCAGTAATACTACAAAAATATTAGTTTATTTTGAAAAATACAAAAGTAACATAAATAATGATAAAGCTATGTTAAGTAAATTAGACATCCAACATATTTTAAAATCAAAATTATTCAAGGATATCCTCATTTTTGTCTTGACATAAATCAGTTTTTCTGTTTACTTCAAGTGATTTTTTGCATCAAATTACAAATATCTACTTTCTTAAATTCTTTATAAAAACATTTTTTGCTCACATGAGTTAGGTGTCTTTTAACATTATATCCCACGGTGCCCCACACCTGACTGTCCCTTGGTGCCCCACTTTGAATGTTAAGCTTAATTACTCTTTTATATTTAACAACAGGGTGGCTACAGAACTTGGAAATCAGGGATTTCAAGGAAAAGTCAGGGAATTTTATTAATCTGGAAAAATCAGGGATAAGTCAGGGAAATTCTTAAAAATAAGTTAAAATCAGGGAAATTTCCGGATGAGATTTTTCTTGCTTTGATACCTTGTGATGATTATTTTTTGCTTTCATTAGCTCATTGAGAAAAATATTCTGCATCTTATACTTGCATGGACTCAAGCATAACTCAAATTCCAAATTAAGTTTTAATACTTTATGTGTAATTTTTTTAATTTTAAGTAAAAAGTAGTGATTTTTTAATTATCTTGTATGCATGTAATGGTTCTAAGTACAGAGAAAGCCAGAAAATTAATAGAATTAGTTCCTGTAAATCAGGGAAAAGCTGTAAGTTTAATCCTGGAAATCAGGGAAAAGTCAGGGAATTTGTTTTCTAAGTTTCTGTAGCCACCCTGAACAAAAACTTTCTCTTTATTTTCTAAAATATTAGTGAATACACATATTTTAATTCCATTTTAATTGTAATAACATAAATACACTTCATATATTTTAAAAAATGTTTTAAAAACTAAATGTGATTGTTACTTTGTATTGCACAAAACCAGATAACGTGAAATAATTATCTAGACACACTAAATAAACCAAAACACGTTGATGAATAGATTTTAGCACAAGTTCATAATTATAAAATTGAGTCTGAAAAGTGGTGTGTCCCAAGGTGCCCCACTCTACCCTACTGTTAATTTCAGGCATGAGATTCTTCCGAATTTTTTCGGAACTTCCGAATTTTCCGATTTTTTTGGGAATTTTCAGACTTTTTCCGAATTTTCCGATTTTTTTGAGAATTTTCAGACTTTTTCCGAAATTTTCAGACTTTTTTTTTACATTTTGAAAATTAAGCGTTTCTAATTGTTAATTTTTTTAAATCCTCAAAAAATTTTTGAAAGAAAAATTCAAGTAACGTAAAAACTAGAACTCTACCTCCCCTTATCAGCGCCCGTTCCCCATCGTTCCGGACAGCGCGTATCGCTCTTCGGCTGACCTGCCCAGTTGCTTTCATTCTTTCTGTTGGCGCGTAATTTTTTAATGGAATATTAGATAAGAACCTGATTAGTAATGACGACCTCCCGCAACGATATCGTTGTCCGTTTGGATGGAACTGATGTTCGAGCGATAGACAAAGGAATAGAGAACAGCTGGAGTTGGCTAGAGAAAAAATTAATGGCGTGTTCGTTCAAGAATCCATAAGAAAAATCAGTAAACCCGGATTTGCCTACTGCTTAATATGTTCTAAAGATAATCTTCATACAGTAGAACCCCGATTATCCGCGGTGCTGATTATCCGCGAGGGTCAAGAAATTTTTTTAATGATGAGAGCAAATTTTAGATGAGATAAGAGAGATTTTAGATGTAGAGCAAAGGTTTCTGATGTACTGTACTATTTTAAAAGTTTTACATATCATGTTTTTTGTACAATAGGGCATAGTTTTTATGCTGAAATATTTTTTTCGTGTTTCCCTCTCATTTTTAGTCTTTTTTCGGGTTATCCGCGATTTTCACTATCCGCGGTACCCTTGCCACCCAATTCCGCGGATAATCGGGGCTCTACTGTATTTTATTTGATTTTTTCCTTCTCACTAGATATCGCCGTTATAGTCAAATAATTTGAAAGAGAACATCTTGGCCTTCATCACCATGTAATATTTTTAATATCTAAGGTTTTTTTTTTTAGGAATATAGCAAGATTTATGCATAATGCATCAACAGCTTTAATTAATGGGAATGAGAAGTGATCTTTTTTCCCTAGCTGATATAAACTTTAGCATGTGTTTCCCGAGTTTCAGCTGGTTTCAGCACCTTTTTTTCTTTTATTGGAACTCAAGGAGAGTTGGAGTGTTTATTATGACAGTTATTACTATTTATTTCTTCAAGATTTCGCTTGCATTCGGATGGAATTATTTATTGCTAAAACAGAAAACATGTATGTGTTTAAGTGTCTAGTTGAAATGGAGAAGGAAATAGATATTTTTTTAAATATATATTCAGAATTTAAGATGCTTAAACGATTTCGATGCGGTAAAAGTAGCTGCGCGCTTTGCGGGTCTTAAGTGAAAGAAGATATAAATAGGTTTTGTTCTAAATAATTTTATTTATCTTCATGAATAAGTTACTTGTGATAAATATCTCCTCATTTTGCGACATTTTCCTCAGTTTTATGCATCGGGTGTATGGAATTGTTAATTTTTAAGCATTATTTGTTTTTAAAAATTTTCAAAGAAAATAAAGGGATAGCAGTACAAATTTTTCAGCATTTACTTTGAATCTGTTATGCTGATCATATGGTAAAAATTAGGTATTTTAGACCACAATTTTGATTTCTACGATTTTTTACTGATGTTCATCATCTTAGACGCAAGTAGGTGCCAAGTATTACGATTTGACCGAAATATTTACGGATTCGATAGAAAATTACGGTGTTACGGACATCGATTAAAAATTACGGATTAAATGAAGTCTCGAAAATTTCTGCGCTTTAAAAATGTATTTGCTTCCCTTTTCTCCATGCAAAGTACGATTTTTCATGGTTTCGTCAACTCGTAGCCTGTATGACAACCTGGGGAAACTTTAATATCGTTTCCATCAATGTTGAGTGGAATTTGGGCCTGCTATTGGTCTATGCCTGCTATTGGCCGCGAAACAATGAAAAAGCGGGACGTCTCGATTTTCTGCGGAAGAAACTCATGCCTGGAAGAAAGGTTCAACAATCCGACCTCCCTCAAACAAAACGAGGGAGGTCGGATTGTTGAACCTTTCTTCCAGGCATGAGTTTCTTCCGCAGAAAATCGAGACGTCCCGCTTTTTCATTGTTTCGCGGCCCGCGAACTAATTGTAATTCAGATTTTACTTTTCCGGATTATTTTCAAGAAAAATCACGAGTTTTCGCGGAAAATCGTGAAAGTTTCGTTTTTGTTTAATTCGCGGAGTGTACCGCTTCTGCCGCGATGCTTTCGTGGAAGGCCGCGGACGTCAGGTTTAAGTCGGCTTCTTCTCGCGTTGTTATTGCGATGTAGAAAAAAACAACTTGACCGTGGTTCGAAGCCAACAAGTCCGATGTTACTAAATCGTACAACAGCTCTGGTTACGGAAAGCTTTTTTTGAAACTAGGCACCTCTGCGAAGTGCCCCCCGGCCCGTGGGAGCAGCTCGATAGGGGCCGCCCGTCGCGAAAGGAATAAAGAGAGGCAAAGCCCTTACTTAAAAAATTTTGATGGTGTTCCAAAATAAGCGAAAACCTTGATTTTTAGGATCAAATTTTCAAAATTTTTCTGGGGAGACCCCCAGACCCCCTTTTGGTACATGGAACTTTATTATACCCAATTTTTCGTATTATTGTCATTTATATGCCCAAAATCAAACTAAAAATTTATTTAAAAGATACATTGAACCCATAAAACTAAAAGGAGGGGGGTTTTTTTTCACAAAATTTCGTTCCCGCAGTTTTTCCGAATTTTTGCTTTTTTGTCAATCTCATCCCTGTAATTTAAACATTTGTTGTTGGCACTTTCAAGTATTTTCTTATCTCTTGAGATGTTTTACTATGAAGTGGCACGTTTAACAGGTTATTGCATGATTACTTTTTTAAATAGTTAAATAAATTGTTTGTATTTTTTGCAGGAGCTGTCAAGTCTGGTTACGATGTCCCTTGTAAAATTGTTCTTTGAAGCACTTTTTGTAGACTAATTTTCCATAAATATATATATAATGTTTAGGTATCATATTTGTAATTTTAATAAGTTTCATAGTATATTTCCCTTCATTTTTGATGAATTTAGGGAATTGATTAAATTTATATTTTATCTATATTTTTTTTGTATGACTCACTTTTACCTTGAGTCCTGTAGTGCTTGAAGGCTGTTTGTAAAATTATCCTTGTTTGTAAATAAATCAGTACAATAAACTGAAGGATTTTTCTTGCATTCAATGTCTTGGAATAATTTTTTGGAATGAAAATTTGCCTGTTCCTCCTTTCTAGATTTAAGAATTAAAAAGGTAAGTTTTTTTATCAGTGCTTTAGGAGCCTAAATTAAGCCAAGTTATTGTAGAATTTGAAAAAAAAAATGTTTCAATGAACTAAAGGATTTTTCTTGCATTCAAAGTATTGAAATAATTTTTTGGAATGAAAATTTGCCTGTTCCTCTGCCTTCTAGATCAAAAATTTAAAAGGTAAGTTTTTTTTATCAGAGCTTCAAGAGCCTAAATTAAAGTTATTGTAGAAATTTAAAAAAAAATATTTTAAACAATTTAAATTTATTTAAATTAAAATTTTAATACTGTATAAATCTTAATTTTATATAGACACTGTTCTGTAATTAAACTGTGAATAAATTCTTGTTAATTTTTGTAAAAGATTGGGTTTAATGACCTAACTATAAAAACTTGGAATAAATTAGTTTTATTTTTGTCAGAGTAGTTAAGCATAGCACTTTTTATTTTTCATAGTTTCTTAGTTGAATTATATGATGTAAAAATATTCCTGAAAATATGTACTAAGTGTAGCGCATAATTTCAGGAATAATTTTTCGACGTCGTATAGTTCAACTAAGAACTTTCGAAAAAAATATATAAAACGATTCTAAACCTAGAACTTGGAAAAAAATTTTGTAAACCCAACAAAAACCTAAAAAAAACCCATTGCTTTACGGTTTATTAGCAACCTAAAATCAACCTCCATGTAAGCAACGTTACAAAAATCTTTCCCTCTAATATTGTAAAAAGGTTTATAAGAAACCTCAAAACAACCTCAATGTGACCAACGTCACGAAAACCTATGCCTGTAACCTTAATTTGAGGTTTTTCCGCAAGGTTACGCAAAAGGTTGCAAGCGTCAACTAGCCCACCTCCGCCAAAGGTTTTGTTGAGATAATCCTTGGGTTGCAAGGTTTTCTAGTAAAACCTTAAAAACATCTTTTTTGGGTTGCACTTCAGGGTTGAAAAAACCTTAAAAAAACCTTACATTGCTGACTGGGAATATACTTTAAATTTATCAAAATATCAACTATGAAATTGAGTATATTTTATGATTAAAATGAAAACCCTTTTTTATAACTATGATAAATCCGTGTTATCACCCAATTGGAGTGGAGTTTTTATAAAAACTCTAAAACCTCTAGAATAAACGGTTTAAAAAAGTTATTTTAATCCTTAAGAGGTTATCCATACATATTTTTCTAATATCAGTTGACTTTGAATAAATAATTTGCCCTTGGCCCATTTTCTTGTTTCATTCTTATATTTTAAAAGATATAATGAAAACTGAAATTTAAGAAAATTGTCATAATTTATATATTATTTAAGCTTGAACGAAATTGTGCTCATTCTCAATTAAAAAGGTTACCTCTCTCTATAAAGTCAAATAACTCACTCTGTGTGTCGTAAAATCCACCCTAGCAAAGAAGACAAAGGCTCGATCGAACAGAAATTACTTAAGAAGCAGAATAAATACTCCAGAGAATTAGAGCGAAATCATCGATCTTTAAAGAGTAATTAAACGAGAATAGTTCGGGAGAGAGAAAAAGTACCTTCTCTGCTGTGACGATAAATCCCAATGCTTCGAGTAGCAATAATTAACACTATCCAATTGGTTTAAGGGACAGAGTAGATAGCTTAATTTTTAAAACTTTTGACAAGCGAACGGAGTTATTAAGAAGGATGGATCTTATTTCCTTTACTGGAGGAACTTGCCGGGTGTGAAGCTTCCGAAGAAACCGAAAGGAAGATTTTGCAGGTGGAGAGGAAGAGTTTTGGAGGTTGGGATGAGTAGTTTTGCTTTTGTTTTTAAATTCGGTTTGGTTTATGATGATGTAAGGGGTTTAAAACAGGCGCTAGTTGGGAAGGAATATTTAAATTGGGGCAGAGCGGATGTGAATATTATCTGCTTAAAGATTTCACTACTTTAATCTTTTCTTTATTACGTGATTAAAATTAAATTATGTGAATGAAGAGATAATGTATTGCTTTCAAAACAATGAAGTTATTGTGTTACGTCCAATTTGAATCAAGAATGAAAATGTGTGTTGCTGTACTTTCTACTGTATGTAAATGTATGTAAAGTAATACTGTATGTAACTGTATGTAAAGTCTGCTGTACTGTATTAATGTAAATGTGTGTTGCTGTACTGTACTGTGTGTTGCTGTAAAGACTTTCATCTTTTAATCTTTCTAGGAAAGCACTTAATGTGCTTTTAAATACTTTATCAGATACCGATTTGGTTTCATAAAATTCATAAATGTAAAAACAGCATGTTAACAAGATCCTTGTTTTCAGCACAATAATAATCATAGAAAATAAAACAAAAAGTTTAAACCAATACTGACAATTCAAGTTCAACTGAATCAGCCACTTTCTTTACAGTTTTATAGCGTACATTCCTTCATAGCAGAAGTGTTAACAAATAAAAACCTTGCCAACAGGGAATACAATGAAAATTTCCTCAACCCTTCTGAGGGTAGCGCTGCATTCGTTGTTTATGCTCACGATCCAGGTGTCTCATTTCGGCAAATAATGACAAATGTGATTCTTTTCGGGGAAGACAAGCACAAAGTAATCTGCGAGATTGATGCACGTGTCAAGAATATTTATCGTAAACGCGCATGCATACTTTATGACAGGGTCGGACGGACGGCCCAAAGGACACGGTGTCGGGGCCAATTTGAGCTCAGGTGACACCGATTCTTTTGGATAGAAGACGCTCCCCGAAAGCGACTTAGCCGAAAAATGGACTAAGCTAACTAAGACTGCTTTGCAAGTTGATACTTTTTGTCTGACGAAACGTTTAAGACCCTTAGGATTAAATTTACAAACCCCCAAATTGGCTTTTGAGATTGAGAAGGGCTATTTTTGCTAGACTCTTGTGAGTTATTTACTGTTTAAAATATGCAAATCAGTACAAGCGAGTATTACTCAACTGTCATGGAGAGTTAACGAAGCGTGTTGGGAAATGAGGAGGGTATTTTGTTTCCGGGTACAGAGAAGGGTTTCAGCTTCTGAACACAAAGATGAAATTCTTATCTACCTGAACAAACCATCAATGGTTTTTATAGCTACAGTCTTTAAGGTAAGATTTAGGTCACTGATTGTGGAATTTCAAAGCGTTAAAAATAAGATTTAAATTTAGATTTGAATTCTTGCATTTGGTTGATGTTTTGACATAGTTTTTTATTTACTGCCAAGACAAAATTATTTTTGTTAAAGTAATACCTATTGTTTTGCTTGATTATTTGAGTAATGTTTTAGAATAAAGGGAGGATAAATCTCATATTACACAGTATCTCTTTGAACCAGAATCCGTAATCCGTATGCACATTATTGAATTTTAAATGTTTCTCAAATTTAAAAAGTTAAAAGCATTTTTGATTTATTATATTATAAGAAGTAAACGAGATTGGTATCAGAAGTTATATAATATCAGAATATATTCCTTAGAAAAGAAAAATTATAATTTCTCTCCCTCTTACCAAAAAATTTTCAACAACATATTTCCTTGAAATTAGAATGCCCTCCCTTTTTTCCCCCAAGTGTCAGATTTTTTTCACTCAATGGGTTTAATTAGCATATTTAAGAAAACGCGTTGTTTTAATGAGCTGTTATGCAGACAATCTACTTAAGTAGCACAGCCGTTCAAGATTCGTCCAATTTATGTCACACGTATGGCGAAATTTCGTTTAGTTCTAGGTGCAGTTACGTTAACTTGACATATTTGGTATGAGCTGTGCTACAAGGATACAATATGTCTAAAATCTGAGTCTTCTTATAAAATGCAATTAGTAAGGAGATCTTTAGAAAAAAAGAGTAAATAATCCTATCTCATGTTTTTTTTCATTTTGATATGAAATCTTATTAATTACCTACTAAAGAAAATCATCATCATCATCATCATACTTGGCTAGACAGCCCAGGGTGGGCCAGTGCCTTCCTCTGAATTTTCCTCAACAGCGGTCTATTCTTGATCACTTGACGCCATCTCCTCTCTTGGATAGTAAAAAAGTCCGTCCCCACAGAGTCAAGCCATCTTAATCTGGGTCTTCCACTTCTCCTGCATAATAGTGGTTTATGTAGAAGAATCTTTTTCAACCGGGAATCATCATCCATTCTAAAAATATGTGCTTCCCAATTCATTCTATTAATTTTAATGTATTTTATAACACCTGAGTATTTATAAATTTTGTACAGCTTCAAGTTATATCTTCTTCTCCGAACTTTGTTAACATCTACGCCACCAAGAATGGCGTTAAGAGTTTTCCGTTCAAAAATGGCTATTTTACTTTCTTCAACCTTGTTCAGAGTCCAGGTCTCTGAACAGTAGGTGAGTATTGGTCTAATTAAAGTTTTATATATTAAAAGCTTTGTATTTCTTGATAGTAATGAAGACTTAATAAATCGTTTCAATCCATAAAATTCTTTATTTGCATACATTAAATCGTTTTGAATATCTTTTGCAATGCTATTGTCAGTGGTGACAACAGAACCGAGATAAGTGAAACTGTGAACCACTTGAAATTTGTGACTAAAGAAAATAGGAATGGTTAAAAGCCGAACACAAGAAAGAAAATCCTCCTCTTCGTTTACATCTCATCCTAGTGGAAATCTTCAGTTCGAACCAAAGTTGAAGTGAAGATGACGGGTAAAGTTGCATTATTTCAGGTAGTTTTAGGGCGAAGCGTGCGGATCAAAAACGGCGCATTAGGTAGTGTCACCGCAAAGAAGGCAGGCGGCATCTGATTAAGAGAGCGCCGTTTAATTTCCCATTAAGAGGGAGGGTTTAAAGCATTTCGTTGAAAAGTAATTATTCTCGGCCCAAATTCATGCGGAATGAGTGATCGGGCGCGAGGGGTGCCCAGGGGAGACGCGTGTCATTGTGGCGGAAAATGAAATAATCCGTCAAGGATATCGCCGCGAGCGAATCGTGCTTCAATTACATCTTTCGCGGCGACCTGCTTGCTGTGGCGTGTCACGTCCCGCCTTTTTCATCCGAAGAATGCGCCAAGGGACTGCTCCAAAATAATGTCCACTATTTGGTGATACATGGTTGCCCCTTTCTCTCCGATGCGCTTTTGGGGTGGGGGAACTCCTTGGGGCTGTGGGTAAGGCTGATTGGGGAGTTGTTGTTTTTTGGGGGATTGAAGGTGTTGTAGGCATTCCGTGTTGATGTTGAAGATGTCTTTTTTTTCTTTCGTTTGTGTTATGGTGTTCGGAATTATGGTTTCGAACTGGTCATTATATATCTTAACTATCATCTTATATAATCGAAATCCTAACTAATTTTTTATAATCTCAACAATTTACCAGGAGTATGAAAATTACTATTTTAAACTTAAGAAAATTTTAAAAAAAATATGATATTGATTCATTTTTACTCTCGTCCTTAAAATGAATAGGATTATCGCAATTAATTACCTGTGGAATGATTTAAATATTCATAAGCAACTAGTTATTACACTATTTGTATTTAATAGGATTAGTCCAATTTCCATGTTTTTAAATATTAAAAGGAAATTCCGTCAGTATAATACTATAAATACACCGGTATCCTCTACTTTGTTTTTCTGCATAATAATTCTTATAAAGGAGAAACGAGTTTTATAGGTGTTAAGAGCATTTTACATGGAGAATTCGATAAACATTATTCACACAGTTTTTCATATAGATTATAGTTAAATCACTCCTTATCATCTTGAATGTAATAATTAAAGATATAAGGAACTACGTTGGTTTCGACATAAGATATAAAAATCCAATATGATCCGAGCATACTTTTGCAGCATGTCAATCGTAATGGAAATTATTGTTATATACGTATAGTTAAAAAATCATTATATGGGATAGGGTGGCCCACTTTTCTATGGGAAAAAATAAAGTATTATGAAATTTCCACGGCACCCCCTCAATTTTTTAGACCTACAGAGAAAACTATACAGGCAAAAATTTGAGCTCTGTACCTTAATTAGAAAGCGATGACCAAGAGGAGTGAAAAAGTCCAAAGAGGATTCGAAGATTATTATACAAAACAACTAAAAAACCAAAGATCAAACCCTCTAATTTTTTTCATGATTTTTTTATGAGAAACTACTAACGTTATAGATATAATGTTCAAGGCTTTGTTTTTTTATAACCGTAATTTTGGTTGTAGTAATTTTCTAATGTCCAAAGAACTTTTGTAAAGTTGTTTTTCCTGCATTTTTTAACAGCTAATAACTCTAGAACTATACAACTTAAAAACTTGAAATTAGTCCCAATTTGTTTGTAAATTTTTTTCCTTGATTTAATGTGCATCATGACCATCATTTTCAAAAAGTTTTTTTCAAAATTAAAAAAAAGATTTTTTTGAAATTTTTTTTGAAAAAATATTAAAAGCCTTTTAACTCTTAAAATTTATTTATTTATTATTAAGCACACACAACAGGTCAGCTACCCAATTACAGTGTGGAGAGAAAGTAAAAAATAAAAAAAACATACACTACAAAGTACTAAAAAGAAATGTACACTAACAATTTTAAAGAACAGAACATCCATTTTTAAAAGTAAGAAGAGACATATTAAAAATATCCAAGTTAAAATCAATACAATTGTATATTTTATAAAATTTAAAAAGACAGAAATTATCAATATAATTACGTTTGCTGAGAGTATTTTTAAATAAATGATGATTCCTTAAAAATCTATCGGGCACCGAAAAATTTATGCCACTTAGTATTTCATTGCAATCAATATGATTATTAAACACTTTATAGAAAAATAAAATACATGATAACTCTCGTCTAGACTTTAAACAAGGAATATTAAAAATATTAAGCAAATGCGAAGAAGATAAATCAAGAGAACTAATATGAAAGGTCCTGAAATATAAGTACCTTGTAAATTTGGTTTGTACCTGTTCAATAACTTTAATTTTATTGTCATAGTAAGGATCCCAGATAGGACTGCAGTATTCTAAATTAGAACGAACAAGACTGCAATACAAAGACTTTAAAGCTATTTGATTAGAAAAATTTGCTGTCTTGCGCTTAAGAAAACCAAGAACCTTATGAGCTTTAGAAACAATATTATCTATATGCTAAGAAAAATCAAGGGCAGTATTAAATGTAACACCCAAATCCTTAATGACAACATTACGCAATAAACTGCTATTATTGATCATGTAAACATAGTTTAATGGCTGAGACCTATGTGAGTAACTAACTGCATTTAGAAATATTTAAGAAAAGCCTATTTTCAGAGCACCATGTATACAAATGATTGAGATCCGTTTGCAGTAGTTCAGCATCATTTACAGTTTGAATCTCTTTAAATAATTTTAAATCATCAGCAAATAATAAATAGTCACTAAATTCTAATTTTTCACAAAGATCATTAATAAATAGAATGAAAAGAAAGGGACCCAAATTCGATCCCTGGGGAACACCAGTATTATTTGTAAACTCAGTAGAAACAGCACTATTGAAGAAAACATGAAGCAACCGGTCATTTAAATAAGAGGCAAACCAATCGATTAAATTGGTATTAAAGCCTATATTTTGAAATTTTCGTAGAAGGATGCCAAAGTCAATTGTGTCAAAGGCCTTGGAAAAGTCAGTATAGATAACATCCACCTGCTTCCCACTTTCAAATGCAGAGATGATATTTTTTGTCAAACAGTATAGATTAGAAAGTGTCGACCTTTTTGGCATAAACCCATGTTGAGCAGGTGTAATTAGAACCCTGACCTGTAAAAATAGTTTTTTGTATACAGGGTGTCCCATAAATAGTGGGTCACACTTCTAGGGGGATAGAAGACACCTAGATGAGTCAGAATCACATAGGATTCGGGGGTCCCAGACCAAATCCCAGGGAGTTAAAAATGGAGCGACACCCCAAAAATTTTTTTGAAAAATTCAATTTGTAGAAGAACTGCTATTGGTAAAAATTTAATTATGGTCTCAAAAATTGTGATTTAATATGATCTTTAAAATTATCTCAAAAGTCTTCACCTTAAATTTTTTTTTATTCTGAAAAAAGGTAAAAAACCACAAAAAAATGTGAAAATTCTGCCCAAACCGCATTTTGTATTTCGAAATCCTTTCTTTTGATTTCATAATCTGAAAGATCGTAGTTGTAAACCCTTAAGTCCAAAGTTTCACCTAAAAACCATCAATATTCAATGCTTGAGATCCTGTTAAAGCACGGAATAAGTCCGTATTTTTCGTCCGCAGACTGTCGTTTTGGAAACGGCTATAGGAAACCAGTTCGCGCTCGCAAAAAACGAACTTTAACAGGGTCTCAAGAGTTTAATATTGATGTTTTTTACGTAAAACTTTGGACTAAAGGGTTTACAACTATGATCTTTCAGAGTATAAAATAAAAAGAGATGATTTCGAAATACAAAATGAGGTTTGGGCAGAATTTTCACATATGTTTGTGGTTTTTGAACTTTTTACATAGTAAAAAATTTTAAGGTGAAGGATTTTGAGATAATTTTAAAGATCATATTAAACCACAATTTTTGAGACCATAATTAAATTTCTACCAATAGCAGTTCTTTTACAAATTGAATTTTTCAATAATTTTGTTGGGGTGTCGCTCCATTTTTAACTCCCTGGGATTCGGTCTGGGACCCCCAAATCCTATGTGATTTTGACTACTCGTCTAGGTGTCTTCTATCCCTCCTAGAAGTGTGATCCATTATTTATGGGACACCCTGTATAATGATTTCAAATACTTTTGAAAAGGACTCAGAATTGCAATGGGTCTATAATTCGTACAGTCCTCGGGATTTCCTGTTTTAAATACAGGAATAACTTTCGTCCTTTTCCATAATTCAGGAAAGGTGCAAGTTTTCAAAGACAAATTGAACAAAATAAGAAGAGGATAAATCAAATGTTCAGCGTATCCTTTTACAATAAATGACGGTACATTATCAACTCCAATCGTTGAGGAAGATTTTAGTGTTTTAATAGCCTCTGAAACATCCTCACAAGTAACACATTCGATCCCAACCATATTACACATATAGGCTGAGTCACCAGATCCCTTTACATAGCTTGTGCTAGATTTGTACACAGTACCAAAATAATCTGCAAACGCATTAGCAATATCCTTATCACTTTCATAGTAACTATCATTATAAAATATTTTATTAGGTGAAGATTTGTTTTTATTGAAGTAAGACCAAAATTTCTTAGGTTCATCAATTAGATTAAGTTCAGTATTTTTTATGTAGATAGAGTAGTCTTAGCAATGCTTTTCTTAAGAGACGATCTTAATGATCTAAATTCATCGAGAAGAGACTGATCACCGTTATGAAGTGCAAGTTTACGGACCCTACTTTTTCCTCTTATCAATTCTACAGTTCTATCAGAGTACCAAAAGGGGAATTTAGTTTTAGATTTAGTTTTAATTGGAATTGTTTGGTCAAAAATCATAGTTAAATATTCATAAAAACTTAAAACAGCACAGTCGACATTATCGAATGAATTCAAAAAATTCCAATCAGTCATGGAAAACAGAGACCACAAACCCAAATAATCAGCTTTTTTAAAGTCAAATTTGTTGACACCACCAGTGCGCCTGGTGTGACGATCCGTCAAGAAGCTAACAACAATACGCAGTGTCGGGTGATGGTTGAACATAACTACCAAAATTACACAGCAAGAGCGATTCACTCATGGAAAATTCATAAACTCTCTTGAGGGTGTCCATATGCCTTAAAACATGCAAAAAATGTCAAATAAAAAGTTTTTGTTTAGTTAATTTTTTTTTCATTTTTTTTAAATTTTGAAATTTTTTTTGAAAATGATGGTCATGATTCACATTAAATCAAAGACAAAAAATTTACAAACAAAATGGGACTAATTTCAGGTTTTAAAGTTGTATAGTTCTAGAGTTATTAGCTGTTTAAAAATGCAGGAAAAGCAACTTTACAAAAGTTCTTTGGACATTAGAAAATTACTACAACAAAAAAGGTGATAAAAACAAAACCTAAAACATTATATCTATTGTAACATTAGTAGTTTTTTATAAAAAAATCATGAACAAAATGAGAGGGTTTGATCTTTGGTTTTTTAGTTGTTTTGTATTAAAATATTCAAATTAGGATTTTTTTCACTCCTCTTGGTCATCGACTTCTAATTCGAATACATAGTTTAAATTTTGGCTGGGAGTTTCTCTTAACTGTTCGAAAAAAAGTAGAGGGTGCCCAGAACTCTACCTGAAAAAAAAGTTTTTTGGGCCACCCAAAACTTGTACTTATTGCACTAAATATTCACAATTAGTATCGAAATATTCACTTACCTTCTGGTAAAATTTGAAGACTAAGGAAGACACTCTTTCTTGAATACAGTTAAAAAATAAAAGCCAATAGTATAAATAATTTCATTTCAATTGGAGCATTTTTTTATCTTTCTGTATATGTCTATTATAAAAGAAAAACTTAATACATAAAAAGACAAAATATGCTCGAATCGTAACGAAATTATTTATACTATTGGCTTTTTTTAAAACTACATTCAAAAAGGAGTTTAAATCGTAAACTTCGGCTTAAGTTTTATTTGCATAGTCAATCTTTACGTGTTCGTAGGTATAAAACGTTGATTTGGAATTTTTTCTTTTTATTGTGGTGAAGTTTTTATAAAATGTTATTTATTTTTACTTGCAATGCATGTAGCACCTGTAAAACTATATTTTCCTTTATAATATTCAGTATGTAGTGAAAACAACTTAACTGTAGAGTTTGTTTTAAGTGCGTTTTAAAAGATTTACTATTATAAATGCTTTAAATAGTTTAACTCAATTCTATGTCAAGTAATTTGGTAAAGAAAATTATGAAAAAAAAAACAAATTAAATGATTTCTTTAAAGAAATAAATGAAGTAAGCAACTTAATTGTGAGACTCTGAATTTTTATAGTCGAATCTGCTTAATGTGTTAGCAAATGTCGGAGATTAAACTGAGAACATTATCCGATTGATAAAAATAAGCGATTTCATATTAAATTGCAGCAAACAGTGTTAACTAAACTGTCTGCTTTAAAATGAAAATTATGGGATCGTAATTAATGTACTTAAAACTATTTACACAATGTTCTTGGCGACTTAAAATTTATAGGGGAAAATATAAGAGTAGTCCAATTAATAAAACTAAAATTATTGCTCACTTTTTATTTCATTTATTCAGAAAGTAGAAAGGTTTCTCCTTTTGCACTCCATTTATCCTCCCTTCTACTCCAATAAACCACTTAAATTAATCTAAATTTCAGTAAACAAGGAAAAATCTTGTCAAAAATATCACCGATGGTTCCTTTAACCAATCCCAAGCATAGATCCATATATTTTTTCTTTCAATGTATGCGAAGCATCGAATGTTTTCTTTTTCTTGCAATCAAAGCAAAGAACCATAACGGTGCAACGGTGACTCATACTTTGAGTTTCAGAATAATAAAATAAGTAAAAAAAGATTTAGAAAAAAACGCTTTTATTGAAGGGTTCTAAAAGGTCAAAAATAATTTATTCGGTTTGACAAATAATTTATTGGGAAGTAGAAAATAATTTTTTGGTAAGTAAAAAATAACTGATTTTCTAATCACTAAAAATAAAAGCGTGGGCGCTAGTAATTTATATGTTTTTTTAATTTTAATTTTTTTATTTATTTTTTAAAATTTGTACAAATTCACCTGAAGGAACGGACCTGTATAGGTAAATTCAACACACACAAGGACAGTAACACTAACATCTATGCCGAACGAGGATTCGAACCCCAGACGTACGGCTTTGCAGTCAGATGCTCTAACCACTAGGCCATTACGTTGGCATTTATGTAAATTTTATATTAATAAAAATACCTAATAGAGAATTTAAAGTGAATCCATTCCACCCAAACCTCATAAATGAGAAATTTGTAAATTTAACCTCATAGAACAAAGAATAAAGAAGTTAGAATAAATAGTGAATAAAGAATTACTAGCGCCCACGCTTTTATTTTTAGTGATTAGAAAATCAGTTATTTTTTACTTACCAAAAAGTTATTTTCTACTTCCCAATAAATTATTTGTCAAACCGAATAAATTATTTTTGACCTTTTAGAACACTTCAATAAAAGCGTTTTTTTTTAAATTTATTTTACTTATTTTATTTTCTACTTTTTAGTCATGGTATTTTTTTAACAAAAACTCACAAGAAAAATGTATTTATTTCAACCATATTTAATCTTATGTTAGGATGGAATTTTATTTTTCTACAAGATGATGGTGAAACATAACGCGCATCCGCTCACTCGCCGATGAAATCCATCGATACCAAAAAGATTCACAAGAAAAAAAAGGCATTCAATAAAATAAAAATAACCAATCGTGAACTGAGACAAAAATAAAACTCAGAATTAGTGTGTATCAAGGAGCAAACAGTATTATCCAATCTTTTCAGTAGTCCATAAATTATAAAAGTAGCATATTTTTCTTGTCTCGCGATTCCTCGGGATAGGACACCAATTTTCAGCGATTTCTCGCTCTTCTGGCAATTTCTTTCTTTCGGTTACTATCTTAAATCGCTAATTATCTTAATTGTTAATTGTAAGGTAAGAAATAACGTTTTAAAGATTGAATATTGTAGTGATATACCTAATATATTACACTGTTCAACAAATTTGACCTTCAAAGTTTTTTCCTTGATGAAAATAGTCATTTCTTATAGATTTTAGGTCGCTGAATACGAGAATCCCCATTAAAATTTTCAATTGACTCAGGATTTTCGGGGAACAGCCCCTCCCCCTTTTTACGTTTTCGACGACTTTATAACTTTAAACTCGATTTTCATGGTCAAAAAGCATTGTTTTAGTCTTCAAACTCCCTCTCAGGTAACAAGAAATGTTCAAATTAATAAAATATGATAAATTTATAGCAAATGGACAAGTTTAAGGGGTAATTACCCCCCTAAAAATACAAAAAAATAGCTAAAATTATAGAGGTTTCTATACGCTATTTTTTCCTCTTATTTTTTACGCAATTCCCGTTTGAAGGGTCCTAACCCTTCCCCAAGGACCCAAATTTGATGACAATATGCAGCAATAATTTTTACTAATAGCGGTTGAGGTGTTAGCCTCCCAGAAGCCCCCGCGGAAGAGTTCGGAAGACTTCCAGAATCGCGAAGGCGCTCGTGAGCTCAGGAATTAATATTTATGATTTTGAAAAGATTACAAATGACGTTTTTTATATTTCGGGTCGATCCAAAGTAGAAACTCTTCAGTTTTTTAAAAACTGACCGGTTTTAGGGAGTGAGAATTCCATGTTTCAAGATGTTAAAGATGCACGGCTGTGGATAACAATTATGGGGCATCCCCTTAAAAACTGAGGGTGATGGAGGAAAATGGGTGTCATTTTTGTATTCAGCAGATCATTTTACACAAGAATCAGCTGAAATTCAGTTAGTGGCTTCAAATTTTTTTTGTACAGCACAGTTTAACTCTAAGTGCGACATTGAACCCTTCTGTGGGTGCTTTGGGGGCGCTCTCACCTCAACCGCTTTTAGTAAAAACCATTGCTGCATATTGCCATAAAATTTGTGTCCTTGGGGAAAGGTTAGGACCCTTCAAACGTGAATTGGGTAAAAAATAAGAGGAAAAAGTAGCGTATTAAAACCTCTATAATTTTAAGCTAATTTTTTTTGCATTTTTAGGGGGGTAATTACCCCTTAAACCTATCCATTTGTTATAAATGTATCATATTTTATTAATTTGAACTTTTCTTTTCCCCTGGGGGGCAATTTGAAGATTAAAGCAATGCTTTTTGACCCTGAAAATCGAGTTTAAAGTTATAAAATCGTCAAAAAATGTAAAAAGGGGAGGGGCTGTTCCCCAAAAATCCTGAGTCAATCGAGAATTTTAATGGTGATTTTCGTATTCAGCGACCCAAAATCTATAAGGAATGACTATTTTCATCATGGAAATTTTTTCATTGTTGAACAGTGTTATCCTACAGGTTTTGGGAGCCATTGGCTTCACTGAAGTGTCTCAAATTTGAATTAAAAGGATAAGTAAAAACACTCGTTAATTACCTTAATTACGGAGGTTTTGACTAGTTTATTATTGAATATTGCATTGTCATCGGGTTTACACCATGGGGCTATTCCATATGAACAGGGACATGATCAAGAAAAATGAAAAAATAAAATAATGAAATTTTCTAATTATTTTAGGGAATAATTATGCAGTATTGATCTAATTTTGTTTTACATTGCTTAAATTTTGTTTAAAATTATTTTTATCGGAATGTCAGCATTTAAAGTCAATATTTAGAAATATTTGTTTTAAAGGTTAATTTGTTAATGAAAAATGTATAGTTTATTTAGAAAATTAAAAATAAATTAATTAGTTTTTACAACTTTTTTGTTAAATATACTCATAAACTTTATAGTAAAAATGAAATAAAGTGTTTAAATCAATTTAATTATATTTATATTCATGAATAACTGAACGCTTATACACATGTAGCGTGAGTTACGAAGTACTGTAGCGTGAGTTACGAACAGCTCTCTATATTTTATTTTATTTCTGATTTTCTTAAGCATTCCCAGTAAAACTGTTTGCTATTTTAGAATAAAGGAAGTATATTCAAACACCTGACAAGCATATAGAATTATTGAAACACTATTTAAGCAGAAAAACAAATTTGAATTTTATACTCATAAATCCATGTCTTTTTCTTGTAGCGTGAGTTACGACTCTATTTTAATTAATATTTAAAAAACTAAAATTATTAAAAGATTCGCAATACTTATTTTAAATTATTAACATAAATTTCAATATGTATAATTTTTTATGAAAGAAAATATTAGTTATTTCTATATTTAAAAATTATTTGAAATTGCAATTTTGAAAAAAATGTAGCGTGAGTTACGGTGGAATTGCCCCATGGTGCAAAGTTTCAGAACTTTATATAGTTTGGAAGTGCCTGAAATTTTATGTACAAGAATCCAAAATATGCATTCAAAAAAAGTGATTAATCATCTATAATTACCATAATTACTGCGCAATTCTCGTTTTGACTATTGAATATGACGAAGTTATGCCTAATACACAGTTATGCACGTTTTAGGGGGCATAGACCTTTGGGAAAAGTCTCAAATTCCGTTTTTTTGTTAATTAAAAATACTCGTTAATTAACTTAATCCTTTTCTTGTTTGACCAGATAATGGTTGGATATTGGAGTGTCATAAGGGTTTCACCGATGTGTAAAGTTTCGGGGCCCTAACATATCGGGAAGTGCCCGAAAATCTAGTTTTAAAATTCCACCCGTAAAACGCCGCCAAAAGCAAGTAGAATAAAAGCGTTTAATTAAAAATAATAAAAAAAGAACCAGATGTTCTCTAGAATGGGGCAGATGTTTACTTGTAAAATTTTTACCTTCAAAACGAAATTCGAAAGCGGACGTCGTTTTTTAGGGGATATGGACAAAATTTGATATCATTAAGCAGCGTATTGATCACATTAAATTATTTATTTTACATTAAATAGGAATGATCGGGACTTGTTGATTTCGATAACATTCTACGATTGATAACATTGACTGATCCCATTAAGCGGAGTCGACTGTATTTGATAAAATAGTAACTGGATAGGACTGTAAGCATATTTAAAGGCTACGTGGCTTCGTCTGAGAAATTCTCATTGAATAACTAACTCTACATTAGTAAGTACTAATATCCGCAATTGCATCATGTACCGAGGAAGTATCCACCACGAGATAGAAAAAACCTTAAATTTTTAATACCATTTTTTACCTTGCTAACTGTTTTTTTTTTTCATTTTTAATGTTTCCGAGAATTATACTTTTTGGTTTAACTACTTTTGCAATTAAAAAAAAGCTTTTTCCAAAATGGTCAAATAATGTATTTAATAAGTTATCTTAAAACCATAAAATTGCTTTATAATTCTATATCTTTCAAGCATAACTAGAAAAGATTGGATTGAATGTGCGTAGTATTTCAAGAGCTTTCAATAGGTATCTACATTTTGAAATGTTAAATTCATCGCGTAGAAATATGCATGCATTATGCAACCTGAATATAGAATACTCTTTTCCTTAGTACACATATATATTTTACATAAATCTAGAAATCATTAAATAAATTCTATCATCGTTAAATATTTGTTAATCAATATCAAATGTTGTTAATATGTAATTTAAATAAAAATTTTATTAATTCTTAAATGTTTATTTTGAGTTCTAAATGGTATTTATAATACTATTTTTTGCTGATTTAGGCGAAATGCTTTAAGTCAAATTTCATTTAGTCATTTAATAAATTGATGCTGATAACTTAAGAAATCTTCAAATAGTGTTAAGGAAGTTTAAAATGTATTCTTAAACTTTTGTAGATGTTAAAACTACAACTTATGTAATTATTATTGTTCCAACTTCAAAAATATAGACTATTATAGACTAAAAATTGCCTAATAGAAAATGAATTAATAAAACACCTATTCAACACCAATATTTATTGCATTTAGAAATCATAACAATTGTATTTTTATGTAATTAAATTTTTTTTCTATTGTAAATGGTCACTGTCCGTTAAAATAGTAAGTCTGCGTCTGAAAATAATAAAAATCAGCTATTTCAATCCTGAAGAGATTTCATTTGAACCCAGTTACTCCTTGTTGGAAGTGCATAAAAATATTCCTGTCTGGATCTGAAGATTTTCCTGCCTTGAATTTAAAAACTCTTGCTTTAAAAACTAATTTAAGGTTCTAGAATTTTCCGGCTTTTTTCAAAGTAGTTGCTAGACATTGTTTTGATAACGCGAATAGAAAGAGCGCGAATAGAAAGAGCATGCCAGATCCCTAATGGTAAATCACCTGGCAATGATCTGGTTTTCGGTGAAATGGTTAAAAACTTCGGAGAGACTGCCAGAGATTTTTTCCTTGACATAATTAACACATCATGGTCAAAGGGGAAGCTGCCGAAGGCATGGAAAACTTCTATCATTGCTCCCATTCTTAAACCTGGAAAATCTGCAGAAGAATGCAAAAATTATAGACCTGTTGCACTTACTAGCATCTTATGTAAGGTCATGGAGCGAATTGTGCATAACAGATTGATGACAGAACTCATAAAGGGAAAGAATTTAAGCTCCTATCAAACGGCCTACAGGAAACATCATTCCACGGAAGACGCACTCTTTATGCTCTGCCAGTCTATTATTGATGGCCTACAGACCAAACCACATAAAAAGACTACTGTGGTCTTCCTTGACATGACTTCGGCCTTTGACACCGTTTGGAGAGGGAAATTAATACAGATTGCTCATGAAATGGGTATTCAAGGCAATGCCTTAATCTGGATATCAGACTTCCTCAAAGATAGAAAAATTAAAGTGCGTTTCAACGGTGTCTACTCGAGGGAAAGAAGGACTTGGGGTGGGGTTCCACAGGGATCTGTCCTCAGCCCACTGTTGTTCCTCATCTATGTCAATAACATCCACATGCACCTTCACAAAGACACAAAGGTAGCTTGCTATGCCGATGACATTGCCATTTGGCATTCTGATACGAGTCTTGAGAAGTCCGAAAGATCTCTGAATTGCTCTCTGAGCGGGATTTTAGAATGGTCAAACTCCCGTAAGCTGAAATTTAACCCACATAAAACATCGTACAGCATCTTCTCAACAGATAGAAAGCACAGGCACCTTTTCTCTTCAAACTTAGTTCTAAACAATCAACCCTTAACAAAGACAGAAAACCCTGTTTATTTGGGAATTACCCTGGATGCTGAACTACGCTTCACCGAACAAGTTAAGAAATGTGCCAAAAAATCACTAAAAAAATTAAGAATCTTGAAAAGCCTATGCAGCACAAATTGGGGGGCAAGCCCCCAAACCTTAAAAACTACATACACTACATTGATTCGACCAGTTATGGAATATGCTTCGACCATCTGGTCTCACGCCTCGACTTCGGCACTTAAGAAGATTGATAGCATACAGGCTAAAGCCGCAAAGATTATAACTGGTGCTGTCTCTTCCACAGACAACATTAAATCACAACAGGAATGTGGTCTGCAGTTACTTGATAATAGAAGAAAATGTAGTGTCATAAATTTTACCAACAAAATTAGAAGTCGTGAAGAGGAACATGTTAGCAGACAAACCCTTTTGAATTGGGATGGAGATACAAGACTCAAACGATCCTCCACCCTACACTATGACCTAATGGTCAGGCAGCAAACTGGACTCGAGCACAACACATATGAAATTCTGCGGGAGCCAATCTCGTCTTTGACTCTTCCAGAAAACACCAAAATTGTGACTCATCTTCTTGAACCCTGTTCCAAAAATGAAGCAACTCCGGCTATTAAAGCAAAAGGTGACAAAACCATTGCCTCATACTCTAGAGAAAATTTTATCTTTGCTTTCACTGACGGTTCATCAGATGAAACTCTAAACAATGGAGGAGCTGGTGTCAACTTTACTTTTCCGCAGGGCAGAAGCACAAAGCATTTTAAGATCGGTGCAGGCAAAATAGCTTCAAATTACACTTGTGAACTCATTGCCATCCAAAAAGCCCTAGATGAGTATTTAAATCTTGAAGAAAATGATAGAGCCAAAGGTTTAATAATTTTCAGTGACTGTAAATCTGCTCTACAGGCAATTCAGAGGGGTTCTTCAGGGCTAATTATAAATATACATCGGACACTTTGCCGGATTTTTCATTTCGGGAAACAGTGCATCATGCAGTGGATTCCCGCGCATGTTGGCATTACTGAAAACGAGACGGCTGATGCTTTGGCAAAGGAAGCAAGGAAATTAAACACCAACAAAATGACTCATGTCACTCTCAACGACATTAATTCAGTGGCTAAGGCAAAGCTCAAGGATAGAAAAATCAAAATCAAACACCAAATCCCTGAAATCAGCACAAATAGAGCCCTTGCAAGCACACTAACAAGACTACGGACAGGACACTTCAGAGGAATGAAGATTCATAGAGACGGGACAAGGACGTACTGCCTCTGCAAAAACTGCCCAGAAATTGAACTAACCCCCAAACATCTTTTCAACTGTCCCGCTATTCTGGCAAAATTGCAGCAAATTAGTGACAATCCATCGGCGGACTTATATGAGGACAATTGCCTTCAGATCGCGGATGCTGTTTACAGGACCTTCGGTCCTATTTAATCTCTGACCATGACACGACACCAACCAACCAACCAAAGAGCATGCCAGTTTATTTCGTGACATTTTTTTGTGCTTGAGCACATTTTCACTATAATTTGAATATAAAATAGCTCATACAGTTTTAAAAATACCGAGAGATTCTATTTAATTCCCTTCTTTTAATGAAACTTTTTTCTATTATTTTCACATAAAATCTCCTGTGTATGTGAACATCATCGGTTATACCCCATTCGCACTGCCAAATAAATGGTACTTTATTCTGGCAGTGGGAACGGGGTATTACAAATAGTTCATCACACTATAGTCAAATTATGCTAATTCTATCTAGTATATTTTTATACACCATTACCTTTAATTTTATGCAATAGCTTTTTTCATTCTTAGAGTTAAAAGTATCAACTTATATAAAGAGATCCACACATTTATATAAACTAATCACATTTATAAAGTGCTTATAGTTATAAAAAGATTGTAAAATTACGATATTTTTAACGTACTGACTTAATACGTATGGTATTAAAATGTCATTGTTATATTCCTTGATGTGACTATTAACTTTTGTTTACCTTAAATACTTTCCTGATAGGAAATAAATTTTTTTTGAAGTCATACACATTATTAACTATTAAACAATAGTTACTTAATGGTATGTGAATTTTACAAGGAAAATCGATACCATAAAATGGTGTAACTTTGGTCTAAATGGAGTGTTTTTTTCACATTAAAAGCAAATAAAAGTAGTTGCTAATCAAAACAAATTTGACAAAGTCAGTTGTTAATGTTACTTTAAAAGTCTATATTTAAGTTTTAATTTTTTTCTTTTGAAATTTTTAGGTCATTGAGTTACCAATAGCCAATGCCAATATGTTTAGATGTATTTCTAAAAGTTACCTATAAATAATTATAATCTATTGCAAGTTCAATTCAAGTTTAATTGATCTAAAAATCAAGCAATAAAACACGATACAAAACTGATTTCATTTTAGAGTTACCTAGGAAATATTTAAAGGAAAGACATAGATGAACAGTAAACAACATTTTGATATCCTTGGTATATATTTTGATGAGCTGGTGGATTTAATATGTGAAGTATACACACTTTTGGAACTAAAAACGATATTTCTTTGAACACCATCGATTTCATAATAATGATACCATCTTTGCCATACTATATAAGATTTGTTTAGTAATAATTTGAATGTATTTCGTGCTTAGAATGATTTTGTATCCATATTTGATCACTGCTTCTTTAAACTCAATGATTATTTTACTTATTTCAGCAGATACCATTGGGCCAAATTTACCCCAAATCGTGGGAAAGTTACCCGAACGAGATAAAAATTTATTAATATTTTTAACCACGAAGCGAAACATAATATTGGAATTCAAAATTGTTAGAAGACTTTATAATTGATGGAAAAATATTACCTAGCAGTTTTGAATCATGTTCTTTATCACCTTTCTAAAGAAAAGTTGTACGGTGATCAAAATTCGACATGATACTACTCCAGTTGGAGGACTCCTAGTGATCGTATTTTAAGAATACCAAGACAGCACTTTGGAGATGTCATAACAAAAATTCTACCCCTTCGCCCTAACATTGAATAAGTGATAATCACATTATTTTGTGTTGATACAGAGCGTAGAATTTCTTTCCGAAGGTTGGACCAAAGTTTACCTTAAAGGCCAAAGTTACCCATTTTACTGTAAGAAAGTTGTAAAGAGAGAACTCTTTATTATAAATAGTATCTACAATTTATTGTTGAGAAGGTAACAAAATTTTAAGCCCAAAAAGTTTGTATGAAATCCAAAGTTCATATAAACATTTATTTCCTTGATGCAAATTCAAATTAATAATAATTCATTTATATATTAACTAATTAATATATTAATAAAAAGTTTTGAATAAAATTAAATATTTACATAAATGTAATTTGATTTAATTTCAATATATATTTATGAAAATAATTAAAAACTACAAATTACATCATTTCATTTTTAGGGTCAATATAAAAAAAAGTTTTTAGTTCAGCGTTTTATTCATTTAACTCCTTAAAACTCTAAAAGACATAAAATAAAATAATTCTTTTGTGAATTTTTTCTTTCTATTTAATTGGATATGATCTTTCATTACAAACTTAAAAATGCATTTAAACAATATTATCCATGTAATATTAATTTTACGTACACATTTTATAACTAAAACCTTGAAGAATGGAGTATAATAACTTTTAGTTACTCTTTTCATTGTAGTTAAGCTTATCTAAATCCCCTTTTGAAACAGTCAGAAATGCCTGTGAAAGGTTTTAGACATTAGAATAACTGTCATTGAGGAGAATAGTAAAAAACCGATTCGTTATTTTTGTTTTATATAACTGCATCTATTAATTTTTTAAAATGTTAAAACATGCTTGTTAATACACCCTACATATTAAAATGACATATAAAGAAAGTATAAAATGGAATATAAATTCTCCTCTTCTTCAAACCAAAAAAAAGTGTCTAATATCATCACAAAACAAGTTACATATCCCGATTTTTCAAAGCCCGAAGATGAACAAAACTGATTCTCGGCGCAAAGTTTCTGATTATAAATCGGCTATTATCCTCAACACTTCTTTGAACATCAAATACGCGAGAGAGATACCCAAAAAAAGTCGCTTTGTTGAATCTGCTGACAATGAACTATTTCTAGTTTTTCCTCACAAAGCCAAAGTGTCACAAAGGCAGCAGCAGAATCAAAGTCCTCCCCTTAAAGCGAAAACTGCGTTTTTCTAAATATTTGTGCAATAAGGTGATGGTCCACAGTGGACACATATTTGGCGGCGGACACCCTTTTATCTTACCGCCGCGCCGCGATTCGATCTCGGATCTATGCTCAGAAGAACAACTCTTTGAATTAGGCAAATGAGGTTGCTTTTTTCATCCCTCTGAGCGGGACCAAATTGAATGTTTAGTGAAGGGTTCCGATTTGAAATTTTTTTCACCGAGAGTAGACTAAACACTTTTGGAAAATGGGTGTTATTGTTAAAGTGGCGTTTTTTGATACGGGAGGCGTGGAAGTGATTTCTGGCTCAGAAAGGGGCTCGGCAGGGTGAGTCTAATGCACACTCACACGCTGCAACTGCTTATTAATGTATGCGGCAGTTTGCTGAAAATCCCGCTGTTGGTGGAAAACGGGTGCATTAGTGGATCTATACTATTGCCAAATGAGTTTTTCTTTCATTATGTATGCCGGGCGCGCATTCTTCATAAACAATACTGGGTGATGCTGAGGCTGTTCAATAACATGCTTGCTTGGAAAGAAGCGCTTTAAGGGTAACTTGGTGTTTTGAATAAAGGCTTCAATTCAAGATCATTGCTTTTCATTGCTTTTATGTGTTTGGGGAAGGAAGCGACAGTAAATATATTGTTTGGGAAGTGACTTGTTAATGTAATGGAGTGCTGACGTGAATGTTTTGGACGAATGTTTGAATGAAAAATATGGTGTGAAGCGTTATTTTCTTTTGAGATCTTTTTGCTCTTAACGAATTCTTGAAAGGATAGAAATATTTTGGCAATGCCTTTTTGGTGTTAAAAAAGAAAAGTTTTTACTGAGATGGAACGTTAAAATTATATTCACGTAGTAAAAAAATAAAAATAAAACAACAGTAATATCTGCGTACAATGAGAATGATGGAACCACAGAGTTTTGCTAGCCAAATCAGTCTTTGTTATATTTGGGTTATTGAAAACTATTTGATACCAATTTAATATACCCTAACCAATAATTTGTTTTTACTCGCTAACCGAACTCTCACTAAGTACAAGTTTGATTTTACTTTTATAAAACCAAACCAAAAGTTTCTTACCACAAAAGTCAATGTTTTGATAATACCATAAAAAAAGCATTCTTAATAAACGTTACTGATACATTTTTTCTTTTAATGAATTTGACCATTTTAAATGTTTAAAACTCATAGAAGCATCATTATAAGTTAAACTGTGTGCATTATACAAAAACAATTAGAACAATGAAAATAACACATCAATGCAAAAAATAGCAGAAGAAAAAACTGATTTTAGAGATAAAATTTAAATTAGAGTTTTGAATATAAACAAAGCTATATTAGGATTAGGAAGGGACCAATATTGAAAATAGTAAAAAATTAACTGTTACGCTTTATAATAATATTAAAATACACAATAGGATTTATATATGTCATTCCTTAGTTAAGTAAGATAATAAGTAAGTTAATAAACACTGCTGTTTTAACGAAAAATTTTTGAATAACATATTTAAATATCAAATAAAAAATGTTTAGTTTTTAGAAGCAAACACTTAAATTCAAATGAAAATCTTGCCATTATACTTCTCAACATAAATTCACCTTCATTTTACATCATTGCTTTCTAATGACAGTTTCAAATTTGAGTAAACCGATGTTTTAATCTTGGTGTGAAATGTTTTCTTTCAAATATGAGAACCTAATATTTTCAATTTTGAAACACCAGATATACTAATTAGTTTAAAACATTTCAATAGTCACCACTTAAATTATACTAATTTTTAATTTACAATTGAAAATTGATAGATTAATTTACAATTGATAATACCTTAGTGTAAGGTGTTATAGCGCGCAACACACTGTTGCGACGTCGCACGCAATTTACGACACGTCGAAACCACGATTCGTTAAACGTACATTTAGCACTCCTACTTATAAGAATGCCATAGATTAACTCAGAAATATGAGCACATGGTGAATCTTTTTTGAGTATCTGCACATTTTCAAAAATGAGTACATGCCTTCAATTTCAAATTTTAGTAAAGTTGAATTGGAGCCAGTTTGAGTTTGGGACATTCTCATATTTAAATAATTTTTACTTAATTTTGAAACTTTCGATTTAAGAGTGCATCTTCACAATATTAACCCAACTCAATACACTCCATAAAAACACTTTCATTCATGAAAACCTACTATTTCAACTCCCCACGAGTCAAACCCATAACTTCACATCCGGCTCTAAACGACTATGAGCCCAAGCTCAATCAGTATACGACAACGACTATGGGATCCTGGAACTCTTACCTCGGGCGAAGGGCGTCCAGCTGTCTGCGGCCAAAGGGGGCATAGCACTGGGGCTACTTCCGAGGGGATCTGCTTTTGTTGCTTCCGGAGGGGGAGGCTGTTTTCTCTCCCATTCTTCTCCGAGGGCCATTGGAATTGATCTGAGATTATGTCCACTTCGGGGAGGCCGGGAATCTTCTTTCTTTATCAACCCCCCACAATTAAATGCACCGACCTTGTAGTTCCCGCGTTATGATCGCTGGGGAGCCGGGAGTGCCGTTTGTGAGTGGAGTTTTTGATTGTGTTTTTAAATTGTTTTAGAAATATGACTTTTTTGTTTGTAAACACTGACTTAAAAATGTATGGTTTTCTCTCTAATTTATATATTCTATTTATATTAGTAATTTATCATCTTAGTTTATAATTATTTGATTACCAGGAATATTTCTTATTCCGCATAGCAACGAGGAGATTTCCGATTAACTGGTTAATAAAAGTCTACTGCAATTTTTTAGAGTGTTTCTCAACATTACAGTTTTGAAACTTGAGTCAAAAATTTCAACGAAACCCATTTATACTTAATTGCCAAACATTTAATAGTTTGTCGCAATAGTTTATTTTTTACCGAAAATTTCAAAATTTAAAACTAAATATTTTTTATTTATTAAATTAGTCATTAAATGTCATTAAATAATCTCCCGAATACATTGCCCCTTGCGTCAAAGACCAAACTAAGGCAAACATCTTGAATGCCTGTAGAAAGTTACGTTTATATAGAGTAGGGGAGGGTGGGGACGATTGTAACAAAATTGTTTATTTGATCTCAAACTAAGCCATTTTTTATGTTAGAGTTATGAAAATTGGTATGAAAACAGGTTGATACATCCCAATTACAATTTTGTTATGAAAACCGTCCGGTGGACATGCATTGCAATTTAGTAAATAAAACATCGAAAATCGAAAAACGTTACAATCGTCCCCACTTGAAGGGTCAATTGTAACACATATAAGGGTCAATTGTAACACAACACAAATTCATAAAAATAGATAGAAAATCATTCAAATTTATTAACAATTTATATTTTCTTGTTAAATAATAATTAAATACATAGACTAGAATGGAAATAATGAACTTTTCACTCAAATAACGAGTTTTAAATAATAATGAATGTTGATGAGTAAATAATAGTAAATAATTATTCACAAGGGCAATTAGGGAATTCATAACTTAATTCCCCTGTAGTACAACGAACGTGGGACCATTTTTTGCATGAAAAATGATTCCTCTTAATGCCCTTGATCGAAAACTTTATTGTGTTGATTATAACCCACTTAAGGATTTTCATTTTTTTTCTTTTCTTCTGACAGAATCTGTATAATGTTACATGAAAAATATCGTGATTTTGAGCAACACATCTAATAGACTTTTTAGACACCAATACATCAACAGCTTCTCCCTCCATTTTTTCTAGACTAATCAGCCCCCTTTCAGTTTTCCTTTTACGCGATCTCGGCATCCTAAAACCGTAAAAATTCATAATTATATGCCATTATTAAGGGTAAGTATGAATTATAAATCAATACATCGAAAATACTTTTGAAACATGTTATTTTCTACATTGGGGTCAGTTGTAACATGTTACAACCGTCCCCGGCTGAAGTGTTACAATCGACCCCACGTCACCATTTTTAGTTCAACCCTCGTTTTCAACGAAACTAACAACACTATCATCTTGAAACTAAGCAGAATAAAACTAGGATACATGTACATACTATACATAAAATCAGTGTTGTTGTGCTTCATACCTGCAGTGCAGGAGAAGGAAAGTTACCCAAAAGTAGAAAGTTACTTCGATGCTTGAAAAACACTCTTTTCTCAATTACACAGCCACAACTCAAATGTCAGCCTTGGCAATCTCTGATATTCTTTCATTCACCTGCCTTTTACGTACTGTCCTCTCCTTTTCACCCAGGCAGCCTCTCATTTTGAGGAAATCAAAGTGTTACAATTGCCCCGCGTTACAATCGTCCCCACCCTCCCCTACCTGTAAAACGGGGTTTTCCTGACATATCCTTTTTGTGCAGTGAAACTTCAATACAACCGGCAGGGCAGTGAAGCAGGTGTCATGCAGTGAAAGTTACGAAAAGTATTACCTGTAAAACTGTTTTTCCTTTAGAAGAGTTATATTGCAGGAAAACCTCAAAGTGAAAAAAGATAATTTAGGATCTAACGTTATAAAACAATATTTTCTTTTCACTTAGATTTGATACACAGGGATATTTCAACGGTCTTTTTCTTGAATACCAGAAACATCAACAAAAGAAAGTAGCATTTTCATTTTTTAACAGCAAATAATATTTTTATTTCATTTTAACTACACCCAAACCTGTTTTTGAGCGAACCTTTTATGTGCAATTTTTTATTTGTGCGACTTTTTTATGCGATTTTTCCCTTCGACTTTTTTTGTGCGGTGTATGAAAATTTCAAATTAGAAAAAAATCTTGTGCATCTGGCTACCGAGAATTACATGGGTCTCATGAAACAACAGTAGTCGCCAACAACATGGTAAATGAAAAAAGTCTTCGGTAGGTATAGAAACGGTTTCTCAATTCAGCTGTAGGATGGGGATGGCGTTAGGGTCAAAACATAAAGAGTTTTTCAATTCAGCTATACTGAGGGATTTTCGCTACGGTCCTACGTGAAACTTTTTATGCGGTCCTTATTCAACGCATAAAAAAGGATTTTTAAATGTGCTGCAAAAACTATTTTTTATAGCTACTCTCAAAGTTTGGTGCAAATTTTTTTATACGACTTTTTTGTGCGGTCCTTATTATTCCTCGCACAAAAACAGGTTTGGCTGTATAATGTATATTTTAACAAATGTTTCTATAAATTTTATTGACTTAATTGAATGACTACACATTTGTTTTGTTATTTTTATTTGTTAGATAAAAATGCAGCAATAACGATTCAAAACCACTTCATAAACTATAACATTGTAAATGAAAGGAGAATTTCACCATTTATTGCTGGTTAAGCGGACAATAGACGTAAACTCACAACTCTCAAGTGTCACCTCCAACCGTGGACTGGTTTCGTCCTTGTTAGGACTCATCAGCACGGTAACTCAAGAGAGTGGAGGCTAGACTAGTACTTGCCCTCCTCTCTCTTGCGTTACCGTGCCGATGAGTCCTAACAAGGACGAAACCGGTCCACGGTTGGAGGTGACGCTTGAGAGTTGTGAGTTTACACCTATAACATTGTAGTTTCGAACATTCGTTATAAAAGGAAGTTTTCTAAAAACAAGGAAAGAAAAAATAATGAAGTTTAGCTGAACTGACAAGCTCCTCTTTCTTATCATAACAACCCCTCCATTCTCTTTAAAAGAGTGAATAGAATGGAAATCAATTTTCTTACTAAGAGAACAGCCACCTGAAAAGGAACACTTGATTGAAAAGTTCTGAACAAAACCCCCATTCAAGATGAAACACCGTCGTGAGTTAATTAATCTTCATTCTTTATTCATAAGTGAGCGTTAACACCTAACTAGTAAAGGAGCAACAACGCTCGTCACGCAAGACATGTCTATCGACAGCCCAGTGCTCAGTGAATGACATCTGACACCATTAGTGGCAGTGAGGAAACAATTTGAAGGGGAGCTTGCTAAACGCTGCACGGGTCATTAGCACTGACAGAATGCGGCAGGGAAGAATGCATCTTGTCACACAATGCTTGTGACAGCTCAAAAGAATTGGGGAATCGAGCGTGGAGGGAATCTCTTCTTTTTTAAGAAAGTGTGGACTTTTTTCCCCAATGCGTGGATTTTTTGGGGGATAATTGTTGGTTGTGTGTTGAATTTTTTTCTTGATGATACATTTTTAAATAGTTTGATTTGCGATTATTTTGTAGTTTTCCGGATTGATTACTTCGTAAGTAGGTACTCTGTTACTGTAATTTATATTTTTATATTACAGTCATGGATTTCTGAGGAGGGTCTGTTCCACACTTCCTTCAATTTCTAAAAATAAATAATCGAGTATGAGAGAAGATTTCTTTTCTGAAGAAAGTGTGGGGAGTTTAATTATTTTTTACAATGTGGGAAGGTTTTTGGGAATATATCGAGTTAAATTTATTATGCTTTTAAGATAAAATTTAATTTTTTTATTTAGCATTTTTAAATTTATTTTTTCGATTTGATTCTTATGTGATACTCCAATTATGACAATTATTACCTTTCCTTCCCTGATATGACTTTCAACTCATTAAGAGTAGGTAGAGTCAGTCTCAAATTTTTGCTTTAGAATTGGAGAATTTAGTTTGAATGGGAGAATTTAGCACGAAAAAGTAGCATAGAATTTTGTTTTTCAAATGTTTGAAGATGAAGGAATTTGGCAACAGTTGCTTTACTTAACATACTTTACTTTATCTAACGCCTGTGAGTGGTCTCTCAGCCATTTGACGACGAGCCTTCCAATAGAGCAAAGACAAGTTCACTGTTAAATAACAGTTTAACCTTTCACCACAAACTGGTTTACACTTAGTTGCAACCTAGGTTCGGTAACAAGTTTCACCAAGTTTTCGATGAAACTTGCGACGAAAGATTGAAAACTTGGTGAAACCTGTTATCGAACTTAGGTTGCAGTTAAATTTGAATCCCAGTTTGTGGTGAAGAGTTGAAATGTTATTTAACAGTATTGTTAATCAGGTGAAGAAGGCTTTGGCAGGCAAAAGTTGTTGTTTTTAGCCTTTTTTACAATTTTACAATTTAACTATTAAGTAAGGGAACTATCTTTAACGTCATTTTAGTGCGTATAGTCATAATTTTTAATATAGTCATGCGGAGATATTATGATGCATAAAACCAGTTTATTATGTCGATAAACTCTTTGATCTTATCATAATAAAGGATGTAAATAAAAGCAAAATACAACAGAAAAACTTGTTATCAAAATTAAAGAACTTGGTGAGATATTTTCATTTTATTCTTTAATTAATAAGGACAAATCTATTATTAGTATTTCTTCACTCAGTTTTTGTTTGGTAAAGATGTCGTAAAATTTAATTAACGATTTTGGTTTTCTAGATAATTATTTTTTGTAGATAAAAATAACTATTACATCTTTCTATGCTGTAATATATTGTTGATTAACAATAATTACAGAGTATTATATTGTAAAAAATCAAAACCATAACTTAAGTCAAAACTAACTTTTTGCGCATTAAATTTTGAAATGAAATGTACGCATCGAAAGGTAATGAGTGTACTTTTTCAAAAATGTTTTTTTTCGATCAAAATAGAAGTATTGTATTGTTTCTTTGCTAAACCTTAAAATTTATGATTTATTTATGTTCAGCCCGTAGCAAGGGTTCCCGTAACGTTTTCCTCCCCTCCCCCTACTATATGCTTGGTTTAATTGAATGGATTCTTACCATAGCTTCACCTTTCTTGACCTTGGAACTGACCCCTTCTTATCAGCATGTTTTGTCAAGTGTTCGAAATACCACCAACTCTTTTCTTAGCGGTCTCCGAGACCTCACCTCCTTCGCAGTGTTTCGTCCGGAGTTAGTACGCATGGCATTGAAGTTCTGCCCACGGAGATTAATTCATCTCTCTGAATCGTGTTGTGTGGACGAGTTTAGAAAAATTTTAGATGGAGTTATGAGTGATTTCAGTGGGGAAGATGACTGTAAAGGAAAATTGTTTAAATTGTTTACTTCTAAAACAATGGTGAAAAGCTGATATTTCAGACGCTGTCAAAATTATTTTCTATTGTTCTACACTAAATTTTCTTTTATTAAAATTTGCTTTACATATTAAATCCCAAAAAAACCCAGTTAATTCCTAATAGATGCGTAATTTTTAAGTTTAAAGAATTTACTGCTCTATATGGTTTCTATCGAAAATTTTAAGTCTATTGGGATATTGTCTGTCCCATGGTATGTTCCATTTTCTCACCTCCCCTGTTACGGGTTGACAATCTTTTGTAGAACTGACGATGCGTTCTGCTGTAGATGTGTTACATTGTGTACAGTCACAATCCAACGCTAAAATGTAATAAGATTTATAAGAAAATCTCGTTTTAATATTCGGCTCCAAAGAAAAATACTTTCAAAGGAAGGCAAGATTGCAACACAAATTTCTCACTCCATTCAAGTAACGCTGGCCTGATAAGCGGATAATTGTGTCGCTTATTTCTTCTCCGACTGTTTATTTTGAGAGCCCATTTTGAATCGAGTCCTTTGTCGCGATCCGATCTGCGGCGACTCGATCCGATCCGGCTTTGTGCGTCCGCTCAAAGGGTGCGCCTTTAATTTTTCATTTGTCTCGGCTGATTGTGCGGGGGGCGGCGTTTGCAAATGAGGTGTCGACATAATCAAAGCGAGGAGATGAAAGAGGGAGAAAAAGGTGACAATTCCCCCCCCAGCGAATACAATGAGGCCTGGGATTGGATGCTCCGGGAGCTGCGATTCGAATGATATTTGTCCTGTCGGCCCTTTTTGATCTTCCGCTCGTAGGATTCCTCTTTCAGGCCTGGCGTCGCATCGTCACTCGGGGAGTGTAAATTTTCGCATTGGCGGCAGCGCCCTGTTTCCCTTTCATAGTCTCGAACAACCGACTCTATCAAACATTCTGTTTTATTCACTATAAAGCGTTATCATTCAGCGATAACTCTGTGCGCTCCCATTTACGAGAGGAGGGCGGGTGAAAAAAGAACTTAGCAGACTGTGAAGCGATCCAAACCCGCTGTTGAAAGGACGGATCCTTTCGGTTGCTTCTTTTACCTAGGACGGCAAAGAATTGTCTCGTTTCCTTTTTTTTCATGTTGGGAATTAGCGGGTTTTTTGATTATCGGATCTCTTCTCGTCGACAATCGGTCGGGGGAGAAACGCAATAAGGCCGCCATTCTGACTCAATATTTCTGCATCGGGTAACCAATTTTGTTGAATGCTAAATCCGAGTCGATTTAGGCCTATTTCGTACGCAACAAAATGGGTATTGAGCAGCCCGGCGTATACTTTCCGCGAAATGTTTTTGGCGTGAAAACTCTCGGAAAATGCAGTTGATTTTGTATTGGGAAATCCATTAGGCAAATTTGTTGCATTTTACTCCCTCTGGCTTTAGGAGTTCAAAGTGTTATTTTTCCACTTCACATTTCAATTTTTCACTGAATTGATGCTGGGTGAACTTGGATTCGTATCTATGAGTGAGAAACGATACTAAAACTTTACCACTATGTGCTCTCAACTCTAGGATCCGTTACCCACGTTTAATGGATAGAATTCCTATATGTGTTTTTGTATTTGTCAGGGGAAAAAGTCATTAATAATATGACTCTCACCCTTGCAGGATCTACAGAATCTTTACTTGGAAGTGTTTCAAGGTTTATTTTGAAAGTGGACTTGGAGAGTAAAGGGGAAGTTATTTTTTTAGTTTTGCATGTTTTTAAATGCTTCAAAAGTTGGCGTTTTTCATGAAACAACTTGGAAATTAATGGTTCTTTTTACAGATTAAAAAATTAATATCGTTGAAACAAGTTGCTAGTGGTTTAGCGTAAAAATGCTTGAAAGTTTTATTGTTATGAGAAGACTGTTTATGGGAATTATGAAACATTTCTGAAGATTTTTTTATTCAGAATAAAAAATTGCCCAAAGAAATGAAAATATTTAAGTTCATTACATTTGTATTTTTCATTATTAATTTTTTTTAAATATCCGCTATTTTGGAATTTATAAAACTGTCATATAATAAAAATATTCAATTTAAGATAGTAATTTTTATTTGTGTAGAGAAAGAGGAATGTTATTGAATAGTATAAAATAAAAAATGTGGAGTGTAGAAAAAATAGACCTTTATTCAATATTTTGATAAAAAAGTCCTGCTTGCTTTACTTTCACTTAATGAACATCTCTGTTTTCTCAATTAAAGATATATCTTTCAATAATTTTTAATGATAAAAATTATTTTCATATTTTTTTAAATGAAGGTAATTTTTCTCTCAATAATTTCTCCTTCGTTTTTCTTTACTCTCTAATTCACCACTCCTCTCTATTAACTTAATATTCAAACCGATCGTTTTACTCTTGATTCCCTATACAACATCGATTCTTCTTCTTTTTTAATTGAACTTTTCCTTATTGTGTTCCGATGTTTTATACAATTTCAACTTTCTAACTCAGAATTGGACATAAATTACAGCATATTTCATTTAGCACTCTATAATTATCATGCGCTGATTAAACTTTTAATATTTTTTTATTTTTATTTAAGTATTAATTAAATATTGTTAGAATACTAAAGATTTACTTGAGCGTTTTTAATAAAATGGACGATTAAAATTTTTCCTCTTTGAATGTTTGTTTATCCCAAAATTTTTCTTCAATTTCATAATTAATCTGTTTTGATTTTTTACGAGCATCATGTGTCCTCCACTTAATGAATTCAGCCTAATTTAACCGGCCCTCGTGGTATTTTATCCAACTACCAACTTCCCCATTTTCCACTTTCTCCTATTACCTATTCCCTTAACCGACCAACTCACACCATACCTCTTAAATCCGTCCTCACCCCTTTCCTTTTCCTTCTCCCTCAACCCTCACTCTCCCTCAAGTTCTTAGCAACAAGTCAAAAACCTGGCCCACAATGACAGCACCCGATGGGAAACCGCCGCGACACCCACCCATAACGAATAGGCGACGGCAATAGTACTATGTACAGCCGTCGCGCCGTACCTTTTCAAACACAGAATCCCTCCATCCCCTATTTCTACTAGGTGCGAGGTCTGCGGAGCGTTTAATGACGACTCCTCTCCGAAAAGCGATCGGAGAGACCCCCCTCCGCCGAAAAGTCATTTCTTTCAAGAATACGTGATTCACAAGGGCTGAATACATTTATTCGGAACTCCTTCTGTCCCTTTATGGGCGCTGCAACAAGCAGCCCTGCTGTGGATTACCGGCGAAAGATCAGCAAATCTTCCGGGCCGGATCAGCGCTTATCTCGGGCCCCTCAGATTTATGCGGTCTGCGTCCGAAGCGCGACACACTCCGCAGGATTCTGATCACGGGAATATTTTTTCCATTTGTCCCCCTAACCCCCGCCGCTCGGAATAGGCTGTTGTCAGGCGGCGTATTATTTCGCGTGTGCCGCCCGCCGCGTGCCATTTTCTTCGGATTTATTTCTAGGCGCTTGCTTCGGAACGGAGCGGAACTGGCTGACACCGTGGGTGGAGGGTTGGCTAGACCCCGTGTGGGTTGCAACCCCGCCAGACTAACGGGAAGAGTGGTGGTCGCAGGTAATCCGTAGCATGTTAGTTACCATAGGCGGTAGATTGAGTGGTAGATATCAGAAAATGAGATAGGATGGACAAAGGAGAAGGGTGATAACCGACAATGCTGTGAAAATAATTTCTGTGCGATTTATTTTTGATTTGAGTATATGTACAAACACCACTGAATTGGTAGAAGTAACTGAAAAAGGATATTTTCTTCAGTATTTTCACGATGGATATAATAGTTATTATTCTATTTGAAGCACTCATGCTTGATTTATATCTAAAATACATATAATTTAGTTGGAAAATATTTATATTAACAAGACAGTTTCTATTTTATTGCAAGCTTTCTTTACAGAGTCGTAGTGTATATTTTGTTGACTTGAACGCTTGCATAAGGAAAAAAAATTTATGAAATGAAAGAGTAAAAGTTTTGTAGGTGTAAATGATTATAAAGGTGGAAAAATATGAGGTAAAGGGTGTGAGAATGGATAAAAGTAGAGGTAAAAAAGAAGGCAATGTATATAAATAAATACAAGAATATATATGCTTGTAGAGGAGTAATGAAATCTGAAAGAAAATAAAATGATAAAACATGAGAAAAATATAAATGCATAATAAAAGAAATGAATAAATACGATAATGAGAATAATAATAACAATAATAATAATTATATAAATGAGAAAAAGAAATAATTAAACGTCAAAAGAAGAGTAATAGAATTATAGATATAGTAATAGGATAGAAAAGAAAAAATGGAGATATTAAAAAGAGAGAATTAAAAGGGGAAAGAGTACGAGCAAAGAGAAGATGTGGAGGAGAAAAAGATTAAATGAAAGAGAAAAATATCCAGTGAAATCCCAATTATTTTCTTCAACAAATCCCAACTACTATATTGCTTGTTTTTATACCACTTTTCCTCTATTTATGGAAGAAATCAGTTTTACAAGAAACAACTTCTGAGATAGCTAAATAACCTCAAACAAACAAAAAAAACAGTGAAAACTCTGATTCCCAAATACAATTCTGTAGGGAACTGTGGCAGATGCACTCTCTTCTCCTTGTCCCCCTACGGCTGCCAGCGCCGTTGCGTATTGTTATTGATGCTAGATCGGAGGGGGATGCGTTACAGCGTGTTTACAGCGCGTTTTTGGGATTGCCATCGATTCTGAAGCCGCGGAGGGCTCGCCTTGAAGGATGGGGGGTGCGATTCGCGGGACAGGATGGCTGGACTGACTCGGATGGAATTGGATCCGTTGTCAAAAAGCGGGGATCGCTGATCCACCCAGCCGGAAAATAAACAAGCAAAATCTGTTAGGATCCGGGAGGTGAAGATTGGAGATGGGTTCAATTTGATGTGAGAGTTTTTATCTCGAGTTGTCGTAGTGTATGAAGGGTGAGACGCGTGTAATGATGGGTGTTTGTATAGAAATGAAAATGTGAAAAGTTATTGAATATGATCTTGTTTTTATCTGATGTAGATAGAGATTTTTTAAGTTAAAAGTATAAAATGTTATTTTTCATATTTAACAAAATTTATTTATACTTAAAATATATAATTGCTTAACATTCATTATAAACTAACTTCTAAAGCGTAAGAAAAATTATGTAATGATAGAAAATTAATTCCTAATCTCTAAGTGGGTAAGATTGTACTTTGGTTATATACCAATTGGAGGATAGAGATTTTATCCTAAATTTTTTCTAATATGCAAATACTCTTTTTTAAATTTGCGAGCACAATGTAGGATTAGAGTTGTATAAATCCATCATTTTTTATGTATAAAATAAATGTTATCCAAAAGGCTTGGATTTCCTTTAAAAGACAAAATGAATTTGCCAAAAAATTATATGTTTATTGTTATTTATTAGTAGTAATGGTGATATTTATATGCTATCTTTATTTTATAATATTCTTTTATACACCTCTTTATTTTTGTCACTTTGATAGTCTCCTTTTTAGAATCCAATTGTTCTTAAATAGACGAAATCTTAATAAAATGCAAACAAATTAGCGGGAAATCACTGGGAGAAAATTTGAATTTAATAATGAAACTACTAATTTAGCCTGATATCCATTTAAATCAATTACATAATATAATAAATTTAATTTAGTTTTTGTAAGTTTTGCAAAGCGTTTAAACAGATTAGGGAAATTATTCATAAAAAAGTATTTTTATCTTAAAAAATAACTCCCTTCATATACAATTTAACAACAAACTCTAGTTTTCTTAACCTAGCAATAAGCCTTACTAAAACCAACTCCATTTATACACAATTTGACAATAAACTCTAGTTTTTTAACCCAGCAATAAGCCTTACTAGTTCCCTCGTAAGACTCCTAATCACTGATTCTAAGGCCTAAGCCTAAACCGAGACTGGTCGGACGTTCCCAGCCAACGCGAAATTTGCAAGGTCTTCCGCCTAATGAAGTCAACATTGACCTTTACCCTGCCCCCCTAATTAAGCAGGGGGATCGGGATTGCAGATAACGAGGGATTGCCTCTGGAACAAAATACAAAAACTATTCCAGACGAGGACCCTGCTACATTATACTAAGGAAGTACTTTGTGAGGATTCGCTAAGTACGTTTTGCTCGTTAGGACTATGTTGTGCTTGCTCGTACTGATTATCTTGTTTGTTGTCTTAGGAATATCTCTTTGGGTTGGTAAAGTGCAGGATATAGAGTATCAGTGAGAAAGGAGAGGGTGATTGGTTTAATTGTCATAGTGATGCGCTAATTCGTTCTTTTAAACGTATTGGAAATAGAATGAAACGAAAATAGTTTGGTTGATAAAATAGGGTGCAGTTCAGTTTTATGATGCAAAATGTAATTTGAAAATGCGCGTTTGTAAAATTATAAAATATATGTAATGAGGGATATCGATATAAAGGTGTATTCGTTTACCTTTTTCACTGTTCTTCAATGATTACACTTTGAAAATACTTTTACATTATTTCATTCATTTGTAGTTTTCTTGGAGGAAATGAACTCTATCTCTACTAACGATACAGTCATTTCTTCTTAAAATGTGTGACAGCCAAAACAAGCAAAACGAAAGTTAATCAATGACATTTTCTAAATTCATTTACTCATAACTCTTTTTTAATTTGTAAAATAGTACATAATTGAAATTAATTTGACTGAATAATAATTTAATTTATTTCAACAAAAAATATTCTTTCTTCAAAGAGATCACTATAATATAACGTTATTTAAATTTATTTGCCTTTTATATTTTTATTCATCAAAGTTAACATTAAAAGAATTAACGATATAATTATGAAACAAATTTATAAAATAACATAACTTTATGCTTCTATTTTTATCACACAATTTTTACAAATGTAAAAATTAAATTATAATGTTATAAAATCATAATACATTTTCAATTACCCTTGACTATTTATTTTCCGTCTTATAATAAAATCTTCATGAAATAATTTAATAACTCCAAGCATTTACTGTTTCGTTTCATTTAAGTTTTGGTTTTTCCCCCTTCCTGTGACAAATGCTTTACTTCACTCAATTCGAACTTTAAAACATAAGTACTCTAAGCTTATTGAATACTCAGTGAAATAGATCCTAAATAGGATTATTTTTACTTAGAGATTTTGCTCACTCTAATGTATCAATTTGACCCCTTTCTCATGCAGAAGATTTAATCCTCTTAAAAAGGTATTAAAAGTTCCAATAACTTGGGGAAGAGTTAATCTGCACTGTGTATTTGTTGGGTTGAATATTTTGTGTATTTTCTTTCTCTGCATGTTTGGATAGGGGAGTAATGATAGCAAATTAAAAAAATCTTAAATCGTGATATTTTAGTGATTTGTATGCTATTTTATAAGCAACAATTTTTCATTGATTAAAATATTAGTTGGAACTTAATCATTAAATCGTGAATGCTAAAAAATATTTATTTTAAAAGAAAATTGCAATGTTGTTAATATATAAACGTTTTTTTATGTCTTTTGTACTATCTCTTTATTTTAACATTTAATTAATAGTTAGACTCTCAATCAAAGTTGAAGCTATGGTAGCTATATGATTTCTTTCTTTCATTTCATGCGATTAAAGTAAACTGAAATATTATTTTGGCTTAATTGTTTATTTGTAAACTGTATTCAAAAGATACTTTTCAAAGTTTGCTTCATAAAATCAATGTAATGGTTCCCTTTAATTTGCAAGGGAGTTAATGTAGACACTGTAAACAAATTCGTCTTTTTAAGCACTCATTTCCGTGATTTTTCACGGATTAATTCCGTAAACTATAAAACGGAATTTTACCGCACAATTTTTAACGAACTCATCCAGTGTATTCTTTTGCCTAACACAAAATAGACTTTTAATATTGAGACTACAAACGTGTTTTTTCAGGATTAAAGTGTTATTACTTAGGACAAAAAAATTTACAATCGTTTAAAGGGAATAAACACTTTAATTGTTCTTAAATCACCGCAAATAAAATCCATAGGACACCTTTCTTCTAACGTGTACGTTCGTCGAGATAGAAGAACTATTTAATTAAGATCATTAAAAAATAAATTCCTATGAAGTATTTTTATAATGTTATGGATTCGTTATAACTAAGTAAACAGTTTCAGATAAACTAAAAACCATCAGCACTACTTTTTCATTATTTACTTGACTAAGTTTTTATATAAAATATTTTGTACACAAACGGTTATCAAATACTCTAGCAGCTTAGTGGTCAAGACTCGGAAAATCAAATCTAAAGATTGCGAGATCGAGTCCGGCCAAGATATGTAACCGGTACTAGGTTTTAATTTTTTGAGCTCATTGAAATTATGTGACTGAAAATGAAAAAATAAGCATTTTTCTAAAGTAACTGGAAAAACAAAACGAAGTGTCTAAATCCATGAAAGTTGACCCATGCTATAGTATTAGCAAAATTCGTTAGAGTTGAGTTGTTAGATTCGAGGAACTAGACAGTGCCATAGGTTTTAATAGCGAAATTCGTTAGAGTTGAGTTGTTACTTTCGTGGATTTAGACAATGCCAAAACTAAAACGGACGCTTCCTCAAATAATGGAATTAATCGAAAACAAGGCTGTCGGGTAATTTCCATTTTGTGAAGGAAAAAATTTTTCTGTGTAGTTTTGATGTTTCTTTATGTGCTTATTTATTGTAATGACATTAGATATTTGTTATTAACACAAAAAGCCGAAACTACCCATTTTTATATTTTTTTCTAAGATCAGTTTCATTAACCATTCAGTAAAGTTATTGGCTGAAATGAGAGCAGTATCTGTATTTAGTATTCCAATACTTTTATACTTTGGGACGCTTCGATTTTCAATTATTTTTATTCAGAAACCTTAACGGGAGCGGGTAGAGCAACGTGGTATAGTTTAAAAGTTAATGTAGCTTCGAAAAGTTTAAAAATATAAAGGACATACATACAGACAGACAATCATTTTTATATATATAGACTAGCGCTGCCACGCTAGAAATGTGGAAATAGTTAAATAGAGGAACCACTTTTATGTTTATGCTACAACAATGGATTTTAAACTACAATAATCGAATTCAATCTGCAACAATCGAGAATATGCCTACAACAATTAATGTTACATCTTCTCTTGTTATATTTACAACAATAAGGTTTTCCATGATAAAAGGCATGAAAGATGGGTTTTTAAGTATAAAATTGACCAAAAAAGTTGTTAGGAAGCTTCGATTTTAAATTATTTTTATTCAGAAACCCTCCCGGGAGCGAGTAGAGCAACGTGGTAAAGTTTAATAGTTGATGTAGGTGGGAAAACCTTAAAACTATAAAAGACATACATACATACATTCATTTTTATATACAGGGTGTCCCATAAATAATGGGTCACACTTCTAGGGGGGATAGTAGACACCTAGACGAGTCAGAATCACATAGGATTTGGGGGTCCCGGACCAAATCCCAGGGAGTTAAAAATGGAGTGACACCCCAAAAAATTATTGAAAAATTCAATTTGTAGATGAACTACTATTGGTAAAAATTTAAATATGGTATCAAAAATTGTGGTTTAATAGGATCTTCAAAACTATCTTAAAAGTTTTTTTCTGTTTAAAATTTTTTTTTCAAAAAAGTTTAAAAACCACAAAAAATGTGAAAACTCTGCCAAAAACTTTATTTTGTTTTTCGAAATCCTTTCTTTTGATTTAATAATCTGGAAGATCATAGTTGAAAATCCTTAAGTCCAAAGTGTCACGTAAAAACCATCTTTATTAAATGCTTGAGAGCCTGTTAAAGCATGGTTTAAGTCCGTTTTTTGCGTCCGCTAACTGCCGTTTTGGAAACGGCTATAGGAAACCAGTTAGCGCACGCAAAAAACGACCTTTAACAGGATCTCAAGGGTTTAATATTGATGTTTTTTACGTGAAACTTTGGACTTAAGGGTTTTCAACTATGATCTTTCAGATTATAAAATCAAAAGAAAGGATTTCGAAATACAAAATGAGGTTTTGGCAGAATTTTCACGTTTTTTTGTGTTTTTTTTAACATTTTTCATAATGAAACAAATTTTAAAGTGAAGACTTTTGGGATAATTTTAAAGATCATATTAAACCACAATTTTGAGACCATAATTAAATTTTTATCAATAGTAGTTCTTCTACAAATTGAATTTTTCAATAATTTTTGTTTGTAATAATTTGGTCTGGGACCCCCAAATCCTATTTGATTCTGACTCGTCTATGGTGTCTACTATCCCCCCTATAAGTGTGACCCATTATTTATGGGACACTCTGTATAGATATAGATAAGATTTTAATAAAATTTAATCTCAAAACATGAGAATACCTCATTGCTTAATAAACATGTAGGTACCACCATTGAGTTTTAAACACTCACGCATTATAATCGCTCTAGAACACATATCGCCTCTCCCGTGCAAGACTCACACAATTGCAAAAGTTGAAATGTCTACTTTACAGGAGCTTGGCGTGGAAGGACTTCTTTATTGGTCGCCAAGTCGAAAAAGTAGAGTCAAAAGTGTGATCTTTGGGGAATATTTCTATTGGCGCTAAAAAAAATCGCCAAAAACGGCTTTATGTGCTTGAATCTAAAATCGTGGTTTAGCTGGCATATCGAACATCGAAATTTCTTCACTGAATTTAAGCACCTTCGGGTGTAGTCAGTATTTGGGTGGGTGACCACTGACCAAATCAAGCATAGCTGCGTTTTTCTCTTTCCTTGTGCACATTTGCTTTTATTTTTCAGGAAAGGATCTACCTGTTATCAGAATATTCTGCCCTAAATAATAAATGATCATAGAAATATATTTACATTTTTAATTAAATTACGTTTCTTTTATAGCCGATTTCATAGGTAGACTTTATTTCCTGAGCAAATTATCATGGAAAAACCTTTTTTTAATCGACTATCTGTGTATTCCTCGTGAGAATTATGCTACATGATCATGAAATACCTTTTGGTTGCACTGAAACAATAACCAGTCTTTGAAATTAAACTCTGACGATCAGAGAAAAATTTTAATTCATTAAAAAAGGTGATTGCAAAATTACGTGCATTTTACTTTACACGGGGCATATAATAGGTATCGATACTCTCCTGAAAAGTAGGCAAAAGTTAGGTATGAGCTGAGCATAGGAAGAAAGAACAAACCGATGGTGGTAATGCTGAGACACACACAATCCATCAAAATAAGATTATAAAATACAGAAAGTCAACCAACTTATTTAAAATTTAAAGATTATTTTTAAGTTGGAAATAGTTTTAGCTTTAAATGAGGTTTAATAATTGAAAAAAAAGAAATATAACACTGACCCCTGATGATCTCACCTGTCGGGTTGTCCATTTAATTAAATTTAAAAAAAAGGATTCATACTTTTCCTATTTTGCTTAAGAATCTCAAGAAAAATTAAATATTTCTGATAAAATCCAAGTATTTAAAAAAGTAAACTGTGCATTTTATTATACACATTCATTATTACGGTCAGAATAATTTCAATGTCAAGTATAGGTCCTTTCCAGAAACGTAGGCAAATATGAGATCGAGAAAGGGGAAAAGAACGTGCCAATACTTGGTGGTCACCCTCCAAAGTACTGACTGTGGCTGAAGGTGCTTAACTTGAGTTAAGAATGAGCCATGATTCACGCGTTAAAACATAAAAAGCCTTGTTTGGCGATTTATCTTAGCGCCAATTGAAATAATCACCAAAGATTAAACTCTAGCTTCGACTATCAACTTGGCAACCTATCTAGAAGTCCTTCCGCGCCAAGATCCCGTAGAGTAAAACTTTCAATTTTTGCAATTGTGTGAGTCTTGCACGGGAGAGGCGATATAGGCAACCTCCGGCCCACCACGACATCTTCCCCGGGCAGCGGAACATTTTAGTACCATAACAAGTTAAAATCCTGTTTGTTAAGGTATATTCTACAAAAATTTTCTGGAGGGATCCCCCAGCTCCCTTCAGGACTTGGAACTTAACGATTCAAAACTCTTTTATAACAAAGTTAATCCAAATCTAAATCCTATCCAAAAATGCAAATCTAAAACAATTGAACTAGGTGTACCAAAACCAGTTAAAACCTGTTTTTTGGAATCAAACTCCAAAAATTTTCGGAGAAGGACCCTAAGACCCCCCTTGGTAGTTTGGACTTCATTACTAAGTTCTTTAAGACGCAAACTCTTCCCAAAAATGTACTGTAGTGCTGCATTAGACCTATTAAATATAGATGGGAGGGGCTGTGGAATTCTCTGGGCCCCGTCACGAAATGAATTTTTATTTACAACCCTGAGATTATTGCAACTTAAGCATTATACTTATGATAAGGCTTAATTAAGATAATATAATCCTAGTCCTCTGATTGATGTTTAACTTTAGTACTATAACTATTTTTAACTGTAGTACTATAATAATTTTTTTTTTTCAAAATTACCTATTATCTACTCTACGGCACTTCAGGTCATTATAATCTTTGAGTCCGCCCCGCAGATTCAAAAAGGTTGCCCATACCTTCTCTAGAAGATGAGCCCATATCACCTAAATATCCCTCACAAACAAGCCACCCACAACCTCTCCATACCTTTTTAATTACCACCCCTAGCCCACCCCCTCATCCCTCCAAGGGGCATTTGCATCGCCCAAAGGGGACAATGGCCGTCATTAGACTCCCCACAAGACAAAGCAGCTAGTTTGTCGGCCGGGCTCCGCGCACAATGTCCCGCAACAATAGCTTCAATCAGGGTGCCGCTGAAGGGCAGGCTACCTTTCGCCGGCTTTTTCTGCGTCAATGCCGCTTATTAGCGCGTTTTGTCCCCGGTCCCGGCTGCGCTTTGTGGTTTTTGAGAGATTGTTTTATGCCGGCTTGATTTTATTACAGGTATTGTTTCGGGGCACGGAGGGTTGCTTGGTTGGGGGTTATGACATTGTTGAGGTGGGTTTGAAGATGGGATTGGGTTGGTTTGTTGGTTGGTTTTGGTGTTGCTTTGTTTTTGTAAGGTAGTTTGGGTGTTTATGTTATGTTTGGTTCGAGATATTATTGTTTTGGAGTGTTAGCAGGAAATATGGGAAACGCTTGTTCTAGTGTGAGATTTCATCTTTTTGTCTTTAAATAACTATCAAAAGTATATTTATATCAAATAGCCCTTGTATTTTATCTTCAGAATAATGTAGGGAATAAGACCTTAATCTCAAGCTGTCACTTTTAGCTAGGTCACTGGGGTAAGTGGGTCATCCCCCTCAAACTTAATTATGTACAAGACATTTCACGCTTACTCGCATTTATTATGTTAGAGTTTGTCACACTGATGGGTTTTCAAATGTTTGGTTTTTGTTTCAATTATTTTTAAGATTATAGAACTAATTTAAAATAGATTCTCACAGAATGGATTTTTGGAGGGTTCAAGATGCAATTTTTAAAGAAGTATTTCCAGCTAAGTTTTCATTATATTTTGATATTTATTGAACTGTTGTGCAAAATTTAACTTAAAATATACAACAAATACATACTGTAATTTGAATTTTCGCAAAATTTTTAATTTAGAAGTGCTTAACGGGGGCACCCACTTACCCTGTAATTTTAGCCTATTGGGGTTAGAGGGTACCCTCTTTAGTGATAATAGTGATAAGGTTAGTGAGACCCCTTAATATGATGCAAGTGGTTCTAGAAGGTCCAAAATGATATATAGGAACTAATACTGAAAAAATGAAAGGATTTTAGGGGCAATTTCCCCAAACATTTTCCGAAAATTTCGTTTTATAGTAGCAAGACCTTTTACTCACGCCTTCAGAAATTATAAGAATTTGAAAGTAATTTTACCGACATTTTATTTCAATTTTGTATTTTAATTTATGTTATGGTGAGTAAAGTGAAATATCTCATCAATAGTGTTCATTCTCATTTAGTGTGTCCGATTCCTTTTTTATCTTACAATGTTTACTAATGTGCCAAAATAAATCTTAGTCAACCTCATTATGTTTTTTTCAACACCGTTTTATATGTTTAAGTAAAACATATTCCTTTGGCCTTTCAAAACATTCTTTAAAATACTTATTTTGTTTTTCATTCTATTCTAACCTTGTCATACTGATTGTAATGTGAGTAGATTTCTCAAACATGGATACGGTTACAATAAAATATTTTATATTGAAATGTTCTGTACTTTATCAAGCAAGATCCACTTACTTCCTTTTAAGTTTTGATTGCTTTAAATATAAATAAAGAGTGGGGGACCCACTTACCCAATCTCTTAGAGTAACAGGGTCACCCCTCTCATTAAAAAAAAAGACCAGTGAAGAAAAATGTAAAGCATTATTTTAAAAACTAATAATAAATTTTTGTTTATGGATAAACTACTTAATGAAATAAATCAATAAGTTCAAATCTAACCCGTTCAAAAATTTTCTATTGAGCTACTAAAATGCACTAGGCCAAAAAGGGGTACCAATTACTCCAAGTGACCCTACCCTTTTTATGTGTAGTTTTTATATTTTCAACTAGATAAAGTTTTGAAATACACAAGTCTTTTATTTATTAACAAAAAATTCCTATTTTTTTCTGCTATAATGGTTTATAGGAATCATATTATGATACTTTACTTATTTAATAGTTGTAAACAATATAACTTCTTTTAAAAAGTTTTAAACCTACAGTTTAGAAATAAATCTAACATTATAAACAAAAATGAATTAAAACGCAAGGTTTCAGGATGGCGTTTTATATATATTATCTTTCAAATTACCAAAACAAGCACTTACGTATGAACGTAAGAGACCAAACTCCCGTAAACAACTCGCGGCACAAAATATCACAGACCCCCATCAGTTGATATTTACTCCAAAATCATGGTCATTACGCATTCGCCTGGCTTCTTCCCAACTAGTTGGGAGCTGTTACAGCAATATCCAAAGAGCTCGGATTGTCAAACACGTGTTTAAGTATTGAACTATTCATTGAGGGAATACTAACAAGCTCTGGAGATCCACAAGATTCGAGGGTTGGGGGCAAACTCAAGAGTGCTCTATTCCATAGCCCTACGTTCGAACAAAAAGAATTTGTTCGACGGATCTCCCTCCTCGCATGTGTTGAGATTCCACTTTAGAATCGACAATAGAGTTTAGGTGTAGGCACGACCCGGCCATAAAATATGCAATTCTTTCGTCTTCCAAACCTTTTTGAGTCGAAATGATGTTATAAGAATGCTACTAGAGTGGAGCTTTTGGATAACACACTTTTTCACGTAGCGTACGTACACAAAGAATGTGTACTTCGTGTTCTTAAGTCAATCCATATAGTCTTCGTATGCACTGCGAAAACTACGTCATTCTGGTTTTTTGTTCAATAAATAATAGATCGGTTTCTGTTAGTTTTGATGGTTTTCAATGGTTTTTGATGGTGCAGTATTTCAATTTCTCTTGAAATGATATTGGTTAAGGTAAATTCATACATAAACTGTTGTAAAATTGTTTTTATTTATTAGTCAACTTTATTGTTGAGAGTTAAATGTCCATCATGTATTAGAAAAAATATATTACATTATTTTTTGGCTTTAAAAATGTGAAGACTTTTTTTTATCACCAAACACTTGTTTAGAATAAAATGAATATATAGTTTCTTTTTAAATGTTTATTTACGTGATTTTTCTCTAATTGGATGACAATTTTTACACAGCAGATAGAGGAGAGTGGGGTAATAAGATTCAAATGGGGTATTAAGAAACATTAAAAATTCCACAATTTTCTCCTTTAAGTTTATGAGGCTGATTTTTTTACAGAATGTTTGCATTATTAATAGCTTTCTTTGAAAAAATAATGAACTTCTTAAGTAAAAGGGGAAGGGGAGTTTTTACTTATTTCTTATTACCCCAGACGACTGTACCTTATTACCCCGTTTGGGGTAATAGGGAACAAGCCAGTTATTTTGCTAACTAAAACAATTAAAAATCAAATGAAGGTATTAATATAATTTCCAAAGAGTATTTTATAACCCCAGTAATTTTCTAAAATTTTCATTAAAAACCTTTCGATATATGCCTAGTTAAAAATTAGTCTTAAGTAAAGTACAAGTTGAAAGTTATAAGCAACGCTATATTTTTATACAAAATATTTAAAAAACATGACAAAATTAATCAAATGGTGTTTCTCTTATTTCATTTTGTGATACTAATTGGTTATTCTCCCCCAAAATCAACTCAATTTTTTTGCAAGCTCAGTTTTTTTAAGATAGGTTCCACTTCCTCTGTATAAACTCAGCTCTACCACATTTCTTCAAGTTTGAATGGTTCAGGTAGTTTATGAACCCACCCTCGAACCTACTCCCCACCCCCTGCGTTTCAATATTGTTTTTAATTAATTTCACCTAAAATTAAGTACAAAAAATGACTTTTAATTTACTCACCATAACTTATATTAAAACGTAAAATTTATATAAACTGTCAATCGAATTATTTGTGGTGAGTAAAATTTGTCTTTCAACCCACCTATTTCAGGAAAATTAAGTAGAAATGAAATTAATTGAATTTAAAGTTTTAACTTGATAAATGAAATAAAAACAATAAAATATTAATATAATAAAAAGGAAAATTCGATAAATTAATTTTCCTGCAGGAAATGCTAGTGTTTCTTACTACCCCATAATTTTGATTAAATGGGGTAATAAGAAACAGGGCACTTTTAAGAATGATCCACAACCCTAAATTGAAGAACAAAAGGTGAATTATATAGCCCGTTTACCCTCCTTAAAAGTTCACCAATAAAATTCCATAAGAATTTAATAGCAAAAACAAGATAAATCGAAATAGTTGAAAAAGCATGACTTTAGGTGAATGATTTTGCTGACCTGATTATTTCAAACGGGAATTTTTCACTGAAATAATCATTCTTAAACGATAAATTTTTTATGGTATGCCTTGAAGATATTATGTGCTTTTTTTCAGATTTTTATGCCCACACACGAAGCTGCAAATTAAATGTTTCTTATTCCCCCAATTTCTTATTACCCCACTCTCCCCTATACTGTTTTTAATAACATAAATATTAGGGTGTCCCAGGAATTAATTTTCTTGCAAATTTGAAAACTGTCACCGTTTACTTTTTTTTATAAATGCCTTATTATATAAATATTAACCTGTGCAAAATCTTAGTTAAAGATGGTCAATGTGTCTCCTTTTGTCTCTTTTATGACAGAATTTTTTCTCTTTGCGAAATGAAAACGCATACCCTCTACATTTTTTATAAAAGCATTGACCCATTCAGATATAAATTGTATCCCTCTATGATAATATTAACCCTTACCGAATCCCAATTGAAGATGGTCAAACAAGCTAAATTACCGGCACGCGCCCTCTAATACTCAACGCTTTTTTTCTACTTTTTGCAGGCTTTTTTATGTATATTTATATTTTTGGTCATTGAAATGTAATATGAATCGGTCTGAATTGTCGTCTGCCGCTAAAGTTTAACTTCACGAATGTTAAAAAACAGCACCGCAAAAATTTGTCGAGAACTTGATAACTTAGATCCAGTAATCTGGTGATAGAGTCGCCAACTAAGTAAATTTTGGTTTACCTTCACTTCACTAATTTCTTTAAAAAGCGGTAGACGACATTTCAGACCGATTAATATTACATTTCAATGGCCAAAATTATAAATATACATAAAAAAGCCTGAAAAAAGTAGGAAAACAGAAAAAAGTGGTGAGTTGCAGATATTTTTATTAAAAAACTTCTTTCTTTTTTTCCCAGATTATCCCTTATTTAATACAAAAATTCATTAATTTCAAACTTAGTTGAGCTAAAAATATTTAATCCATTACTGCCAGACGTCCCTTTTTAGGGACGTTTTTTCAAAATCATCCTATTTCTACAAAAATTGTTCCTTTGAATCAAAATTTGCACTGATGTATCTCTGAACTTCAGAGAACATAAAGAACACAAGAAGAAATCAGAAATTAAAATTTTTTTCACTTTTTTAAAGTTAAAAGATAGAATTTTTCAGAAAAGTGCTTTTTTTAAAAATTTTAAAAGAAAAAGCTTAAAAATCCTAGTTGTTATTTAAAAAAAACTTCAATGCCGATATATATTACTGTTTATACATTAAATCAGTTGGGGTGTTTTTTTATTTTTCCAAAATATTTTATCTTGACCTTATTTGGACCCTCGAAAAGCGTCCCTAAAAAGGGACGTCAGGCACGAATGCCCCCGTGGTTTTCCCCATAGTGAAATGCTAGTGTTTCCTTATTTTTGTTTTCCTAAAAACGCGTTCGATTCTTATGAAATGAATTAAATAACTGATATTTATAAAATTACTTTAATTTTAGCTAATGAATTTATTATTTTTGTTAATTTTTTTGGAAAATACAGTTATTTCTGCTAAATTAATGGAATAAAAAGTCTTAAATTATGGGGAATTAATTAATTTGTATTAATTAAGAGGAATAAATTAATTATTTTACTATATTTATCACTTATGCAAATATATTCCGGTTATATTTTATTTAAAAGTTTAATAATTATTAGTTATAATGACTTTTTGTCATTAAAATATCCAAAAAGTAGCTTTTGTGATAAATTTTCGGCTTTTTTTCTAATTAGATGTCGCTTATAATTGTGTTCTATACTGCAGATCAATCTATATCATCAGGCTTGCTAATGCACATCCCACTAATGATTGATTTTTCGGGAGAAATTTGTATTCCTCACAATAAAATTAAATAAAATGAAAAAGTATGGTCATTTGAAAGACTTAAACTTCACAGATTGAAAAGAAGAAAGGCTTTCACGGCCGGATCTATGTAGATAAAAGGAAGGTTCCGGGTTATTATGCCGTGGTCTAATATTTTTAAAAGTGACTCCCAACGTTTCGCCGGCATCTTCGGCTGGCATTTTCAAGGGCAATATGTGGCACCGGTTGATGACGATGAACCACGTGGCTCTGCAGCGCCATATAACTTACGACCCAGACCTAAGCGGTATTATTGCCCTTGAAAATGCCAGCCGAAGATGCCGGCGAAACGTTGGGAGTCACTTATAAAAATATTAGACCACGGCATAATAACCCGGAACCTTCCTTTTATTCACAGATTGAGATATGAGATTCTGATGAATTTGAGGAGTGTAAAAGTAATTATTACTTAATATTAGGTAACATATAAACAAAGAATGCCTTTTTCAATTAAAAATATTAATTTATTTGAAATTAACATAGATTTGGGTGGAAAAAAAACGTGTTTTAGAGCATAAAAATGCTCAAATTACTTTTATTAACCCTACAATGCATGATTTTTTAAATTCACTTGAAAATCATTTATGTGACTTCTATTATGGTGTAAATTAGTAAAAAAATACTAAAAAAATCAATTTAATTTTTTTCTACTTTTTACTGGCAAAAAACTTTGTCCTTGTGAAATTAATTGGTGTCTCTTGTGAAATTAATTGTGAAGTGAAATAAAACCAAATAATCTAAAAATATAAAAACAACTTATCTTTTCAAAACATTTTTTTTTCAAGTTGAAAATTTTTTTTATTTTAATTTATCTGGTCCTTTTATTTCGGCGTTTTCTGTGTTTTGACTTTCGTCTCACTAGCTACTAACAAATGTCTCAAAATAGTACCCCTGCTGTGATCTACTGGCAGTCTAAAGTGCTAATACAATGAAATGTTATATCTATTGTACTTATTGCATGGTGTTGCCGTTTGGAAATGAAAGTTCGAGTAGGAAATGAGGAAAAATGTCGTGTTGCCAAATGGCATCAGTATGCACTGTAGGGTTAAGGTTAATTTTACAGTTAATTGGATAAAAAATTAATTTTTTTTTCATATTCATGTTACAGTATGGTTCGAATCACTTTTGCTTCACTTAAAAAGGGAGAAGATGTTTTTGAGGCTTTAAAACTGTTTTCTACCATGCGTTTACTATAGGGAAAAAACACGGGGGCATTCGTGCCTGACGTCCCTTTTTAGGGACGTTTTTTTAATTTTGGGTAGAAATTAAAATTTTAACCTGGAATTTTTTTCACTATTTTTCAAGTTGTTTTGGGGCTATTTACTATGCTTTTACCAAATATTTAAGAAAAATAAAAAGTTGGGCAGTAATATGTTAAGTTTAAAATGTAAAACAGATAAAAAATAAATTAGGAAAAGTAGTTTTTTACATAAAACATGCAATAGATGGCGCTGTATAATTATTGAAATTACTCACCAGGAAAAAAAAACGCTGTTGACCAATCAGCGAGCTATACCGGGTTGTCGCCTCTCTCGTATACAGGCTCTCTAGACAAACCCAGCCTCGCCTTCTCGATAGCAAACATCAAGAAGTCAAACGCAGGAGGTGCTAGGCGTCTAACTTTTCCCTTTGCTTCGATGCATTTTGGGGCATCAACGGCCGAAGGCACTGCAGTCAATTGATGGTAGACTGATATCATTAACTTAATCCTAGATAAAATAGTGGTGATTATATTTAAACATTTAACTGCAAATGCGTGAATCACTTCCGCAACTAAGAAATAAGCACAATACCACTTCTATTTTAAAATTATTTTCAATATGAGCACTACACCCTGATCTTCCTCACACCCACTAGCCATCCGTCTCCATGAGAGATATCGGAAACTAAATTCGATTGAGTGAGACTAGATTCTGACCGACCAAAAAACAATTTGTAATCCAGTTCGTAGGGTCAAATTTTCAAACATCTTCTGGGGAAGGGTAGCCAGGCCCCTCTTTAGTACTTAAAAAACCTTTATTATAATCAAAATTCTAAAAACGTATGTCCAAATTTGGGTTTACGTGTACCAAAAAACAGTTTAAAACCATGTTCTTAGGGTCAAATTTACAAATATTTCTGGGGCAGGACTCCCAAACCCCCCTTTGAAAATTGAGCCTGCCTTTATAATTAAAAACTTTTCTTATGTAAATTTTTCTTGGACGCCAATTTTACCTAAAAAAGTGTTCAAAAGATACATTAAACCTATTAATATGGATGAAAGGGGCTTGGGGGATATGGGGAAATATTTTAAGGCCTCTCCCGAAATAAATTTCATATTCTCCAGTACTGATTCAAAATTAAATTTAAAGCTCACCCCCATGGGGGGTAGGGAGTTAACCCCCATTCCAAAATTATTATGTCTATTATGTTGCTTTTAGCCTTCAAAATCATGAAAATTATACAAGGAGTGATCTACCTCGAGTGCAACCTAAATGGTCCCCAATGTCCAAAAAGGAGTCACAAACTACTTTTTACTGTCAGATTTCAAAAACTTTTACCTCAAAAACAAAACCCTTCAATGTTTTCACTCACACGCCAAATATTTTACGTTAATTTCATTACAGGTAAAAAATCTCTCGAAACAATACTGTGACTACGCCCCTATCTCACGGGGCTATTCTTCTCTACAAACATAAAAAAGTCGACCCTGCTTGCCCCCCAAGTGGAACCCTGGCTAAGCCCATGTCTGTGATAGTTTTTCTGCTGTAAAAAGGCCTAGTAAATTCACGAAATTCTAAAAATAATGAACGAAAAATAACTATGTGACCATAAAGCGCGAATAAGCGGGGCCGCGAACCCGCGAATACAGAACAGCGATTATGAAAAAACAAGTCTTTGGCGATCACGGATTGGCGACCTTTTTTTTCCTGTCGATACCAAGAGGGTTACAAGTTAAAAAACCTGCTCAATAGAAGAAGTTACATTCTTTAAAATGGTTTTACAAAATAAATACCGGAATCGAACAATTATACCTTTTCTGCCAAATATGCAAGTTTCATAGCTAAAAAACTTCGAGATCGAAAACCGCGAATATGCGAGGGCCCACTGTATTACTGATAGCCATGTGTACATTTTTTCTTACATAGTCATTTCACTGACGAAGAGGGTTCAGTATACCCTCGAAACATGTCAAAAAAAAATAAAAAAAAAAGGTTTTAATATCTTTTAATAAATTATGTGCAAATGAAACGTCGTTTTTCAATTTTATCCTATTTTGCACAGTTTGCCATCTATATTTGAGGATGTCAAGAGTTTAATATTGATTTTATCTACGTGAAACTTTGGACTTAAGGGTTTTCAACTATGATTTGGCAGAGGTTTCACATTTTTTTGTGGTTTTTTATTTTTTGTTCATAATAAAACAAATTTTAAAGTGAAGACTTTTGAGATAATTTTAAAGATCACATTAAACCACAATTTTTGAGACCATAATTAAGTTTTTACCAATAGTAGTTCTACAAATTGAATTTTTCAATGATTTTTTGGGCTCCATTTTTAACTCCCTGGGATTTGGTTTGGGACCCCCTTTCTATACCGATTCTTGTTCGTCTTGATGAGTACTATCATCCCTGAAAGTTTGTTGCACCATTTCAGATACACCCTGTATACATTGGATATTTTTATCATAGCTGATAATTCTACCTCACCTTCATTGTGACTTGGGGGGAGAGAAAAGAGATAGGCTGATTTTGAAGTTGCTTAGTTCATGTGAGGGTGATTGAGTGTTAAATTATATTTAATTCGGTAAATATTATTTGTAACATAACCCATAGAATAAAGGAGTTCCCACTATAGTTCCGTCAAGGATTTTATTGTTTAACATATCAATATCTTATTTTGTAATAAAATTAATTTATTTGATCTTTATAATAATTTTTGTATACGAGTACTCATTATTTTTCAGTATCTTTAATTTTTTTTGAATTTTACGATAAACGTTAATTTACGTTTATTACAATTAATACAATTAACGTATAGTTAAGCTTTTATTACAAAAAAATCAACTACTGATATAACATATGGGACTTTTCCAAAAATACTAGATTCTTTACATAGGGAAAGTAGCCTAAAACATAGGGAAAATAAACCTAGCATAAACTTATAAGAATAGCTCTCACCACCACTAATCGATTGTCAATAATGTCAGCGAGTTGACATAAGGTCAGTGAAGTAGCTTCCCGTGTCGTAATCAATAGCTGGTCATCTCGCCTCCTTTCTTGGTCCGACAAATCAGTTCCCGGATCGCCATTGTCCGAGCCGATTTCCCCACCTTTTCTCTCTCGCTTGACCGATGTCCAACAAAGGGGCCGGGGGAGGCCACCGTCCCTTCACAAAAACTCGTTACAAATAAGGTCAAGCGAGGTGGCTCTGTGCAATCAGTCCGGTGACAGCGCAAGGTATTAAGGACTCGGCTGTAGGTGACAATCACCGCTGACCACTCCAAATCCTCCTCCTGGTCAAGGGAAAAATCCGCGACAATGCGGACTGGCGATTGCTAGGGATCATTCTCGTGTTGCCCCGCAACCCAAAGTGGGATAAAGGGGACTTAGAGGGAGTTGTATGGGTGTTGTCCCTTGCCGGACTTGAAATGCGTTTTGTGGGGGGATCGGATTGAAATGGGGGTTGTGGAGTGAATTTTTATCTGTTTATTTTTTTTTGCGGCGTGGGTTTCACATAATTCCTCAGTTATAAGCAGAATTTTTTTGTAGTACTCGATGAGGAATTATAAAAAAAATATTTTTACCTCTTGTATATCCATTGTCTATTTATTGTACTAAAACGAGATTATGGAGAAAAAAATAAAACGCACTGGCATATTAGCCACATAAACATAAAACCTATAATCTAAATAATCAAACCTCGGAATATACAGGGTGTTCCAAAAGTCCGTTTCACGGCTTTTATATGGAAACAACGTCTCCTAAGGTCATTAAAGAAAGATCTACCCATAGGTAAAGTGACCTTGAAGAATCCGTTGAAATGACTGACAAAACTTGATGACTTACCGTGAAATGACAAACAGCGTCCCAAGCGACGAAACAAAAAACTAAAGGAGTTAGAGCAAAACTTCAAGGGGATTGTAGCCAGTATTATGAAAAACTCACTTAAAAATTGCATGCGACTATAGTGAATATTTGAGGAGATATTAGCATGTGATATAGAACTTTTTCAGGCCCCCAAAAAGAAAAAAGTTTGCAAATTTGCAAGTTTTTCAGTATTATGTAGATTTTTGATTTTTTAAAGTTAAATAAATGAAGGCAAAACTTAATTTAAAAAAACCTTGCAAATTTACTTATTTTTATTTTTGAGGCCTAAAAAAGTGCTATTTTCACATGCTAATATCTCCTCGAATGTTCATGATATTTGTAGGAATTTTGGCTTCAGTGAGTTATTTCCTAGCTATCTAAAGAGCAGGCCGTGATCAGAGCCCTGCACGCGCTGGCTCTGAGCGCGGCTGAATCGGCTTTCCGCTTCAACGCGGATACGACCCGATTTGAGCTATTCAGATCGTTCCGCTCTGGAAGAAACAATCCGCGCTGGCCGATCTGGAAGGAAATGATCCGCGCTGGGACGAAATTGCCACGCTGGGCTCAGCGCGGCGCTCTGGGCCCAGATCGGACGCGTTCTACTGAAATCGCCGATGTGGAATCAATGCGGTTGAAATGAGAAGAGCTCGTTGCCTAGTATTTTGGCCGTAGTACTTCTCGAGGGAAGGTATAACTTCTCGGGGGTCAGGTAAAATTTCTCGGGAGTATTCCAGAGCAATACTAGATCGCTTCGCAACTTCACGGAGGGGTCCGCAGCTTTATTGGATCGTTTCGCAACTATACCGGAGTGGTCCGCAACTTTACCGGAGTGATCTGCAACTTTACCGGAGTGGTTCGCAACTTTACCGGAGTGGTCCGCCGCATTACTGGATCGCTTCGCAACTTCACCGGAGCGATCTGCAGCTCTATGGGATCGCTTCGCAACCTTACCAGACTAGTCCGCAACTTCACCTGAGTTGTCTACAACTTCACCGGAAATGGTTCACAACGTACCGGAAGTGGTTCGTAAGTCACCGGAAATGGTCCGTATTTAACAGGAAGTTGTCCGAATTTAACCGGAAGTTTTCTGAATTTAACCAGAAGTAGTCTGTATTTAACCGGAAATGGTCCGCATTTAACCGGAAGTGATGAGTATTTAACAGGAAATGGTTCGCAACTTACCGGAAGTTGACCACAACTTAATGGAAAGGAATTCCGGTAACTTACGAATTACTTCCGGTGACTTACGAACCACTTCCGGTAAGTTGTGGACCACTTCTGGTGACTAACGAACCACTTCCGGTAAGTTGCGGACCACTTCCGGTGACTTACGAACCACTTCAGGTAAGTTGGGGACTACTCCGGTAAAGTTGCGGACCCTTCCAGTGAAGTTGCGGACCACTCCGATGAAGTTGCGCAGCGACCCAGTACAGCTGCGGATCAATTCAGTGAAGTTACGGGCCCTTCCAGTGAAGTTGCGGACCACTCCGATGAAGTTGCGAAGCAACCCAGTAAACGCGCTCAGTTCAAGTCGGATCCAGATCCGAGATTGATTCCGAAATCCTTTCTTTTGATTTGATAACCTGAAAGATCATAGTTGAAAACCCCTAAGTCCAAAGTTTCACGTAAATACAATCAATATTAAACACTTGAGATCCTTTTAAAGTTTGTTCTTTGCGTGCGCAAAGAGCTGTTCTGTAAATGGCTCTAAAAACTGTTTGCGCACGCAAAAAACAAACTTTAACAGGATCTCAAGCATTTCATATTGATTGAATTTACGTGAAACTTTGGATTTAAAGGTTTTCAACTATGATCTTTCAGATTATCAAAAGAAAGGATTTCGAAATACAAAATAAGGTTTTGGCAGAGTTTTCACATTTTTTTGTGGGTTTTTAACTTTTTTCAAAACAAAACAAATTTTAAAGTGAAGACTTTTGAAATAATTTTAAAGATCATATTAAACCACAATTTTTGAGACCATAATTAAATTTTTACCAATAGTGGTTCTTCTACAAATTGAATTTTTCAATGATTTTTTGGGGTGTCGCCCCATTTTTAACTCCCTGGGATTTGGTCTGGGACCCCCAAATCCTATGTGATTCTGACTCGTCTAGGTGTCTACTATCATCCCTGAAAGTTTGTTACACCATTTCAGATACACCCTGTATATTAAAAAATAGATCAGGCTTGGGTGTGTGTGCGGAAGGAGATGGAAGATGTCATGTGAATCTATTTGAGTCTTGGCCGATAAAAAAAATAAAAAAGATGTTAGAAAAAAAGATGGACACACACACACACCCACATATTTTTTCCTGTGCGGTAGAATTTAGTCACCAGTAAAAATAAGTAATAAAGAAACATATTGTGTTCTTCAACTTTCCTGGTTTACGTTCAACTTTGAAGTTTAGTTCTAAATTTTTACTCATCGTGCTACATCATAATAGCCCGGTGAATGCATTGCGAGTAACAAAGCTGGCTTGGCACGCACTGAAGACTTTCGTTGCGGGGACCGCAACATGGGCTGTCACCTGAAAGCAATGACTTTCTATGACGAGACTCTTGGCAATCGGCCAAGAGTTTCCTTGCCTAATGCACGCGCTCTAGCTTCTTGCCGTAGCCCGAGTGACAATTATGTTCCAGTCGCATCGACAAAAGTCTTCAGTGCGCGCCTAGCCTAATCAGCTTTGCTACTCAATATGCATTCACCGCACTATTATGATGTTGCATGGTGAGAAGAAATTCCAAACTACTGTCTGTCTATCATAAGAAGAGCTCTGGCTGTGGCTAGTTCAGTCTTCAATGCGTACCTAGCCTAAGGGCACTTTCAGATATTTCAATTGAATGTTCATTTGGGAGGAATCGTCCTGGATGACAAGTTTAATTTGTCGTTCACTTTTATCTCCTCCGATTTCCTATGAAAATGTTTGATTCCTCGGTGAGGATCACTCATGATGAAAGAGAAATGAACTTAAAGGCTCATTCAAACTGTTTCAATTTCACTGTTTATTGTAAGTGATTCACTCCTGTGAATCGTTTGTTTGCAAAGAAAAATGAATAATTAAGAGTGAAACGCCAATTCACACCTTCTTCTGTAGACGATTTCTCCAAAATGAAGATCAAAAGTGAAAGTCTGAATGAGCCTTTATCTCTAATTCATTTTCATAGAATCATCCAAAGTGAAAAATGCGAATTGGTGTTTAACTCTTTATTCCTTCACTTTTCCATGCAAACTAGTGATTCACACGAGTGAATCACTCAGGAGGAATAGTGAGAGTGAAACAGTGTAGAAAGAGCCTTTAAGTAACCCGCTTTAAGGGAGGGCGATGAGCAGACGGACTCTTAATCCTAAAGAAGGTCCCTTTTTTTAGTTGATTAAAAGTTTTGGATTGCACAAAAATTGGTTTTTGAAACGATTTTAAATTTTAAAAGAGTAACTTTTAGATCATATTTGTTATCGTTCATTTCAGAAACGTGTCAAATACCGAAATTATTGTTTTGAGAAAAACTGTTAAGATACACTCTCTACATTTTCTGAATGTGTTACGTAATTTTTTTTCTTAAAAAAGACCTTATCTGGATATTTTAAAGACAATTAACCTTTTTAACTCTTTTTCTTTCAAGCAAAAACACCAATTTTTATTCATGAAAATTATTTTTATGAAACTTATAATTCTTCATTTGAAAAGTAAATGTTTGTTCAAATTTGTAAAAAAATTATCATTACAAGTAAAAATATCAGCAATTACAATTAGTGTTATGTTCTATTCATATGCTATAGGTTGTTTTCCTTTCCTAAATTAAAAGGTATCAAAAAGTCTTTAAAGGAAGTAATGGCAGTAGCCAACATTAAACCTGCAAGTTTTTATTGGATTACATATCTGGCAATCCAATAAATAAAACACATTATTGATACACAAACATAATTTTCTTAAACAGATGCCTAATTAAGATTCAAAACCTCACCACATACTTATCTAATCTATTAATCGGGAAAGATTTTTACATTATGCTTATTGTTAATTGGAAGTTTTTAAGTTTTTATTAATACGGATAAGCCAAATAGCTCCTAGAGGTAGTTTTTCTAGCCCCCGAAGCATCTTTTACGAGCTATCATTCGGTATAATAGTGCGAAAGTTCATAAAATTAATGCGAATAATAATCACGTGCTTCGGCTTCAATAAAATTACTCCCACAGTAGGGGAAGTTGTTTTAATTAGAAATTAATACTAGAAGCGTTCCATAAAGCATTAATTATTTCGATTCTTCCGAAGAATCGAGACTGTTAAGGAGTGCAAATTGAAAGAGCCCGTCGTTCATAGCAGCGCAAAAATAAAGTTGGAAAAAAGAATTCCATTACGGACAAACTGCAGCACGCTTACCCTTAAATTAGGCGATTTGTCCGTAAAAAATTACCCCCGAGAAATATTGAACATTCGGCCCTAATAATAATAATTAAGAACATTAAAAACTTTTTTCCAAGTTGGAGGCTGGGAATGCTGATTTAATGTCTGATAAAAATGCGCGGCAAATTGTAAGGAGAAAAACTGTGGACTCCTCCTCAACTGACTGGTTGTTCCGAAAGTAATTATCCCAAAATAAGCCAAGGTGGGGAGGTTTAATTAAACTCATTACCAGTTATGTCTTAACTTGGAGAAAGAGTCACTGGATTATTCCCCAGGCGCCGCCTCATATGATTAAGCGGGCACCAAAACTGCCGTTCGCTGGCGACTTTAATGTCGGCACTCTGTTAAACACGTGCTGATAATTTGACTTTTATTAGCTAATGCATCTGTACACGCTGAGGGAGAGATAAATCACCGGTTCGTTTCTTATTGGGAGGCTCCTTCCTTCCTTCCGAATCGCGCTGATCCGGCTGTCTTTTTGTCGAACAATCGAATCAGCGTGCTCTCCTTGCTCCCTTTCTGTGCAGAAAAATCACTCCGGAGTGAATTAAAGGGTGGGAATATTGCCTTTCAAAACAGGTTTAACCGTGGTTGCGCCGGTGTTTTTGTTAAGCCAAGTTGAGTCCTAAATCAGAGGTGTGATAATTCTTTTAAGAGCTCACCCCCTTTTCATACATGGGATTCAGAAGTAATGAGTGTTTTTTTATTTTTTCTTGATGATGAATAACCTCAATTGTAGTTGGGAAAAAAGGTTCGGCTTTAGTGATCTTCCTAAACAACTTTAATCTTAAATAAATTCTGTCTCGAATCTTTCACGATTAATTTGCTTAAAACTATTGAAAATGAATTTATAATTTGTCAATTTAAAATGTAAATTTAAAATACGTTTTTAATATAAAAGTAATAGGAGTTAGTTATTTTTATATTTTAAGATTATTTATTTGAGCATGATTATTTTTGCATGTAAGCATGATTGAAAATAAAACTTCATATACCTACTTATTATTTTGAATCTAAAAATAGTTTAAGGCAATGGAACCCTTTTAAAAAATTAAAAAGTTTCACTCATCCCTTTATTTTAAGTGGACATAATAAAATTTTTCTGTTCTCAAAATAAATTAAATATTTTTCCTTTAAATGTGTCCACTCAAAACAATTTGTTCTTCCGTGTGTTTAAACCAAATTTCTTTACACCACATCCGTGATTACATCTTTCTGTGCATCTCATATCCCTAAAAATACCGAGAATTAACTTACTCTGGGAAAAGAAGATTATGTGCCAATATTAAATATTTCTAAGTGCCGTGACAACTATTTTAAATTACGGAATACAAACAATAAAGTACAAAATTAAGGTCAGTGAGGATAGTTGAACTTATAATCGCGTTGCTAATATTAACATTAACTCAAAACAAATCTGGAATTTATTCCTCGTTTATTCGCTAAAATTTTAATAATCTATCGGGGGACATTCACAAAATTCACCCAGACTCCCCTAAAATCACGAACAAATCTCCTCGCTTTTTGCCAGCCCCCAAACAGCCATACCCTCAACTCTTCCATCCCAACCCTAATCAGTCCATAAACGCCTCAATCCCTCGTCTCGTCGGGGGGAGGCCACCCCCAAAAAAGCATTGTAAACTCCCTTAATTTATTTCCCCTGATTAGCACTCCTCCGGCCCATCCTCTTCCCCACTGTTTCCCGATCGCAACGAAATAATTGGTCTCTCGAGCCCCCTCAGTGAATTATCGAAGACTCTGCAGCAAATGGGGCAGAGACCATTTCGGCCTGTTAACACGGCCGCCGCTTTTTTCCCGTCAAAAAACGCCGCTGAGATTTATTGGGGGACGATCTACGCCGACATTAGATCGCGGCCGTGCGCGCGCCTAATTAAATGGCATCAATGTTTTACCTCCTCCATAAATAAACTCTCACGTTGCTGTTTGTCTCACTTAGCGCTCTGTCGAGGAAGGTCTGTGGAGGGAGTGAGACAAATGCGTGTGCGTGTAATTAGTTTATATGTGTTTTAATTATACTCTCCTCTCTGGCTTTGATCTCTGCGTGCCCTTTTTTAGATCTCGCGTTTGTTTCGAATGCGTTAATGGTTATTGAAATAAAGGATTGTTGTTTTTGTTCGCGGGATCATTTGAACTGTTTGTTGTCATGAGCGTGTTTGTTCTGCTTGGATAATCGTTTGGTATTCTCCAGGCTCTCGTTTCTGCCTTTCTTCTTGAGTGCTTTAATAATTCGCGTTTGTTCTGGTTGCGGATTATTGAAATAGAAGATTGTGCTTGTTGTGTAAGGGGAATTTTCACTGTTATTTTCATAAACATTTTAAATATGTTTAAATAATTCCCTTGACTTCCATCTCTTGTTTATAGTGTGATTTAGGTCCAGCTTCGTTTCTACCTTTTTCTTTTGTGATAATGTTAGTAAAGTGTTAAATTAACCCTCTTTCAGACTTAGACCGCCACAGATATCTTTTAAATCCCCCAAGAAATTTGGAGGCTCAGGGCTGTGAAAGGGTTGAAGGGAGTGCTTAGGAACCTACTGTCGAACCAAAGATACGAAAAGGGTCACGTGATTTTGACAGGCTATGGAATTATTTTGGAGGAAAGTAAGGAAGAAATTGATGGGCAGTTGATTGAAAGCGGAGAAGACATTTGCTTGCTTACTGGAAGCCGCTTTCCAGCTTTTTTGGAAGCTAAAAAATGAGTTCGCTCGTTTACGAATCTTTTTACATTTTTGACACTATTTATGATTTTTTTCCGTCTTAGATCGAAATTGAACAGAATGTATTACCGTTTTGTTAAGTCCACTGGTTTATCTCCAGCTTTTATAAGTTGATGTTTTAATATTTTGAAAACCCTTATAATAATCGCCTTGTCACAATTTTACCCCACATATTATAAATGCCATAAAGCGCAAGTTTAGAACTGCTGATGGTTGGCGAGTTTTGGCTATTTGGCGCCATATTTAGAAGCCACATAATTCACTTAAATACTAATTATAAAATTTCACATAAGTCATAATTCATCGCTAAAAACTTAGCGCATCAGCAGTTCTAAACTTGCGCCACACATTGCGTAATCCCAACCCAAAAGGTCGTGGCTAGTTCACAAGAGCGGTCATAAGGTTTTTTTTATTTTTGTTTTTATGATCTAAAAACACTTTTTAGATAACTAGGGAGCTACGCCCCCTGCTCGCTATCGCTCGCCAACCCCCGTTAACTGCTGACGCAGAAACTTTTGGATCGCTTTGCCATCCTCACAAAACACAGCTCACAGCACTTACTCACTTTATAAAACATTCTTAAAACAGGGGAACTACTTCTCTGGGGTATTCTTTCAAAAATGGCGGATATTCATTCAGCGGCGAAATTTTAACAGTTCCTTTTTGGCAATATGAATTGGCGGATTGCTATATAATTCCAAGAAAATTAGCAACAGAGCAGTGTTAACTTTCTTTTACCATTTTCTTAAGGTAATGTTTTTCTCACACAGATCCTTTCAGAAGCACTGAAACATCTCCGGAATAAATTTTACTTTCTTAAGATTGGTAATGATTTTCATCGATTGTCTGTGAAAAATGTAGTAATTATCGTAAACATCACGAAAACTTAGAATTTTGTATTCATGAGAACAAATAAGCGTCAAAATTGTGCCAGTTTCATAGCAATGACACGAATGTTCCGACTTCAAATATTTTCGATTTTTATCTTTATTTCTAAAACATTCACCCCCTATATCTAGTTTTGGGTTTTGGCATTATAAAAAAAAAGTTACATTTTACTACCTTAAATAATATAACTTACAAATGAATTATTATTGTAATAAATAAATGCAAAAGTTCAAAATTTCTGAAAGCGAGTTTATATTTTATTGTAAATATAGTAATGATTAGGTTGCCACAACGACAAAGATAAATATAAAAATATGAATTAATTATTTAAAAATAAAAGATAAATAATTATATTATAGTTTTAAATATAATTAAAATCGTTTGAGTAGCAAATATATAAATATTGTTAAAAAGAATCCAATATAAATTTTTTAAATTAGTGTGATAAATAGAAAGATGATTATTTAATGTATTTGAATGTTAAAAGACCAGTGAAATATATATTTTCAATTGTTTTAAAATTCATAGTTTCTTGCTTTGTAACTGCGACCTTATCCGAAATCTAAAAAAATGGAAATAATTTAAAATTGAGAACTTTTTTGAAAAATCGAAGGGCCTATAATCGGAAATCCGGAAAGAATCCGGACATTTTGATACCATATATGTGTCATTTGGTTCAGTAATTAAAAAGCCTTTCTCTGGAAACCGTTCACCAAAAACTTTTTTTTAGAATAGAGAGATAAAAATACAAATTTATGATTTTTCATGATCGTGATCATGAATTTTATAATTTTTCATTCGTCCCTATACCACCGCTCCTGCGAACTAGCCACGTCCAAGCCTGGACAGAGAGAAAAATACTGTTACTTCTTTAGATTATTTTTTCAAATTTTTTAAGTCTTGAAATCGTTTGAATTTTGAATGAATTAATTTTAATTTAATTAAACAGTTATACTACAAAAAATCGAATTTCCTTCTTAAGATTTTTGTTCATCTTATTTTTAATGGCTTCAAGTTTTCACCGTAAATCCTTCGATAGTAATTCAAAACAAATTTTACAGAATGTGATACCATTTTTTATCATCGATCGTAATATATCTTCTATGATGCAAGAAAATTTGGAAAAAAAATTCATAGATGCCTGTTTTTTGTATTTAGTTTTTGTTATGTATGTTTGAAGATCATGTTGAAAGTATAAAATAGTATAATAAATAAGTTAGTTTGTTCTAAATGACTAATTATTTATTTCCTTAAATTTATTACTGTGGGGTAAACCTACCCTTAAAAACTCTAATTAGAAATGTGAGGGAGATACACTGCGACACATAATTATAGGTCCACCATAAATTCTCGGAATTTTTGAAGTTGAAGTGAAAGTTAATGTTCGAATTTTGCATACATGAAAAAGACTTGTGTTTTCAAATTAAAAATATGCAAATTAACCTGGTGTCACGCATGCGCAGTAGTAATTATGAATTTAGAGCTAATTTATGCGTCTCATAATTATAAGTCCACGTTTAATTTTCTTGTTATAAAGGCATGCAAACGAATTTGGTGCATTTAAATAGTTAGAAGCAGCTATGGCCCGTGGTTTAAAGCTTTCTGAACGTGAAAAGGGATTAATTGAGGGATACAGTGACCGTGGATATGGAGTAAGAGAAATCGCCCGTAAAATAGGCCGGTCTCATAATGTATTTGGAAATTTTCCACGAAATAAGACCAGTTATGGAACAAAAAAACATCCTGGACGCCCTTCCATATTATCTTCCCAAGATAAGCGACGAATTATTAGAGCAGCATCCAATTCTTCTATAACTCTGAAGGAGATTAAGAGGAAAATTACCTAAAAGTGAGCAGAGAAACCATCAGAAGAGTAATTAAATCATGTCCTCACATTGTGAGAGCAAAATTGAAACCCTCCCCATATTTAAAGCCTGCCCATTTGAGTGCAAGACTGCAATTTGCCCCGAAAAACATGCAAACTGACTGGAGTAAAGTAAGAACTTTGTTTTTATCCATGTAAATATGCTTTTCATGTACTTCTGTGTACAACAGTAATTTTTTTGGTTGCAGATAGTGTTCAGGGATGAAAAAAAATTCAAGTTGGACGGCCCTGACGGGTATAATTCTTATTGGCATGACTTAAGGAAAGATAAAAAATACTTCTCTAAAAGAAATTTTGGAAGGGGTAGTTGCATGGTGTGTGGGGCATTTTGTGGTGATAAATCTGTCTCCCTGGCATTTGTGTCATGTAAAATGGATAGCGTAGCATATCAAACAGTACTTAAGAGCAACTCTCTGCCATATATGAGAAGATTTCGTCGTTGTAAACGAATTTTCCAGCAGGACAATGCCGCTGTACATAGCAGAAGAAGCACCAAACAATGGTTTGCTGCTAAAAAATTGATGTTTTGGAGTGGCCAGCTTGCTACCCAGACCTGAATCCAATGTAGAATGTTTGGGGACTCTTATTTCGTGAAATTCATGAAAATAACTTTAATTACTCTACTGTGGATGAATTAAAAAAAGCAATTATAAGAACCTAGGAAAATTTAAATAAATTTACACTGAAAAACCTCTCTCAAAGTATGGGAAACAGAATTTTCGATGTTATTCGCAGAAATGGCCGTCAAATAAATTATTAATGTCAGTGGACCTATAATTATGTGTCAGTGTAATAAGTGATTTTTCTCAATTTAATGAAATTTGCTAAATTATATAAATAAAATTTTTTTAAAAATGCTTTGGTTTTTCTCTAATGATTGTTAAAAAATTATTTTAGCACTCACACTAGAAAAAGAAATTGTTTTTGTTCAATTTTAAAGAAATTTTTAGGTGGACCTATAATTATGTGTTGCACTGTATATCCCCATATCCCCTCTTTGACGAAGCCTTTACGATTGACCTCGTGATTAATAATGTCGAAAATGTAACAAGGTTCGTAAGCGCACGAACTCATCTTAGCCACATCTTAGCCACAGAGAAAAATCCTAACAGAGGGTCCAAAACGATATATTCAAAAGTTGGATGGTTATGAGGGCGCCACGATGAACTAAATGATTGACAGAGAGATCAAACCCGTGATTGGCTGTCACTCAATCTTCTATTTTCGAAGGAGAAGGAAAAAGTTTTTCTCAACCAATCAGGCTTTTCCCTCCCGCCTCTCGTGACGTTGATGCGATCGCAGCGCCAAAATAGCCCCACAACCATCCAACTTTTCGATTTCCATTAGCGCCTATGGCGCCGGACTCTCTGTTCTAGTACTCTGTGATCTTAGCTTCCAAAAAAGCTAGAAAGTAAAATACAAAGGGGCTTCCAGTAAGCAAGCAAATGTCTTCTCCGCTTTCAATCAACTGCCTATCAATTTCTTCCTTACTTCCCTCCGAAATAATTCCATGGCCTGTCAAAATCACGTGACCCTTTTAGTATCTTTGGTTCGACAGTAGTGTTACTATACTATATTCATTTAGAATTGGCGCTAGAGAAATAGTGCTTTCCCCCACGCTAGAAGCGTAACGATAGTTACGCTCTTCGCGCAGCCAATAGTAAACCTTTTTCGTCACTTTGACGAGGATAGTTTCTATGGTTACTGATCGGTGGTGGGGGAAGGAAATATTTTCAAGCTCCAGTTCAAAATGAACAGAGTATAGCAAGAGTAAAAATATTTAACTAGTGTAGCTGGTTTGTGTAATAAAGTGGGTTTGATTAAGGATTGAATTAAAAATGATTGATCTATTGTTTTCATAAACGTTTTAGGTCTGTTTAAAGTGTTGCTGGATCTCTTTCTATTATAACTGCATACTTACTAATCTTTCAAATATCTTTATTTTCGTTTCTTTTATTCTAGGAAGGCTTGATCCCATTAAATATTCAAAGGTTGTTTACTTGAGAAATTACTTATTTATTAAAGAGAGTCTATAGGGGAAGGTCGGACAAAATCGGGACCCAAACTTTATTTGTTGAATAGGGTGGGTTGGGGTAAAATGGGTCAATTTTAAGGTACTTTCACATTCTAAGTTTTATTTCATCAAAACTATTACTTTTTAAGGATTTCTTTCAATTGGATCTTGACATTACAATCTTTCAGAACATTTTCATCTAATTTTATCAAATATTTTTTAGTTATAAATTGGTGAAACTTAGCATCAAGAGTAATGACCTATTTTACCCCAATGTGGGGTAAAATGGGTCTCATTGCAAAAATATGTCAAAAATATATTTATTACTAAATATACATGAAAATAAGAAAACAGGCAATCGGCTAAGCCATTTTTATCTAAAAAATTTGTTTAAGTTGTACTTTTAGGAAATTGTAAACGTCTGAAGTTAATGACCATTGTTCCAAATGTAGCAATTAAAATACTTGATTTGGAGAAAAAATAAACTTGTTTGACAGTTCAATGTATATTTGAAGGAAATAAGTTAAAAACATTGTTTTTACTTAATACAGAAGGCCTGTTAACTATGACCCATTTTACCCCAAGTACAAAATATCGTTATAAAAGATAAAATATTTTATATTTTTCTAAGCTGATTGACTTGAAATTTCTCTCAGACATTCTTTTATAAAAAACTATCACAAAAGTCTGTTGTAATTTATTACAATATATAGTTATTTCGAAGTTGGTAAACCCTGTTTTTTCGATGACATCATTTACGGTTCAAATTAAATATTTATTTCAGTCCTCAAATTCATAAATCTTAATTTTTGACAGTCGAAAAAGGTTGCCAACAGATTAAAGAATATAATTTAAAAAATTAGTGAAAAAAATTCAATTTAAATTTGATTTATATCGAGTTTTTTAAACTGACCCATTTTACCCCATGACCCACTTTACCCCAACCCACCCTATTCACTTTATGTGATCAAAACAGTCAAAATTGGTGCAAAAACGATAAACTGGTTCATTATGAAGAAAAAATAACAAATACATCATAACCAATAGCAATATAGATCATAAAAGCACATTTTTCAGATGAGTAAAAAGTCCCGGTTTTATCCGGCCTAGTCGGACAAAACCGGGAGCGAGGTAAAATAATCAAAATCAAATAATAGCTTCGCAAAAAATTATTTATTAAAATAAAATTTGCTTTACATTCTAAACTGATAGAATTTGAATCTATATAAAATTTTCATCAGATAGTATTATCCGATTTGGCTAAACTTTTGCAAAAATCATTTTTTTGTCCATTGAAAAAAAGTTAGGGAGTTGGAGCTAAACATTTCGAAAGTTCGAAAATAAGGGCCACCCTAATCCATACTCTATAATTACCTAAACTAAATCCGAAGGTATTTAAGATCGGTGGTGTAATGTTGTAGACGCTAAAATTATAACCTTTTTATTAGGTGAAATTGTAAAATGCTTCCCTCAGCGAGATGGGTTTGTAAATATACTTTCTTTTGACTTGACATTGTCAGGGTGCATGCCTGGAAGTAATTCTAGAAGTTTCAGCCAAATTTCACCAGTAATTAACTAATAAAGCTTAATTCCCTGTTTTTTCCACCTACCCGGTTTTTTCCACTTCTCCCCTACAATGAAACTACAATTAATTACAATTTTTAAGTTGCATATATAACAAAAAAATACAAACATTAACATATTAACTTTGAAAAAGTTGTCCTTGCCTGATTTAGACAATCAATTCTCGATCTAAAACAAAGTGACTGAAAAAGATCAACTGTTGCTAGTTTTTGTGTTCAAGCATAACTTAAAAATTGTAGCTAGAGTTCAACAATCTACATATTAATTTGGCGTTTCAAACGTATGTTGGTAAAGGTAAAAGGTTTGTTAAAAACATAAAAACACTTAACGCTGGAAATAAAATGTTTTTTTGGTGTGCATAAAGTTACAGATGGTAGGTAATTTATGCCGTGATAAATATGCAGTATTTCCATAAAATTTTTAATTCGTTTATTTTTATTAAATTTTCAACCTATTATTTCAATACATTAGTTATTGACGGGAATTATTTCAAGGATCCCTTAATTACGCCCTTCATGATAATATTCTTTATTTCGCTATTTTATAAAATTTATTTTCCATAATCTGTTTCTATTAGTGCTTTGTTAATAATTAAATGCGAGTTTGATAAGTTTAAAGTGTTAACAACTACAAAGAAAAAAACTTTATACTAAATATCAGAACTACATATTTTAAACTAATTATATCTTTCTTTTCCACTCTTTTGAGGTTTAATTTTACTATATTAATGTAATTAATAGATAAAAGTCCATAAAATATGTAAAGGATAATCATTTTTATATGCCTGTTTATTTAAAAAATATTCTTAGCTGTCTTTGGACAAAACTTTATTCATGGAAAAATATATTTACACTTATCAACTGTTGAAATAGTTTGAAAATAGATCCTTTCTATTTTTATTGCCTTTTAAATTGTGATTTAATAAAAATTTCCTTCATCCAACAAAGGACATTGAATCAGTTGCACTTAGAGCCATCTATTGATAAGTTCCGTAATCAAGAGTGCTTTGAAACAACAAAACCTTTCCTTTCTAGATATTTTTATGGAAACCTAAAAGAAAATTATAAAATCATTTTAAATTAATGAAGAAGTATTGTGTCATTTTATTTCTTAGCCCCACAATATTTTTGCATTTAGGTCATAATTTTAATAGAAGTTTTTTATGGTTTTGTCTTTTTATTTCATTTTTGGACAAATTAGAAAAAATATCTGTAAGAAACTTAACTGGGGATTACAAATATTTTTTTAAAATCTTTGCTTAAAATCCATTTTTTAAAATCTTTGCAAAAACATAATGTCAAATACCTCTAAAGAAGCATTCAACTTAAACTTCATTACCTTTTTGAAGATTTGAAGATAATACGCTTTAACCCGGGATTGCTTCATTCCCAAAGTAATACCGATGTTTTTGAGCTCATGTAACTGATACTTAGTTATAAAATGAAAGCTAATAGCTTAAGTATAAATCGTAAGTAAATAGATACATTTTCTAATCATTAATAATCCTGTTGTTTATATAGGTGCACTAAAGGGTCATGAGTAGATGTTTTAAAAGGAAATATCGAGGAATGAAATTAAAATCTATCAAATATTTCTCCCATTTTAAATGCCTTTTTTGTGTTCTAGAGTTCCCCTTTACAAGATCTCATTTAAGTTAATAGAAGTTTAAAATTGTCTATTTATCCGTATAGAAAACAAAAATTATAAACAAACGAAGATAATGATTTTCTGCCTAAAACCCCATACATTCTAACTCTTTCCTTACTTCAATCATCTTTAGAATTTTTTAAAGTTAAGATTATTTGTAAATAAGTAATTTACAAATGTTTGGACTTATTGTGTTTTTATTAAGGTTTATATTTTCATTTTGTATTTCTTACCACTAATAGATTTTAATGCAATCTAAGTTAGTTATTCACGACATCGAGGCTTTTAGTAACTTGATTTCATGTCTATGTAAATTAATGTTAAATAATTAAATTCCCAAAATTTGTGATTAAAATAGTTCAGGCGTCATAGCTTCAGTTTTTTAATTGCAGAATGGTTGGTATACTACCATTTTTGGCATGGGTAGATTTTTATACTATTTTTAAATGTTCTAGTGACACATCTTGTGGGAGGATATCCACTCACAGAACTTCCAGCATTGGCTAGAAAAAAGTTGATTTACACAGATTGGATAAGTTTATACAAAAAAATGACAGAATGTATGGCTAACTAATTCTAGATTCATAGATCATTTTCGAAGGGCACTTTTTGTTACAAACCAGTAACGAGAATTTTATTTAAAAATAATTTTACACACACACCCTTACTATTTTAGCTATAAAGGGCTTATATTAAATTTTGAATACCACTATAAAACATTTTGTTTGCAATATGTTTTTCATTTATGTATCAATGTACTTCCCTAGGCATTGTTTTGCTTTTTGATTAGTACTTGTTCAGCCTTTTTTTAAATTCCTTATTGCTTAGTATTGCTTCTGATTGAAAATTCACTATGAAATCCTGTTTTCTTTAAATTGAATTAATTGTAAAACTTGATTTCGGTCTCATCTGCACAAATAATTATTTTAAGAAAATGATTCACTGGAAAAGGCCCCTTAGTAAAAATTTTTTTTGCCATTTAACTTTTTATTATTCTTAAGTCACAAAAAACATTTTGACCAAATTTTGAGTTTTATCACCAATGAATTTTCAATATATGGAAGATCCCTCAGGGGACTAAACACCTCACCTCGTTCTCCTGCACACCGAACCATGGTTCATTTACCTTTCTAATCTGCACTTTTGAATCGGCCGTATTAGAAAATCACTAATGAGCGCAATCCCCGTCCTTGGAAACACAATGTTACAAATGGCTTCATATCTGCGAAGGCAGCTGCTCGAAACGCAATCGCCACACTGCGTCCGATAGCCGGATTAGTGACTCTTACCTCTTCCCCATTGAGAACTGTCGGTAGCAAAAGCGGTGTCTGATCCAGACTCTAATCCTGTGCGTCCAACTCCCCCTCTCTCGCTATTTGTCCCCAGGATCAGTTATCCGCTTAATATCCTCTTTACGGAAGGTCCTCTTACTGGTCATCCTTTCAAGGATTAGAGGCAGCCGGAGGCAGTGTTTTCATTTTTCAAGATAAAACCGAGGATTATTTTTTGGATTCCTCCAGTCGAACAAAAACATTTAACCGCCTAACGACAGAGCCTGATGACGGCCATTTCCGTATGGGAGGTAAGGGGGTCTTTTATGCAGCGCCGGGTCTTGTCTTACTTTTGTCAGAAAAATTCCCTCGTTTCTTAAACCTGAGACTCATTTGATGGCTTTTTTTCCCTCTGCCGTCGGCTTACTGTCTGCGTAAGCTCCTCGATCTTTTAATTTCGTACGGGCGACTGCGCGGGAGATTTTCACTTTCGGCGCTTTTCTTTCGATGGAGAGAGGCGGGGAAGAATTAGCCGTTTTTAAGTGCTGCGAGTTTTGAATTGTCAAAAGCCTTTTGGAATGGGGAGTCTGTTAAATGGCAGTGTTTTTTAACTGCTGGAGTTATGGCTTTTGAAGTTTTTTTTCGTTGAGTTTTGACGTTCGGATGTTTAGATTTTTTAATGTTCTTCATAATTTCTATTCTTAAGAAAACACTGAAAATATAAATAGTACTATGATATATTGTAGTTTGTTTTTAAATTAAGTGTTGCGAAAAATAAGTCAGATCATAGAAGAGAGCTTTAGATCAAAGTTCTTTAAAATTTATATTCATCAGAAAATTTTGAAAAAAAAAAGCCAGAAATTTACATATTGCACAGTTTTTGTTAGCAATAATGTTGCAAAAAAGTAATTCAGATCATTATTGGTTGTGTTGGTATTTCTTTTTTTTCATATATATTTCTTAAAAATCTAAGTAGTTCTAAATCTAAAATCTTAAAAATCTAAGTTACTATGTTCAGCTTTAACCCGTTGGGACTCGCGGGGTCATTTTATAACCCCAAGCTCACACAAACATTCAATTTAACGGAAAACTAAACACCTGGAGATTCTTTACTTCTCAGTAGCTGGGTTTCTGACCCTTATCTACATGCCTGAGAAGTTTCGTGGAATTCGGATTATTTTTCCGCCCCCCAGACGCATTTTGTTAGCTTTTGGGGTAATGGAATGACCCCCGCGAGTCTCTTTGTTAGTGCTGCACATCCGTTTTTTCGTACTCAGCCTTCTATACAACCCACTGATAAGGGCCCAAAACATGTGTAAACAAATTTAAAGAAATTCTCTGGGGGTTCTATTTCATTTTAGTACAAAGAAAAGGAAGACACAATTGTGGGTACTTTCATTACTGGCCCACGTGACAGTTTTATGACTTGTAATTTACCAGACCACTGTATCCCGCCCCTTACATTCTTTGCTTTTGTATTGAATGGGATAGGAGCTAGAAAAGTGTATTGAGGTAACAAGTTTACGAAGAAAAAATACCCTAGTTTGAGTGTTAGTAAAAAATGTTGGAAGTAGGATAGAAAAACCACTTGTGTCTGTAATTTGTGTTTAATTTTTTAGCAAAGCCCACGTTAATACCATTTGTGATAATTGTCTTTACCAAAAGAAAGCTTTAAGAAATTCATTATATAGTATTTTGAAGTAATTAAATTAATTTTTACGTTGGAAATGACGTGTGTTAGTTTGTTACATATGTGTGTTTTGTGTAATAAGAAAAATTAATATCAAACTCAAAAAATTATTTCTCAGCGTAGAAAATATTGCAGATTATAAGTTTTCTTAGTCAGTTATGTTTGAAAGTCAAAAAATTTAATGGTTCCGACTAAAAAAATATTTTTAACGATGTAGAAAAGAGCGAATAGGTTGGGGCTATTCCATAACCCCCGCGAGTCTCAACGTTCGTCCGGGAGGCGCGAGTCCCACCGGGTTAAGATTTAAAATATGAGTTTTTGATATGAAATTTTTATAGGATTAATTCAGATAATAAGTAACGATCATAACGTGATTGTGTATCATTCCAGATAATGATCAAATTATTTAATAAACTAAAAGTTAATAAAGAAAAAATATGTCTAATACTCTTGCTTAAAGTTGCAGAAAAGAAATGTAAATAAAAAGTTATTAGCAATAAGATACATTTATTTGAATTAAAAAAAGTATTACATTTAATATCTTTTATGGATGAATCGAAATACCGATCTACATAATTTTATGTCTCTTTAACATATTTATTTAAAGTTTAAAATGTAACAAAAATCGATTAAACTTTTTAAACTGCATCACATCCGAACTTTTATTATAGTCGTAGTTTGCACATATAACCTCTAGTCTACATTATTTTCCTCTCCTTCTAAATAACGGCATCACTTTATTCTAAAAAAATGTTTTTGGTTAACGGTTTCCATGAAAAAAACTTTTAAAAACTGATCCGTATAACACGTTTTTGGTATCAAATAGGCTCTGTTTCTTATTATTTCCAATGGCTTAAAATGTATTGTTTAACAAGTCTGGACTGAAACAAAAATTTGAATGATAAAAAACTAGGTGTATTGACTAATTACTAGGTAAAATAATAAGTTTAAAATATTCATTTATTGTTTTTAAGAGAGATTATTTAAATGATTAATTGATGTACGTTTTTTCCGAATATTGATTAACAGTAGTTATTAGTACAGAGCCTGTATACGAGAGAGAGGCGACAACTCGCTTAAAAGCGTCTCTGCGCATCCAATTCTGTCAAAATTCTGTCCAAACTGTATCATGCCGCTTGTCTCGCGTCCCATGCTAATCCTATGGAGGGAAACCTAACTCCACCTGTGGCGAACAGAAAACCTGTTTACCGATCTGCGAGCGCTATACTGAGTTGTCACCTCTCTCTCGTATACAGGCTCTCTAATTATTAGTAGACTCACTGAATGTGAATACTTAAAAAAGCATTTTGATGAATTTATTGATAAATTAGAACTTTTAAGAAAGTGCTATTTCTATTTATGGATATAACATGGGACGTATTTTTGGAAAGTTGGTTGACATTTATTCTGATAAGGTTTTAGCAGTTTAGTCGAAGGGGTTCTATAATTTGTCTTTTATATTATGTTTAGTATTACATCATTCGGATTTTATTTGCACTAACAATCAATTTAGCTTAGGGCCCAACTTTTAAGAAACTAGGAATTAATGTAGACCACAAAATTATATGACCTTTTAACACGGGTAACCAACTGAAAGTCACTTTGGCAAGATGTCATAAGATTTATTTCAAATTCAAAATCGCTGGTTCAAAGATGAGGGAAAAGTTCTTCAACTAGGAACAGTGAAGGTTTTATGTATAAAGATTTTAAATTTGGTGGTTTTGTGAGGATTGCGAAGCGATCCGAAAGGTCTTGCGTAAGCAGTTTACGGGGGTTGATGAGCGATAGCGAACAGGGGGGCGGTAACTCCCTAGTTAAGTAAAAATAAGTAAAATGAACAAAAAAACTCATGCATTTTGCAGGTCAAAGCTTTACATTTTGCTTTTTATTATTTTTGTTGCAAAAGAATGTAATTTCTAAAATTAATTTTATTGCCCTAAAGAACAAAACGTGTAAATTTATTTGGTATTTATTTATTGTTTATTTGTGGTGTATTTATTTTTTAGAAATAAATTTATTTATTAAAGTATGTTGTTTGTGTAGGTAACACTATTCGTTTATAAATTCTTAAAGCATTCATTTTCACCTTCCTAAATTAGGGGAAATGTGCATTGTACCAAGAGCCCCTGACGTTTGAATTGCTGATTGATATTGTGATGTGCTATTTAAAGAAACTGACTCCTAACAGTAATATTATTATACTTTCTTTTAACAGATAATAAAATATTGTGCTTTTAGTTTCATAAAAGTTTAGCACACAAGAAAATAGTTCTTCTAAAATATAAGAAATTCAGGTATAATAATATATTTTTACGTTATACGTTTGTTTTAATTTTTACGATTGATATTGTTTTTAAAATATGAAGGCAAAATATTTTGTAGTTTTTGCACATTTAGTACATTCTTGGATTTAAATTTTAAAAAATCGAGGAATATGACATCGTGATGGAAATAAGTTCATAATCAAATTATCATCATGTGAAATTGAAATGCTGGTTTGAGAAGTCCCAGTCCCATATTATTTTAAAAAAAGTATCAGTAAAGCCAAAAACTCAAACTTAAAAACCCATTTACATGTAAGTCGGACAATTTCTTCGTATAAAACAAAACTAAGCTTAATGTTATAGGATTTTAAAATATTATACCAAAACATTGAACATGTAGCACATCAAAGAAACGGCCTTAAAATAATTGTTAGAAAAATGTAGTTCCCCATTTTTTTAATTGGGCAGCTTGGCGCAAAACCTTAAACAAACAAAGGCACCCTTCTTCACACCCCCAAAGCCTCCCACTGAATAGGATAACTTCCGACAGCGGCGGGTGAAAGTAGAAGGTGCTTCATTCAAATGCGTTGTCTTTACCCTCGTAAAAAACGAACGAGCGGCCGGCATTTCTGCCCGGGCAAGCAAGCCGCAACGCAAGCCAAACACACACACAAGCACTCATAAAGGAACCGCAGGATCTACCCCTCCCCCAGTGGGCAACAAAAAACTTGCCGCATGCGGTCGTCCGGATCAGCTGAGCCCATTTGAAAAGCCGTGACTGCAACCCTCAACAATGGCGGCCGCAGCACCTCTTTGCTTTGAAAAATTGAATTACTCAAAAGAACAGAAACCTCCCCCGCATGGGGTGAAGAAAGCCCCCCCCCTCAAAGAAAACAGAAAGAAGCAAATCCAGGCGAAAATAGGTTGATATCATGTCACGTTACCGAAGATATGTGAAAGGCTCCCCACTCCGCACTTTCAAACAATGGAATCTCTTTCAGAGCGTTTGATAGAAAATGATACGTGGATGGGCAGAGAAAAAGAAAGCGGGAGCTTGGACAATGGCCGAAGTCTTAACTTGGAGAAAAAGATGCCCGCTTCATCACTCTTTATTCGCGCGCTACAATGGCGACACACAATCCATGGAACTCGAGCAGATTTATAATTTTTAGCTCCTGCTGTTTGGCTCCCAGTGCCCCGATCGAACTATATTTTTATTTCGGAAAAGGATGAACGAACGGAGGTTTTCACAATGATGATTTGGAACTGATATGCTGGTTTGCTGCACAATACTGGAAGCTTATATTTCAAAGTTAATTGAAGCTTTTTCAATAGATAAATGATTTGCATCTGTAATTAAATTCTTTATACGGGCGTGCAGTCCATTTTATAACTTCGTTTTACTTTTAATGTTTTACTTTTTATAGTTTATTATATAGTTTGAAAGTAATTATAAGTTATATTTGAAGTCTTAAAGTCACCTTTATAGTGCACCTGTAGTTTAAAAGGAATTGCGACTTCGTTTTAAGTAACTTAAAATTCTTACTTTCAAATTGATTGCATAGGATATAATCTCTATCTAAATATCAAATACATGTTAATTTATCTAACAGTAAATATTTCATAAAAATTTAATTAACTGACTTTTACATAACATTAGGGAATATGTGCATTTTTTGTGTTCAGAAAGGCTCTATATGTTGCGTTTCAACTACCGTTTATTTTATATGTAGTAGAACAATAATGTTATAATTCTTACAAGGAAAAATTAAAATTGTTTTAAACAATTTTAATCAAAATTTTCCTTTTACTGAAACATTTTATCCTCTTCCTTTTTTAAGTTTGTAATCTTTCAAATGGATGAAAAACTTTATTTTATTCCGTATCGTTTTAACAGTAAGTATTAATTTAAATTGATAGATAAGTTGGATAAAAATATGCTTTGAGAATATGTTTCATATTTTTTTCTCTGCGTCACACAGGCTGTACATTTTCGCAAAATCATGGACACCCACTTTTATATTACAAGTTTCAAATTTGCAAAGCTTTTAAGAAAATAACTTTTAAACTTAATTTTCTTTGCATCAATTTTTCTCTAAATAAAAAGAAAATATTGAATTATAGAGAGTGGGATAGATTTACATAACAATGATCCTAGTTTGTGTATTTGATGTGGAAATTATTATTCTTCAAAGCTTATTAGAAGCGAAAAATTTCTTACACAAAAAAAGCTATCTATTCAATACAAAATATACTTGCAAATCTTTAATGTCATGGCCTCGCCACTTTTTTATATCTGCCTTTTACTTTATCTTCTAACACAAAGAAAACAAAGTATCCTTTATTAGTGTGATTTTATTTTCGGCTTTTCAAAGCTTCTTTTGACTTTTCTAATTATAATCTGAAAACAGCTCGTTTCATCCATTGTTTTTCAAAGGTGAGCCGGATTGTGGAACAATGAAGAGGTGCATCTCTTAAAAAATGTCGTTATTTATAAGAGTGACTAAGATATTTTTCGATACTTTCAATAAGTGAATTTTACTTCTTTAATGTAAAGAGTGAACTTTACTTCTTAAGATATGCTGTAGTGAACTTCAGTGAAAGGGTCTTTTATTGAATAAAAACACTTTCATATCAAACGAGACATTAAAAAATACACTTTTATGTTCTTAATACCAGGAATCATTGCAAGAAGTTCTTTGTTCTGTTTGTCTTCACCGAATTTGTGAAAATAATTAACTGAACGCTTTTTTATTACAGCTTATTTAGTTCGAAAGATTTGATATCTTTCTATTATTTGCACAGCTGGTTTTGATGTAAGCATAAAATGATATTAATTTGGTTGATGGAAACATCTGTAATTTGGTCCAGGGTTATTCTTTATATTAATTATTAAAACTTTTTTACTAAGTAAAATAAAAATTGTTTACATAATTATTCTGAACATATTCAATAATTTCAGCTAACTATGGAAAAGTTGTTTCTCTCTAAAAAAAAACTGAAAAAATTTAATTAGGAACAGAAACTCAATTTTAATTTTCCAAATAAATTTCAAGTTATTTAAACTCTAAACCATAAGCAAAAAACTTTTAAAAAATGCCATTGTATTATCACTTTTGTTTAATGCGAAATACATTTTAGACAACCGTGAAGTTGAAAAGTTAATAAAATCAAAAGACTCCGATATTTAATTTTTGATGAGGGGTAAGTGACTTGTGCCATTTTAAATATACTCTGATAACTCTTTTCATGGTAATGGTATTATATTTCTTTCACATGAAGGATATAAAGGTAAAGGGTTATCAACCTTTAATAACTGTAATCAAATATGATCATTGTTTATGTATAGAGTAATTTAATAAGGTTTTAACCAAATGTTTAATATACTAGGGAGCTACCGCCCCTTCTCGCTATCACTCGCCAACCCCCGTAAACTGCTTACGCAGGACCTTTTGGATCGCTTCGCAATCATCACAAAACCACTGCACTTACTCACTTTATTAAATATTCATAAAAACAGTTCCTAATTCAAGAACTTTTTCCTTATCTTTGGCTTGGTGATTTTGAATTATAAATCATACAATCTTATGGCATCTTGCCAAAATGACTTAGAGTTAGTTACCCTATTTCAAAGATCGGATAATTTTAATCTAAATTAATTCCCAGTTTCTCAAAAGTCAGGTGTGTTAATCAACATTCGGAAAAACGTGCATGAATTAATCATTTTAATGATCTTTCTTAATAATAATAAACGAATCTATTAAATTTAATTTTTACCTAGTAACTCGTCAATACACCTAGTGTTTTATCATTCATGTTTTTGTTTCAATTCAGACTTGTTAAACAATACATTTTTTAAGAATCCATTGAAAATAAAAAAAGACAAAACATATTACATGGCACTCAATGTTAAAAAACAATTAATTTCAGTCTTCTGAATTTCAGTAAAAGCATTTAAAATTCTAGTAATAAATAGTATGTATATTTGTAAGTTTCTATAACACTTGTTTCAATCTAAAGGTATTTATTTTGGAAATTATTTTGAAGTACATTTATAAAACGTGAAACGAATTCGTTTTATCATAAAATATGGCGCGATTTGTCGTTATGATAGGATGGGTAATAAGTTGTTTGACAGTTGTTTTCAATGTAACTGCAACCTTATCCGTAATTTAATAAAATGGAATTATTTTAAAATCGAGAATTTTTTTGAAAAAATCAATAGCTTACTCTGAAATCCGTGAAGAATCCGGACGTTTTGATACCAAAAATGCGCTATACGGATCAGTAACTAAAAGATTTTTCTCTGGAAACCGTTCACCAAAAACTTTTTTTTAGAATAGAGTAATGCCTATTTAATTTATACCCATTTATAGAGAACATACTTATCCAAACCTATGTTTTTCGTCCTTCAATTTAGTCAGTATCTTAATAGTTGTTTTGTTTAACACTGGAACCTTTGGAGGGGTTATTGTCCCACTCTGTGTTTTTGAAACGGAATTTGAAAAACACAATTTTGCGTTTTGTGGCTTTTCATAGCTTTTGCTGCTGTTATTATTTTCATCAAAATTTGGTTTGATTTGCTACTTGCGTTTCGGTGAAATTAAAATTTCTAATTAAACACTTATTACCTATAATAGCATTATCTCATGAAACATAAAAAAACCATCTTTTTATACATGGCTATTGGCTGTGTTAGAATAAACTTAAATATGTTTACTTGAAAAATATTTTTGAATTAGAACTGCTGTAATTCTGACGTATACTTACGTCTTGGGAAATTATTATGATTATTTTAATGAAAGAGGCATTTTTACTCTTTAAAAAATAGGGCTTGTGTTTAGCACCACCAAACGGAGCCAAGGCGAGACATAAATAAGAATGTAGTAGAAAAAGGTAGATACATAGTTTCATTATCCGACTAAAGATGGCAGCACGAAAGAACAAAAAATGGAAACACCAAAAGGAGCTTGGAGGAAAAGACATAAGTCAGGAGACAGCTGTTAATGATTGTTCTTGAAGTGTTTGTTCTGGCTGATTATTATTTCTTTCTTTTTAAGACAGACTTAACACTTAGAAACACTTTAGTATCTATCGACTCATAATCCTTACAAGTAAATTTAATAAATAATTTATTTTATATCTAGTTTTACGTGAAATTTTAAAAAGTATTTAGATAATACTCCCTTTATCTTTGAAAAAATATAACTCTTATTTATTTAGGCCTTTGTCTAAAATACTAATTACTAATTTTAATTGAGTAATAACCTTAGGTAATATATTATTATAAAATAAATAATAGATTGACTAAAGAAAAAGAAGAAGAAAACTTTATTTTTCTTGAGTTGAAGCCCAACAAAGAATTAACACACAAAAGAATATTAATACAATTAAAATACACATACATATAAAACATATATTAAATAAACCTGAAAAATTATTCAAATAAGCCTAGTTTTTCAGACTTTCCAAGAAAGGATCTCAAACAGGAACCGGTTCAATCTATGTGCAGATGTAATGAAATTTGCTATTAATTTTATTTTATTGTGCTTATAGAATGACTAATAAATTTATTTATTATATAGTCATTTATGTATGATAAATATAGATACTCTAATCCAGGGTGCCCTAAACTTTTTCATGCATCGACCCCCAGAAAAATATAATATGGGCCATCGACTCCCACTAAAAATCCAAATTATTGTTCTTTCAGATAATTAATTTTCTTACTGTTAGTGGTGGAGCTTTCTTTGAAAATTGGAAAAGCAGGCCCTTAACTAAAATTATTTCGTTTTACCCAAACTATCTTTTAGTTTTACACATCCTCAAAGACATCAAAATACTTTATTTTGGATTAAAAAACCGTTGCAGGAAATTTTGACTTGTTAACTATTTTACAAGGACTATTGCCTTTATTCTCCAAAATACTTGTTTGTAAGTGGAATGTTACTTTTTGCAGGCTGAAATGGGTTTAAAATTTTAATTTAATAATTTTAAAAATTTTCGTAAGTTAAGTTCTAAACAAATAAAAGAGAGGGTATGGGGTTCCTCTCCCATATTTTTTTTGCAGTTTCACCAACAAAGTTAGGGTTTTATTTCATTTTTGAACATTTGGTACCCTGTTGACATCCACCCCGGATTTCAATTGAGGGGGGTGAAAACAAAGAAACTTTTTTAATCAACACATAAACTTTCCTCATAAAAATTGTCAAAAAAGAATAGCCGCTAATTCGAAAAGGGCATACATGAGAGAATTGAAAGATTGGGGACTTTTGCTTTATTGGTAAACTGTAAGATGTAATATAGTAGTAAATAAGCCAAAATAAAGATTTTAAAGGAAGATGACCGGGATCTTAAGGGAGATATCTGAAAAAGAAAGCAAACACTGGATGAAGGAGCTGATTTGAGAGGCCTATATCTTGTATTATCTTATCAATTTTAAAGACATTTAATGCAATTGGAAAAATTTATGACAAATAAGATAACTTTGGAAATGTTAAGGCCTTCTTTTAATGCTCAATAGTTAAGACTTATTTAAATGTTGATTACGTTAAATTTGTTATACTTTGTTTGCTAGACCTTCATCGATCACCCAGAGCTTCACTGACCCCCTATTGACCCCTAAAGCCTTATCGACCTTTTGAAAACCTAATCGATCACTAGGGGGTTGGTATAAACCACTTTGGGAATCACTTCTCTAAACGCTTATGTTTAATAATATCGTAAATTAATACTGTGCAAATGACGCAAAAGTAATCCAACAAGCAAAGTACATCAGTACATAATTTTATGAACATAAAAAATACTTTTTAAGGTTATAGTATTGCCTTATTAACTAAAGAATGTTTCATCACAAATAGTTAATTCCGCTTTACGGATGATTTTCCGGTGGTTTTTTTTCCGTAAATTCCGGTGCGACTTTGTTATTCATTTTTATACAGTGGTAAGTAGGTAAAAAATAATTTAAGGTAAAAAATAATTTACACTAATCCATTTGTTGAAATCTTTCCAGCTGTAAAAGTTTTTTTCTTGCTGATTTGGAAATTCGTATTACAAAGTTTCGCTTCAGTACGCTCGAAGCTTCTATCATAAAAGAGAATTTCATGTATGTCTTTAAGTGAAAATCATATAATTATTAACTTCATTTTTGCATAATACAACACAAGTTTTTGAAATTTGTCAAAGTTTGACCGTTGTGGAACGCATTTAAAATTTTGATGTTTTGTTCTTTGTTCGCAAAAATTGGCTGAAAATCCCTAGATAACGTGCTCATATTTTTCTTAATATTTTTATGGTTTTGTACCTTTATAATGTTTATTGTATAATATATTGTTTATTGTATTATACAGGGTGTTTCAAAATTGCGTTGCACGGCTTTTATTCGGAACCAACGCCTCCTAGAGTCATGGAAGTAAAGTCTACCCCTAGGTAATTGTCGCTGGAGAATCCATTGAGATGACATACAGCGCCCCTAGCGGCGAAATCAAAAAGTTAAAAAAATTAATTTAAAAACTAAAAGAGATAGAGCAAAAACTTCAGTGAGAGTATTGTTGCCAACGTCAAGAAGAACTCACTGAAAAAAATTTGATCAAAATATCTTGAATATTCGCGGAGATATTAGCATGTGAAAATAGCACTTTTTTAGGGGTCAAAAAAGAAAAATTTCACATATTTGCAATTTTTTTTGATTTTGTGATTAAATTTTGTGTTCTTTCAACTAAAAAAACACAAAACTACACAATAGCACTGAAAAATTTGGAAATATGCAAACTTTTTCTTTTTTGACCCCTGAAAAAGTGCTATTTTCGCATGCTAAATATCTCCGCGAATATTCAAGATATTTTGATCAAATTTTTTTCAGTGAGTTCTTCATGACGTTGGCAACAATACTTTTCTGAAGTTTTTGCTCTATCTCCTTTAGTTTTGAAATTAATTTTTTTAACTTTTTGATTTCGTCGCTAGGGCTGCTTAGGGCTGCTATAAGTCATCTCAATGGATTTCTCCAGGGTCACTTACCTAGGGGTAGACCTTACTTCCATAATCCTAGGATGCGTTGGTTCCGAATAAAAGTCGTACAACACAATTTTGAAACCCCCTGTATATTGTTTATTGTATTATATATTGTTATTGTATTATATTGTTTATTGTGTATTTGGCATTATTAATTTATGCCCGAATATTTAAGAGATGTAGGTAAGTTTTCAGTTTTAATTTTTATATTTTAATAATACTTATATTGATGTGTTACATTTTTTCCCACACTATTGCTATTGCTTTTTGAATTTTTGAATTTCGTCTATTTCGACCCGTCCTAATAAATATACAGTTGCAGAGTAGAATAACTAAATTTTTATAGCAAGGTTCTAGATGGCAGCACAAAATATCAGTTCTTTCCTCTTTTTTAAGATGATTTTTCTAGAAAAAATTATATTTAATAAATTATAGTATAAATGCGTCCTAATAGACAAAAATTTTTGATCTAAAATAAAATAATCCAAAGAGGTTTATTTCACTTGGTTCCTTTTTTTATATTTTGAAAAATTGAATAAAACTAAAAAATGTATGTGTTTCATATAAAATAATGTTATATGGAATTGAAAGAGAGAACTATTGGATGTTTAAATTCCCATCAAATTAACTCACCCATTTGTTGTAAGAATGCCTTGTGGGTATGCATAACTTTATATTTATAGATGTGGAATATTTTAATAAACTTAAAAGTTTTCAAGAGTCATTTATCAAAGTCTCAACATGAAAAAACTTACACATGAAAACACTATAAAACTTAAATTATAATCGATTTTTTCCAAAGATAAGTTAAATGATTTCTTTTCATTCCTTTTTCAAAGTTTTTACGAACACTCATAACGTGAGGTTATTGGTGGTAGCCGCCACGGCCGACTCTAAACCATGCTTTTTTCCTTGCGGTCCTAGATGATGTAGAAGAATAATAGAAACGTATACTAACGATTGGCGCCTATGGTCTAATAAAGAATATAAAGAAAGAAAGAGAAGACCCAGATTAAGTGATCTCTAAGATCCTTAGAAAGGATTAAGATGTGTGAGTAAAATAATAAGTCAAAGGATAGATAGCTCTCTCTGGTCCTTACAGAAGATGCAGAAGAGCAAGAGAAGTATCCAAGTAAAGTGATTCCTATCATCTAACAAGAAAGGTACCAGAAGATTAAGAGAAGTATTCAAATGAAATAATCTCTGCCATGCAGAAGAGCTAGGGAAGATCCCGGATGAAATATGATGCCTACGATCCAGAGAGAGGATTTATAAGAAGAGGTGACTTTGGTGTGAGTTAAAAAGATTTCTCCTTGTAGTTAGTCCAAGGGACAGTATTTTTATGTGGAAAATATAGTATTGTAATCCATTAAATATACAATATTATCCTTATTCCGTACGATCTTGATTCGAACCTTTTCTGTATCTATTTCCTTAATAATTTTTAAAAATGTATAATGTTTTTCATTAAAAAGAAGCCATTGTTTAGAACAGTAGAACATTGAAATCTTAAGCTGTATTGCGATATTATAATACGAATGAAATAGGATCAAGATGTTTTTATTCCATAGGCCATGTTTCTTTCATTTTGTTAACAGAAATATGGAAACATTTAACTCATTATTCAGTTAAAACTAAGATTAATTAGTCTCGTATATTAACTTTAAATATTTTAAAATTTGATATTTCTTGCTCTGACTTCATAAATATTTACTTTAAAATTTTAATCAGTTAATGGCTTAATTTTCACAAAAATATGATATAAATTATTAAATTTATATAAGAAAATTAAAACTTAAAGGTTAGACCTGCTACCAAAATTTATGATACAAGTATTTATTAATTAAAAGTAACATTAACTTTAAAAATTCAATAATCAGGATTTCGGGATATTTTGCAGTTTTTTCATGAGTTAAGTTTTGTACCCTTCAACTCGAAAAAATATAAAACTATTTAACAGAAATAAATTTATTAATTATTTGGGGCAAATTTTATTTTATTTTATTCAGTAATGAATAGGTATAATGAACTTAAAAATCGAGAATAAATTTAGTTGCAGTAATACTTTTAGATGGCGCCACAAAAGAACAAATATTAAATGTGATTAGAAATGATAAAATATTTTAAATTATTATTTAAGTTATTGATTAAGTTTTATACACTTTGCTAACATTTTTTTCTTTGCAATCACTATCATATGCAGACAATTATGATGTAAAATCTGGAAATAACAATAAAGTATGAAAAATGTTCCTCTCAATTTTTGTGATGTTATTTAAATATTATAAATGATTATAATTCAATCATTATTGCATTTAAAAGAGTTTGCATTAATTATAAAAAATAAATTTTTTACCATGAAAGTAACCAATATCATAATATTATATTTTACTGTGCTATCTTGTCTCTTTTGTAATATTTTTTAAAGACATTAAATATATCTGATTCAATCACACACAGTTATGGAAATTCAAAGAGTTTAATAAATTTTTTTAAGTATTTGAATAAACATACGTGATTTTTAAAGCCAATATTTATAATGTCTGATCTCTGGGTAGAAGTTAAAATATAAACTCACATGAATTTTTCTAAAAACATGAACCGTAAAATCTTTTGAATAGTATTTGATTTGGTATTGAAAGAAGTATAGATAAAACATTATTTTTTATCTTTGTTACATTTAACATAAGGTTCATCCATAAATCATGTCACACTTTCTCCCACGTTTTCACCCTCCCCTATATCACAAAGTGCCACTCTTCACCACATCTTCTCCCCTCCTTTGTCATATGTTACGTTCTCCTATCAAAATATTTTGAGTAAAAATTTGGCAAGAACCACACATTTTCATTCAATTTGGTTTTTGTAATTAAGAACTGTGTGATGTCACACTTCTCGTAACCCCCTCTCCCGTTGTCACAAAGTGTCACATATTGATAAACCCCCTCCCTCCCTTCTAAGCATGACATTATTTATGAACGGGCCCCTAAGTGTTCTTTTACGTTTTTTGTTGATTTTGATACTGAGTAAATTAATTAATTATATATTTTAAAATTGTTTCCTATAACACTTTTAGAGAAGTTGACTCTCTTTCGTATTCTCAAACAATGAAGTACTGAATTATATTTTCAATATTTTGTATTTAAGGGATGTTTAAAAAATTATAAACCTATTTATGATTGAATACTTATATTTAACAACTTCATTTCTATTTCTGAATAATTAATCCACCAAGTCAATTTGAATCGTCAGTTTGAAAAAGGGGAAAAGTAAAAAAAAAACAAGTTTTGAGAAAATCGAGAAAAAAACCTAAATAAGTAATGGAATTTTCCCTGTATAACCACCAAATTTTTACTTGACATTTAGGACCCTATTTGGAAAACTGGGAAATCATCAAAACAAATATAAGTACATTCAAGAGTATTAAACAGTTGAAGAACGTTGATGGACTTATTCCCTTTTTCAACCTTATGAAATTTCAAGTGAAGAAAAATGTTAAAAAACACTTAAATTGATGTTTAAATTATATTTATGCTTAGTTAACTTCACAAAAGGGAGAGATGGAAAAATTAAGACAATTAAATTTAATAATTTTAGAAACTGAGAGAGTCAGTATAGCAGTATCAAAGGAGTAAATTGATATGAATGGAATCAAACATTCCCTGGATAAAAAAAAGTTACAAACACTTTTAAATTAAAAGCAAATTTTATTTTAGCCTCGTTTATACCACAAAGAATAAGAACAGAAAGACAAATTAACTTTAATTCCAAATTAATTGAAAAAATACAATGAATGGACATTGATTTTGCAACTTCATGGGACTAAATCTCCCTATTGTGGTCAGTTATTTTTCTCCTCTTTCCAGTCATGTGTAGAGCAAGCTTGGAGAATGTTTAGAGAGCAAAAAGTCAATTTGTCATTTTTTGGACTTATTCCCTTTTTTCAAACTGATGGCGATTCATTTGTAGTCTTAAAGTGCACCTATAGTTTAAAAGGAGTTGTGAATGAGTAGAATCCAGTTTTTAATAACTTAAAACTCTTACTTTCAAATTGATTGCATAGGATATCAAACTGGCGATTCATTTCTAAGGCTATTTAGATATATTGATTCTTTCACAGTGTGCATGTTTGATGCAACTAGTATTAATATTGTGCCGAGAGCTTATTGGTGTATTCTACTGCTAATACAGGCTTTACTTATTGACACCTGTAGCTTTGTATCGCTAGATGGCGCTTATGCAGACTATCTAATCGTGTTACCGCTTTAGTTCCGACTAATTTTTTTGTGTCAGCTATTTTCTCCCCCTTTTCCATTATTTCTTGTTTCTCCCTCGATCTTTCTTTTGGACGATTGAGGCATTTATTACCGATCTGCCTTTGCTAAGCCCCTCCGATTGAATAGTTCCGAAGAAGCTGTGTTGCTTTCTTTCTTTCCCTCTATTGTTTCTCTTACCTTTTTATTCTCAGTAGATTTCCTTCTATAGAGTTTTGATCCTTTAATTTCTCAAAAGGCTGTTGTTGCAATCGGCTTACTTTTCCTTTCGGAGAAGGTCTTCATTTCTTCTTAATTAACAGAAAGAAGCTGTAAGCCGGCTTTTTAATTAGCAGAATTTGTCTGTTTAGCTGGAAACAACTGGGAGTGTGGCATTGGTACTGATCAGAAGTGTAAAGCTTTCAATGGCTACAAAGAGTATTGAAATAGGGAAATGTATAAGACAAAGATGTGTTGAGTGGCAGGCCAAATAAATAATAAATTTTTAACGTTTTGTATACGAAAAATTGCTATTGCGGAAGTTTGATTTAAATATTTTTTTTACAATCTGTACAATGTACAATCAAATTAGTAGGTCAATAAAATATAGTTTTGAAATAAATGTTAAATGTTTGTTAAAAGGAATGTTCGGATTCCAATGTTTGTGGTTAAAAATTAATATTTTTTTAGAGGGCCAAGTATCCATTATTTGATTTCCTTAGAAATGATTTCACCCAAATGTGGTCAAATCATTTAAAAAATAACTTTTGCGTGCTTGGATAGCAAATACTAATACAAAATCAAATGCAATAAATGACATTTACATATCAATAATGTATAAATCTTCTATAGAATGTGTTAGATAAAAAAGGAAGTTAACAGATTTCCTTGTCTTTGTCTATATAAGTACCCGCATATTGACCTTCGGTTTCATCTTAATCTGTGACTGTCCTTAATCCTTCTGACTACAACAGCTTGCGGACAAGTTTGTATTAACAAGAAAGGGATCATTGGAAGACGAAAACCTTACAGATTATTTCGCCCACAGTTCTAGACGACTCTAATACTATCTTCTCTATCATAAATGCGCTTATTTTACTAACGTCAGAGATAAAGAGTTAGAGGAGTTAATTCTTATTAGAATGGCAATGATTAATCAATGTTATACCCTAGCGAATTAATTTAAAGAAATTTTATATTCAATCCTTGAAAGCACGTATTTAATTTTTTTGGTAAAATTAAATGAATCTTTGACAAAGGACAAATTTATTTAGGTAGGAGCTTTTTTTAAACTTTGAAGTTAAAGCATAAACTAGGAAGTTTCAGAGAAAGTGTGAATTATCAAAATCATTGTGGTTTAAATTTTTCTCTAGAGACCTGCGTTTTGTAACCCTCACTACTGCTAATTTGAAATTCTGTTTTTGTACTGGGAACTATTTGCTAAATAATTCAAATTTCATTTCATTACGGTGACCACATATAATTAACAGAACTGTAGTGGGTGTATGATTTTTTAAAATATGTTAATTTTTAATGAGGTAAAATATACCGACTATTTTATCATTTAAACAGATATTTTACAGATTTTACAGTTACATTATCGTTAAATAGATATTTTATGGTCTCTTAAATATCTTGCACTTGTTATTTTCTTTAAGAACTGTATTGAGTTAAACAGTAGAAATGTTGTTTCTTTGAAAAAGATATATATTTATATTTCAGAGTGATAACCTTCTTGAAATGCCTAAGAAAAATTTTAACCACACAATAAATAATAGTTTACTACAAGTTTTTATTTGTTTTAATAAAACATAAAAAACACTTTAGTCCATCACAAATTCTTAACCCTGTTTTAACGAAGAAATTTTCTAGACTTCTATGTTGTTTTTAGCTTTTTAAATTTGAATCTCTCACTTTGGTTAACATTACCATCACAGTAATATAAAACACAATCAATCCATTTCTATAAGTTAAGTGAAAATTATTTACTGATTGGGAATATAGCTGCTTTAAAACAAATTCCTGACTGATACTTGCTAATATTCCACACTTTTATCCGTTCGAAATCTTTTTCAGGCAGGGCCGTATCCTCCCCCTCCCCGAAAATTTGGACACCTTGTGTTTTTTACATATGTGACTTAGCGATCCCTTCCGTGTGTAACCCAAAGAGTCTCAAAATGAGTTAACACAATACTTTTAAGTATAAAATTTCCAAATTTTTTTTTCTGAGGAAGAACCCCTAAATCCCCTTAAAATTATGAAATCTATTATGTACATTTTTTTGTACATGATAGATTTCAAAAGAAAAAATTTCTCTTCTTTTGGAAAGGATTTGTCCTTTTTTGATGTAAGGGTCTTGAAATAAGTTAGGACTTTTAGGGGAAAATTTCCCTTCGAAATTTTGCCGTTTATTATACTACTGTATTTCCTTGAAAATTTTGCCACTAACAATGAGCGGTGCTCTATGAGTGCACTCCAAAAGGTTTTTAAATGAGCTAAAACACTATTTGAGGGGGTACTCTATAGCTAAAGTCACGTGACCAAAATAAAATTTTATTTCAGGCTCTTCAGTCGAGGGCTTTAGAATCTATGGGAATTCCCCTGTTAAAAATTATAGCATTATGGTCTATGGAAGTGCTCATTTAGTCTTCTTCTGTTCTGTGCCAAGAGGTTTATGAATTTTACATTACATTACGTACAATACTGGCAAAAAAAATCGACTCAGACCCTATATCTCCGGAACGGCTTGTGATATAAAGACAAATAAGGTATCATTTTTCATGATTTAAAGTATTCTATATACAGAAAATTTTTCAAGTCCTTAGGGGGTCGTCTTCATATTAAACGAAGCACCAACTTTCGTTTTTCCTATGGAAACCATCAAAGATTATTCCAGATTCTGAAAGAGCACCCTCTAAAACCCCCCAAAACCAGTTTTCATGCCATTTGGTCCCCAAATGAAGCCAGGAGTGGGGGTTGAAGTTCGTCGAATTTACGTTGAAATCTCGTTTTTTACGTTGAATTCTCGATTTTGATCCTTTCAACCATCAACCCCGCAGGATCAAAATCGAGAATTCAACGTAAAAAACGAGATTTCAACGTAAATTCGACGAATTTCAACCCCCACTCCTGGCTTCATTTGGGGACCAAATGGCATGAAAACTGGTTTTGGGGGGTTTTAGAGGGTGCTCTTTCAGAATCTGGAATAATCTTTGATGGTTTCCATAGGAAAAACGAAAGTTGGTGCTTCGTTTAATATGAAGACGACCCCCTAAGAACTTGAAAAATTTTCTGTATATAGAATACTTTAAATCATGAAAAATGATACCTTATTTGTCTTTATATCACAAGCCGTTCCGGAGATATAGGGTCTGAGTCGATTTTTTTTGCCAGTATTGTACATTTATACATTAACATAAAAAATACATGCAATTAAACAAATTAGTGTCATTAAAAACACTTTAATTGGCTATGTAAATATCATAAATTTATTCGCAGTTTCTTAAAATCCTTCCATCTTTAAAGTCTATTTTCAAGTCAGAGCTATCCTTCGCATTGTAAGTTTAATACCTCTACATTCTCAAAGAAGGCTTTAAAGGTTTAAAATAATTTAATTTCACAATTTTCACGAAAAATTTACTCGAAACCTATTTACTTCTTCATGGACGTTTACTGATAAAAAGTTGAGAGTGCGAAGAAAAACTAAGGATATCATAGAAGAGTTGTAGAAACTGTAGTTAATATTTAACATATTCTTACAGCCATGAACAAATTACCAGTGTTAATTTTTTAATGACACTAATTTGTGTTATTTTTTATGTAAATGTATAAATATATGATAAAATACATGAACAGTTTCTATAAGCTTGGTAAAATTGCTTATCTCCTAAGTGTATAAATCAATCATTATCAAGAGCAGGTTAGTTTTGTATCTAATTCAGCTTTTAAACTAACTTACGGAATAAAATACTCGTGGACACACTGGAGTCTTATTTTCATCTTGTTTCCAGAATTTATCTTGCCGGTTTTATGTGTTTCGAATTTATTACCCATCTATAGTTCTGAAATCATGATTTGCAGTTGTATTAGGAGATCTGCTGACACTTACAATTACGTAAAGAGCTTTAAAAAGTTATGTAAGATAATTTTATTTGTCCTAATTGAGTTTAGAAACCTCAAACAACCATTACCCGATATCAAACATGTCCATACTGTTTTTCTAGAATTTTTTAAAAGTTTTAATGCAATCCAGTACGGCGTCCGTAATTAAGAAGCCCATAATTGAATCGTCAGTTTGAAGAAGGGAATAAGTCCAAAAATCAAGTTTTGAGAAAATCGAAAAAAAGTAATGGAATTTTCATTGTATGGATATCGATTTCACAACTTCAAGGGACGGCGATATCTCCATAGGGGTTAGTTATTTTCCCCCTCTTTTCACCCATGTGTAGGGCAAAGCTTGGAGATTGTTTTGAGCACAAAAAGTCAATTTGTCATTTTTTGGACTTATTCCCTTCTTCAAACTGACGATTCAATTATTTTGAGCTCCAGATAATATTTCTTCTTAATAAATATGGTCTAAAAATGGTGTTTAGCCCTGGAATTTTGCGGTTTTAAGTCATTTACCACTGCCTTTAGATTCTTCTATTCTCAGTATAAAATGGACAAATTTGATGATGACTAGGTTACAAACTGGGCATTTTGGCCTAGGTAGTAATGAAAAACGGTCAAATAAGATAGTTAAAATGTGTTGGAGCCCTATTATTCGGCAGCTGATTTTTTAAACAAATTTTAAAAAATTTTCGAAAAAAGTCAAATTTTTCTAACTTTAGGCCATTTGGGGCACGTGTTAATATTGATCGGTTTAAGATTTTCACACCTTCTTAGGGTACCAAAAGGAAAAAAAATTGGGGGGTGGAGCAAAAGTTTCCCCTACCTTCGATTTTAAGGGACACCCTACTGAACAGTAACTCTATCTTTAGAAGTTTTTTCAACAATCCGTCGGTACAAATCCATCTGTATGCCTGATAGCTTCATTATCCCTCCGTCAATCTTTATTACCATTCCACTCCCTTTCTTTCTTTCCGATTCATCAATATAAAAGCATAATTTTCAATTTGCCACTCCTCCCTGTCATTATTCATCAGACAAGCTGCTCTTCTTTCTTAATTCGAACTAATGAAATAGATCTCACCGCAATGATTTAAGAGTTAACTAACGAAAAATGGTGACCTTTGGTGGAGAGATGAGGCGTATACCTTTCAGCCGTGATTGATTTTTGTGGAGATTAATGGCTAAGCTCACCTTGCTGTCTATTACACCGCACTCCTTTATTGAGGGGAGTAATTTGCCAATTATATGTGTTTGTAAATAAAGTAGGCCGCAACTGTGTGTGTGTGGTTAATATCGATGTAAATTGGATTGTTATGCAGGTGGATGATACTCCAGAAAAATATCCATATATTAGCTCAATTAGGAAGATAATGGCGACGTTTATTAGATGGCCTGAAGCAGATTCGCAGCGTGAAAGAAAGGAGAGGTTTTATTTTTGGTACCTACTGGTTAAAAACCTGTGTAAGGAAGTTTATGTGGGAGGTTATCTGATTTACTTATAATATATAATTTTGAATGTTTATAAGGGTTTTTATGTACTAAAGTTCGTTGCGTCTCCTTCTTGGGGAGTCTTTAATTCTGCGTCTTTCTTTATCTATTTAAATGTCTTACTTTAAACTCAGTATGGTCTGTTTGTACTCATTTTCATCAATGCCATGTTTATTTTAACACAATATAAGCACGAGTATTATTGCAGTATGTAAATTTAAAAACCTAAAGAAACATTTTATACTTAAATTGAAGGTTATATTCATAGAAAATGATTTTAAACTTTGAAAATAAGCTTAAAAGTTATATTTAATATTTTTAAGATCTAACCAGTTACTGACACTGATTGCGAATCCCTGTATTTTCACGTTGAAAACATCTCAAAATATAGGAAACGTTTAACTCTATGATTTTCCCTGACACAGATAATTATTTTTTAAGTTCAAAAGATACTCGTTTAACTATTTTATTTTCAAATGGTATCTATATAAATGTTTTGAGACCACTTTTCAGAAATTAAAATCTATATTTTTCCGTCTGTGTAAGTGTATTAGACATTAAGCCAAGTGTCTGTATTTATGTTAATGTTATTGATAGTATTTTTATGAAATGCTAGTTTATTTTCTTTTAAATATGTAAGGAACAAAAATTAAGGTCTCCTAATGATGTGATTCTTTGTATCGTATTCTTCCATTTTAAAGTTGCGTCAATGAAAGAAAAAATAATCACTAATCTTAATGTTTTTGCCTTTCTTAGGATTTATATTGATGTAAATTGCCCTAGGCCCTACTTATTCTGGATATTTTAATGGATATGGGTATATGATAAATTCAATGAAACCAATTGAATTATGTAGTGAAGAGGTTTTTCATAAATGTTATAATTACAGTTATAGAAGCTAATCTCTTCCCTTATAGAAAAAGCCTTGATAGCAAAGGTATTTCTACATAAATTCAATTACTACAGGATGTTTTACTTTTTCGTGACGATTGTACAAGTGTTAGTTTTATATGGCAATAAAAATAATTTTATGCTCAGCTTATAATGAAAAACACTGTTTTAAATTCTATCCAATTTATACATCATAAACAAAACCTAATGAAATATAGACATTAAAAGGTTCCTTCGTTGGTCTTTTAAGTAATTCATTTGTTTATTTCATTTTGGCGAGTGTTTATTTATTGATGTATGATATTTCACAACCTATTTAAGGGCCTATCTTGATTTATAATGTTTTATCGATCTTTTTACTTTATCCCTGCAATATCCAGTCACGAGTTGCTAATGAAGGGAAGCTGTTTCTTACCGTTTAATGAGCAAAAACCCTTGACTTTGAATGATAATAAGGAGTCAAAAGTAATGTATGGATTTTTTTGACAAGAAGCCTAGTAAATTTCCTTTAATAGCTTAAAATTTATGAGTTAGGACTGTTTCTGTAGAGATTCCTTCTGAAAAATAGCTTGTTAGTGGTTTGTTTATTGATTGCAGATTTATCTCTTATTAAAATATAATTAAGTTGTGTAACTTTTTTTGTGATCTTCATTCTTGAGTCGTGGTAAAATAATGAGTTAGATTTAAGAGAGAAAAAATATCAATCGTAAAAACTGTACTTCACTCAAAAGTTTTGATTGTCATTTTTTAAATCGACTAATAAATGGTGTGTTGTTTTGGCACAAAACTAATTATTTCTTCACTTTAGAAAAAACTTGTAAGGTATTGCAAAAATTAATCATTGTTTTAAGGGAAAGTTTAAGGACATAATAATCTTAATATTTTATTTAAATTATAGTACTTTGAGAAAAGTTAAAAGGTTTTAAATGCATAATATCTAGATTATCAGCATGAGAAAAAAGTAGTGTTAAATAAATATGTTTTGGAAAAATAACGCAATATAGTATGAAGCAACAATATAAATACTGAAATTTATAAAATCAAAAACAGAAATTTTAATAAATTTTATATTCTTCATTTTCATTAAGGATATGATTTAAATGTGAAGTATATATTGCGGAGAATATTTTCCATATATGTGAAATATTCTCCGCTATGTGAAGGATACTTCGTTATGAAAGGAGAATACTTTTATTTCAACTTATTGAAATTTAATCTTTTCGTCGTTTTGTATTTACTTCATCTTTGTCTATTTTTAATGTTCTTTAACGGTGTTTAACTGTTAAGTTCTTTAATAATTTATTTTTTGAGTGTATGAGAATCCAAGGTGTACAAATGACAATAAGTAAAAAGTTTCTCCTGTTGAAGAGGATACGAAAAGAAGACAAATTTAAGTAGTTTGGCAATGCATACTAATAATCTGCAGAAATTTAGAATTTCAAAATGTTTTCCAATCCACCTTCAATACCGAACCCTTCCCAAGAAGTGACTTGCACCTCTCTCGGCTTTTTACACCTTCCTTTTTATACTTAAATTTGAAAGAGAAGTTTTTGAAAAATAACTTTGATTACTGTTACATGTAATTTTTAAAAGACAAAAGATACTCTAAATTAACACAGATTAAAATAAAAAAAGCACATTTTAGCATATTTAAAAAGTATTTTTATTCTAAATTTTACACAAATTACTAAAACTAATAAATATAACTGTAAATTTACAAACCAAAAGAAAAATACAAAAAGTCACGTGAAAATAAATCCACACTTTGTACATCAATATCATATTAAAATTATACATTGAAAACCATACATGGCCAATACTCACACAAAAACTACTTCTACTAATCATCAAACACAAACAAGATTTCCTTCAATGATAGACTACGGGTATACTGTGAGATTTGCTCTGTAGCAATTTTTATTCTAAATGTAGAACGACACAAATTCAGTCTTGTCAAACTGATTAGCTCGATTTGGAATTTTCTTGGGTATTCACTCATTCAAAATCCCATTGTCTTTATTTCGGGATCTTAAAAAATCAATAGACAACACCTGCTTCCTTCGTCGCAGTCCAGTTGGCCGAAGTCCTGGACATTTCTGCATTCCTCATCTTGTCCACATCTTCCGCCTTGTTCCCGACAACTTGCATCATGTGGAACTAGGATAAAATAATTGTCGGTTAAAAAAAGTTACGAATTCACATAACTGAAATGTACTTTGAATTATTACTTATGGAAGTATTTTTAAAATAATGGGATTTTAAGTATGTCCAAAAAAATAACCAAATAAAAATTATGTAGTTTTTCTACATTACTAAGATATTATAGAGCTTACTGAATCACTTTCCCCAAAAAAGATTATATAACAATCTTACAATCTTGCCTTTGTTATTACTAAAAATCAATATATTTCAAAAAATCATGTATCTGTTATGTCATCAAATCATGCATGTTATTACAAAAAATCATGTAAATGTTACACTACAACTTAATGTTTTCAAATGAAAATAAAATTTTCATTGTTTAGAAGAAGGTGTAAAAGCTTACTGATGTAAAACAAACATTGGATTTTACCAAGTTCATCGCTTACGTTAATAAAAGGATTTTCTCCCTCTCCTCATCGAAACCATAATAATCTAACCACTTTAACTCTTTTAAAAGCAAGTAAAAGCCACACTTTATAAATTATTACTTAAACTTATCTCTATAGAAGAAAATTAAGTTAACACAATTTTTTATGACGGCTAGACTGCTATTTTCCCTTGAGTTGTTTGATTCCTCTATAATTCCAGATATATTGATTCAGGACCCTCAGGAACATGACAGTGACTGACGCGTAACATAACTTGTTAAGTTTCCCTCTTTTCAAAGCAGTGATCAATAAAAGAATGCAAAGAAGCTTAGTCCAAATGAATTCGATAAGTTTCGTACCATGCGGAAAGAGATCGAATCAAGGAGGTGGCATTAATGTAGTAGCTACTATTACCTAGTGTGAAACGTCATTCGTTATATATTGATTCCAGATCTTCATGAATATTTGATTCGGAAAATAGCACGTGTAAATTTTTTTCTACTTAACAGTTACTCCTCTATGGGTTTTTATGACGTCTTGCTAAAGAAGCCTCAAATCCCCATGTGTGTGTCACTAGTTCCTTTTTTTCCTGGACAGAGAATCAAAAAGTTTAACCTATTGTTTTTGTTAGCATTTCAGAAGAATTTATTATCATCAGTCATAAATATTTGATTTTGTTCAGTATCTTATCATTATTACAGCTTAACCAACGATAGTAAAAGGGTCACGTGATTTTGACAGACTCGCAGGGGAGAAAGGAAGAAGGTGAGGGGTAGTTGATCGAAAGAGGAAGATAAATTTACTCCCTCTAACCATAGTTAGACCCTCTATATACATTAAAAAATCAGTATATTTTAAATAAAATAAAAAATACTAAAGGAAAAATCACTTGACCCTTTCACTATCGTTGGCTAAGCAGTACCAACAGATTCCTTTCTCTCATTGATATAAATCTTACTTAGTAGAATAAGTATCCGGTCATTCCGAAATAAGTAAAACATAGTGAAATCTGTGAATGAATGCTAACTTGTATTAGGAGATAAAGGGGTCATTGTAGAAGTGTTTAACTATATTAACCTTCCTACCCTCTTGAAAAAATAGTCACATATTATTCCCCCTCGTGGGGTCTAATAGTACCCCATGCGTAAAACGTGCCTATGACTCTAATAATGGGTAAAAATACCCTAAATGGAAAATAATTAAAATTTTTTACTTCTAAAAAGATGCTTCACAATAATTTTTCTAATTTTTTTAGTATTTTACTCATTTTTTAGCCCTATTACGGTTATTTGGTTTCTTTTGATGCAATTTTTTTATAACACCTGAACCTTCAAACAAGAATTAAATTACAGAAATGAGCCATAATGAAGTTGTTTTACTTAAAATATTTATAATCACACTGCTTAAAGTATACTAACTGATAAACCCGGCCTTGCACGGGTAGACTTTATTAGTTTAATTTAAACGATTTATTAAGTTGCATATATTTTCTTTTCTGCATTATCAGCTACCTGTCACCCCAGATTAATTTATTTTAGTATTATGAAACATGCGAAAGGTGGATTTTCCTTTTTAAAATTGAAATAATACAAAAAATTATCGGTTCAGATGTGTTAGTGAAATCAGTATCTCGCTTGTTTTATGTAAGTTTCAACGCGAAATTGATTCTTTTTCTTAATAATTCTTCGAAATCACATTCTGGATTTCAGTAAATACTCATTAATCTTTGAAAGCATTCTTGTTTTTTTTAAAGAAAACTGAATAAAAAAAGTATATTTACAAAGCCATAAATTTATTTATTTTTAGTAAAGAATTTGTTCAACAGGAAGTCATGGCGACAGTTGTCTGAGTTTTTTTTGCTACAACTGTTAGATACTCAAAAGATTTCTATAAATAGCACATTTTTCTTAGAATATGAATGAAAAATTTAAGAAATAGAAAATAATTCTATGTATTTTGCCACAATCTTCTTTTTGTAAAAAAATGATAATTTCTACGAAAATATCTTTCTAATAAATCTCTAAAGGTCTTAAACAAACATAAAAACCATGTTTTATCAATAATATGACAAAAAACAAAATATTAAGCTTTATTTGATATTGTTTTACCGCCATTTATGCCTGGGGTCTCAGAAGACCCCAGAGGGGGAATATGTGACTATTACTCCCACGACATTTAAAAATTGAATAATAACTCCAAAATTTTTACCCATTGTAAAACTTTGCGTAATTAAGGAATACTGGCATTGGAAATTGTCAAAACCAAAATACATGGGAGATATCAAGCGTCAAAGTGCGTTTGGGGTATAAAAAGACCCCATGCGGGGTAGGAAGGTTAAGATCATTTTAAAATAATATATTAATCGCTATTTTATTAAACGTAACGAAGTTTTAAATATACCGTTCCTTGAAATAAAATACCACTTTTTAACAGGGAAATGTTAATTACAGTCACCTTTTAATTCCTCATCATTCATTTCCTATTCTATATCTATTCATACGTTAATTAACCAATGCAGGTAGTGAAATACCATTTATCTATGTAAAATCTTTGTATCTTTGAATCTATTCAATTTTATTAGACCAGGGGTTTCTTACTATGCTTCGTGGAGATCATAGTACCCCTTAAATACATGGCTTCACTTGATATCTCAAAAAAAGGGGCTTAATCAAAATTTATTTTACAATTAAAAGTTGTTTGGCGGTAAATTTTTCACATGAGTGAAAATGGTATAAAATTGTTTCATTAAACCCTTACGAATTTTCATCCAGAATAATGGTACATTGGAAAAGCACTTTTCAGAAGCAAAATAATATTTACATATATAAGGATCTGTATATTGTATTGTCAAAAACCTTGCAAAAGAGAGTATTTGAAAAATTTTGTAACCGACAGAGATCGTTCTCATTATAATAGTCAATATTTCAAGAAAGAAAAACACCTTATCATAAAGGTAGGCTTCTCCTTTTTTTCATATTTTTTACACAAAAAAAAACGGCATGCAGAGAAAATCATCTTATAAGGTATATTTTGAATTTTGAGGAATCTGGGGTAGTTATAGTAATTTCTCTACAGGCAAAAGAAAATTTCTCTCTTTTGAGGGATATATCCAGAAACCCTTCCTCGGATATGTTCCTCAAAAACAAGTCTGAAAATAAAGCCAAAAATAGGGGTTGAATTGTTCCAGGTAAAGGAAGAGGAGCGAAATCCATAGAAATACGTAAAGAATGAGTTCTATGGAACAAATTTCGGCGTTCGTTTCCATCCATAGAGCTCCTCCAATTCCCCAAGAAGTGGCACTCCAATTCCGTAATTCCTTCCTTTTCCTCAAACCCTAAATGGGGCGGCCGACATAATTCCTCTGACTCTGCTTCCGGTTTCGTGCAGTCCTCTTCGCGTGATGCATTTCACCAATGTGCTGCCATGGATACCGTATGAAAAATTTGGGACCGTTTTCAGTTTGCAGTGTTCATTGGGCTTTCTTTCCCTCGGCAAGTGATCAATAGCCGATGGCCCGTTCGTGTCCAGTCGTGTTTACAATCATCAATGACCGATGACCAGCCAGATGATAAATAAATCTGGCCGGAGTGGATCGCGTGCGGCGGAGATGTTTAAAGCGATGCGCTTTGCATTGGTCTGGGTGATATTTCTCTGAATAAAATATGACGACTGGCTGTTGTTTTTTCTTGAATAATATGCGGATGGAACATTTTTCGATTGGGTTCTTTGATTTTATTTAGACGTAAAACCTCCGGTCTGTGCTGTAGCGTAGACAGATAGGGGGTTTCAGGATATATTACCCCATTAAACACCTCTGAAATTTTTTCCTGGCTACCCCACTGCTTAATCAATTTCTAAAATATTAATACTTATGAATCAAATGTTTTTACACTACTATTACAAAAATACTATTTTCATAGAAAGCTATTGTGTTTCTTTGTTGTGTTCATGTAAAGTTAGATAATAAAACTTGAAATCATATTTTCTCTATTCATGTACAGTATTATATAATGCGATATCTTAATCTGCCAGTGTGAGCATTATATTTTATTTATGTAATACTTTTCCTGAGGAAAAGTTTTTATATTTTGGTTTAACTCAATTAATTAATTAATTAATTAATGAGTGTCGTATGATTTTTTTCGCTTTTTTGAAGTAGTATTTTTTTAACCCTTTAGGGTTCTGTAAAGAGAATAGGTGTATATTATAAAACAAAATCTCCCTTTCTATCTCTCTTACAAAGTTCTAAAAATAATAACCTAGTGAAATTCTGCTGTAAAGTGAGAATTAAAGCCACTGTGTTAAAACTATTTTTACACCATTTCACATCGGAATAACGTTATAAAAACAAAACAATTTAAAAGCTATTTAAATGACGTGCGAAACATTTTGTACCCAATAAAATCTACAACTTATCATAAATAAGTCGAAAAAGTTTTAAAATCCTGTAACTTTTTAAATGTAAAACATTTGGGAAATGAAACAGCACATTTTTAATGAAGGGAAAATGTCAAAACTCTATCCAAGAAGTAACATTTTTGCAAGAAAATGATTGAATCATCTGAGGAAAAAAAATTATTTTTTAAGTTCGAACTATTCTCCTCTCCATGTGATTAAATATGATAGATTTTAGAGCTTACAAGAATAGTTTATAAAGTAAACAAGTATTTTGACATAAGCTCTGATGAAATAGTTTAAAAGTTTTGAAATCCCTGTTCTACGGCTCGCTGAAAGGTAAGGAATTCGCTAAGTGTTTTCACGAATCCAGACAGTCGACTTTTTCGACGGCTCTGACAAGAATAAGTGACAAGTTAGAGGATAAATCAATAGTCCTTTTTGTTGAGAGATATTCAAATCTTTTTTTAATGTTTTCTCTAAATCTAATTAAAGGAAAATAAAGCAGGGACTAATTATGTTAACAAAGCAGGCAGCGTTTTGAATTAAATGTAAATTAGTTTAAGTATTTTTATTTTTCCGTCCATGATACATTAGCGGGGAAACATTCATTAAGCTTCTTGTTTTTATTACTTTTTCATTTTGAAAGAATATAATATTCAGGAATATTTTTATGAAGCGTTATTACATAATAAGCGTTTTTATATAATTTTGGATCATTTTTATGATTCAACTTCTCATATTTTTAAAACTCTTTAGAATACAAATATTTTAATCATTTGTTCTTTAAAAATGATATTAAGTTAAAGTTTTATTGTGTTCTTAACAAATAACAGGTAACCAAAAAAGAATATTTTTGGAAATCTAGTATTAACATACTTTCTTTTGTATTTTTAATTATTTACTATTACCGTTAAGTGTGTTTAATCTTTTAAGGGCATAAATTTTATTACCTTTTAAGTGTAATCATAATTATTTTTTACTATACACTAGTAAAAAGATGCCTGGGTGTATATTATGTATACAATTAATTTCTATGGGGGAAATTATTTTGTGTAATAATGTATAAAAACAAGTAAAGCAAATGCGAGATTTTAATCTTGATTATATTGAAAATATGTACAAATTCTAAGCATCGGGGATATATTTACGCACGTTTATTTAAACTCAATATATGAACCAAAAAAGGGGTGTTATTTTTACAAAAAAATTTTTAAAATATTTGAAATCACCTTACTTTAAAAGTTATTGGAAGAAAGATAAATACCATTGATACATTAATATCTATTTATATGTTATTAAAATGAATACTAAGCAATAAATTATAAATCAATATTTTTTCTCACCGAATTATATAATGTTACGGGCAAAGGGATTAATTGGGCATAATTAATAATGCCCAGAGTGGAGGCAGGCAAAGTGATTAATTTCATTGATAAATGCCATTGAATTTATCACATTGCGCTCCTTCACTTCGGGCATTATTAATAATGCCCGAATTATCACATTTCCCGTAACATATGTACATAAGAGACAAATAAATATTTCGAAAAATAAACTCCTTTCATTTGTCAGATAAAACGGCCGCTTTCTTCAATAAATCTTGGAAATACCTGTGCATGATATAGGACTAATGTCTTAGTTGAATATTTGACCAGTCATTTCTCAAAGACGGCACTTCAGTGACAAAGTTCAGTTGATGTAAGAATATTAAAGAAGGAATAAAATTGAATAGATGAGTAAGTATTCTAAGAACTGATTTAATCTGGAATTCTCCAGCAGATGAGGGCTGATTCACTGTTTATAAAAAAATTGGCGAAGCAAATTCCTTCATATGGGCTGACTGTTTATCTTAAAATAGTTCCGACTTTTAATAATCGCATAGGGAGTTGAACCACTTTTGCTATCATTACCGTCTTTCCTCCAGCATTATAAATCACCGAAATTCTTTACCAGAGATAAATTCTTATTGATACAGAAAAAAATCCTTCCGTACCAAACGCGAGAAAATTCTTTCGGGGATTTAAGTTAAGAACTTAACAAAATTATGATTATTGCTTTATTTCTAGAACGTTTGGGGGATGAATTTGGAGGGACTTATCTTTTTAAAGGAGCGCGAGGTTCTTTTTGTGCTTTAAGAGTTGAGTTTCTTCGTGACAAAAAGCCTTGATGTCGAAAAATGGCTCTTTGAAGCTTCTTTTGTGGATGTGGGAGAAAAATATCTGAAGTAAAAGACTGATTGATATTCTTCAAAGCCATCTCTTTTCTTTCAAATCTTGAACTATTATTACTAACACAGAAAATGCTGCTCCTTGTTGTTAAAAACGAACATTTAGATTTTAATATGATTTAATATGAATTCCTAACAATAAATTTGAAATTTTGATAAGTGTATGTTTTTAAAAATGTTTTACTAATTTATGGTTAAGGATTTATATCTAAATGTGTGTGAAGGGAATTTTTGGGTTGAAACAATTGTCAAGAATCATAGAAATAGGGTGCATCGTTTTTTGGGGAAAACACTTTGAGAGTATGGTCTTTTCTTCATTATATCGTGGAAACTTTAAAATCATATTTTCATTTTTGAACCATTTATAAATATTTTATGTAAGTCGCATAAATATTTTATTCATTTATTTAAATTAAACTTTAAAGTAAATCAAATTAAAGGAGGTATATAGTTAGGTGCCTTTTAATATCCGATTCAATACCTATAATAACTTTTACTTGTATTTTCCTATTACATAAAAACATCTTTGTACTGGTTTTTTTCTTAAAAATGTTACTAAATTTTTATTTAAAATGGGAGGATTATTTGACAAAGGGTTAATTAATATTACTACATTCTTTACATTGAGATGAATTTCTGTTTCATGAAAATTGAATCTTAATAGCAAGTTTCAGAAGTATTTCTTGTGCACATAAGTTTATATTAGAAAAACTCATAATGGAATTTTAAAATTGTCATAAAATACAAAATTCTACTGTATTTAAGTTTCTAAAGTAATATCAAAGATATCAAATACTTCAGAATAAACAAATCATTTGTAATTTGTAAGTTTTAAAGGTTTTGAAGACTAAAATATTATCTAGTAGACTATTTCTGAAACTTGAGAGAGACACAATTATTAAATATTTTATAAAATTTTGAAACTTTTTGTTAAGACTATAATTGTTACAGTTAAAGTCCGGAAATCAGTTAATTTACAGATAACCTAGGTAATTTGCAGATTAACGAGGGTGATCCGTTAAAGAGCGAATTTTTTTTCAATTTCTAAGATTACCTAGGTAATCTTGAAATTACCTTGGTATTCTGCGCCCTACCGACTAGACACTCGTTAATCTACATAATACCTGTAATCAGTTATTTTACATATTAACGAGGGTGATCCGTTAAAGTACAAAAATGCATTTTATTTTTATAAAAAGTTAAAGGGGGTTGGGGGGGCTGCCGCCCCCCCAAACCCCCCTGCCCTAATTATAACCAAACTCGTTTGGGGGGTTAACAGTAACAATGACGAATCAAAAAAGGGGGCTCGGTACTTTTTGATATTACACAAAACATGCAAATCACATAAAAATAGTATTGGAATAGCAATTTTAATACGAATAGAATATAAAAGTACCAACTTAGATTTTGTATAAATTGTGGTTTTTCGATCTCGATTTTACAGCGTATTTCAATGAGCACTTAAACTATCAAATCTTAATGAAAGCGCGGTGTAATCGGCTGCCAGCCTACCCTAAACCATTGCTAGGATTCGCGATCGATTACATTTCTTAAACCCTTTCCCAGGTTCCAGCGATTATTGAATTAACGTTTGTTGAAAAGATATTTCAACAGCTGGGACATTTGCATTAGTTAAAAGAAATCTCTGTCACTCTGAAGTCGGAGATTCAACACAATTGTTTTAAAATACCCGTTTTAGTAGTAATTTACTGAACTTAAGCTTGTAAATTTACTGTACTTACTTGCTTGTATTAGTTTGTTTAACATTCAACTTAACAACTAACAGTGCTACGCACTAAATTTGAAATCAAAACACCAAATATGACAACAAACTACGTATTGAAACCCGACTGCGCAGGGGTAAGCGCATGGCGCAGTGAGCACCTCAACATTTTAACAGAAAGGATTGAGCGAAACAAACTATTTTGAACTTTAACTATCAAGAGGCCGTTATAGTGTAGATTCCCTAGGTAAAATGCGAAAAACTCTAATATTCGCACATTAACGACAGAAATCAGTTAATCTAAAGTTTACCTAGGTATTCTTTAGAATAACTAATTTTCAACTTTAGCGGTAACATAATCATCAGTTATGTTGGGAATATATTTAAATAATTATTTTTCGTAAAAGGGGGTAGTTTAAAATTATGTAGGAAAAAATTAATCATTGCTCAAAATTGTTTCACTAAACCAAACAAAAATGTGTACTTTTTAATTTAGATTTACCATTTTAAAACTATTTATTTATTAAAAGATACCAAAAAGTGAAAACTTCTGAAAATGTTCACATATTTTTAAAAATATATTTCACAAAGTATTGCACTTTTACACATTTCTTACACAAATTTAAAGTAAAATATTTTAAGAGTTAATGTTTCCAATTTCAACTCGTTATCTTAAGAGTACTAGGCTTATATATCAAGTTAAAGATGAGAAATAGAGAACAATTCATCATTGGGAGAAAAACGCATTTAAAGGTAGATCATATAATGCTTGATTACAAAACAATATGACATAACTATATTAGTTCTGTAATGAAAGAAACATAATCATCCAAATATAATATTATGCAGAAGTAGGTGTTATCGGGGTATTTTTTAAAAATTACTTTTTTAGGAAACCTGACAATTTCTGTGTCTTAGAATATCTTAAATAAATTGATAAAAGAATAATCATTATTAAACTTTTATAAAAAAATAACGATTACCAGAAATTAAACAAAATACAGCATATTGCGAATTAGCATGATTGTGTGGAGTTAAGGTATAGAAAAGTTCCCTCTTCATTGAATATAAACGGAATCACCTTAAATCTCCATCCTTTCAGTGACATCTTTAAATGAAGCTAAGAGTTTACACAGCATAATTTTAAACTCTTCCTTATATAGAAGATTCTCAACATCCCGTATTTATTCTGCAGCATAACTCCACAACCAGGGAAATGCAATCGCATTAAGTGATGACACTTAAACAAATATCCTTCCTTCACTTTTTACTCAACCAGCCTCAACTGTTAATCAATCGAGGCTTTTAAATTGAGTTTCGGGAAGCTGTGACAAAAACCGAAGTTTCCAATTGTTCAACTCACTTCTTCTCATAGAATTGGTAATAAATTCTCTCGGCTCCATAACAACTGTACCCCCTTCGATTTGCATATGCTTTGTTTTCTCAAAACGGTTAATATTCTGCTCACGCTCTCAGAAAAAGAACATAGTTTTAATGGACTTTCTAAGCAGTCAACTTAATATATGCGAACCTAATCTGCTTCAGTATTTTGAGGCGCAATTCAAAGTCGGGTTTGGTCGCTACGAGAAAAAATGCATTATCCTTGTGGTTCGGGGAGCAAAATATTTATTTTGTAAAATTACAATCTGATGTATATAGAAATTGGCCTTTTCATTTGGCGCCGAATCGACAAGAAGTGAAGTTTCGTGTAGAGAAAATTACACTTTTGCGAAACCTGTATTTTTAGGTTTTTCTCTATTTTTTATGGATATGAAAATGTAGTTTCATGAAATTTGCCTTCGAAAATCATCTTTAGTTTTTCGATAACTAAGTTTCATAATTTTAGTCAACTGATATATGATGACTGGAATTTATTTATACTGTGATAATAGGGTAAAATCATATTCGATCCCATTTCTGTCAGCTTGCTGTGTTGTTTACACAAAACCGTTTCGTAACTGTATCCTTTTTTCTAATCGTGAATTTGAACTGTAACGCATATTCTTCGACAAATTTAAAACTGAAAACACTTTGCATAATTTCTGAATATTTATATTTTGAAAGCAAGAGTTTCTTAACATTGATCAAATTTTTATTGTATTCATAAAAAATTAAAAGAACCTCCAAGGGTGGGTTAAAACCTCTCGCATATCCATATTGTCTTAAAAATATTATAATATCTATTTTCAAAGCTTTAATTTTAATTTTTAAACAAAACTGTTTAAGCATGACATCTGTATACTTTTATATAGGTTTTTTTTGGGGGGTCATAATTTTTCGGAATATTTTTTCCTTGGAAAGTTGTTTTCATAACTTAAACCAAATGTGTCAATTAAACAAATTTCATAATTGATTACTTTATTTATCTCTTAGCTTTATAAAAGCTCGTCTTCACTAATTGAAGAAAAGAAAACATATGTAGAAATAAAAAAAATAGTGTTATAAAGATTTGTTGTTATCTTCTATGTGTTTAGATAAACGTGATAATATTATAAATATGTAATACAAATAGGTTTTAAATACCTTTTAATTTATAGGAATTTCCAAGAGCAAAGCTATTGAAAAAGGCAAGCAAAAATATCAACAGGTATGTAATATTATATTATACTATCTATGAAAAGGTATATATCCTAAGTTCTTCACAAAAATTCTAATGCGATAAAAAAATTCGATTATATAAAGGCTTACCAACTTTGGCATGCTTTTGTCTCCGAATCATTACCTGATACTCTTACAATGTATCAGTTTGCAAAAACCAAACATTTCAAACCCTTATTAAACCATTTGTATCGATATCTGTACTTAAAATGTAACTGTAATTTTATAGCCAATTTTTTTTTCCGAAAAACATCTCCAGTTTTATTTAAAGAAAGAAGATTGGAACTCTTCAAGCCTAATTCAAAAGCTTTTAAAGTCTTTAATCTACCTACTTATTCGTAATTTTTTGAAAATACTCTTCCATTGAATTAGTCCTTTAAATATTTTACCCCTATGGCAAATTTTACGGAGTTTAAAATAAAAATTTTACAATTTGCCTTCGTTTTCTTTCCACCCTTGTTGTACAAAGTCGTCAAACCAATAATATATTATCTAGAATTATTTTACCACAGAAGTTTACATAATAAGTATAATATAGATATTATATTGTAACACAGTACGTTAAGAATAACAAACATGTTTTCTAATATGAAATATCTTTCTATCGCCAACCGAAATTCATAATTATTTAAGTTTGAAATAGGTCTTTATTATCGTAAACTATTTTCACATAAAAAGTAAACACCCTGACTCACTCAGTAACAGTTAACTCACTATCTCCTCATAATATGGAGTATTTCTTAAAGATGAAGTATGGGGATTGGTATTGAGGTCAATAAATATGCTGAAACACTCTTTAATTCTAAGCAAATAAACCCCTGGGAAAGATATAAATGTTGAATTGAACTGGTTTCAAAACTCAAGAGAAATACTAAATCAAAGGAATGACAATTTTGAAAAGATCGATTGCAGTTCCAAAACTTTTCCCAACCCAACTAATTCCACCAAAGGTGACGCGTCAAATCTAGAGCAGATCTAATAGGATTAACTTAACGCGTTAAATTTTTAATTGAATGATCTTCAAAACACAAAGGCAAAATAATTAAATGAAGGAAAGAGATTTTGTTTCTTTACTTTGCTCTCTTGTGAACATTTGACACCTGTCAGAGGAGGTTATTGAAAGAAGCCGCATTCCATTGAGTTTTAATTTTTATGTCATTCAGTTTTATTTTTACTCTCGGCATTACATGACGTTTTCGATGAATATTCATCCCTTGCTTTGATGTATTTTGCATTTTGTTTTTGGGTTTGATTCAGAAAGTTTGGTTTGAAACCTATTTTGAGTAAGAAGAGTGATAAATTTGAGTTTCATGGTACTTATGATTTTCAGAACTAGTGGGTGTATTGATTTTTGAGCCATTTGAAGGAAAAGTGGTATTGCTTTTAAGAATGTGATTTTGAACTGAAAAACTATCCTTTAGGTGTGATGATTTTATAAACAAATGAGGTATTAGTATTCCAAAATAAAGAGAGATCTAAGAAATAAAAGAATATGAATGCAATATATTTGGCAACTATAAAAAAACCTTTGTAGCTTTTTGCATTTATTATGCATGTAAATCAAACAGAGTTGTGAGGATTTAAATCCTTAGCCTCGGAAGACTTTTGAATACGATATTAAACTTCATTTTGTTTTTAAAATAAAAACATAAAATTTTTTTTCTCCATTTCAGTCTTGTCTCTGAATATTAATTTATTGAAAATGTGTAGTTCTGGCCATGAAAATGTACTTAACCTAAATGAACACTATTTATCATTCCGAATTCTATTTTTAACAATTCTTTTTTATTTAATCATATTCTGTATTATACCAACATCTTTTGCATTTTATACTTTTATAATGTTTTTTAAAGCTTGAATATGTTATGTAGATTTTAGAAATTAAACATACTCTATTTAAGTTATCCTTCAAAGTTAACTAAGAAAATATGTATAGAAAAAGCGAGCTTTTAATGCTTTGAAATATTTTTAATAAATCATTTATGCAAGTACGCTGGTGCGTCAAAAATTGCTACACCTTCACATTTTCCAATCTCCTAAATATTGATGCTATTATCATTATTTTCACACGTTAAATACCTAATTAACATTTTAGTTGCAAAGAATATTCTAAAAAGTTATTTTAATTTTAATTTTTTAACTTAAAAAAATTAGTTTTATTTACAGTTCAAATCTAACAAACCTTTTCATTTCTATTAAAAAAATTAGTATTAAACAAGCGAACTATGAAGTGGACAAAACCAATTTATTTTAATTCTTAAAAACTAAAACAGTTATGTGAAGAATAACAAAAAATAATGTGCAACACAATTATCTAACTCCCCCCCCAAAAAAAACAAGCTACCAGCATGAGATGCAATCGAATTTCAAATAAACAAATAAAATTAAACTCGCATTCCCTCCTAATATCCAAGTGATTAATAAAGAGGACCAAAACCACCGGAAATAGCGATCTTCTAACTCTCACCTCCTTTCTCATTCGTGTTTGCTATTCACTTGAATTCACACAAATAATACTGATCACGCGAAACGGAATAGGAAAGAGGGGCTCTTCCCCATGTGTACTCTAGAGAATCGCAATGGTCCACATATCATCGATCAGTGAGGGGATGCTATCAAGAAGCAATTATTCCAGATGAACGTTAATGAGATAACATCGCGTGCGTAATGAACTCACTTTGGGTGGGTCAGAAAAAACTCCCCAAATGACCACATAGGCCTTTTTCGTGGGCTCTCAATGAACTATGAGCAAATTTCAGGAGGAAGCACTGTAGCAAGTATATGCATATGCATTCAATTAGATAAGTTTTCTAGGGAGTAAATGGGTTTATAGTATAAGCTTTTTTAATGAGCGAGTAAGTAAATCGGGGAGTATGTGTTAACGTGAATGTGATGAATCAATGAATGGGCAAGTGTAGCGTAAAAACTGCATGAATGAATGAGAGGAGGTTGATTTTGAAGCGGTGGGAATTCTAGGTCATATTGCGACTATGAATTATTTTTTTTAATTAGTCTTTAGAAGATAATTTGTTCTATATTACTTAGTTTTGTAAACAAATCTCTTTGATTTGGGTTAAATCATTTTTTGTTTAAATTTGAATCTTTTTAAATGAAAAATAAAATAAGTGTTTACGAATCGAAATTAGGAATAGTACTACCAGTGTGCCTTAATTGAAATTAACTATCTCAGTGTGTTGTAAATTAACTTGTTCAATTTTTCTTCGTACAATTTAAAATAAACATTGTTGGTAAAGTTTGTTAAACTTATTTTTGTTTGAATTATCTAGATATTTGTTTTTACATTAATAAGCATACATTTTTTATATTTCTTTGAACACAGATATCCATTTCTAATTATTTCAATTAAATTTCCAAATAGTTTTTAAAATATGTTTTTTTGGACAAGGATAAAAATAAATTAGCAGGTATTATTCAGCATTAAGTTTAGCTTCTTGAATTTATCAAACCATTATCATATTCACATGGTAAAAGAGTGAAGTATAAATCTTATATGAAAGGCCCATTTTTTTACAAACTCAAAAAGTAAATGATTTCTAAGTAGAAATACTCGAAATACCTTCACCTTTAAAAAGTATCACGTCAAATTTTTATATTGGTCAATAAGTCTAACAGTTGCTGAACCTTTAACAAAATTGGCTATTATTTCAGATATAAAAGTTTTCAACACAGAGCTTTTGTAAAGATTGAACTGCCAAATAACGTGGTTGAACATTGATCGATCATCTATTTAGAGAATCGAAATGCCCAAGCCTTAGAAAAAGATAAATTTTATGTGCCTTATGGCTTGTTTCCTATAGTAAATTAAAGCCAAATATATACTTTATAGCAAGGTTCGGCAACTGGTGGACCATGTGGGGTTATTTCCTGGAGCGCCAAAAGTCTGAAATTTTAATGAATAACTTATTAATATTTAAAAAGTTGATTTAACGTTGATTTAAAGTTGATTCCAAAATAAAATGAAATTAAAAAGAATATGCACCGGAAGACCCTCTCATCAGGGGTCTTTGATATTATTAATATTTACGTATAGTAATTATACTTTGTTCGACCACATATTGATGAAAATTGTTTGAAGAGTTAAACTTTTTCACGTAATCTGTAAATTTTTAACTTCTGAGGGAATCTAAAATCCAATTAATTTGAGCTCTATTTAGAATCGGAATCTCCATTCAAGTAATATTTGGGAAGGACCACCCTCCTCAGTATTCTCTTACTGACGATACCCATTCGTTGAGCGATAGTCTTTTAAATGTTTTTTAATATTTTATTAGCAATTAGTTATAAATAAAATGTTGCTTCAATGAGACGGCCAATGATTAAGAAATGTGTTTCTTAAATTCACAAAACTTAATAAGAAGGTAACATACTCAAATTGCCCGAAGTATGTGTTAATACTAACACTAACACTAATAATGATATGAATTTATAAAAGTAGTATTTTTCGCTGTACCTCGATAAAAATGTTCAAAATTATTTAAACAACACGCAAGTAGTTATCATTAGTTTAAGAGTTATCATTTGTTTCAAATACAAAAAAGTAGTCTCTGTAAGAAGTTTTTATACAATACGTATCTAAATATTTCTCTTATATGATAACAGCAAACGGATTGGTCTTTCGTTTTCAGTAGAGAAAAACATAAAAGTTTAGTTTTGCTGTAGTGGAGCAAATTATTGTTGGAATCATATTTGAAATGCAAGTTTGGTAGATTTCTAAATAAGTATTACAGCCGAACTAAATTACGATTCCTTTTATATTCAAATTAAAGTTTTGGAAGAAATATAATGATAAAAATATTGTAAAAAAAGAATTATTATAGTATATTTTAACCAACATGAGATTTTATGGTGTTTTTGGTCGTAGGGATATTCTATGTATATGCTCGGGCATTAAAATGATAGTTTTTTAATTTACTTTCCATAAAGATTACTTTCCATTCTAGTTTATAAAACGTTGCTTAAAACCTTAAGGAACACTTTTTAAAGTGTTTAAAATTATTCTGTGTATCTTCCCAAGTATCTTCTTTCTTCTTTATGTTCTGTAACTACTTTTAAAGGAATTTGACGGGGTCTGTCTTTGGAATCATTACTTTTTAAGAGGGATGCCTTGGAGTGAGCTGGAGATTCTGATAGGAAAAATTTTCCGCAAGAACAATTTACTATGGTAAATGGAATATCCTTAAATATTTGGAGGTATATTCTCATGTTTTTCGTATTAGAATATTAGAATCCTTTTAATATTTATTTATTATTATATTTAATTCAAATTTGTTAATATATTTATAAACTTCTCCATACTACTCTTGCTACATCACCCTTCTAATATACTGCTTGTAACTTTCCCATCTATTATCCTTCAATGGAAACATCCCAATCCATCAGCTCGAAATAAGGCTCCAAACCCTCGGTCCAATACCTGAACTGATGATTTAATGGACCATTTCCCCCAGGAATTGCATTTCCAAAGTATTTCGCCGATTTCTTCTAATGATAAACTACCCCCCGAAAATTCCATCGTCACCCATTTTTCAAGAAAAAGAAGACGTAGCAGGGGGACAAAGAGATGATAAATAATCAATTTAAAATATTTTCCTACAGCTGGACAGGTGGAAGAAAACTCCCCCAGTTGTTTCCAAATCGATTTCGCAATGGAATGTTTATGGACAAGAGGTCCCACTCAATCATCTGAACTATATGTTACCTCCGAAGCAGCACACTCCTCCTTGTTCTACACAGAAGTCCGTCTCGTTGGCCTTGTTTTCGAGGGGGCAGGAACCATCGTCGACGCACAATCCTCCAATCGATAGGCACTTGGGGTCATTGCTTAAGATCGCCGCTGAAAAAAGAAAATTCGCTGTAGAGAGGTGCGGAGGTTATCACAGCTTTTCTCTCATTTCCAAGACCTCTGTGGAGCATTTAAAACCGGCAGTAGTCTTCCGTGAGAGTCAATAAGAACAGATTTTTCCTAATTTTGCGCTTTAAAAACAGTTTGATTTGTGAATTCTTATTTTTAAAACTAATCAATTTTCGTTCTTTAGGAGCAAAGTCTTTTCTCTGCAATTTCATAAAAACTTCCTTTTCTCCGTGGACTATACAAACTAATTTCCTGTGAGTTTGATTGAAATCTTGTTTTTCTACATTTTTTAAAGTATGCAAATTCAGTAAAATGTTTGAAAATTTTTTACGAGTTTTTCCGAGTTCAAAATAATAGCCAAGTTACCTACTCTTTATCAGTTTCGCAAAATTCAAATAGCGTCTAATTTTACAGGTATGAATATATTTATATTTCAAATTTTGCAAAGTGTGGCAAAAATAAGTTCTTATACACCCGTTTCTTTAAAATAATGAGTGCAAGAGCAGAATCATATTTCAGTCACTCTTGCAGATGGTGTTGTATTCAATGACATAAATTTCCCTTTCCATACTGATATGCTATGTCGATAGTTATTTAACTGTTTACCAGGTAGCATAATCTACTTTGTCTCTGAATTTTAACGTTATTTGATGCCTCTAACTCGTAATAATTGAAATTAATAAGCTAGGTGTCCACTATTGGGTGAAAGGCCACTTATACGCACATTAACTTAAGTATCATTGAAGGGCTTACGAATCTTTAATTTGTTTTAGAGGTAAATTTTAGCACTTAACTTAATGCTTTCAATTTAAACATATCAATCACCCCAGTATTAATATTATGTGTAGGGCTGCCAAATATGGTGTATAATCATTTAAAAATTTGCTATTTGATTGATTTATCATATCAAAAAATTCATTGAAAATAAAAGTAGAAAGCCAGGAATTTTTTAAAACTTTTAGTATTGGTAAATAACACATTCCTAATCAATACTTCTTTTCCAAGGTATTCTTTATTGATTAAACTTTTGTCTTCAGAAAATTTCATCACAATTAGTTCAACAATACTTAACGCACAAATTTTTTTTTTAATTTTAATCTTTAAAAAAACTAATCTTTACTTTTTTATAGGGTTCAACTTTATATAGGTAAGTCAAAACTATGCAGTACCTCGGCTTCTAGTTGAGATGAACTAAAAATTTATATCACCTGAAGATTATTACTTAATGGTTTAAGCCACGTTAGAACTTTTTCATTACTCTATCGCGTGTTGAGCGAGTAAAGGATTGATACTAATCCAGAACATCTGCTGCAAATATTAGCTCACTTTTTACTACCCCTTCAAATTTTCCGATACATGTTAGTTCTAAATCAGTACTGGATGGTTTTATTCGTGGGCCTTGAAAAATATTTTTGTTGCCCCTCTTTTTATTAATTGCAGGAAAAGGAAGGTCATTTCTCTTTCTGTCACAGAAGCTGTTCAAGTGACGAAAGAGTTCATATTCATAAGCCAACTACGTTCCCATGGTAACGAATCTGAGAAGCCTAACAGGCGTAAGACGCAATAAAAGAAGAAAAAAATCCTAGTGTAGGAAGCGCTGCTGTTACGAACAAAAATCTTCACAATTGTCGGTTCGACAATATGGTTCAAAAAGTCACGTGTTTTAAAGGGAAAGAATTCAGTTCCCTTTCTTTGCGTTCGGTTAAGTCTAGACTAAAAAGACGATTTTCGACGAAATTAAGATCCTCTTGGGGTCTCCTTTTTTCTTTCACCGGGTTTTCTTACTTTTCTTTCATTTTCGATTCTCGGAACTTAGGCAAAGAAAATCAGCAATTTAAAGCAGCTTTGAACATATTTGAGGGCTTTTTCTTAGAACGTTGGTGGTTCAAAATATATAGTTCGACCGTCACGAGAAAAACTTGGACAAAAAAGTTTTAAAAATCTAAATGATAGTCACACGGATTTTAACATGTTTTTTCAGCTTTAATGAATTATCATAACCCCCAAAATGGAATGGAATAACCCGTTTCCATAACAACAGCACAATTTTGTATGCCGTCAAAAGTTTTTTCTCGTGGCTGTCGGACTGTGGTAATAGTGAAATAAAATGTTGTGGGAATATAATTTTTATTTTTAAAATATTTTAAGGATTTGTAAAATTTTTATTTAATTGAAAATGGATCTCAACATGTGTTTATAAATTTGAAAAAATTTTATTACTCTTTATTTAAAAATGTTCACGGATTTTCATTTGTGAACTAATTACAAGCATTTAAATAATAATATTTTATTGAAAATTGCTAAACAAATTTCGGTAAGTTAGTGTATAAAATAGTAAGAGACAATAAAATTTTACTCTGAGCTAAATAAGTTATGCAGCATAAAAGTATATATGTTACGGGCAAAGTGATTAATTGGGCATTATTAATAATGCTCAGAATGGAGGCGGGCAAAGTGATAAATTTCATTGATAAATGCCACTGAATTTATCACATTGCCCTCCTCCACTTCGGGCATTATTAATAATGCCTGATTTATCACATTACTCGTAAGATATATATTTAAATGTTTTACAGGTATATCATTTTCTTAAAACTTTTCAATTAATGTTTTTCGTTGTATATTAAATGTTAAAAGGCAAACTTTAACTATTGTGAAAAAAGAGTACTTCACCACTACCTCTGGTTAGAGGAATATGTGAGAAAACTCCAGCTCTCAAGCGTCGCCTCCAACCGTGGACTGGTTTCTAGTGGAGGACTAATCAATGGTCACCACTTTTTCCGTTATAGTCGTCTAGACTAAAAGCTCTCCCTTCGCCCTCTTGCGTTACCTTCCTATACCGTGCTGATGAGCCCTAACAAGGGCGAAACCGGTCCACGGTTGGAGGCGACGCTTGAGAGCTGGAGTTTTCTCACATATTTAACTATTGTGTTTTGGTACTCTTTTCTCATAAATTCTAGTGAATCTGAATGATTTGTTGTAAAGAAAATTAGTTGATGTAAAAAATAACTAAATTTAAGGTAACATAGAAATTTAAATAGATATGTCGATTGAAACTATGTGTTTAAAGATGGAGAAATTTCATCACAACTGGAAAAAAAAGTCAATAGTGATGAAGAGTGAGTAAAATAAGGGAAGATCCTCATAAAACACATGATCCAATTTTCAACCATTTCAAGAATTTTGAGAAACCGAAGATTAACAAAATCATGCTTACAACTTCTAATATCACTTAATATTAACAAATTTGGAAAAAAAAGCTGTAAAAACTAATCTTAAGTTCGAATCAAATTAGGCTAGATTACGATTAGATTCCATTGGTTCCCATGTTCTCAACTCACGCATCGCAACTGAGTGTCTCAATAACCCTCACACCTAATTATGTAACCTATTTTTTCTCTCTCTCTTTTCCTTTTATAATAAATAACTTCTAATTCGAAATTCCCTCCTCAAAAAAGCTATCTGAAACGAATCAAATTTAATTAAAATTATCAAATTCAAATAGATACTGAAGGGAATATAGTAATAATCAAAACATCATGAGTAACAATTCATATAGGTACGTAAACTGCAAAACTACAGTCATTTCTCTTTAATAAGAGATTTATCTCCCTTGATAAAAAAGGAAGCTCATAAAGCAGGTAAAACTGAAATATCTTCTATATGAAACGGGAATCCTCAAAAGGTCATTGAGATAACCGAAACCCCCAGGAGCCTGCGCAACAGTTGGATAAAAAACATCAGATGCTACCAACCAAAGCAAACAAGGCATTCACCAACGTTTTTCTCAAACGAGTCCCTATCTCCCTCAATGGCAATGCTCACTCAGCTAAACTGCAGGAAAATTGCGCATCCACAGTGTTTATCACAAAACTCTCCTCTATAATAAGGGGAGTCACAGGACAGATCGTTTCAGGCAGATCTTTCCCTTTGGAGTATTAGAAGAGGCTAGAGATCAATAGGCCTGACTGGAGTTGTCATTAGGGGCCCTCCCTATGGATAGGATTCAGTCTATTCTAGGAAGCAGCCTCATAAGTTGAATCCATTTATGGAAGCTCGAATACGGTCTTTTGAAATGCACCCAGTGGATTCGATCCGTGCGAAAATTTCTTGTCTGCAGTCATATAAATCTAATAACTAAGACATTTTGACTTGACGCTCAGTACACATCTTAGGGGTGGGGGAGTGTTTGAACAAATGATAATCTTTCTTTGTTCTTAAACATCAGTTCTGGCGCTTTTGGGGGGAAATACGGACAGTTGTTGTCACATCAGAATTATGCAGATAAAAATATTTTTAATGTTTTTTTTGCATTGTAAGTTAACTTTTGCTTGTATAGACGTGAGGATTACTATCTAATAGTTTCCTTGGTATCCTTGTGTAAGAAAAAGTAATTTACAACAAGTTACTTCCCTAAACTCTAAATCTAGAATACTCTGTTACTACTAATTTTGAATTAACAATGTTAGGAATCGAACCCAATCCTCTCCAGTAGGGCCGTATGGGAGAGGTATGGCAAATTGACTTATGCTTTGATAGCCAAGGCAACACCTCTTATGTAAATAATCCTGTATATACAGGGTGTCCCACGAGAAGTGGCCCAACCCCTTTAACTTTTGAACCCCTACAGATATAGTCATGAAAGGGGGGTCTAGGTAAAGTAAAGTAGTGACCATGCCCTATCCGATGAGATAACTTTCAACGCCCTCTAGCGGAAAATTTAGGAGTTGTAATTTTTATTTTGAAAACTATGTGAAGTATGTGAAAAAAGTCAATGACTAAGTTGTAGAGCAGCATCGATTTAGTAGGAAAAGACACCTTAAGCAGAAAAATATCTTGAATAAAACCCCTAAAATGCACGCTCAATTAGGTTGAATTTACGTAGATTTTACGTCTCAAAACACTCCTCACGAGGCAAAAATGAGAAATTTTCAACTTAATGAACTAAGAATAATTTTAGTCATTTACTTAATTTAAAAATTAAAATTTCTCCTTTTAGCCTTGTGAGGAGTGTTTTGAGACGTAAAATCTACGTAAATTCAACCTAATTGAGCGTGCATTTTAAGGGTTTTATTCAAGATATTTTTCTGCTAAAGGTGTCTTTTCCTACTAAATCGATGCTGCTATACAATTTAGTCTTTGACTTTTTCACATACCTCACATAGTTTTTTAAATAAAAATTATAACTCCTAAATTTTCCGCTAGAGGGCGTTGAATGTTATCTCATCGGATAGGGCATGGTCTTTTTACTATACCTAGACCCCACTTTCAAGACTATATCTGTGGGGTTCAAAAGTTAAAGGGGTTGGGCCACTTCTCGTGGGACACCCTGTATATGCGTGTTCTGTTACAATAAAACTTATTCAAGCTTCGCTTGCTGATGGATTCACAAGAACGCATGAAATTAGTAGAATTAGTAATAAAACTTATTCATTTGGTCTTAGTCTGCCTGATGTAATTATTTCGACTCTGCTTGGCAAACGATACCCAATTTCGCTTGCTTTTCCATGACTAAGTTCTATGCAAATGAGGAAATTAATAAGCAAAATTGTATTGAGAGAAGTTATAAATGAAGAGATTATAACGCAGTAAAGAAATACGTCACAGTGAAAATCCTCACCATAAAACTAAACACACATAAAATTAAAGTCTAATATCGACATACAAAACCATGCATTAAACAATATAGGTACTATTATTGTCGGGCCTTAAAATTATCTACTTTTCCCCTTTTACGATAATCATAACAGTAGAGATGGCTCGCCACCTAAATCAAAACAGTTAACCCGAAAGCACACAGTAAAAATAGCCTTATTGAATTGTTTGGCATACAATTAGTTGATGATAAGATAATATATTGAAGGTAAAGCTAAATTGACAAATATGAGGACGTGATTTTGATCAGTGGCTTAGACATCCTCTCTCCAAGGCAAACTGAGCTGTGTCCTAACACCTGTTCTTTACGGTCGAAAGCATTTTGAGCCGAAAGCTCCGCTGTCAATTCAATTAACGGCGTAGCCTCCATTATGGATAGAAGTATGAAGATTATTTGCCCTCCTCCCTTTTATTTTGGCCGTGCTGGGAAGTGGATAAATTGGAATGGGATGGAGGAGGACCACGTCTTTGGGAATAAAATTAATGTTTGGAGAAGGTGTTGGAAGGGGAGATAAATATGTTCCGTTAGTTTCAAAATGTGTCCATGCCTAAAGTTCGCCGTTCCTCCTCGTGGAAAATGTTAAAGGTGCTTATTTCTTTTGGTGGGATATTTTGAATATGCCTTACGTAGAAAGTTTCCCTCGATTTTTGATGTTTCTCTAAGGAGGTAGGTGTGTGTTATTATAAGATTTTTTGAATAAAAATATTCTGTTTTTTTACATGAAAATGTATGAATCTAGTTCCTTATATACTTAGTTCTAAGTGTCTTGAGTTTCAACCTTACTACCCTGTTGAAAAAGAAGTCACATATTCCCCGTTATGGGGTCCAACAGACCCCATGCACAAAACTTGCCTGTTGCTCTATTAATAGAGTAATTATATCCTTAATTGTAAAGAATTGTTAATTTTTACTTCAAAAAATGTTTCAGAATATTTTGTCCAACTTCTGTGGTATTTGTCTCGGTTTTTGTCCTTTTTTGGCTTCTTTCGAACTTAATAATGCACGTTTCTTTATAAATTTTCAAACTTCAAAGAAGAATTAAATTACTGAAAGGAGCAATAACAATAGGAGAGACTGTTGTACCTTCGGACAAAATTCACGTTTTAATTTTTCTAAGACAGATAAAATCCCATTTTGACCATTTAAAGTGCCCAGCCTTTAGTCCTAATCTTAGTAAATAGGGTAATATTTGAAGGGGAAGAAAAAATATCAATGTTAGTAAAAGTGATGTACTAAAAGTAACTTTGAGCATCTAAAAACAGTAAATTTATTATATTTACTTTAAATTGCAATTCAAAGAGCTGATTTCACGTTAGCAACTGCTTAGCATCTGTTAACATTCAATGTCGACCACCAATTCAAATTATCTCTCTTTGCATAAACTAACTTATAACTGTAGTTACTCTAAAAAAAGTTAATAAATGGTGACGCAAAACTTTTTTTAAATAAAATATTGTCTCTTCTTTTGTGTATTGTAAAACTATTTTGTATAACAACTACTTATTAGATTCCTCGTTATTGATTTCGAGAGAAAAACACTGAACACTAAATTTTATACTCTATCCACTGAAACACTTAACATCTTTGAAATTTCAGAGTTTACCTTATTTTTCTTGTTATAACCTACTGTAATGAACTTCTGCAGCAACTATTTTATGATATGTTTCCGCCAATGTCATGATTCAAGTATGTCAAAATATTTCCCATGGGATTTTATCCAATCAATTCGTATCCTCAAACTCTTTAACTATCAGAGCAAATTAATTAACTTTGCATAGGTACGATTAATAATTTTGGATCCTGTCTAAAAGATTTTAAAAATGTAGTACAACATGATAAATATAGAAAGTCTCAATATACTTATTTCTTTTATATCACTATTAATAAAGTAAATTTAAATTTATAAAAAGTTATTATACTTTAAATAATAAAAATGTGAAATAAAACATACGTATATTTTTACTTGTTACCTATTGTAATGAAAACTTAAAACAATAATTTTGAAGTTTTTACATTATCACTTTTATACGCTGAAGCTTTACTTCTCTCATAAGTACCTTTAATGAAAAATTTGTTTCTAATGTTTCTGATATTTCTTTAAAATTTCTGCATGGAAAGTAAGGAAGCATGTATTAATTCATTCATTATCGTATTTCCTTACTTCCTAGTGCTACTATGTATCCATTACAAACTGAATGAAATTACGAGTCTTAAAAAATTTCGAATTTTTTAGCCTGTAAAACTGTCTTTCTTTTTAAATTATTCTCTTGAAAAGTATGAATCCATCTAAAAACATAATTTGAAATGAATTAATCGCATTTGATGCATACTAATTTTAAAACAAATTACACAATATAAGATTGTCTTGATATTAAGGACAAACTCACAGTTTTGAGAAGAAAAAGGCTTCTATTAAGGTGATATAACACGAAATATTACATACCAATAGATTTTCTAAATAGTCTAATTCGAGAATAAAAATTTTTATTGACTCGATGTTGAGTTTATCATTTATATCAAGATAGCCTCATATACACAGTAGGAAAAATGTGTTGTAGATCACACACTTGGAAGAGTGGAGTCAAAGATTTACATGCGTTTTCTAACACAATAGAAATTTATAAAAGCATCATATTTGTATCTAATACAATTAACTTATTTTCAAAATTCTTATATAAAATACATTTAATTGAAATTATTTACAACTTTCGTGAATTATAGATCTGTAACCCTCAACAACGCACTCTGGGGTTACCGTAAAGTCCTGTCTCACATCTCTAACGAACCCCTTTATATTCCCCTTCAATCCGACAAATCCTAGCCCCCTTTACACCAACCGTAAGGCATGTTTTGCAGAATGGGTAATTCCCGCATTTTCATTTTATTTTTTATTCGCTATAGAGATATCTGAGATAGGAATAAGCCCAAATTTTTTTTTAGTTTCGATGCTTGATCACTTTTTAATTTAATTTCAAAATGTGACTTTTTAAAAGGGGCACGAAAACAGTATGTGACGTCATTCAATCCGAAACATTGGCTATAAACACGGGTTTAGGATTCAAACCAATCGTCGATTTCTATTTTAAAACTAAATAAGCTATATTATTTGGAAATTTCCGTGTTTTTTTAATAAAGACCCCTTTCATTTACTGAAAAACTCCGTTTTTTTTCTTTTTCAAAAAATGCGGGAATTTCCTATTACATAACATCTCAGCATTGATTTGTTAAACGTTTTCTGATTGGTCGACATCTATAAAGATGTAATGTGTTCGTGCTAAAGAGAAACTTATTTTATATAATGTTAAAAAGTTCTGAAGAACTTTATTTATATTTACTCCAAAATATATATTTTTCATTTTTTAAAACTTGTTTACTCAATGCATTCATTAACTTAACAGTTATTTTTCGAACCAAATTTTAAAATTCAGTGTTCCTAAGTGTTTAAAAACTATTTAGGGCTCCGTGATCATTTACGAGTATTCTTTAAGATTTATTTATTTTTAAAATTAAAAATCCCAATAAAATAAATTAATATTTAAATCTTGAAAAAATGATGCACTTTTTAAAAAAAACTAAACAAACTTAAATTAAATCACACGAAATACTATTTTCATAAATAAAAATGTAAAGAAATAAAACAAAAAACAACAAAAATGAAAGTGTAGAGATTTACAGGGCAATAAAAACAAAACAAAAAATGAACGTGCGTAAAATTACACGGCGATAAATAAATGGCAACATAAGAGCGAATGCGTATAAAATTACACGGCAATAAAAATAACGACACAAAAAAAAACGAACGCCTATTCAATTATCAGGCAACAACAAATCCCCCATAAATCGACCAATCAGAAGCCGTCAATTTGCGTAATGTCCAAGTCTCACGAAGAACATGCACCCCCCAACCGACCGGGCGTGTGTGATCCACCTCTGCATCTTCCACCTGTAGGATCGCAATTATTTATTTGGCGTGCACAATAGAGTGATAAGTGGGACTTGGCCGGAGGATGCCATCCCTACCTGTTGCCATAGCAACGCAGAGCAGGAGAAGCACAACAGAGCTTTGGCAGACGGCAGGCGGGTAGCAGGGCTTCACACCATGCTCTCCCATCATTACTGCTAGAGCCGACAAGCCTGATGACAGCGTACGAATATGTCCAGGTCTGGAACAGAAACGTTTGGCATTAGCTTATCCCCCTCTCGCCTTATCCATCCCTTCTTACCCTTTTCCCCGGCTCCGGCGGCGGCTCGCAGGTAAGACTTTTCCTTTCACTCTATGAGATCGGGATGATTCCGGGAGGAACCGCCGGATGCAGGTACGTCAGATGGATAAGGCGAGTTTGAGCACCTTTTATTCTTCTTTTTCAGCACTGCCAGCACATGTCTTCGGGATGGTGTATCGATCTTGAATCGTTTGAGGGGTTAATTGGGACCCCTCGAGCGATTCCGTCGGTTTGTCGTGAGTGTGTTGTGTGTGAGCCGCCCCTTGCCCTGTGTTGTTGTGCATTTTAGTTACTGTGAGCACATGTAGTCACTAGATAGTGAGTGTGTATGTGGGGAAGTGGGATGAACTTCGTAAGTGCTGTGTGTGTGTGTTTCTTGAAACTGTTTTTGACATGTAATACATGCTTTTAAAATTTTAAAAATTTCCTTGAAAATTGTAAAGTGTTTTCATGTTTGATTGCTAAGTGAGAGAATACCATATCAGTTTATCTGGGAGACCTGTTAATCAAAATAATCATCAAAGAGATAATTTATTTACTTTTTTAAACTAAAGATTTATGTGATCATAGCAATAACATGCTTCCCTTTAATGAGGAAATTTATTTTTTCCTAAACAGTATACGAAAATATTCTCGTACCGAAATATTCCTATCAGCTTCTTTTTACAGTTATTGTGAATCCCTATTTGAATGAAAATATACAAATCATAAATAATGGCTCACTTATAATATTCAATATAAGTTTAATAATATATTGTTTTAGTTTATTTGTTGGGATTTTTTTATAACTAAAGACATTTTTGTAGTTCTGTTATTGTTAATATTATTATTGAACTACCGAACCCTCAATGAACTCAAGTACCGTCAATGAAATACACCTTTCCTTATTTCTTAGCAGGTGTTTAATACTAAAAATATTCTTAAAAACACTCCATTTTCAACTTCTCTATAAACTTGTATGTTATATTTCTAAAAATGGTTTCAATAAGTTTGAGCTACGTATTGCATACACATATACCATGCATTCTTATTGATTGTGTTTTCGTTTTTGATTGCATCATATATGCATATAAATGTAACAACTTTCAGACGCATAATATGCGTGTGAACAGTTTCTTCTGTATTGAGTTTCAATAGCTTCAGAGACCCCGTTTTTAAACATTTCTCCTCGTTTCAGGAGATTTTAAATCTATATCTATTCTCCTTAGTATAATAGAAGGTATGGTGACTTAAACCTTCAAAAAAATATTTCTATATCATTAAAAGGTAAAAGTATACTGTTAATAACACATATAATATCCCATTTTGTTTCAAACTCTGTACAAGTCACATATTAACAAAAAAAGGGATATAACAAGGGACTCTATAACTATTTTTTAACAATAGGTTATACAATCATTTGTTATTTTGACTGAAAAATTTCGAAGACAAATTTTATTGTTAAGTTTTTAAGCATAAAAATGGCAACACAGTTTAAAAGATTTTGAAACCCAAAGCTCAACCTTAAAAAGTTAAAGCTATACAATTTCCCTTAAATTTAACTCCAGAATTATACCAACAACAATGGGTACAGAGTTAAAAGGTTTTTTGTTACGAAATGTCTGAAAACGGATCCTCTGAAGCTATTGAAACTCATTACAGAAGAAACTATTAGGTTATACATTATTGAGATTTAGTTTTCTGAAGGATTTTCACCTTTGATAAAGCATTTTCGTGTATTCGTTTCTATTTTCATAAATTGATATTCAAAATTTCGTATATGTTTGGCGTTTTTGGAATCGTTTTGATGTAGTATAACGTATCTGTATTTTTTATCCAACTCTTTTGGTTAATAAATTAGGTACCGCTTAAGTTGAGGAGTTGAGTACGGTTTGACTACCTATAGGTAATGCCGATCTATGTAACCCGACCTGATTTTTTAAACTACTGTGATACAGTGATCATACAATTCATGAGTGGGAAACATATGTTTCGAAGGTTATCTTCTGCCCATTCATATGCTGTATAATTTCTTCTAATTCAAGTATGAAAAATCGCTTAAAAAAGCTCAGCCAGTGTTTCGAAACTTAATTGGTTGTATGTTATCCAATTTTCCAAATTTGTATATTATTTAGTATTATTAAGTGAGAGTAATATAGCCAATGCACTGTTCTAAGGGGACATATTTGTTCTTTTTTTCACTTTTTCTTATCTTCCTTTCATACTTTCATTGGTATCCAATTGGTATTAAAGTGCTGTCCTATATGTGCCACATATGAGGGGGAATGTGACTCTATTAAGGAATTAGTTAAGAGTAAAACAATACATTTTTTCCTTATTTTTATACTTTTTAAATCAGTTTAAAATAAAATTTCGGAGTCGATAAAAGAGTTCAAATTTAATATGTTCAAAGTATGTATCTGGATACGAGTGATATAAGTTTTTAGAATCATGTATATAATGATAGAATGTTATACATACCAGCCGAAAGTTCAAAATATCCTTTGATCCCTTTCACCTGCAATATAAATTTCAAAATTAGTTGTAAAACTTAAAAATATTAAGTATAAGCTTTTTATTCATGCGAGATCATTGATTTATCAATCATTGATACGATTGAAATAAATATGTAAATCCTTGTATTATATCTATAGCATATAAGTAAGTATTCTTTAAGATTTGTATGAATCATGTGTCACAACTCCTTAAAATAGTTGGTGGGTTTTAACTTGCTTTGCGCACAGTTAGAAATGTTTCCAATAATTTTAAATTTTATTAGGATTAAAAGTTTTTATTTCCGCCGGGAATTCATTGCAAGGGAAATTGGATGGATATTTCTTATCCTTCCAATCATCTACAACCTTTTCTAAAGTATCAATAATTTAATATAATGGTTATTTTAAAAAATCAGAACTACAAAAACGTAATTTTCATATTTAAAATTAATTGTTTCTTAATTTTACTTTACTAACTTTATTAGTATGCTTTTCTTAATTATTCCATCTCAACTTCAATAGTTAACAACGTTTACTTGTTATTGTTTTGAAAACTGATATTACTGAGGGAATAGAGCATGCAATTAAAATTTTAAGTTTACAATTTAATTTCAATTTAGGCATTTTTCATTCAATTGTTTGTTAGTAAAAGGAGTAGCTCTATGTTATTTCTACTCTCAATAAGGAGTGTATAATTATTCCTTAATTATGTAATGAATAGTATATCTGCAGTTTACCGAAAAGCTAAGAGTAAGTAGAAAATTTTATGCTCCATCTATTTTATTTTTAATACGTGTTATGCAAAAATTTAATTTAAACTTGCATAACTAGTCTATGACTTTTCTTTTCATTATCATTGAAAATAGTAGATTTAAATCCCTTTCAGCCAAGCATTTGACATCAAATAGCAATCTTAAAATAACTGAACGAGGTTAAACGGGGCAAAACATTTCAAGCTACGTTTAATTTTCAAGCTATGCTTAAGTGTTTCCCTAAGCATTTATAAAATTACCATACAGCTTAATTAAGATAAAAACTTAAATACTGTTGGCAACTAACTGTCTGATGCTTCAAATATGTAATGTCTTAAAATTTATCAATAAACTGTACACATTTGCAGATTTTTAACTTTACACACTCTTTACATAAAATGACATACAAAGCATGCTTTATTACTATCTTTCAATCAATTTTTAGATAGCTATTGCAAAAATTTTCTACTAATTAAGTATATTAAGCAAGTTTGCAATTTTTATAGAAATAACTTGGTTTACACAGAGTTTGAATAAACAGTTGTCCAAGAAACAACCACAAACGTGATGGATACTTTAAGATCCAGATTTTTTTTACCAAACTAGAATGGAATTAGTACTAAAACACTACTTCGTTATTTTGATGGAGATTAAATTAAATTAATAAGTTAGTTGTGGGGGACGGTTGAAAATTTGGTTTAACTGTGCTTTCGTTACTTTCAATGTTTTCAAATACTTTTAACTAGAATCTTATAAACCGCAGTCTTGTAGAAAGTTTCTTTTGTTCCCCTCTAATGCCTCAATTTCCTTTTTATAACGGCTAGTTGCTTTCCATATCTCTCAAAAAAAACTTCATGAAACACCATTACGATACTTTAGACCGAACCAAATCTAACACCCCACTTGTTTGGTTTGTTATAAGCAGACTCCAGGGACCCCCGAAGACAGGTTCCTAAAATAGCTCCAAATCTCAGGTATTTTAAATGTCAAGCTGATTTTGAAACATATGCTCTCTCAAAGAACTTGAGACCGAATCTGGCAATGATCTCCTCACGCAACAGGTTCGGATTTTTCTCTGGAAACCCAAGCTCCGTGAAGGGAGCTAATGTTTACCCTTCATTCTGCTTCCTGAGTGTTTCAGCCCAGGCTCTGTTCAAAAAGCCTAGGAATAAAATTTCTTATTTCTCCTTCGTTTTTTGTCTTTGGCAGTGTGAAGTTTTTCTGCTCAATGGGTGTGGAGTTTTTTTCCCTGTTCGGCGCCTCTCTTTCTTGATGTCGGGTGCTTTGAAGTTTATGAAAAGAAATTAGAAGAATCGGTGGGGATGTATGTCTACCGTAAGGAGATTCTTTTGACGGAAGGGGGAAATTAGAAGATTTGGTGGGAATTAATTAGAAGGGGATCTAGGTTTCTCATTTACTTTTGGTTTTTGATGCATGTAGTCAGTGTTATTCCTAGGATTTTTTGGAGAAGTGAAAATACTCCTTGACTTTCTTAGGAGGAGTGAAATTCGTTTATGAGGAGTGAAATACGGAAATAGCCTAAACTACATATGCATAGACACATTTTCTATAAAAACGCTTACTTTTTAAAATGAAATAGAAAAACGTGAAGATGCTATTTTGGTTTTTAGCATTTATAGTATATGTTAAGTATTAGTAGAAAATATTAAACATTGTAAATACAGTATTTTATTTTACATAAAACATTCTAAATGAATGATTTAATATTATAAATTAAGTAGAGAAAAAATTTAGTTTGTTTATTTCGGTGAGGCGTTATGCATTTTATAAGCTAAACCTTTGTTAAAAACTTAAAGCGTGAAAATACGCCTGCCTTGTTTTTAAGCGTATTTCAGATTTTCAATGCGTGAAATACGCTCTCAGTGGCGTTAAAATATATCTGCATGTAGTGATTTGTGTCATCAAAAGTTTAAAGCGTTTAGATTGAGACGTGTTTCTATCAGAATTTCTTACAATTATTATAGCATATTGATGATACCTATCTGTTTAAGTATACAAACATCAAAAATGTAACTACCTAAACCTATAAAATTATTTTAGTAAATAAATAATTCGAATGGGTATTAAGTTTCAATGAAAAGTTGATTTGGTTGTGGTTTTATGGGGAAAAACAAATTATGCAATATATCGCCATCGATGAAAAGGTTCATCTTATTAAATACTAAAATGCGAAAAAAGAAAATGCATGTAGTAGTTATCAATAAAAACATAAAAGATTATTTTAAAAAAATCACTTTTTTAGATGTTGTGCATTTTATGTCATTTATTTTACCACGTTTTATTATACAAAAAAAAGTACAAAAGTGTCTTATTAGTACAGAAGTAATAAATCGTTTTTTATATATCTTAAATTTAATTCCTTAAGAATTGTAAGTCATTTTTTATTAATTATTCACCTGCTGTTTAATTTTTAATTAACCCTCTCGGCACCAGAACATCGGAAACGTGAAAAAACTTTTTTCTTCTTCTCAATACATCCAAAATGCCCCTATAATTTGTTTGGAAAATTTTTTTTCTTGTGTGCACTCCTTCCTAGTTATTTTTATGAGCCTCATTGAGGCCATATGAGGCCATATTTTTTTCATTTTTAACAGAAAATACTTGGTTTAGAACTTATTAAAAGACATGATCATAATATTAGAAGGTTACGATATAAGAAAATATCTACTAACCTATAAAAAATGTTCTACAGAAGCTAGTATCTAGCTAGCATTTTCTCTTCACAAGCATCACAGCTTAAAATGTAAACCTTGAGGTATAAATCATCTTTCTGCCATTTAGGAACGAATTCAGAAACCATGTAAAAGTCTCATTTGTGATCTACATGAATCAGTGAAGTCACTGATGAAAAGAAAATAAATTTGCGTGTTTATATCATGCAAAAATTGAGCTCATAAGTAGGAGCCTCAAATGAGGCCCGTGGTGGTGAGAGGGTTGAAATAACTTCTTTAAGTAATAAAATAAATAAGTTTATTTTCCAGAGAGGTTTTGCATTCAATGTGTGCCAGTAAAAAATATCACAATAACACAATTAAGTAACTCATATTGGAGAAAAGGGTCCAGAATATAAATGCATCAAACTTCATAATTTTATAAAAATATGAAATTTAAAAAAATTTCTTTATTTTTTTGTCATATCTTTTTCCCAGTAAAACTACAAAATCAATAAAAAATTATTGCGTATATGTTATCCACGCCAATACTATTAAATGTTATTAATTTAGATGATGTTTTCACTCAGAAAGGGACTGAGGGGAGAGGTGGAAAAACAGGGATTTGGGTTTTATTCATTGTTTTGAAGTGATATCTAGTGAACAATTCTAGAAATATTTCCAGGCATGAACCCTGACAATTTCCAGTAAACAAAAGTTATATAAACATACCCATTTGGCAGAGGGGATCATTTTTAAGTTTCATGAGAAAAGTTTATATTTTTAGCGTCTGCAATATTACACCACCAATCTTAAATACCTAAGGATTTAACTATCGGAAAAAATACCTGGTTATTTATTTGTTATTTTAAAAGTTTTGGTGCCTAAGAGTTGTTCAATTAACGCTTGATAAAATTTCTCAAAAAATACACGATCGGACAAAACCGGGATGTGGGTAAATTTGGATGAAGCTTTTATCTTTTGCTTTAATGAACATTCTAAATCTAGGAGGATTTGGATACAGTGCTTTCACAGTAAAGAGTGGGCACATTAAATCATGAACAAGACCAAACTTGATGTATTGTTCTTAAAACGTTTAACTCTTTGAGTGTAAATTGAAACTTTAGCAGTTTAGTGTGTCATACTATGCAAGTTTTCTGATAATTAACCCTACAATGCATGATTTTTTAAATTCACTTGAAAGTCATTTATTTGACTTCTATTATGGTGTAAATTAGTAAAAAAATACTAAAAAAATTAATTTAATTTTTTTCTACTTTTAATTGACAAAAACTTAAACATGCGATTTTATGACCTATATTGCTATTATTTATGATTAATTTATTATTTTTTCTATTCAGAAGGAAACAGTTTATCATTTTAGCACCAATTTTGACTGTTTTGATCACGCATAAAGTGAATATCCAAAAAATAAACTTTCGATGCCGATTTTTTTCCGACTTTCCCCTAACAATAAAATCTAATTAATTTTCATGAAACTCCTTTTATTTTTAACACGAATTAATATTATTAGAGTATCAAGATACCCGTGAAAAGGCTAATGTGTACGGATTCAAAAAGCCGTTTTCAGAAAGAACATAAAACATTTTCTTTATGGCTTCTTTTTGGCATCTACTGGTGCGAAGCAAACCACCTAAAAGAAGCGAATAAAAAATATAACATTTCAATGCCATAAAAGTGTCTATTTTAAGAACTAATTTATTAGTTTTTTATAATAAAAGTGTTTTATTCCTTTTTTTAAAACTTTTTCGGACCATATTCACTTCTTCAAATGGATATATTTCCATCGGGTCTCAAAGTGAACTTTTTTATTTACAAAAAGTGTTTTTATGATATTTCATACTAAATACTCAGATTTCATTGACTTCTTTAATACATTATAATGATTTATTGTGTAATATGTGATTAACTTTATTATATTTATCTTTTTATTTCATTAACTCCTATGAAAGAATAACAAAGTGTGCTAGGATACGGAGTGTGTTTGAAAAATTAAACTTTTCGGCGCATTTGACGCACCTCTTTAAAATATAACTGATTTTCTAAAATTTTAGTGTGTAAATATAATCGCATACCTATCTAATCCTTATTCTCTGTTGAACATGGCTAAATAATATCAATATAAAATTATCTCGTAAGTTTTTATGCGTAGTCTGAATCATCGGATGCATTCTGAATACCTTAAAACCTATAGTTCATCTGATTTAAACTGATGTAAATTGATTCGTTAAATGTTTCAGTGAGTGTAAAAGCAATAATTTCAATTATTTCCATCATCAGAAATTAAAAAGTAGTGAACGCCTCTTTTACTGTCTTTAAGCCTCCAATTTACTCACATACCTACAGCTTCGGGGGGTACATATCACCCTCTTTGCAAACCACTGCTTTCACATTTTTTTACAGAATCCATTTTAAAAAAAAATGAATCTTTAGTTCAACCTCAATGAACATGTTAATGAATGCCTATTTCGTTTTTGGCAGGTACTAGTCTAGCCGACTATAACTGAAAAAGTGGTGACCATTGATTAGTCCTCCACTCATCTGCTGGAATGACAATGGCATTCCTAGGTCAGATTAAATGCCTATTTGTTTTTAAATTAATGCCTACTTGTTATTGTTTATTGTAAGTGTATAAAATTCTAATTTCATTACGTTGTAAAAATCTTAGTATTCCCTAAATCATCATAAACATTTTATTGGTCTACCAATTCTCAGAAACAAAACCAAGCTAAGAACTTCCAAGTGAAAGGAATGATACAGACAATTCCCTTGCATATCATCCTTTTTCTTCAAAGCAGATAATAGGTGAACCGCCCCTCAATTCTAAACTTGTCATTATTGTATACCGTCAACGCAAATGCGAGAAAAAATGCACGGAGATGATATATCAATTAAGACACCCATCTCGACTCTTTCAACATGGGTCGATACTTAGGCAGGCTGTCATCCATGATGCTTCCACTCGCACACTAAGGGAAATCAGTAATGGATGGGAGAGTTATTTTCTGCTATCTTTAAACACGTCGTTTCATTTGGTTGTTTCTTTGAAGTAGATTCTCCCCTCGAATCGAGTTAGTGGAGCAGAAAAGTTTTATTTCTAATAACGGGCGAATTGTTCTTCGGATCGCGCCGGATTTGAGTCTTTTAACAAACTTTTCAGGTATAGACCGGAGTGAACTAACCCGTTAGAACGGATTGGCGGGGTAGGTGGTATTTTTTTGTGGGTTCGTGCTCAGAAAGTTCGTTTAAATGCATGGAAGGGCGATGCAAATTTCCTTCGTTTTGACGAATTCGTATGTCTGGGTTATTTCCTGGGCTATATATATATATACCAAAAAAACAGATGTGTGCCTTCGTTTTCTTCCCTATTTTGGTTGTATCCTTTTGGGATACGTTTTGGATGTACATATTGAATTTTTCGTTGCTTTCATTTTATAAACCGCTGTGCGTTTTTGGATGGAACTTTCGTGGGAAAACTAACCGTAATGTTCTATAGCTTTCCAGACAAATTTATGTGATGTTCTTTTATATTGCTTATTTTACATCCGGATAAAGCTTCAAGTAAAAATGATGGGCATTTTCAAGATTCGTATTTTAAAGTTCTGCTTGGTTTCATATGCATTCGTGTTAGTTTCCTTAAAGCTATAGGGTTATACTTGTATGCTATATTTTTTGAACAAAAGCAAAAATCCTAAAAAATATTTAAAATTTAGGATACTTAATGTCACAAGAAAGCCAATCTGAGTGCTGAAAACATTTGAAAGAACAATTTAAAACTTCATTATTTTTTAACTGAAATAAATGGATCAATAAGCATTGTTTGAATTCAAAAAGCATTAACAGACTTCCGCCTAAAGGACTATTCATACTCTTCACCATATTTAATTGAATATTTCTGAAGTCAAGGTTACCTCCTTCAATTACACAACCATAAAATTTCAACTGCCATCATACTTTTAACTCCAATCGTTTTGAAATGCATTTAATATATCGGCGCATCCACTGAAACCATTCGATTAGAAAGAAATACACCAACTCGGATTACAGTAGATTAAATTTCTTCAAGAACTAAACACCTCCTCCCTTTATATTTAGACCCTATTTTACAATCCGTCATTTGAAACCTGCCTCTTAATTTAAAGGCATCTCGCGGCGTTTCTGCTAATATAAGGACATTGCATTTCAGCGTCGAACTTTAATTGCATGTTTGGTTTTTCTTTGGGAATGCATGATAATCATATGCCTTTTGACACTCAATTTTGAGTCTACTAGGAATTATTATCCCACTTCGGAGTACTCGTATCGATTATTGCATCACTCATTTGGTATAATAAACGAGCGCATTGTTAGGATACCTTTTAATGATATTTATGGCACGTGATTTTTAGTCTTGTACGACGTATGCAACTAAAGAACTTTTAAGTTATTTTATTCATATTAATCATTCAGTGGAGAACGAAATTTTATTCTATGAAAAAGTATTACGCCAAATTCTTTCAAATATTGCATAAAAAGTCCAAAACTAAGTTTTTCTTCTTGAATCTGGCATAATATAATACTGTTATAGTTTGAATTCAGTTTTTGCTGTTTCTCTTCTCTGAATTTGTCGGGTATTATTTCATTTTTGAATCACGTATATTCTGCTCTATTTGAGATTTATTAAAAATCATAAGAAAATATATATACTTCAATATTATTTTTGGACGAAAAATAGTACCCTGAGATACATAGTTTTTCTGATAATATATTTTCTAAAATAATTCTGATAATATATTTTTGGACGTGTTTTTAATACAATTACAAATGCTTTTTAATATTAAATCTGCAATTATTGAGTATAATTTGTCAATCTTCAATAGCACATTTATAAGGGTTTAATGAATTATAAGTATCAAAAATATGTGACGCTCCTGAATTTATTTAAATAACATCTTTACAGAAAATATGATAATCATTTTGAACATGTGGTATAAAACAGATTAAATAATACAATCCATGAAATTGAATCTTCAATACATTAAATAATAAACTCTATTTTCTTTATAATCCGATTTTAAGGATACACATTTAAGGATTAAAAATACAGATTTAAGTTTAATTTACAAAAACAATTAATCAATTCTCTCGAAAATAATACCAATATATGAGAAATTCTTCATTAGTCCCAAAATTAATTAAACCCAAACGAAATCAAGCATAATTACAGTTAAATAAACGAGTAAGTAAACGAGTATCGAATTGAAGCAGGAATTAAATGGAATTGGGAAAATTTCTCAGAACCCCGATCGGCATTAAAAGGGGAAGGAAGCGACGGTACTCACCAGCGAAGAAATGCAACAGCATGTGTGTAGCGTTGCAGGCGGTAAATGGAGTGAGGGCCGAAACCGGACCTGATGAACGTGTGTTCCACTTTCCGGCTTTGAACTCTGGCCTGCTGGGATCGAAAAGGGGATCCGATGCCTTCGCAATAATGCAATACTACGTGCAATAACGGAGCACTATAGACTTATTTCAGGCTTGCTAAAGCTTGGTGACATATACGAGGGTATTGCAGGGTATAGAGTTAATGCGAGCTAAGGATTGGTAGAGTTGGATTATGGATGGAGTGTCTGGCGAAGTTTGATGAAAGTATCTGTGTGCTGGGATATACCATTGTTGGTGTGCGTAGTTTTAGGGAAAGTGAGCGTGTGTGGTAATTGTTTTTAATGAGATGGGAAACTCGTTCTTGGCTACTTGATTTAGAGTTTAAAGGTGATTGGGGATGCTTGAGTCGGTGAAACTTGTTTCTACTGAGGCTGCAACTTCTTGAGGGGTTTAAAACTGTTACGAGAAATGCGTGCGTAGTTTTTAAAAAAAAATTATTTCATTATTATTTAATTTTACTACATAACTTCTTTCCAATGAGTTTAAAGCAACAAGCGTGTCAAATGATGCCTACAAGCGGAATTTCTATTACCAGTTAACTTTAATTTAATTTTTATCATGATTATTAAAATAATTTATGAGATGAAAACAAAAAAATAATAATATTTTTCAATAAATATTAGGGTTTTTTTATAATCGAAGTTTCTCATTCATAAAGATCCTGAAAACGAATGCGGTTATTTACCTATTAGTTCCTTTTTTCCTTTAAAATACAAATCTCAACATTCTTACTGACAACCATGGCTTTCTTACAGACATGAATGCAAAAACATGTTGCCTTCTTAACGGTAAATTAACAAACGCATCAAAGAAAACCTTTTATGTCCTTTAAATCAACAAGGCACTCTTTTAACTTAAAATTACGCAAACAACAACCATCAAGTAACAAAAATAGTCATAATTCGTGTATTTGAACCCCCAACACATTTAAATGCAGACTCCACGACCTGTTTACATTTCACCCCACGGAAGAGTGTGCTTCCCATTTTATGGCTGTGTAAAAGCATATCAGAGCCGCTTTATTAAAATCCAACGAAGGTTAAGAGCCCTCAACAGGCCCATATAAAAGCCAGAAAAATCGCTTCCCGAATTTTCCCATTATGCAGGCAACGCCTTCTCGGCTGGCTGGCATGATGCATTCCTCCTTGAGATAATGAAAATGCATTTATCTTCGGAGCGAAGGTGACACAGATTATCTGAAGGAGTCATTTGATCCTCTCTGCGCAAATCCCAGACACACTTACCGAAATGACCACACCACTAAAATGACCATTACTGATTCATTTGCGCCTCTAAGTGTTGTTTGTTTGGATTGTTAATCTGGTTTATAGTATTTGTTTGACCTTTTCTGTCAGTCCTCTCGTAAGAAGTCCCAAAAGACTAACTGTAAACACATTTACGATGAAACTGAAAAATTGTTGGATGTGGCTGATTATAATAGCTATTTAAATTGCCAAGTCCTTTTGTCAGCACCCAATGTAAGGATATCGACCAGAAAATAACTCGTTATTAAGGGTTTTTTTCTTAATAAACTGGGGTGTGTTTGACTGTTATAACGACACATGTTTTAAAGAAATGATAAGTATAATATACCCAAGCAGTACAAATGTTCAAGATTCGTCAAATTTTTGTCATGCTGGACAAATTTCGTTTAATTTTAGTTGATGTTACGTTAACTTGACATATTTGGTATAAGCTGTGTTACTAGGGGTATGTATTGTAAAATGGGGTAACTTGGGCCCTTAAGGGGAACTTTGGCCAAAGTATCGTAAAGAGATTCTACGTGCTGTATCTATATGAAAGAATGTGATAATCGCTTATCGAATGCTAGGGTGAACGGGTAGAATTGTTGTCATGATATTCTTAAAATGGTGTTTTGATATTCCAAAAATACGATCACTAGGAGTCTTTCGTTTCAACTACCTAAGAACTTTTCTTCGGAAAGGAAATAAAGTGCATGATTCAAAACAGCTAGGTCATATTTTTATGTCAGTAATAAAGTTCCCTAGCAGTTTTCGATACTATCATTTGTTTCATTTCGTTGCTTGACAATTTTTAAAGTTTTATGACGTTGGGGTAACTTTGGCCCACGATAAAAAAAAGTTTAAAATATAAGTTTATATTCATAACGATTAGATCAAAAGGTTATCATGTACCCATGAATCACCCCATGAATCACCCATTTGGCAGCATTCCATATAGATATCGTCAAAAATACTTAAAAATATAAAAACTCACTCATAAATACGATCGATTGGGGATCATGATCCCGGTTAGTTTTAATCTATATGTTGTTCGTTCAACATTTTATAATCGTATACTAAATTTTAAAAAATATTTCATTTCTCGTATTTATTTAACATTTGATGCATTGCACAACGTAAAGTATGGTATTTATATAATACAGAGAAAGGGATACTTTTAATTCTTAAGTGTTCTTTTTTGAAATTTTATAAAGAAATATGTATGTTTGATCAATTTTGGGCGGCTCCCCTATCCAAGAGCTTTCAGATACCTAATGGAGAATATCCGTCTTTTGTATTGCGAAAGCAACTTCAAAAACTCGGCTCGAAGAATTATTATTTACTTTGCTAAGTCTCTTATCTATAGCTATCTACTTAGAAACTGAATGGCGAAATTTTTCACGGAGGCAAAGGATATTTTTGCGCGTGGCTTTTCGTCTTTATGAAATTCCCTTTGATGCTAAAAAATGCAAGAAGTTCACTTCTAAGCATTTATGAGGATAATGCGCATAAAAGGATATTGATCTTATTTCCATCGGAGAGAAACCTAACATGGTATTACGATTGATTTAGCTGATCTCACACATATGCGAATGTATGTGTATGTCTCATGGAAAGGAACATCATCATCTGCTTTTATTTTCTGTTATGACGCGTTGTATGTAGTTTATCAAAAGTTATCTTTCAGGTTTAAATATATTAATCGCTGAGAATGTAAAACTATTTCGCTTGCTTTTGGGGGATATTTTTTTATCATGCGGTAGTTAAATTTCTCAAGTGTATCAATAAGATCCATAGAAATTGTCTGTGACTAAAAAGGCTAAAAAATGTGAACTAAAATGTATCCTGATTTTTAATATTTCCTTTGAATATTCAGTACTAAGATACGAAGTAAAGAAATAAATTCCTTAACAATAAGAATGGATTGATATACCTTTTACTTAACTTGTTACTTTTTAATTACTATTTTCACTCTAATTAAAATATTCATTGATTAATTTTTTAATTCATTTAAAATCGAGATACTATTTTAATTTTGTCAGGTTCACATTTATTTTTATATTACTAATATCTCTTTGCATACAAAAATTTTCCAGCCCCCAAGCCATTTTTCCCCTTTACTCTCTATTGTTTTTTCATTTACTTATTTTTAATTAATCCGTTACCTCATGGACGAGCAGTTGCTTCTTTGGGATGGATCATTATATGATCAATTTGCGATTACTTTTATGTGTTTATATGTTTTTGTGTTTCTTTTAAATATAATTCTATCTATGTAATATAATTCAAATATCCCACAATTTTGAACTTTAACACCATTCTCTTCTTTTAAACTACTTTTTCATTCTCTATAAATACGAATTCAATCTTTAAATACATAAAAACTTTTTCAAATGAACTAAAATTACATAATTTGATTCAAATTTTCAAATTTAAATCTATTAACAGCAAAATAAATACAAAAGTACACAAAAACAGAAAGTAACTGATTCGACTGAGATATTTTATAGATTCAACTTTTGCATTTTTTTTAAATATTTTTTGCTGAAAAATCAGCTTCTTAGAGGATTAGACCAACCCCCTTTTTGAATTGATAATCTTCATAAACATTGAAGTATTTCATCAACTATCTTTCTGGGGTAAGTTCCAAAAAGAAGCAAACTCAGCATTACCTTTATAATTCAATTTTAATTCGCGGTATTCTTTTATACAATTGATGAATGAATGACCTTTCCTAAAAGAAGTAGTTCCAATGCGTCTAAATATTCGTGCAGAACTCTGCATAAACTTGGTGTCATCCATTTTAACATGAGACACGAAATTCTTTAACAGCCTGAGATGGGCCGGAAACAATGAAAAACTCCTTGGAAATAATATTCCTTTTGTGTATACGAGTTTTACGACTTAACCTGATTACTCATATACTAAATCTTGTTTGCAAACTCTGTGCTAAGAACTTTCGAAATTATGGAGAAATCTACAGTTATTTTTTGTTAGATTTGTAAGGTAGGCACTTGTTTCTAGAGACTTTTATCTCTCCTTTGTCCTTTTTCGAGCATGTATTTACTGGTACTAATGAGACAAATTATTTTCCCTTTGAACCAAAAGGTGAAATGTCAAAGGTTCTTTAATACAAGGCTTTTCTCTGCTATGACATATAGACTTGGAACTCTATCAAATGCTTATGATGAATAATTTCATACCATCGTAGATTAGAGATGACTATGATTATAGGAACTTAATTTAAAAAAGTAGCTATGATTATTATTAATCTAAGATCATTGTTAATAATTTTCATAAATATGCTCTTGCTTCTCGTTGTATGCTGAAATTTGAAATTAGGGTTTTTTTAATTATTATTTAGGACTTTTTAGTTATAGGATGGAGTTAAGATTTGTGTTTTAGATTTTATCCAATTCTTTAGATGTTTAAGTTTAAAAGAATGGAAGTTTTCCTGCAAACGGTGCTTAACTGCACACACTATAAGTTCAAAAGCAATGATCAATGAAAAATAATTCAGAAACTCGCATACCCAGGACGTTTTAATGCATTTTGTATAAATACACTAATAAATTCTAAAAATGCATTTAGCTTTAACTGATATTAAATTAATATTCTCTTATTTCTATATAAACTAATGATTCAATTAAATAAAAATATTGAGTAGATATTTAAATCGTACGTACATAAAAAATTGTTTCCGTCGGTTCTCTAGCAGCAAATAGGGAGGAATTCTCTCTTTGGCATCCAGAAATCTTTTGCGTAGAAATGGCATTCTCAAAGCATTTTTGACCAATTTCGTAGAATCTCCACCCTTGACCTTATTTTATCGTCTATTTTCCGAACATATATGCTCTGGGTTGTGTTTTATCGCAGCCTAGATCGAGATAGGATTCACGCTAGGGTGTTTTCCAAGTCGTTTAGCTTCCTCTGCAATGTCAGGAGGAAACTTTAACTTGTTTCCAGTTAACAAAAGGCCCAAAACGGAAAGCATCCTGCTGAACAGGAATCCACGTGTTTTGCACTTTCCTGCAACGTGAGAAAGTACTATGGTGTCCGCGACCTCTGAACACTGTGTTAATGGTTGCGAGAAAGGTCTCTATACACTCCGAATTCACAGTTTCCGTTGATTCTAAAAGGGGCTTTAACTTTTTATTCTATATTAATCAGTATTGTATCCCTTAAAAGTCACTAGTGTTCTCTCTCTAATTAAAAATTTTAAACTAAACAAAACAGCTTAGTTGGAGGCGGAATACGGCAAGACCCGGTTTTCAATAAGGCATTTAAGGTAAAAACACATATTAACTTAATTAACTATTTTTCAGTTTTAAATGACTAAATCTGGTTTACCCTTCTTTTGCTACACAAATCTTCTTTCAGAAAAGTTTTTTCTCAAAGTGTTCTTAAGGAAATATGCAATAACGTTACAGTTTTTAGACAACTGGCATCCATTGCTTCAGCTCCATTATTAAGAAATAATTTGAGTATTTGAAACTTTCCGAACAAATACATCATGAATTCATGAAATGTTTCCGTGGTTAAAAACTTTAACGGAACCAATCTGCCTTATTTCTGTTCTTTTTCCACTTCCTTAAAACGGGGTGAACCGGAGCACTTTTCAACAATTTTAAACTTAAAAATAAGTAATAAAGCATATCTTTGTGGTAATAGTTTTTGATTGCAATATATATTTGGTATTGTTCTGTTCTTTCAATTGTGAGCACAAACTAAATTTTCTTTAAAAATTTTATTATATTTGTTATTAATTTTAATTGTATTCCGATTCACTCGCAGAGAGGGTCTTTATTTTTCTGTGATTGAGATTTGTAATATACTTTAATATTGATGACGGGAAATGCAAACACATTATGCATGCTTATTTTATGTCTCATTCTGTTATTTTGCCTTGTTGGGGGACTGAGATCCAAAAAAAAACTTAGTATCACCTTTACTTTAAAAAAAGTTATTTTTATCAATTAACTTTAGAAATGTTTATTGTCACCCTGTTTTATAAAAGTAAGAGACTAAATCGAAATAGTGAAATAATTTTTCATGTATAATGGAAATTTAATTTTTCTCTTTATGATTTACCAACTTAAGGGGGCTTAACTCTTCCCCAGATTTCACCCTTGACACGTGTATACTATCATGAAGATAATATATTTTCTATAACAAATCTTTTAAATTAGACATTGCACTGCAGCTATTTTCTTGAAAAATCCTTAAATTAATAATAATACTAATTATAAAACACTTCTTGCGTTTTGTTCGGATGATTTTAATAGCTTAAATATTATTATAAAATATCTCACTTTAAAACACATCCTATGTTTTAGAAAATTTTAATCTGAAGGAAAGGTTTTGGAATTAGCTAACAATCCACATTAATGCCCTGCATTTTCTCAAATAACACTAAATGCTGCCAGCTCAGGCAAAAGTTTCTCAAAATTAGCCTTTAATCCTCAGTTCTACAATTAATATTAGTATCCTTTTATATAAAATGTGTAAAAGGGAGAGGAAGTCATTTATTGCCCTTAAGTGAGAGACGACTCGTTTTGATGCCTTTCATAATTATTTGCGTTTGGAATTTCCACATGATTCATCCCTGACAGGCCATAAGCCGATTCTGCCGATCGATTCCATTCAAAAGGGGCTTTCGATATAGAGAAAAGTATATTCAATACTTCAAATAATCGGATGCTGTATCTCAAACTACTAATTTAAAAGGCAATAATAAGCCTCAAAATGTATGTATTTGTACACCTAATTTAAAAGAGCTCAAGATATTTCAATAGGGTAACACACAAAAACGCATTGATTCTTTATTATCTTATGATCTCTTCGAAGTTTACCTTGAAAAGGAACACCTTATTTAATCAATTTAATCTTCAACATAATTGAAAACGCCTTAATTTTAAATAGTTGATTTATAAAGACGATCCGATCGTTAAAAAAGCTGTTTAGAGACACGTGAACATCAACGTCATGTCGGATGCATAAAGTCGTAACTATAAAACATCCAAGAATTTAATTTGCTGGCCAGCATATCAGCGTTGAAAGGTGCCTAATCCTGGGTTTAATCAAGCCTATTACCTTAAGTGGTCAAACAGCCAAGCCTTCCAGTGGTGTGCTTCACTGGTAACAAGAGTGATTTCAGTGTCCGCTTGAGCTAGAGAGCGGGTCAGGTTTTTGCAACCAACACTCTCCCCACTAGTGAAGCGGAAAGCTTTCCTATTTAACTTTTTCTTCGTGGCTGTAAGAATGGATGGACGGAGACCTATAACCACAAATGTAATCAAGATTGGTGGTTAATATTTGACTGGGGTGGGATTATCTGCTCACTTGGCTGCTTTATGTTGCTTCACTTGATGGTGGATGATAAAACACCCTCGTATCTGTCTGCGTGACAGACGAATACTTGATGTAACTGGGTTTAGTCATATTCTGTTCGGGTTTTTGTGTGATAGCAGTTTTACTGTCTACTACATGGGGGGACTATAAATGAATAGTTTAATTTCTTTATCTTGGTTTGAGCAGGATTAGTTGGTAGATTGGAATTCTGAAGCTTTGTTACTAGGGGTCGTTATCAACATTATTAAAGAAGTCTATTACGAAACCCAATGCAGCCAATCACAACAATAGAGCTTTTTACAAATTGTACATTTCACTTGACTTAATTTTAAGCATCATACTTACTTATAACCTAAATTGATTTTGTTTGGGTTTGATTTTGGTATTAAAATAATTGTGATCTATTAATTTTCGCTAGTGGGTAAAGTTGTCTTGAACTTTTTCGGTTTCTTTTTCTCTACATACTACCATGAACGAATGTAGTATGTAGAGTGGGGGGAAATGTCCGCCCTCCATCTTCCAAAGCTAGCTTGCCTCCCCAAGGACCCCAGCAGGCCCCCCACCCCAGGGTTTGCCACACAAACCCGCCCATGCACACAACACAACTAAACAAAGATTTTTAAAAATTTGCAAGTTGTTCAGATTTTGCAAGATTGATGTTACCATTTCCAGTGGTATATTTACTTGGGGATAGAAAAGTCACACAGATAAAGTGCGGTCATTATCTACATGAATAGACTGGAACTCACATAAAATCATATCTATAATACAAAAAGCTTATTCATCTGACTTTTTAAGTTTGGTTCTTTTGAAATTAAGGGGCCATATACCGAGCTGAGCAAAAACTCAAATTCTTCGATTACTAAATATATTGTTGAATAACGAGCGAAAAGTTAAAATGTGTAAAAGGGTTAAACGAATATGTAATCAAACTGTGATATGAATTATCATATGTAATTTGAATATCTATTTGGTGTTGTAAAATATAGCTGGTAGATAACAACATCGAGACATCAAATACTAATGGAAATGTCTCTGTGAAATGTAGTCTTCACTTTAAACCTTTAATACGATCCATTTCAATTCCGTTAGCGGAATACTTGATTTTATCTCTCTGCGGTCACGATTTATATAGCAAGACACGTATTTTAGATTTTTGCTACCCATGCAGTCATTTATTTTACGCTTGAAGTAAATCTAACATTTCTTTCAATTTAGACTTATATGTGAAGGTCTTTTTGCTACATCTTCCTGATACAAGAGTATACCATAACTTATTTGCAATAATTTAACGTAGGTAAATGGGAAGCGTTTCTAATTCATACAATGATATTTGTGATTTCCATATTAATTTTTATTGCATTAAAATTACCTACTAAACATAATTTAAATATTTGTAAGTACCTATATTTGTTTTTTCTTGCATTTTTCATTCAATTTTAATTTATAAAAGTATTAAAATGGTTTAAACGAAATAATTATGCAAAGAAATTAACTAACATTCAAACTAGTATTTCATCGCTCGTTTTTCCCTTTAAATTTATATACTTTAATGTAAAATATTTCATGTTATTTTATGTATGCATAAATTGATAATCAATTATATTGTGAAATGATAATGTTTTTGGTCTCACGGCCTGCGTAATTTCACCCGTCACGTCAGATGGAAGTAAGATTAAATTTTAACTGCATCGACAGCAGTTAAAGAATTCAATTATATAAGTCTCGATTACCCTTTACTTGACTTTTTTAAAATTTCACCCTTTTTTTAAGAAATTAAACTTCCCGCCGACCGATTTTTCTGATTTTTCTTACTATATTATTGAGGTCATTCCCAAGTAAAAACCTATGAAGAATCAAAGTTTGCATTCTTTTTTACCGGTTTGACCCTTTTGTTTCATTAAATTTACTGAAATTAAGTTTGATCTCTCTTAGCAGCAACTCAACTTCACTCGGAGTAAAGTTAAATTATGTACTACCTAAGAGTCAAAAGATCTTATCACTTAGTTTCTCCAGTAGGGGAGAAGAACTATGAATTATATTTTAATTCAAGTTTAATTAGTTTAATTTAAGTAATTAAAAATTACTTAAAAAATTCAAATTAAAACCTGAAATCTTATATATCCTTCTCTCCTGGGGTGGTACTAAGGCTAAGGACCTTTGTTTCTGTGTTACAACTACCAAAGCCTTTTAAAGTAATATTAGCAGCATGATTTTTAATTTAAGAAAACCATAAATAATTGTTTCCGTTAATTACAATTGGTCGCTTGATAAAACTCCCCTACTAATACTATATTTTAAATGCCTCGAAAGTTTCGTTAGAATGAATTTTAATAATTTAATTTAATTCGAAGTGTTTTCAAAGAGCATCAAAAATGACGTCAGAACTATTATCACACGTCACAATACAGATCTTCTATGGACTTAAGGATCTAGTTAAAGTAATATAAATTTTCGAATAAATTAAACATGCAATTTTTAAGAAAATATTTGATACTACTATTAATTATTTTGATAGAGTTTTAAAATAAAAAAGGTGTAACAGCATTTATATATTTATTACTTCATTTTTTTCCGAAATTGAAACGGTATGCATCCTTCCAATCACTACTAAGAATCCCATTACTCAAAGAAAATGGCCGCCTTTTAAAAGCCGACAAAAGTAATCTTTTTTTTCTCTCTCTCTCCTCGAAAGGCGCGAGCAGTTGCCAGATTTAAATTTCCAACACAAATCAGTTCAAATATTTCCCAGCCGGAACAGGGCGAAAGGCAAAGAGAGAAGACGACGAAGACTCATTTTATTGATTCACCTCAACTTGTTACAGGACGAAGTTGGCTAGCCCCGCCCACCCTCCAACTCTTTCACACAGAATGAATTGGTGGACGAGAATTATAGGTTTTCTTCGTTAATAGAGGCGGCTCATTGAAATTCACGGGAATCTAAATATTTATGTCTCACCATGGTGACCGGGGGAGGATATCCAGAGGGGGATTGAGGCACGAGCTGGGTTTTAATTTTCATTTTGATAACAAATTATCTTTGCACCTTGAATGGGCGATTGTTGGTTCCGTTTAAAGGAGTGACAGGTGTGTTATGTACTCCGCTCGATTTCACTTGTTGATTAAGTTGGGATTTTATGACGTGTCTGTATTATTCAGTGCCCGTTTTTTAAGGGAAAAATTTATATAATTGTTTTTTTAGGCAGAGGCCATCCATAAATGATGTCACAGTAGGAAGTGAGAGGAGGATCATTAATATGTGACACTTTGTGACAACGGGGAGAGGGTGGGTTCAAGACTTGTGACGTCACACATTGAAAATCAACAAAAAAAATTTCCTGGAAAATGTAGTGTAAATTGTATTATTATAAATTCATGCCAACACAGTAAGATTTAACTTTAAAATTATAAATTAGGGGGCGTTTAACGTTTTCAGACCTAGCCGCCCCAATTTTCCATAGGATCCAATGTTAATCTCGGGCACCTTAGGTATGAAAGGGTTCACACAACTTGTATGAAAACCTTTGTACTTATTATTACATGTGACAAAGGGGGGAGAGTAAATTGAAGTGTGACACTTTGTGACATAGGGGAGGGAGAGGGTCAAAAAGTTGAGACATCATTTATGTAGCAGCAATCAAAGTAGGATATTCTTCTATGGGTCGAGAAACCCCACATCTATTACATTCTACAAGTTACATAAGTCGTCTAGAAAGTAAGACTTTTTTTAATGAAAATAAGTTAAACAAAACACGCTAACAGAAAAATAATGCTTTGGTATTCACTTTAAGGTTTCTTTTATATTTCCAATACATTATTTCCACCTTAGTTAAAAAGGTCTCTGTTTTAGAGAATGTAGAAAAAAGGGAAGTAATTAAAAACCGATAAGAGCCAAACTCAATGAAAAAGTGTGACATGTTTAGTATATCAAAGTGATTACCTATATAATCTCAATAAAATATCTTAATTATAAAAAGAATCGGGATAACATGAATCGCCTTATAAAAAAGTGGGATTTCGACGGTCCCGAAAATTTGTCGATTCAACTCTTGAAAAGGGGTTTTGGACCTGAAATGAACAATATTTTAGGAAAGAAGAGGGAATAAAATTTGTAACCGTTTGCGACACCCTTGTAAATCATCAGTATTTAAATTTTAGTTTTATTAAATTATGTAACATTTTGATTTTTATTTGCAATCACCCATTATTGCATGAAAAAAAGAGTTGCGCAAAAAATTTAAGGGCTCTGTGGACTAATAGACTCCATTATTAGTACACTTACTCTACTTTACTCTTGACTTTTCTATTCAGGACGTAAAAAAGAACACGAATTTTTTCCATCTTAGAGAGAAGACGGTGAATGAAAATAGCTTAAAAAATTAAGTTTTAGGGAGTGACAATCACAAAAAGCCACAGTAACGTAGTTAGTTATGCCGGATTTGCATGACAACCCCTTGAAGTTACAGTTCTTATAAATAAGTTAAAGAATGGTAATAAGCATTGCAATTTTCATTCTACCTATAACCGTTGGCCTATAATAACCCCTTTTTGTGTCTTCTGGCATGGCTACTCTTCTGGCCACATTTGTCCATACTCTAGTGCTTTTTAAAACTGCTTCGTGGACCCCTTACCAGGGAACTGTCTTCGGAAAATCTACACCACTAATCATTTTTGTCCATGAGAGTTTTAAATACCCCTGTATAAATTCTAATATCATATTAAATAATCCTAATACTTTGATCATACAAGTAAATATGCAAGGTTTGAATTGAGTGATCAAACTTGACTGCCAAACCTTGGTTTAATGATTATATTTTGAGTAGTATCTTAAAAATCGGGCTTGTTTTGAGGCATAAATTTCGTGATCCTTTTAAAAAACCACCTGATTTTTCGAGGGTATGCATTCTCTTCAGTATTTTTCATAATATTCGAGATACTGTTTTCATAAATATCTTAGTTTTATACTTTTTTGAACATTGAGTAATGTGTATAAATTGGAGCAACATCCTGGTTTGGAAAATCCCGAACAAATGTAGGTGCATTTGCTGAAGTTTATGTGCCTTTTGCGACATTTAATTATGTTTTGTATTTGATAACAAGACTCTTTCATTTAAATTTTTCAGAGTATCATGCCCCAAATTCTGTTATAAATGATTCAATGCATAAAAAACTAACCAATTTTTCAATTTTCTCATGGATAATTTTTGGACATTGAATAAGGTTTTGTAAGAGAAAGGTTTATATTTCTAAAAATTTATGATGAATTTTATTTAGTAGCATTATGATATTACTTGCTACTTAAAATATTAAGTTCATTTTTTTCTAATTTAAATATTGTTTAGCAAATACATTGTTTGAAATTTAAAATTAGTTAGCAATAGTATTTAGTAGAAATTCTAGATAGTAATTCACGGGTGAAAGCTTAAGCATAGGTTCTCTTTCTCTCATCTTGGTTTTGGTGCACTTGTTCTCGTACTAACTAAACAACTCATTAAACTATGCAATAATAGTTTTTTTATTAAACTAGATGCTTTTTTAAGCTTAACTATTTTAAAATTAATCTTATCCTTTTATTATACACCATTTTTAGTACTTTTTTTATTAATTCAATTTCAACACCAATCGTTAATTATATTTTTACTTAACAAAAATATCTCATTAATAGTCTCTTAACTGTTCAGTAAAATGCCAGATAATCTTTGGTGAAAGAAAATACAATGCTCACTTACATAAAAAGTACCCAGTCATTTAATTCCATTATCTTTTTTAACTGTATAACTGAAAAAAACTTTGATGCTTATCTTACTAAAAGACGAGCTTTATTTGGGAGCATTCAATACTACATACAATAACCTAACAGATTGCTCTCTCAAATTTTTAATTTAAAACGAATGTATCGACTAATTTGGGAATTTGAAGCGGACTCTTCTAAGTACTAAAATTTATCAAAATAGTGAGAATATAATTTCATCTATCCCAGTATTAAAGTAATTTGAGTCGACCTGTCACTCTGATACAGTACCTCTCATTGATCACTTCACTCGACTTATCTATGTAGGGAATAATCAATACTTTCTTTAGATAAATACGCGGTGTTTTGTGTCCATTGGACGTCACTAGCGCGATTAATATCGGTAATCTTCCCCCATTAATAAGAGTTTTGTTTTCCAATGAGTGGGGTATTTTGAGCTAATATATTCAGATTGTGTGTACAAGGGTTTCTGGTGACGACTGAACGAATATCTTTGCCCTACTAAATAAAGCTGATTGTGGTGTCTATATGGTCCCTAGTCACAAAAGGGTCGCATGGCGTGGAGCTGTCCAAACTACTCGGATTATAATTACGGATTGATTCTCTGGACTTTTCTCTGTAATTGGCCATTGAACTGCCCCTGACAATTCACTGTTAATGATAAGTGACGTCAGCCAAATCATTTCCTTGAGAGTACAAAACGTATTTCCCGGTTTGTTTGGGACGATTGTGTGTGGGAACTAGAGTAGTATTGAACTACTACAATGGAACAAACCCACTTACATTTTCAAACAACTTTTCAAAGGGGTTTTCGTTTCTAAAGAAAAACCTAATGATAGGTAGATCCGATGATAATTCCTTTAAAATACGACATTTTACGGAATAAAGCATCAGAAAAGAAAAATATCCGCTGTAATGTTATCCTCAACCTTGAATTTTTGAACTGTTTCTTAAATGGAGGTAACAATTATATTTATTTTATTCATCGTAATGGAATTTGTGTCTAGAGATGACCATTGATGAAATGCGACACACCACAGGTGTATGTAATTCACGCTAAATTTACAGACAACACGCATGAAATAAGTAAGTTTGGTTTATTAGTTTATTCAAATCAGCCTATTTATTGAAATGGTATCTTTAGTTATAATCACAATTATAGCTTAGTTACAAGGTTTATCCTGACTTTAATCAAGAGATGTTAAGAATGTGAGAGTTTCTAAACTAGAGATGGTCGATGCAGCATACAATTACGACAGTGATAAAATGTTGAACAGTTATCTCCAACTATCCAAACAATTAATATAAAGGTATCTAAACTTAATCCACTTGAATTTACACAAAACTTATTTAAAAGTGGTGATGATATTGAAGTTCAAGGAACCAAAAGGAAGTATAAAGATGCAGAAGCTTTAAAAGCTACTTAATTCGTATCTGAAAAATATCCGGTTCTATTTCAATAAGGTATGAATGCTCATTTCTACAATACGGGAAATGATAGGCCGAAGATGAAACGCGATTCCCCAACACCCCTAGGCAGTAAACGGGAATGAAGCACACATAAGGGTTCCTAAGAGTTTAAATTCAGATTCTGGACACTAGATCGTAACCTCAGGCTCAAACCCTTTGCTAATAAAGGTATCCCGCAAATGAGGCATTCGCCTTTAGGGGACTTTTTCTATGCAAATAACAAATCAACTGAACCTAAATGAATTTAGCGTACCAACATTAAAATAATAGATAACTGTTTGAAATTTTTTTAAAAATTATTTCATAGGATTAGTTCTAGCAGCACTTTTAAGATAACTTTCTGTTTATTCTCTCAATGAGTTATGCCGCAGTGATCTCTTTTCTCCACACACAATTCGTAACTGTTTTAGATTGTAGTGGCGTTTCCACAACTTTTCAAATCTCGCGTAATATATATAAGTCTATAATAATATAAGTCTATAAATTATTCTAATAATCCTCATCTCTCGAGTGGCCCCCAATAAGTAGCCAATTAATTGGATTGATAAATGGTTTATATCCCTTTCTTGTTTAACCAAATAGTGAGTTTCATAATAACAGCCTTCTATAATACCGTGCTATATTGACGCTTAAAACGTTTGACATTATTCTTTATCATTACTCCTTATTATAGTTTTTTTAATTAAATATCAATTTTAAATAGCAACTAAAAACTGACTTTAAGGTTGACGAAAAAAAAACAAATTTCGCGTTTCGGCAAAACAAAATATTGGCCATTGAAAGCAGAGCTTCGATATTTCCCCAACACTATCGTCTTTATGAAAAGATCCGTATCAATATCATTATGGACCAAAGCTATTGGCCGTAATCTTTTTAGGGAGCGAGCAAACACGCTAGATTCAGCCCGAAGATTGTAAACTTTCTCCAGACACGTAGAGAAAGAGCTACTCAATGAGAGTTATGCTTACGTGATCTGCTTGCCCATTAGTAGTCTATTTTCAGTGGAGCGTCTGAAATATTTTATTTGAAGGGAGAAATTGTTTGTCGGTGAATGATTTCCGATTCTATTCCAGAACTCCTATAGATTTCTTAGAAAGAAAGGAAATCGAATGTCGATTGAAAGTGTTTCTATGACGACAAGCCTATCACAACAAGAACCGTTACAGGTTAGCCTAAAACAAAAAAGAAACATGGCTAAAAGAGCAACAGCATGGGAAGAGTCTGCTATTTGAGGTTCCTCTGGAGCAGCAATCAAAGGGGATTGAATCGAATCGCGTGACCAATGCTTAATAGCTAATGGATGCTCCCTGCTAGGAGTGTGAAATGTGTAGATAGAGCAGGAGATTTGTGGGAAGACTTCGGTCCTTAAAATGTTGGGTAAGGATGTGATACAGAGATGATAGATATATGATTAAGATTAATTTTTTGAATAGTAAATTTTCGGTTGTATCAATCAGGTTTTAAATTTAAGGGGATTACGCATACGGCCGATTTCTGTGCTACTTGATCAGTGGTTAATCAAATTACCAATCAAAGAAGGAATCGCCGACTCCAGATTGGTGGAATCCTTCTTTGATTTCTGTTTAACCGCTGGTCAGAAAGCACAGAATACGGCCGTTAATGGCCAAAACCTTTAATGAATAAATTTTGAGCGAATTCATGTAATAGGGTCTGGTTTGGGGCAAAAAACTCATGACCTAATTTTGAGTTTTATTAGTTTCGATTAAAAATATTATTTACTTTTGAGCTGTTTTTACTCTGATCATAACTGTTAATTTACAATTTAACTGCCTGATTTAAAGTGGTATTTAAAAGTTTTGATCCTATTTTGAGTTTTTTTCTCCATTTCCGTAATAGCAAATAGTAGTTGCAAATTTAGAAATTTTTGACCATATGTTAATATTTTGGCTTTATTTTCTTGTACCCCCCGCCTAACATAATTGAGGAGCAAACAATCAAACCATGCTTTCTCCATCAAATACAAATTTTCTGGAAACACAAAAAATTTAAAAATAACTAATATAACTAAAATAATAACTATAACGAACAACTCAGAAGATTTGTAGTCATAATTTACCTAAAAACTTAAAATTAATTATTAAAAAATGCATTTGAAATTTGGAGAAATCACGTTTTGATCGAACATAGGAGGAAACATGGTTTGAATGTTTCCAACATGGACAAAACACTTTTTTAATGAAAATAATTTTAATCCTACTCTTCTCAAAAACTATTCTTTTATTTCTGATATACAATATAAATTTTTAAAATAAACATTAGGTGATTTCGTATTAAAAAGTCCCCACCAATATTTTTACATCACTAAATTTACGCTGACAAAGGAGTGGGTCACGTGACGAGTAAGAACAGCTATGATTGGCTGTGACTGGAGGAATCTCTGTCTGACTGAAAACAGGCTCTAGAGGAAACACTTTTTAATTGAAACATCAATTTTCTAAGTAGTTTTAGAATTGGTTAAAACTTGTTTTAGTTGAAGATAATAGCATTATTTTGTGCAGTTTAATGTGGAGATCATGAAAATAGCAGTAACTCATTTTTTTATTTTTTTTGGAGAAAACACGGTTTGACTGTTAGCTCCTCAATTTCATTTCTTCCTTATAGAGGAAAAAGTTTTTGGGTTTAAACTTTTAACAGATTAGAGAGCCTGGGGGTGACAAATGATCAGTATTGGAAAAAATTCTCAAGAATAATTTTTATCCTCTAAAATTGAAGAACTCTCAAGTCTAATGAGAAATTGTATCATGGCAAGGCATAGAAATGCGGTTTCAGAATTGAGGAATGGTTTAAACTTGCTGCTCAAATGATTACTTTAGACTTTAGATATTAAAATATTTTCTAATTACCATTTTCAATGCTTTTAGGGCTAGCCCCAAATCACAGCTTGTAATGCCAACCAACAAAAACAGGTTTATTAAACGTGTATAGATATTTGAAGGTTTTATTGTTTATATTTATGTAATTTGAATGAATTTTTTCTTGAACAAAAATTTACTCCCTTCCCAAATATTTCAAAACATTGACCTCTGAAAGATGTAAACATTTTGCATCTCCTATGCTAATTCCATTGAATTCATTTACTCCACAATTCGTTTGTAAGTATTAACACGTTCGCTGCCACCACTTTTTTTAAAAGCCGAGGGCAGTACTATCGTACGGTTCTTTGACGTTTCGGATCGTCTGTGTACATAATATCTTTCTTGATACTTTTCCATTACCCAGAACTAACAAGTACTACCATTTCTTACTACTGCCAAGTTGGCGTCTTTAGCGCGTTTTTGCGATGTGCCCTATTCAACCTTTCCTAAAATTGTCATCAGTAATTATTTCATTTCTTTTCAGGTACCATAACTTTTTCCCTAAAATTTTATGACTTAAATAATAAATTATTATCTTAGTAAAATTTGATTAAATTTACCATGAGGCTGCCAGATGGTTTGATTTAAGGTCTAAATGACAAGAGTTTTACACCTGGATCTGTTATGTTGTTGATTTCTAACCACGTGGGGACTGAATTGCGTTAGCTCTGTTATTGGATTGGATCAGACTCGAACAGAAAAGCTCTGTTGGGGTATTTAGATTTGATTGGATTCTGGGTACATAAATTTTCCGGTTTGTGAGCTTGATCTCAAGGATCCGCTTATAAACCTTCGTCAAGTAAGACAGACACAAACAGAATTTTTCTGACACAGAAGAGAGAAAGTACACCCAAGGCGAGGCCGGAATCGAACCGACGACGGCGACGGTACAGCGCGCAGCCTGCTAGCGTGGTGGGCAGCGAGTAAATGGTATTTAGAGTACCAAGCTCAGAGGGTAAAGGTTAGATTCTAGAAAAATATTATCTGTATCATTCTGTGCCATCCGTACCACTGGTGAAATAAGGTAAGATACCTGAAGGGCACTCAAGAAATTTAGGGTGGGCTAGGTTTTTAATGAGCGCTTTAAAATGAATAAACGTTTTTGTTTAGGAAAAATTCTTCATGCTCTGTACGAGCGGTGCTTTGATTTTACCGTTACTGCACGACCTTGCCAAACACCCAATTATGCGCTGATCGTTATTACCCCGCAGTGGAAATAAAAACAATATTATGCAGATCAGAATTTTATACAGACCTTTTATGATATAGCTGGTTTGATGAAAACTACATAATCCTAGCTGCTAATTTATAAGAATAGTCATTTTATAAAGTGTTATAGCTATTTTAAATTAATTAAAAGAAATAAATATTTATTTTGTAAAAAATGACGGAATAGAACGATTTTACTGGTTTTTAGTCTGATCATAAAGCATAAATTACAAGATGGCATCGCGCGAAACGAGATTTTACAAATCGTAGAAGTTAGGAAAGGTCTTAAATGAAAAATCTCCAAAAGACACCAGCTTGGCAGCAGATAGAAGTTGTAGTCCATGTTGCCTGCGTGAAATGGAAGAGTGCGGATTAATACATTAAATACAGATGGTCCGAAAAAGTGATAAAATTTTACAGTAGACATCAGCGCTCTTTTCTCCAGGACGCGCCAGCACGTCCTTGGCACTGAACGTGTTAAAAGATGTCTAAAATTCATAACCTTAATAGATTTTGATAACTACATAAAAATGTTTATGCGCCCCTTTGAACCACTATAATCATTGATTCAAACCAATGATATCTCAATATTTTATGCGGCATCTTCAATCATAACCCCTCCAACCGAACAAAAAGAAATTTTGCTCACCACTAAAATATTATATAAATATCTTATAAGGTTATGCAATTTTAATTCAGCTTATTAATGTTTCCTTTACGAATTGTGTTTGAAGAATACGATCTTAAAGAATTATTGTATAAGTATCATTGCAACAAGTAAGAGTTTCACTTACGTTTTGTTCCGTGTATCATAATGTAACTGGATAGCAAATCAAATTTTCAAAGCAGACTTCATAAATTTAGTTTCAAAGTAAAATATAAATAAATATATAACATTATTTGATGTGCTTTTTGAAATTATATCACTAAGGTCTGAAATTCTTAATAAATACCAATCAATTTGCTTCGAAACGGTTATCATCCTATTTTTAGGTTAATTGGATCTTCTTCTTTCGATTTTACTATTAAAAACTTTAATTAGATTGGGCTAAGTATTTTTAATTAATTTTTTAAAAGTACTCCGAATTGCATCTATAGTGGCCACATAGATGAAGCTGTTGCTTCTATGGTGGACACCTCTTGCATCAATAGTGGACACCTCTCTTTTTCTGCCTATATGAGGGGTTTATGCATGAAATTGAGGGGTTTTTCTTGGTATAGTCGTTTATTTCTAATTAAGTCTTCCTTCCCAACGAAATGTATTTTAGATTCAATCAAATTAGCTTTATTTAAAAAAAATTTATAGTTTTCGGCCCAAAGTCTACGCTGTAGCTGATTTGAGAGGAATTTAGCATGTAATTCATTGTTTTAGAAACATTGGTTCCCGAAGCCAGAATGAAACCAAATTTACTTAACCCTCATTTTAAAGCACAGTCAACAGTTTATGAAGAAAAACTGATTCAAATTAAGTATTATTTATGTTTCTATTAGACGCCATTGCGGTGGCCACTATTGGAAAATCTAAGATTATGTGTTGGTAAAGTGGACACCCCCATAAATCCTCGTATAGTCAGCATTTTCCAATAAATTTTATTCAGTATTATTTTATACACTCTTATTTATCTTGATATAAATTTAAAAGTCAATCAAGCGGTAATAAATACGAAAAAATCAGTTCCGACTTACTCGTTTCCTTACGCGATTCAATAAGCAAAATCAAATTTCAGTCACTCGGGCTATGTTGTTATTTTCAAATATTTAAATATCCTTCCCATGCTGATCTGTGGTATCGGTGGTAATTTATCAGCTTACCTGATTGCACAATCTACTATGCCTATGAATTTTGACGCTGTTCGATGCCTCTAACTCGTTTTATTTAAAATTAATCAGCTATGTGGCCACTATTGGTACAGTGTCCACTATACCCACATTTACCTTAAATAACAAAATTAAAAATAAGTTTCCTCCTTTTTTTATTTTGTATAGAATCAGATGGTAAATCTACAGAAAAAACCTAGCAAAGTCCTACAACTTTCACACTTGGCTGTGAAACTACATGATTGAATATAACTTAAACCCGCTTCTTACTGTAAGAATGTTTAACTTTATAACTTTTTCTCAATCAAAGTTTCATTAATTCTGCATTTATTATTAAGCATTAATTATTAAGCATACTTAATTAATTTCACATTTAGGTTTATGTTTTTTGGAAACGAGAGTCAAGTCACACAAATTTTCTACTCAACAACTGTTCTTAACGTTGCACTATTTTATAAATGTAAATATACTAATAGTGTTCTCAAAACGTACAGTACAGGTAAAAAAAACGACTCAGACCTTATATCTCCAGAACAGCTTGTGATATAAAGAAAAATAAGGTATCATTTTTCATGATTTGAAGTATTCTATATACAGAAAAATTTTCAAGTTCTCCGGGGGTCGTCTTCATATTAAACGAAGCACCAACTTTCGTTTTTTCTATGGAGACATCAAAGGTTATTCCTGATTCTGAAAGAGCACCCCCTAAAACACCCCAAAACCAATTTTCATGTCATTTAGTCCCCAAACAAAGTCAGGAGTGGGGGTTGAAGTTCATCGAATATACGTTGAAATATAGTTCTTTGCTTTGAATTCTTGATTTTGATTCTTACAACCATCAACCCCGCAGGATCAAAATCGAGAATTCAACGTTAAAACGAGATTTCCACGTAAATTCGACGAACTTTAGCCCCCACTCCTGGCTTTGTTTGGGGACCAAATGACATGAAAATTGGTTTTGGGGGGTTTTAGGAGGTGCTCTTTCAGAATCGGGAATAATCTTTGATGTCGCCCATAGGAAAAACGAAAGTTGGTGCTTCGTTTAATATGAAGACGACCCTCTAAGAACTTGAAATTTTTTTTGTATATAGAATACTTCAAATAATGAAAAATTATACCTTATTTGTCTTAATATCACAAGCCGTTCCGGAGATATAGGGTCTGAGTCGTTTTTTTACCTGTACTGTACAGTCGGTTGCAAAAAAATCGAAACAGAGACTATTGTGAGCGATTGGTTGGGGTTAGAAAGATACTGTTAACTCCAATTTCCATGATTTAATGTCTTCTTTAAAACAAGCTATAATTTAAGTCCTTAAGGGGCCGTCTACACATTAAAAGAAGCACCAACTTTCGTTTTTCCTACGGGTTACATCAAAGATTATTCCTTTTTCTGAAAGGGTACCCCCTAAAACCCACCAAAACCAATTTTCATGTCATTTGGTCCCCAAATAAAGCCAGGAGTGGGGGTTGAAGTTCGTCGAATTGACGTTGAAATCTAGTTTTTTACGTTGAATTCTCGATTTTGATCACGCGGGATTGATGGTTGTAAGGATCGAAATCGAGAATTCAACGTAAATTCGACGAACTTCAACCCCCACTCCTGGCTTTGTTTGTGGGTCAAACACCACAAAACTTGGTTTTTGGGGGTTTTATGGGATGTTCTTTCAGAAACAGGAATAATATTTGATGTCACCCATAGGGAAAAACGAAAGTTGGTGCTTCTTTTAATGTGTAGACGGCCCCTTAAGGACTAAAATTATAGCTTGTTTTAAAGAGGACATTAAATCATGAAAATTGGCGTTTACAGTATCTTTCTAACCCCAACCAATCGCTCACAATAGTACCTGTTTAGATTTTTTGCAGCCGACTATACATATGTGAGTTTGAGTTAAAAAGACTGGACCAACCTTGCTGGGCTTACGCCTGTAGTTGGTCGACTTAATTTGTATTTGTATTTGTATTTGTATACAAAATTGACTAGTTTGGTTGAACTCCCTGTTTAATGCATTAATAGAGTTGCAGAACCTGTTTGATATTCCTGTTTGATTGCAAAACGTGCAAAATTTGAACTGTTAATCATGGCTAACGTACTGAATCATGATTCGAAACAAACATGTGGGTATAAAACTACGTATATTCAACATTTTCGACTCTATTCCTTCTTCCCTTTTTTAAAAACTGAAATCTTGTTTTTAACAGATTTTCTTATTTTTAAAGGGTACGAATACACAATTTTTTTAATATTGACTAAAATATTAAATTTCTGCATATTATATGAAGGGTATGTAAACTAAAAATTTTCATAAATATTTTCAAATTTATCCAGTCAGTAATCAGCACGAGTTATGAACATCGATAGCTAATTTAAGTAATTAAAAAGCTTCTATTGGAAATTGTCCTCTTCTACATTACCTGGCATATTTTCCCTGCTTTAAGTAGTTGATAGAATCATTATTTTTTCTATATAATATATATTAGCTTATTTATCTGAAAGGCAATGAAAATTCTTGCTGAAATTGTTACCAGCATAAAAATGGGAGCTTGCTGTTGGAGGATAGTACTTTTATTTTAAACGTTGTACGTGTTGCAATATAGTATATAAATAGAAATAAAAACTTAATGTGGGGAAAATAACTCTTATTAATGTTAAATTAACGGAACACACTTAATTGCCAAAACCTGGTTTATAAATTATATTTTGAGCAAAATCGGGACCGCATGGTTTGAGGCAAAAAACTCATGATCGGAGTTTGAGCTTTATTGGTTTCGATTGTTAATGCAAAATTTTGCTAGAGATTAATAAATGTTTTTGAAGTTTTTTTAATTGGTGATTTTTTAGCCAAAAGAGTTACATTATTAACTTAAAAGATTTTTATTAAAAAGTAAGAAAACAATTATTTTTACTTAGTACTTTTTTTTACTAAATTTCATCAACAACTTTCTAAGTAAAAGTTAAGGAAGTTTGTGTTGCTTGTCGAGCTTCTTTTTTCCCATGGTAGCCGAACAGGAAAACAAAGTATGTTAAAAGAGAACTCACGGATTATTAAATTACCTGCACAAAAATATGTCAATTTGTTCTTTTTAACCGATTCATTAGCCAAACAAGGCCGAACAGGAGTTTGGTCATAATTCAGAACATCGTCAAACTCATTGAAAGAAAAATTAACATTCTGCTAAACACCTTTCCGCCATAGCAACGTGAAATGGCTTGCATAATCAGAAGCTTAATTTATGGAGGTGATATGAAAAATCACGTTGACCACTGTCGAATAGCTAATCAAGTTACAAGATCTATTCTAACCACGTGCGCGTAAAAAAGTTTCGTTCGCTTTTGCATGCTGTTTCGATTCAAGCGAAAGTTTTTGCCCCTAGAAAAGAGGAAATGACTCTCTTCCTGCGTGTGAAGCGAATGTGGGGAAACGTTCGCTTCCACTTTCAATTATTATCTCGAAAGAATGTGGGGAAAACTTTGGGTAGCGGACGAAGGCAGTGTGTCATAGTTTCATGGTCATTGCTATGTGAAGGGCGGGTACAAATATGCAAAAGATGGAACTGACGTGAGTTGAGTTGCATAAGATGGGAATTATAATAAGTTTAATTTTTTTTTGTGCGGAATAATGGTAATTTTGTGTTTAGTGCAGGAACTATAATGGCGTTTGATTATGATGTGTCCAATGCTTATTGATCTCTCCCAACAATGTTGACCGATATAAATTAAAACTTTTCAATTATGAGATGTTTCCAATTTTTTAAGTGGTTAAAATACGATGCATATTTGAAAAGATTTTGGTGAAAACCATTTTATGAAAAACACTAAATTAAGTTATTTTTTCCGGTCCCTAGAATTTGCGATTCATATTTTAGTAAATCATTTTCATAATATACTATTTTGACTTATTCAGGAAATTAACTTGCATACTCATACTACAATTAACTGAGTAATATAACTTTATTTTAATATGATTTCGGAGCTTTTTTTATCACTTAAATAACTTAAGATAACTTGTATATTACTTAAAATTTTGGACTTTTATTAGTTTTTTACATTAAATTTTAAATGATAAATAAAACTCTTTTTCAATTTAAATATATTACTTTATGAAGTATGCTTGATTAAGTTAGAAATAAGCTACCTGTCAAAGTTAGGAGTAGACAATCTGTATAATCAATCATTGTTGTTCACTTTTATTCTGATCAGTAAGCAAATATGGAAATTAACTGGATTATTTGCATCAATATTTTTATTATTATTATTTACTGAACATTAAGTTTCAAAAAATGTATATTTAATTTATAAATGATTTTTATTAAAGCATTCCTTGAATTAATTCCATCCTATTCCGTATAATTACTATTTAGTATTTTTACAACTTCTGTCATTTATTTATTTTTAAAATTTTTAAGTAAGGTAAATTTTCATATTTTTAATTAATCAAAAATAGTTTATATTTTTAATTAAAGGGCAATCTTATATTTTACGAGTTATTGATTCTAAACTTCTAAAAAAACGGTATAGTTGATACAGTTTTAATTTAGAATCACTTCCGAAGATTGGAGAGATACCATAATTTAGAAAATAATTTATTTCAAATGGTAAGGTTACTTTGCAAGCCGCATCAATACAATACATGAACGAAATGTCTAAATAATGTTATTTTTGATTGAAATGCTAATTTTTTTTTACTTCTTTAAACTTTGAAATTCTTGGATGAAATGTAAAATTCAAATTCATAAAAAGGGCCAAATAATAAAATTAATTTCTAACCTAAATTTATTTCTAAATACTATATACGATGCCTGTATGAAGCTTTTGACAAACTAGAAATATTTCAAATATTGACTAAATCTAAAAACTTCTATCCAATAATAAATGAGCACCAATACAGCCTATAATTTTACCTAACAATGGAAATTGACTGTGAGGTCTTATTTATAAACAAAGAACCCTTTCACAAGGTTATGCATGCAATATTATAAGTTCATTTTTAAATTAAAACTTTAAAATGTACATAAAACTTTTGAGTAGACACACGAAACAGCAAAATATTCAATATATGCTTTTCTAACACAACGAAACTATATTTTTCCTGATAAATAAAATGTAAGAAAATTACACAGTGAGTCTTTTAACCCATTAATGCCCAACTTTTTATTTTTCTTAAATATTTGGTGAAAACATAGTAAATAGCCCCAAAACAACTGGAAAAATAGTGAAAAAAATTCCAGGTTAAAATTTTAATTTCTACACAAAAATTAAAAAACGTCCCTAAAAAGGGACGTCAGGCACAAATGCCCCCGTGTTTTTTCCCTATAGTAAACGCATGGTAGAAAACAGTTTTAAAGCCTCAAAAACATCTTCTGCCTTTTTAAGTGCAGCAAAAGTGATCGGAACCATACTGTAATATGAATATGAACAAAAAATAATAATTATTAATCCAATTAAATGTAAAATTAACCTTAATTAACGTAATTTGAGCATTTTTTATGCTCTAAAACATGTTTTTTTCCTCCCAAATCTATGTTAATTGCCAATTAATTAAGTTTTTAATTGAAAAAGGCATTCTTTGTTTATATATTACCTAATATTAATCAATAATTACTTTTACACACCTCAAATTCATCAGAATATCTCAATTTGTGAAGTTTAAATCTTTCAAATGCCCATACTTTTTACTTTTTATTTAATTTTATTGTGCGGAACACAAATTTCTCCCCAAAAATAAAGCATTAGTGAGATGTGCATTAGCAAGCCAGATGATATGGATTGATCTGATATGATGTATAGAACACAATAATTAACGACATCTAATTAGAAAAAAAGACAAAAATTTATCACAAAAGCGACTATTTTGGCAATTTTAATGACAAAAAGTAATAATAACTAATAATTATTAAACTTTTAATTAAAATATAACCGGAATATATTTGCATAAGTAATAAATATGGTAAAATAATTAATTTATTCCCTTTAATTAATAAAAATTAATTAATTCCTTATAATTTAAGACTTTTTATTCCATTAATTTAGCAGAAATAATAGTATTTTCCAAAAAAATAAACAAAAATAATAAATTTATTAGCTAAAATTAAAGTAATTTTATAAATATCAGTTATTTAATTCATTTCATAAGAATCGAAATCGTTTTTAGAAAAAAAATAAGGAAACACTAGCATTTCACTATGGGGAAAACCACGGGGGCATTCGTGCCTGACGTCCCTTTTTAGGGACGCTTTTCGAGGGTCCAAAATAAGGTCAAGATAAAATATTTTGGAAAAATAAAAAAACACCCCCAACTGATTTAATGTATAAACAGTAATATATATCGGCATTGAAATTTTTTTAAAATAACAATTATGATTATTAAGCTTTTTCTTTTAAAATTTAAAAAAAGCACTTTTCTGAAAAATTCTATCTTCCGACTTTAGAAAAGTGAAAAAAATTTTAAATTCTGTTTTCTTCTTGTGTTCTTTATGTTCTATGAAGATCAGAGATACATCAGTGCAAATTTTGATTCAAATGAACAATTTTTGTAGAAATAGGAGGATTTTTAAAAAACGTCCCTAAAAAGGGACGTCAGGCAGTAATGGGTTAAGATAGCTTAAAATACGTATCATGTGACCACACTCTCTTCCGCTTAAATCATTGTCAACAGGGTAAAAAATTGCCGCTTACCCTTATCCGACTGCGCGCACATTCTAACCCTTCTTTCCCCTATAACTTACTGTTCATAATATCGTGTGTGTTCGTAAAAAAATCGTCCTTTGTATAAAAGAGTTGGCTTGTTTATGTTGAGGGTAATTTCAAACATTAAACGAAGGAATAATAACATCCTTTTAAAATTGATTTTGAAGGATACAAAACTTCTTTGCTACCATCAAAGTTCAAACTTCAAAAACTATTATTTTTCTCCCAAAAATGTGAGGGATCATCTTCAAAGGGAGGAAATGAGGCCCTCTTGTGCTTTAATTTGTGATTCATTCTCATGCAGTTTCCAAGAGAATCATTTATTTTGGTTGGTAAACCCTCAGCGGTTTAAAAGTACTTAGTGAAATTCATTGCACGTGGAATGGTTTGGGCTCATTTACACTGTTCATCCTGAGTGATCCACTCTTGCGAATTCCTCGTTTGCATTGGAAATTTGAGGAGTAAAGAGCGAAATGACATTTTACTCTTTTTAATTAAGATGATTCCTCAAAAATGAAAGTCCAAAGTTAAAAGCCTACACTGTAAAAAAAACTGTAGAAAAACAGAAATTTTCAATAACAATGACTTTATGTTTACAGAGATATTCTGTCATGTAACATTCCCACCGCACTTCTATTTATTTTATGTAAAAAAACAGCTTTTTTTAGTTTTTTAGCTTATCTGTACTTAAACAGAAACTTACTGCATCGAAAACCAATACAGCTATTGGCAACATTATATTGAATCTTCTTTGGAGCAGTGGTAGCGTGCGCGCTTAGCATGCGGTAGGTCCTGGGTTCTATCCCCGGATATTAATTGATTAAAATTAAAAAAAATTCAACTGAATTAAGTCCACACGCATGCGCACAAGCAGAAAATTACTGAGAGGCAACAGAAGATCTGTAGCTCACTTGACAGAAAGTTCCTTTTTACAGCATTTACCTGTAGTTACAGCTTTTTTCTGTTTACAGGATTTTTCGACCTACAAATTTTTTCTGGCAACTTTTGCTGCCAGGAATTTTCTGTTTTTTTTGCAGGATTATTTTTTACAGTGTAAATGAGTCATTAGTCATGCTTTGAAAAGAACCTGTTAAATGATACCAGGAGATGGATATCCTGGATTTAAAACATTGTGTTTGCCTCATACTTAATTTTTTACGCTGTCTATAATTTCATTGCCGTTTTAATAACATTAAAAATTTCGAATTTCGTAAGGAATATACTTTAAGATTGTTGTCAAAATTTAATTCTAAAACTAAATGGGTTTACCCTTTTTATTTATAAGTTTTTAATTTTAACTTTTAATTACTTTATTTGTTTTATTAAAAAATAGTGAATTTTCTAGCCCTTTTTTAAAAATAACTAAGAATTTGATAATGCACTGAACTGATGTAGGAAATTATAATTTAATTTATAAATAAAATTTAGGAAAAAAAATTATAATTTCTTGCTCCCTTCCGAGATTGCTTTCTAATAGTATATTTAAAAAAGAAAGTGAAATTAAATGCAAGAATCATAAGAAGCCAAATGACATAAAAGAAATGACAAATGTCTTATTTGGCAAAATTTTATTACAAACTTATTCCATCTTGGTTATTAATTGACACATTACAAAAACGTTGCTAATAACACCGAAACACATTGATTTTAATTAGCTTCCTTTTTGTATGTAAAATATATTATCTGAATATTAGTATAAAATTCAATTTGGCACTTTAAGTATAATTATATTATTTATATCCCCATATTCACAAATATAATTTAATAATAAACATTTTTACTCATAAATTTCCACTTACGTGTGGATATAATAATTAGCGCACTTTTTGCATATCTTTCGCGAATTTCCTGCTTGTCAATTTCCCACCTGCTGAAACTGTTTATAAAAGAATAGACAATACTCCTCTATATCACATCCGACATTTTGGGAGTATTCCCATTTCCTCATTTCCTTTGCTTTAACATCTGCATACTGTGTATGTTTTGTTCGGCATTTCTTTGTTAATGAGATAAAATGTTATTGTGAAACTAAGTTTCACAAGGCAGGAAATAGTTTAGGTTCTTCATGTTTGTTTCCACATTTCCCACATTAAAGTATGCAGGAAAGAGGATAAATTAAGAATAATAATAAATTTGTAGTATTAATATAATAAAGCGATTCTTATGTGATAAGTTTAATATCTCTCAGGTATGCTTGGCATTACGGCCTGCATGTGTCTAATGTGGCCGCTAGCCCTATAAAATCGCTGAATGGATTTAAAAATAATTCATTTGTTAAAATTCCTCATGAACTATTTTTTAATGATTCAAAATAAAGCTTAAAGTTTAGTATATTTTGAAAAATAAAGTAAACCGTTTAGTATATTTTGAACTATTCATTTTCTGGGTTATTTACTTATTTGTAATTTCCTTCAATGTTATGAATGCACAAGCAACGATAATTTAAATTGATCTTTAAGGATCACTCAAAGCATGGTTTAAGTTGGCTAAGGCCTTCCTTAGATTAACAAAAGTTAAGTAAATTCAACTGTGCATACTTATTTTAAAATTTTCTTGTTTAAAATCTCCAAATCGGGTAAAAAAAGTGTCTCCAACTTAATTTAATTGAATGATTTTTCAAAAATTTATATTTATTTTCCTAAGTTGTGAAAATAGTATTTTTTAAACAGACGCAATATAAAAATTACGTTTACTAATACTCAAAACTATTCTACATCTTAATACGGCATTTTTCATTAGGGTGTTTAAGAAATTTTGTGATGTTCGCTGGACACACTTTTCTTTATATTATTCTTAAAAAAGGAAGCCAGTTTATTTATTTATTTTTATTTAAATTCCAAAATTTTCGTATGGTCACTTTTTTATCAATATTTAAAACCTTTAACTTCAAAACTTCTTAAGAATATTATTCTTTAATTTTTAGCTCTTAAGAAGGAAATCAGACAGTAATAACGCGTAAATTTAAATGGTTTTAAATTTTATGTGTTCTCTTTAATAAAACTGTACATGTTATGGTAAATAGCGCACTACTTAATATGAGTCATTTACTTCAAATTTCCAAACCATTTCAAACTTCAGAGTAATCAATAAACGATCAGGATAATAGCACTAAGTTACTTAAACATAGCGGTAATTACTCTTTGATGTTTATTGATAAGTAAGGAGAAGCTTCTTCAGTTCATTAAGTACATTTCAAATAATTCAAGTTTATTTAAAAGCATGCGTAACGTATTTTTATTAGAACTAATCATTATTATATGCACAGAGATTCTTTTTTACGAATTCTTTTAAGCCTTTTCTATCCACAAGGGGATGCTAAACCTTCTAAAGTTTAAATAAAAATAGTTTATATGTGTAAACATTTTTAAATTTATTCCACTTAAAACGTCTCATTCTTAAACTCAGTTCTTGGTAATATCTAATGAGATTGAAAAAGAGGACATAAGAAATAATTATGCAATAGGCAGTCCCATAATTTTTATAATGCAAATATTAAATTAAGTTTAATTACTGTATTAATTTCTTAAGTAATTAAAAATTTAAAAGAGGCTGTACAAGTTATATTTCATTCAACCATTTCATAGGTAAAATACACATTTCAATTATTAAAGGAACGTAATATTATTTTGTGTCTTACTTGATGCTTATTTATCTACACTGTAAAAAATTTTTGGCCGTGTTTCACCAAAATCTGGTACTTATTTGTTGGCTACAAAATATGGCTCTTAATTTTACCATATTATGGTGCTATCACTAGCACCAAAAATCAGAAAGAGGTTGCACCATAATATTATGTTTAAAGGCACTCAAAATTAGAGAGCGGTTACACCATAACAAGGTGTACTTTTAAAGTGTAAAACAAATTTTCATTGCACCAAAGTTTCGGGAAATTAAAAACTTTGCACTAATTATTGGTTTTACATTTACCCAGATTTTTACAGTGTATTTTTTTATGATTGCATACGTATAATTTTTTAGATTTTCCTTAAAAAATTTGTAAATTTTTCTGAATGTTTTTGGTTTGTTGCAATTGAACATACGCTTGCAAAACCTTAGCTTATACTAATTTTTCAAAGAAAATATGCAAATATACAAATCAACAGCTACATACGACCCATTTTTTCACAGTTTATAGCTGCGGGAACTGTCAGTTCCCAAATATGCCTAGGACATACAAGCATTATACCATAGTTGTATTTAGTAGTCCTTACCTGGTTAATCGGGACATGAGTTTTGTAATTTTTGACTATAATTTACAATGAATATGCATTAGTTTTTGTCTCACTATGTATAATTTTTGACAAAAGTATTGAATTAATTATCCTGACGATTTATGTTTAACTCTATAATACTTTTTATAAAAAACAAATTCCATATTTTTATGTCTGAATACTACTATGGATATATCTTACTATTTTTAAGACACTATCATTGAAATTTAAGGGTGGAATACTGTGATTCTTTTGATAGTGCGTTTTGGCACATTTGATTATGCATGTGCATTTTGGCCCGACGGAGGGTTAAAACTCCGTCTTTATTAAAATAGAAAACCCTCCGATTACTGTAATAATTTCTATTTTAAAACGTGGTTTCGAAAATTGAGTTTTAAAAGTGCAAACTTCTTATATAGTGAAGGCCTTGAAGTTCCCGTTAAATTGAGAAAATCAGTGACTGGAGGAAGTCTCTGTTCACAGCTTCAGGTGGGGAGAAACCCCCTAAGTATTGATTTTCCAAATGTAAGCGTTTTGCAAAACGAAAACATTCAGCATTTGGCAATATGGCTCTCTATTGCAAGGAAATAGGATGTCTCCATGATAACGTCATTAAATGAAACAAGCTACTTATTAATTAATAGACCTAAAACATTGTCTTAACTGCTTATAGGAATTAAATCTTTGTTGAAGGGTTTCCCGAGGAACAATAACGAGAAATTATTTTTCGGATTTAAAATAATTATGCTGAAACCCTACAATCCTGAAGGGAAACATTTAAACCATCAACTTCGTGTTTACCAGTGGATAAATACACTGTAAAAAAAACTGTAGAAAAACAGAAATTTCAATAACAGTGACTTTATGTTTACAGAGATATTCTGTCATGTAACATTACCACCGCACTTCTATTTATTTTATGTAAAATAACAGCTTTTACCTAGTTTTTTAGCTTATCTGTACTTAAACAGAAACTTACTGCATTGAAAACCAATACAGCTATTGGCAACATTATTCTGAATCTTCTTTGGTTCAGTGGTAGCGTGCGTGCTTAGCATGCGGTAGGTCGCGGGTTCTATCCCCGGATATCAATTAATTAAAATTAAAAAAACTCTACTAAAATAAGTGCATGCGCACAAGCAGAAAATTACTGAGAGGCAACAGAAAAATCTGTAGCCCACTTGACAGAAAGTTCCTTTTTACAGCATTTACCTGTAGGTTACAGCTTTTTTCTGTTTACAGGATTTTTCAACCTACAGATTTTTTCTGGCAACTTTTGCTGCCAGAAATTTTCTGTTTTTTTGCAGGATTATTTTTTACAGTGTATCTCTAAAAAACTTTATGAAGGATATTGGAAAAGTTCAGTACCATCATGTGATGGGAGTAAGATACTGATAATAAAGATAAGATACGATTTTTTATAGTGAAAATATCGTTTATAGGCTTAACGGATTCAATACATTATGAAAAGAGCATAAATAAAATAATGTTTCGTTCAGAATTCTTTTCAAATGCAATGCATGTTTTGTTAATAAATATTTCTTAATATAAGTAGTAATTCCATTTAGAAATTTGATAAACATCGGGTTTTTTTAGCATGGACAAATATTTATTTATTAGAATAAAGGTCATTAAAAATTCACTTTCTTCCCTTAAATTTCCAGGGCAAAGTCAAGACTTCCGAGTTTCATTCGAGACATAAAAGAAAATGTGGGGAAGTTTCTTAAATTGTGTTTTAATTTGAATATTCTTTTTTTTTAATCTTTGCATAATGTTATCATAACATAATATTTCTCCATAACATTGTATAAATATCTGTAAAATCCCAAACAGTTGGCAAATAAATATTATCTAATATGACCTGCATTGTTTTATAAAAAGAGTAAGCAAAAAAATATCACCAGTTTATTCTTGGGGCTGTGCAACAGGTTTTCATAAACCGTCCAGAGCAAAACCGCAGAGATTTCCTTCCCCTATGCAATGGCTAATGCATGACAGAAAGACTAGAAGTGGTTTTGTCATCAGAGAAGACTTCCTTGGACAAATTTCATTACGTCGTAGGCATTGCATCATGTAACAATTTATTTTTGCTTATTTCAACTTTAGAAATTTAAGATGAATCATACAGAATTTATATCATTTCTTCATCGTGGCCATTTGATAGTAACTAAGCAATTATTTCTTTAAAATTTTGAATCATTTTCAGAAATTTTCTACTATTTATTAGAAAATATTATTAATAAGGAAAAATACGTAATAAAGATCATATTTTTAGATTTAGATATTCCTTTTCCTTCCTTAAATTTCCTTTTTTTCTCATCATTGAATAATATCAATAAATTCTCACTTGGGTCTAAACCACTTTCATTGGGTCCAAAGTACACTATTACTTGATCATTTACTGAAAAATGTTTTATCACCATGTTCAATTTACCCCCAGCCCCATTTTAAGCACACACTTTTATGACTGAAACACTAGACTTTAAAATAAAAAATTCATTGTAAAACAGAATCTATATTTTTTAACTGTAACTTAGAAACTAAACATAGAAAATTTTCTTTTGATGGTTGAAATCAATTTTTAACTTATATTATATCAAACTGATGATTTTTTAGAAATAATTTAGCTAAACAGAGAGCTCCGGTTTTAAGGATGCTAACTACATGTGCGTAGTGTTGCCATACTACTAAAAACAGTGTAAGACTAAGGTACAGTTAGGTTCAAGGTACAAGACTTGCCCCTTCATTTTTTCGAATATACAGGGTGTCCCATAAATAATGGGTCACACTTCTAGGGGGATAGTAGACACCTAGACGAGTCAGAATCACATAGGATTTGGGGGTCCCACACCAAATCCCAGGGAGTTAAAAATGGAGCGACACCCCAAAAAAATTATTGAAAAATTCGATTTGTAGAAGAACTACTATTGGTAAAAATTTAATTATGGTCTCAAAAATAGTGGTTTAATATGATCTTTAAAATTATCTCAAAAGTCTTCACTTTAAAATTTGTTTTATTATGAAAAAAGTTAAAAAACCACAAAACAAATATGAAAATTCTGCCACAACCTCATTTTGTATTTCAAAATCCTTTCTTTTGATTTTATAATCTGAAAGATCATAGTTATAAACCCTTAATTCCAAAGTTTCACGTAAAAATCATCAATATTAAACGCTGCTTGAGATCCTGTTAAAGTTCGTTTTTTTGGGTGCGCAAACTGGTTTCCTTTGTAATAAAAAAACTTTAAACTGAAAACTTTTAAGATAATTTTAAAGATCATATCAAACCACAATTTTTGAGACCATAATTAAGTTTTTACCAATAGTAGTTCTTTTACAAATTGAATTTTTCAATAATTTTTTTGGGGTGTAGCTCCATTTTTAACTCCCTGGGATTTGGTCTGGGACTTCCAAATCCTATGTGATTCTGACTCATCTAGGTGTCTACTATCCCCCTAGAAGTGTGACCCAACATTTATGGGACACCCTGTATAAGTAATAGAACCAGTAGATTGTAGTTTTTAAAATTTTACTGGTAAATTGCGTTGACCAAAAGCATTTAAAACATGATTTCTTACTTCAGTGTAACCATTTCGTAACATGAAGTATGAATTTAAAATGAACGTTCGGTTTAGAAATCATTTATTAGATCACGTTAAGAGTGAACATCCTGTTTGACTCTCTTCTCAACTTAAAAGAACTCAATTTTAAACCTTTGATAAATCAATAAAATATTATGTAGATAAGCATCTCTTTACTTCCAAGAAGCTATTTTTATTTGTTTCGATGGCTGAGCGCATGTTTTTTGACACTTGGCTCGCTTGTATAATTCGTCTTTCATCCAGCTCCACTTTTTGTAAGGGCATCCTTAGAAGTTCCAGAAGAATTTTCCCGTGACAAATAATGCTCAGTTCGAAATCGCAAATCGGCTTAAAATAGCACAGAAGATACCATGCACTACGTAATTGCGTCTTGGAGGAATTTAATAATTCCTTGCTTCATATTTTTTCTTGACAAGCAAGTTAAAGGTCAATCATGCAAATTCGGAGGATTGATATTAGTAATTGCATTAGCTTTTTTCATCCGTTTTCTCTGTAGTTTTCCCATTGCAGAAAAAGTAAACTTAGATCGTTTACAGCATTATTTGCTGCTTATATCAAAGCATAGCGTAAAAAATATCATTTAAACGGCTGTGATGTCACTCTTGAAAAAGCCGTGTTGTGAAGCTTTATAAAAAATGGTTTCCCATGAGAATCAATAGATGAAATTTAATCTCTTTAATGTTTGTTGTGATCCATATTTGCTATAAAAAGTCGAGTAATGCTTCATCATTACTTTTGGAACGAGTTTTTCTATTTTTTATAACATTTTCAAGTAATCAAACGAAAGTATAAAGATCTAAAAGTTAAAATTAACTTGCAAATAACAGACTAATATTTGAATTTCTATTCAATGTCTTTCATTAAAAGAACTAAAAGATGAATGCACCCAAAGTAAAGGAGAGAATTTAAAACATTTTTTAAACTTTATACCTTATTACGATTGAGATATTTTTATCTTTTAGTATTAATATAAAAAAAAATAACACGTTTATAGCTTTATTTATTATAACAAATACAATATTTTAATATTTATCCTTTACATCAGTGGTTCTTGGACTTTTCCATTCCATGAATATGATAACACTGTTCAACAAATTTGACCTTCAAAATTTTTTCCTTGATAAAAATAGTCATTTCTTATAGATTTTGGGTCGCTGAATACGAAAATCTCCATTAGAATTTTCAATTGACTCAGGATTTTCGGGGAACAGCCCCTCCCCCTTTTTTCGTTTTCGACGACTTTATAACTTTAAACTCGATTTTCAGGGTCAAAAAGCATTGTTTCAATTCAGCAGATCCTTTTACACAAGAATCAGCTGAAATTCAGTTTGTGGCTTCAAATTTTTTTGTACAGCACAGTTTAACTCTAAGTGTGACATGGAACCCTTCCGTGGGTGCTTTGGGGACGCTCTCACCTCAACCGCTTTAAGTAAAAACCATTGCTGCATATTGCCATCAAATTTGTGTCCTTGGAAAAGGGTTAGGACCCTTCAAACGTGAATTGCGAAAAAAATAAGAGGAAAAAATAGCGTAATAAAACCTCTACAATTTTTAGCTAATTTTTTGCATTTTTAGGGGGGTAATTACCCCTTAAACCTATCCATTTGTTATAAATTTATCATATTTTATTAATTTGAACCTTTCTTGTCCCCTGGGGGGTAATTTGAAGATTAAAGCAATGCTTTTTGACCCTGAAAATCGAGTTTAAAGTTATAAAGTCGTCGAAAAATGTAAAAAGGGGGAGGGGCTGTTCCCCGAAAATCCTGAGTCGATTGAGAATTTTAATGGTAATTTTCGTATTCAGCGACCCAAAATCTATAAGAAATGACTATTTTCATCAAAGAAATTTTTTCATTGTTGAACAGTGTAATTTCTCGTTTCAACCTTTTTCATAATTTTAAGTGTAATGTCATATATTTATTTTCCTATAACTTTAAGTTTTCCACGATTTAATTATCCCAATAAATGAAAGTACAGTATAGATGTTGTTTCAAAATTGCGTTGCACGGCTTTTATTTGGAACCAACGCCTTCTAGGGTCACGGAAGTAAGGTCTACCCCTAGGTAAGTGAGCCTGGAGAATCCATTGAGAGGACTTACAGCGCCCCTAGCGGCGAAATTAAAAAGTTAAAAAAATTAATTTAAAAACTAAAGGAGATAGAGCAAAAACCTCAGTAAGAGTATTGTTGCCAACGTCATGAAGAACTCACTGAAATAAATTTGATCAAAATATCTTGAATACTCCCGGAGATATTAGCATGTGAAAATGGCACTTTTTCAGGGGTCAAAATAGAAAAAGCTCGCATATTTGCAAATTTTTTAGTGTTATTTTGTAGTTTTGTGTTTTTTTAGTTTAAAGAACACAAAATTTAATCAAAAAATCAGAAAAATTTGCAAATATGCGAACTTTTTCTTTTTTGACCCCTGAAAAAGTGCTATTTTCACATGGTAATATCTCGACGAATATTCAAGATATTTTCATGATTTTTTTTCAGTGCATTCTTCATGACGTTGGCAACAATACTCTCCTTGAGATTTTTGCTCTATCTCTTTTAGTTTTTAAATTAATTTTTTTAACTTTTTAATTTCGCCGCTAGGGGTGCTGTAAGTCATTTCAGTGCATTTTCCAGGCTCTCTTACCTAGGGGTATACCTTACTTAAATGATCCTAGGAGGGGTTGGTTCCGAATAAAAGCCGTGCAACGCAATTTTGAAACACCCTGTATAGTTAATGCTTCTTAAATAGATGTTGTTATACTTAAACAACATATGTTTTTTTTAATATTTCTATTAATGTCTTACAGTTTGAACAACTTGCTGAGAACCTGCTGTATTTTAAACTTATAGTGTTCGTATATATATTTTTTAAATGATGTAAATAATATCTAATCTTTAAGTAGATTAGTTTGACTTAATAGCAAAACTTGGTCAAAATTTAGATTTTTAATTACTATTTAAAATGCTAAGTTTTTAGTTTTTATTTATTTATTTTATTTTATTTATTTAGTTTTTAGTTTATTTTTTAGTTTGAGTTCAAATCTCTTAGCATTTGTAGTCATTATCAGTATAGGTTCAATAACTCTAAGTAAGCATTTAAAGGTGAATTTATTACAATTTTTTTAAAGTAAGAAAGTGGGAATTTAGGATCATTTTTTTTTCTAAAAACAGGCAAAATTTTATATTAATACACATACTTTTTATATTAATACACATTGTACTAATAAATTAATTTTTCACAATGAATTTTTTATATTTGCTGAAATTTCAAAAGATTTCGGATTTTTCTCAAAACATGGTTCTAATCATAAAAATTGGCATATTCTACAAATTGGGGAGATTTCCCATCATTTTTATTTACCATCCATTTTGGTCCACAAAACTAATCCTATTCAACAAGCAAAAATAATTTCCTAAAATCAAAAACCAATGTATTTTACGAACTAGTAATATAACATTTCCCCTGAAACATAGTAACTAATCAAAATCTGTATAATACCATCCCGATACACTCTCAACACAAAATGTCCAAAGTTATCTCTCTAAACTTCTTACAAACTTCTTAAGCGTTAACTCCAGCCTTGAGCAAGCTTTGTTCGCCATCTGCAAGTTGTCTTCCGTACCTTATCTTAATGAAGATCAGGGCTAGCACCGCCGAGCAGATAGCCATTGTGTTCTAATCGGATTGCGGCGATTTCTCCTAACGGCTGCTACTAACCAGCTGCTCCTCAAATAATTCAAAGGCAGGCTTTTATTCAAGTCCCTAGGGTGCTGCCCTCACTTTGTGCGTGTGAAATCACCCTATTAATTGATTCGGCTATTGCTAGTATTGGATTCACTTTAATGAAATCTGTTTTCCCCCCGTTAATGATGCTTTGTTTTTTTAACACTACCTCGCTTGCTAGTTTGGTTTGGTTTGCTCTATAGCTTGCTCATTCGTTTTTATGTCTTAATGAAGTTGTTGCGAATATATTTTATGCAGAAAGGAAGTTAAGATCTTTAAGGTATATTACTTTTTTAAACATAATTTTAAGTTTAAAATTGTTTTTGTGTTTGACAATTCCTCCTAAACTTTTGTTTCTAGTATATTAAAATTAAGTTTTATAACATTTGAAAATTTTGATATACATTTTGTTAAGAAAACAAAGTGGAACAAAAATTTTGATTCTTAAAATAACATTTTGATGAATGATAAATCCTTTAAAAATATGAAATTGAATATCTATATCTCTTAAGGCTACACGGTACCCTATTTTTGAAAAAGCTTTATTTATGCAATTAAACATAGTGTAAATAGCTGTTTTTGTCCAAAAGAATGTTTATAAACATATTTCCAAAATTTGGGTTGGTTAAATTAACCATTTTTTTTCAAAATTAAAAAAACTTTTTAAGAGTTTTAAAAGTTTTTTTAAAAAAGCTTATAAAACTGTCAATTTTAGTTCCTTAGAAATGCCTTTGGTCTTTTTAGTATTTTTCGATACTACTTATTAAATTCTAGCTAATATTTAAACAATTTTTCTTTGTTTGACTTCAATAACCGTTTTTATAACAGAAAATTGAAAAAAAGCTTAAAAATGTTAATCTGTACATTTTAACATTTAAGAAAAATAACTATCATAATAGGACACAAAATACAAGCTAACTTTTTAAGAATATATGTTTATAAGTATACTCAAAAAATTTCAATACTCTATCATGAGCAGCATAAAAGCCTTAGGGAATAGAAACCAGTCATTGTCACCGAAAACGAAGTCTGAGAAAAATGCACTTAAAGTTCTAGAGATTTATAAATTTGAGCCTGATGTCACTCAGAAAACTTAAGATAACTTCCAAACTAAATAGAATTCAGGTCTGAAACTTAGACCATAAATTCCTAATGGCATAAGACATTGAAAAATGCAAGAAAATTTTTTTCGACATTTTTGAAGTTTTTAGGATAATGTGTAGCCTTAAAGGAAAATTATAAAGCTGAATATTTAATGCAGTAAATCCATGGTTAAATGAAGATTAAAAACAACGTTTTTTATTTTGCACATGAAAAGTTAAAAACAGACTTAAGTTTCGGGGATACGTGGATCCCCTTCGTCGGTGAAACGTTCGTCGTATATCACTGACGAAGGGGATCCACGTATCCCCGAAACTTAAGTCTGTTTTTAACTTTTCATGTGCAAAATAAAAAAAACGTTGCTTTTAATCTTCTTTTACCTAAATTGCACAGCATTTTATCAAAAATCCATGGTTAGTTGGTAGTGTACATTTAAGAAAAATTGCCTTTAATTAGATTACTTTAGAATTAGTTAGATTAGATTATTTTAGTATATTTTTCCCCATATTAAGGTTTTTCCAAATTATATTCTAATCAAAATTTCTGATAACCTTTAACAACAAACTAGATAGTAAGATAATTTTGGGAAAAAGAAAAAGCTATTTTGGTGTAAGAATAAGCAAAGAATTTATGCGGAATGAATATTCAAAAAGACAACGTATTTAATGCACAAACTATATTAAAGATAATAACCAAATAACCATGCGTTCTTAGCATCAAAGAAGGGTTCTCAAAACAGCTGTATATGCTTAGTTTTCTCTTCAATTAAATTTGTGCATTAAATACATCGTCCGTTTTCAATATTTGGAGTATAAGAAAATATCATTTCCATAAAAAGATTTACAAAAACCACCACATTCTTGTGTGGGAAAATATTTAAGTGTAAAATTAAAAATACTCAATATAAAATATTATTTTCTAGTGTTTTGAACATCTTATATGTGGATCCTAAATGACTATTTTCTATGCTGAAAAGCATGTATTATTCATCAAAAAATAGATTCCGTCAAAAAATTCCATTTTTTGCACTTACATTATATGTGCGATTACCCATCACTTTGAGTGAATTAGGTTTAAGATATTCAAAGCGAAGATAACGTATCTACATCGTCTCCATAGGCAATCATTTTCATACTCTTGCATAACTCATGGGCCGCAATATTTTAATTCAATGCTACATAAAAAGTAAATATTTTGACGGGAAAAGCAGCTGGTTTTTTAAAAGCATGTAAAGATAAAGCATTAAAGAGAAATAAAAGTTTTAAAGATATGCAAAAACACATACACTTAGATGCGTGTGATAAATATATTATAACAAAATAAAAAATTTTTAATTCATAACTTTTTATAATTATTTTAACATACATATTAAAAGCCGTAACAACTCTGCAACAAATGCAGAATGAATTGAAAGAAGCAGAAAATTGTATTCATTCTTTTGTTAGCGCTGCCTAAGGTAAATATTTACTTCCTAAAATGAAAACCTGTCAATCCACACGCATGCAAAAGTCTTGAACCCTGATGCAATTTATGCGTATTTGATGTTGGGAAAAGAGCTTTCAAGAGATGTCACTTACAAATGCAGCTCTTATTCTCAAAATTGGAAGGAGCGGATCAATAGTTCGTGTTACAAGTTGAAGCTATTCTTGACACTCGTCTAAAAAGGGTATCACGCGAATCAAGCAAAAGTACAGAATAAGAAATTGGTCTATGCCAAAGACTGATTTAGCATTGACCTACATGTACGAAAATGACTTGAAGAATTTTCTTTTCGTGTTTTAGTGGGATTGGAGAAATTTGATTTATGAAACTTCGTCCTTTAATATCCATGATTTATCAAAAATCGGGAGAGAGAGAAAAAAGACTTCGTTAAGGATATAAAATTGAAATGTAATGGAAGTGATCTTTCGGTATCCTGTTCTATTTTTGATTTATTTTAATTAGTATAAGATTAGAATGTGTGATACTTCGAGAAATGTTATGATTGACTTCTAAATAGCGAAGTTATTCAACTGACTATCGTTTCACAAGGCATAATTATATTTCTTTCATCTTTGAAATTAAAAATGTGTGAAAACGGACTCATTAATTACCATTAATAACTTAACATGCTTATGTAGAATTAAAACTTTACTGTTGGTTATAGTTTTAAATCGTATTACAATCCCTTATGTTTAGAATTCCGTTAATTACAATCAAGCCTTCAGTTTTCTATGGACATTGTGTAGTACACATAAAAAAAGCAAATATCTGCTAAATTGAGTTTGATTTTTTCTATTGTACTATGTTTGTTATTGTTCCAGTAATTTAAAAAACTGGGTAAATTTTTGGTGTGAATGAATAAGTGCGGAATAGCTTTAATACATCTTGCATTCACGTTTTATCAAAAATATGCCAAGGATGCATATTTTTCGGCGTTTTGTCCAATCTAAGATAATTAAATTAAGCAATGAAAGTAAAAGAATATGTTAACTAGTACTGTATACCAAATCAAACAGGGTGGGTTGGGGTAAAATGGGTCAATTTTTAGGTACTCTTTCACATTCTAAGTTTTATTTCATCAAAACTATTACTTTTTAATGATTTCTTTCAATTGGATCTTGTCATTACAACCCTTTAGAACATTTTCATCTAATTTCATCAAATATTTTTTAGTTATAAGTTGGTTAAACTTAGCATCAAAAGTACTGACCTATTTTACCCCAATGTGGGGTAAAATGGGTCTCATTGCAAAAAGATGTCAAAAATATATTTATTTCTAAATATACATGAAAACAAGAAAAAAGGCAATCGGCTAAGCCGTTTTTATCTGAAAAAATTTGTTTTAAGTTTTACTTTAGTGAAAGTCCTAAGTTAATGAACATTGTTCAAAAGTAGCAATTAAAATACTTCATTTGGAGAAAAAAATAACCTTGTTTGACAGTTCAATGTATATTTGAAGGAAATAAGTTAAAAACATTGTTTTTACTTAATACAGAAGGCGTCCTAACTATGACCCATTTTACCCCAAGTACAAAATATCGTTATAAAAGATAAAATATTTCATATTTTTCTAAGCTAATTGGCTTGAAATTTCTCTCAGACTTCCTTTTATGAAAAACTATCGCAAAAGTTTTCTGTAATTTATTACAATATATAGTTATTTCGAAGTTGGTAAACCCTGTTTTTTCAATGACATCATTTACGGTTCAAATTAAATATTTTTTCAGTCCTCAAATTCATAAATCTTAATTTTTGACAGTAGAAAAAGGTTTCCAACAGATTAAAGAATATAATTTAAAAAATTAGTGAAAAAAAATCAATTTAAATTTGATTTATAACGAGTTAATTAAAACTGACTCATTTTACCCCAAGACCCACTTTACCCCAACCCATCCTATATCCTTTTACAATCTGATGCTACTAAATTGAGAAAGTCAATTGAATCAGTTTTAGGCTACACTCATTTCCTTTCAAACCCCGATCAAAAAGGCTTAAAATAAAGGTTTAAAAACTATTATGTGCCCATGTTTTTTATTAAGAGGGAAACAGTTTTTTTTCGTCTCTGGTAAAGTTGGAAACATGCAGTTATGTCATGTTGCACCTTAAGCGACGAGATGTATATTTACAAAAACACATATATTTCTACTGCCGTGGTTTTAGTTGAAAACCGTCATAAAAATATTCTAAATTTACATAGGTTGTGCCATAACATAGCTCAAACTTCAGTAATTAGTAGTACTGTAATATTATGCTTGAAAAACTTTTCAGTTTTGGTGATCATAAAAAGAACATGATATTTTCTTCATGCATAATAAAGAATCCATTAGGGTAACGTACTCACATGTTATACTGGGTCGGTTTTTTTTTTCAAAAGAGAAATAACAAACCGAATTTTGATAAAATGTACGGATAATTTTCTGTTTCTCTATCATCCCCTTTCAAGAATCTCAAAATAGAATCTTAATTTACGACAAATTAAAAATTTGATCTCTTTGACATATTTTGTGAGTCAAAATCTATGTAAGAGTGGAATTAATGTCTAAAAACAGTATTTGTCAAGCCCCCTTCCCCCTAAAAAAATTAGCTCTAATAAAATAATATGTGTCAATTAATTTCTACGCAATACCTGAATATATAAACTTTTTTCGTTAAGTAATGAATAGGAATTGATGCGTTAAATTTTAGATTTCGTGTATGTGAACCAGAGCATCCACATAACCTCAAAACTGGTCTCTCTCCACTGGTATTCTAGTTATTGGACGTACTATTTTGTTTTTCAGCTTAAGTTGTGTATTAGTAAACAATAATTCACTAATAGATATGTAGTTTCCCTTGAACTACATGTTTCAAATAATATTTCTTCATTAATTATTACGTTCCCCTTTATTTTCGTAACTTTAAACCAAGTTACAATCACAAAACAAAATCTTAAATGATCGTTCTTTGACTGTATTATACTTTCATAACCCGGGGATGAGCTAGAACAGCGTTCCTATTTGTCAATTTCACAACTCAAGCTGAATCCCGAAATATCGCCTCTACATAGGAAGAACGACTTAACTGCAGAGGAGGAATCTTAACGGGGGGCAGAAAAACTTCTAGATTAGTCGTTAAAGTAAATTTTAATAATAATAATAATAATCTTTATTCACAAGGGCAGAAAAACAAATACAGAAATTAAGAACATATTAGTAGCCAAGGGGATAAATATATAATTTATAAATCCTGACTTGAATCTTTCTACTTTGTAACCAATCTAAAATCCTTGTAGTCAACCTCCCCCATTTACTGAAAATTTCCCTATTAGCAGTTAAGTCGTTCTTACTCTGGGGAGGTGACATGCGGCTATTGGTGTCTTGTGAATTGTGTCTTGTCCATTGGTGCAAGTACCAGATATCTCCAATTTCTATTCAAATTTACTTTAGATTATTTTTAGAGTGTCTTAGGGTTGCTGTATAAACTTTGCGTAGAATAGGATAAGTACGGGAGTCAAACAGCTACCCTTGTATTTGTTCAAAATGATCCCCCTGTAAATAATGCAATATAAAGTTTGTTATTGCGTTTTAAAAATTACAAGAGGACCATATAGTACTCCTTAGATTTTGTTTAATTGCGGTATCTAATAAGGCCCAGGTTTTTTTTGGCAGACTTGTGGTTTAAGATCCCATGTCTGGCAACAGGCAAAGTTCTGAATTTTAAGTAAGGATCTAAAAAATCGTTCGATTCGATTCCGGAATCGATTCTTTCTATTCTTGGGTTTGATTCCTGAGGTTCGATTCCAACCTGGATTCGATTCCTTTGGGTCGGTATCGAAAAAGAAGAATCAAACTTTTCTATTGCAATCACAAATCAATGATGATTATTAATAATTTAATTCATAAACCATCAAAATATTAATTAAATACTATTTAGTTAGTGAATACAATTGTTAATATTTATCTGTATTAATTAGAAAACCACAGATATGATTCTTAGGGTTCGATTTCTACTTGAATCGATTCCACGAGGTTTCCGATTCCTTGATATCGATTCCAAGACATTTGATTCCTTCAGGAACATTTATAACCCTAATTTTAAGGAAACAATGATTGGGAGTGTATCGCTGAATTGGCGAACCTCACTGTGAATAAACTTGGTTTGAAAGCGGAGATAACTGGTTCTTGCCCCTCGGTTGGATATTATGTTGGAGGTGGTTGTGCAGCCCGAGTAAAGCGGTTGTGTGTGTGTCGTTGCAGGCCGTCCAGGGACAGTCTTCCACAGAGCACGACAACGACCGGTATCCAGCCTCTCCCCTCAGCAACCGCCACTTCCTGGTGCCGCCGCACAACGCCTCCAGCGGCGGCCCCGAAGCCAACGGCGACGTGGCGGCGCTGGTGCTGTACGCCGCGCTCTCCGTGCTCGGCACCACCGTCAACATCTTCGAGATCAGCGCGCTCATGATCCAGGAGACGCTGCGCCACCACGGCAACGCCTTCCTTGCCAACCAGGCGCTCGCCAACCTGCTGGTCAGCACCCTCGGCTTCCCCGCCTCCTGCATCGCCATCCTCTCCAACAACCCCCGCGCGCCCTTCGTGTGCCAGTGGCAGTGGTACATCGGCTTGCTATCCTTCTTCACATCCACCCTCAACTACTGCTTCATGGCGGTCGAGAACTTGCTCAGGGCCTACCGCAAGCGCCGCAGATCATCCTCCGAGGGTGGAGCTTACGCGTGCTGCTGCGGCGTCAGGGTAGCCGTGGCGGCCATCTTCTTCTCTTGGATCGCCTCCGCCGCCTGGATTCTGGTCCTAGTCTACTACGACTTCACCCTGGACGTGTGCAACCGCCGCTACGGCTACAACCTAACCTTCCTGCTGTGTCTGGTGCCGGTGTCACTGTCGGCAGTCACCTTCCTGCTGACGGTGCACCGCTACAAGCGCCAGCTCTGGAAGCTGGAGTCGCGCCAGTGTCTGGAGAGCCGCGAGGACAACCTGCACAGACAGTTGTTCAAGAGCAATGCCTTAGCCTTCCTGCTGTTTCTCTGCTTCTGGATGCCGTTCATGGTGTCGGTGTCGATCGCGGCCCCCGAGGAGCCCCCCACCAGCCCCCCCTTGGGTCCGGCCAACTCGGTGGAGACGCTGCTGGGCATCGGCCAGGCCTACAGCTGCTTCTGCGGGCTGGTGTACGCCTTCACCAACGGGACCTTCAGCCAGGCCTTCCTCTACTTGACCAGGTACTTCTGCTGCAAGTCCCACCCGGAGTTCACCAAGAGTACCTTCCAAGAGAAGCCGCGCGGCACAGTGCGCGTGCACATAGGCATGGAGACTCGCGTGGGAGAGCGGAGGGCCAATAAACTCATGTCAGTGGTGATGCACGATGGCGCCAGGGGAAACCACTACTTGTGAGCCAGCTTTCTACATATAGAGTAGCCGACAATTTTCTACATTATTTATATACCAGCCCCACACTACGGAAATATATTTTTAAAACAGGAGCAGATTTTTCGCACAAGGCGTCGAGGACATTTTTAAACTGGTAGCCTTTCTAGATACTTCAACACCGACATTAGACGAAGGGAGAACACTGCTAGGGTGCACGGCGAGGAGCAAAACGAAGAGGCTTTTTTTCTTGTGAAGTGTCCTTACTAGGTTTTTCTTTGAAGCAGATCAGTGGTTGGAAGGCATAGGTTGCTGCGCCATACCCGAATTATAGCATAGTTTCGAACCTATCATTTTCTTCGAACTTTACATCACCGTTGGCGAGAACGAAATATGCGTCCTTATATACATGTTTCATATGCTATGCTTTCAATCCGCAACCGTGCATTTTTGTATGACCATGCATTTCTTCCATGAAGGAAGAGTACTTATGGACTTTTAAGAGCTTGTTTTCTCTCGTATTCGTAGGTACCTACTTAACTGACATTCCCTTTAAATGCGGTACGGAAGAATTTGCCTGGCTTGTTTAACATTTCCAACCAAACTGTTCAAATCTCAAGGGATTAGAGGGCCGGAGCTTATAAAATTACATTTGAGGATTAGATCAAATCAATGAAAAGCATGGCTAAGCGTTTATTTCAAGATAAATTATTCCCTAGTGTTATTAGATGGACACTTTGTATAACTATCTTGTGAGGGTCTATTTCTCTATTCTACTTTGGTGTCTGTATAACCCTTTGGCAGACATGGCAAACTAACTTAATTTTTTTAGCCTTTTCGTACTCCGAAAAAACCGTACAGGTGCATTAAAAATAACTTTTTATTACCAAATTTCAGAACATCATATCTACTTGAACTTTTCAAGTTCCCCTTTTATTCAGACAAAAATATACTATATTGAAAATCAGAATGTCTATAACCTTTTTGTGTAAATATCTATGCTAAATAAGGCTTTAACCGTCCAAACTACGATTTAGTCTCATACCCATTAGTGGGTATTATATCGCTCACACTTAATATGAAATGAGTTTTTGGTAGAATAATTTATAAGATGTTAAAAATCTATCTTACGCTATCACTTTTTATGTTTATCTATACCTTCCAAAATATTTATATAACGGTTCATATCGAAGAACAAATCAAATATTTTTCATGCCTAAATTACTCAACCTTTTTTGAATTTATCCATAAATTCTACAGGTGCTGAAAATAATATTTTATAAATAGATATTTAATTGTGGCATTTATTACATCTAGTTTCAAATAAATTTTATAGGCCTAAACTTTTGAGCTTTTCCCTTAAAAATGAAGCTAATTTATGATAAATATATAAGCTTCAGAATTATGTACAATTTGTGCATAATTCTGAAACGCTGTTTGGGCTTATTGCCTTTGAAGTAAATCGCAGTTACAACAGATAAAATCCTTACATCTTTGAACCTATGACCCTAAGAAACCTTTGAAAATGTTATTTGTGGCGTAGTATGGCGTAATATAAGCCATATAACCATTACACCCATAAACACATTCATCAATGAATATTTAAAAAAAATAAAATTTTAAAGAACACACCAAAACATTTTACCAATCTTTATCTCTGGGGGCTTTATTTCAACGAGCAAACACTTATTTAAAGTTATAATTTACTTGCTCTTATTTTATTAATCACTTAAATTTTTACAGAAAACTTTTCTCGTGAACTTAATCATTATGATGGATATTTAAAATGTTACATTTGTCGGTAAGAATCATATATGTGCTTCAAACGTTATTTTTTTCTAAGCCATATCGTTGACATCTGAAAAATCAAAAAATATTTTAAACCATGCCATTGGGCTGGGATAGTCACATATCTAAAAGCTTTATAGTTTTATAAAGCTTTATATTGTAAGCTATAAAAGAATACTATACATGATTATCTTTTGGTTTAATCTTTTTTTTCAACAGTTAATATCAAATTTAATTTTTTAAATGAATCTCTTGAAAATTCCAAAGAAAAGATCCATACATAGAAAGATGAAACTGAAAACAACCTTCGTAATTGCCAGAATTGATCCTTTGTTTACGGAAAACACACTCTAAGAAAATGTACCCAATCTCCAGTAAATATCAATGATATCTGTTCCATGTATTTTTGGATCAATAAGAAGATAATTTTAGAGACATGGTTTTTGTACGTGCCTCTGCGTTTCTCTGTCTTTGAGGAAGAGTGAATGTTTGCCGCCTCAAAGTATCGCATGACACCCTTACATAGTTGTGCAGCTACGCGATGTACATCGGTACATGCTTTTCTGTTCCTATCATGTGAAACCTTGGGACTAGTAGGTTCTGTATGTTTGTTGCTACGCTTTGGGACAGAATATATTCTTTGTGTTTTAAAGCTTGATGTCATTGTCGTGGATGAACATTTTGTATATTACGTATTTCAACTCTCACGAAAATATCGGAACAACCATATCGCGCATCTGTTAAGAAGAGCACCGCTTGTACCATAAGGTAGGAGAAGTTGTTGATGTGGGTATTTGTTATAATATGTGTCATGTATTTTCGTTTAATATGTCATTTTGGACGTAAATGTGCAACTCTGCTTGTATCTAGAAGATTTTGTAACAAAAGTTTGAATGTGCATGTTAATATGAAATGAGAGGCACTCGGGAAATAAGGTTATAAGGAATCCTATGTTTTTGTGGTACCTGCACCAATTAAGGGGGATAGAGTTGACAAAAAAGTGTATTCTATCAGATGCAATAATGCAGTTGTGAAATCTTAGATTCGTTCTAGTTTGTCCTGAAAAGGAAATAGGTTGTAGAGATTAAATGCATTGGTGAAATACCCTGAATATTCCAAGAATATTCAAATAAATTTCGCTGTAGGATTAGTTTAAGTATCTACCTCTTGAATAAATTGTAAAAAATGTACAGACAAATAACAGAAATATTATAATACAGTACTATATAATCTATTTAGAGTTCTATTCATTGGTGTTAGCTGTTTATTGTAATGCTATGATAAATAGATACGTTTTTTGAAAACGAGTTTTGGAGTTATGGAAAAATCTAAACAGGAAATTAGCTGTTACATATCACACCATAACCTTGTTAAAAAGTATTTTCAATATCTTTATCTCTTAATAATCGTTTGTAATAATCCGATTTAAGTAAGAAAATTTAAAACCCATTTTCAATGATTGAAATATCGAAATATAACTGCTATGCAGGGTTGAGGGAAAGTTTTAATAATAAATAAATAATTTAATTTAAATAAATATATTTGAATACACTGGTATTTGTAAGTGATTTTGTAAGCAGTTATGTTTTGATTATTTTATGCAACATTTTTGTATATCCACCAAGTGTGAAACTTTGACAGTTCTCGTTCTAAAGCAAAATAAGGTGATATTCAAGTAAAATTTTATGTTTTAGGATTTTCAAAGAATCTCATAATTACATTTTAATGAACACACATGAATAATAAACACACTTGTTAATTACGAAGACATCATAACGACTCGTTTGGTGCTAGATTGACAGTAAGAGCAATTTTTGTGACAGCTGTTGACGATAATATGAATGACTAAATGGTGTTTCACAAAATATTGTATACGTATGTTGAATTCTTTAGTGTTTGCAGTATTGGTTGGTTAATTTTGATGTTTATAGGATTTAACTGTTAATTCCCTTAAAGAATTTCGTGAGAAAAATGAACAAATTTATCAGAATCCTCTAGCCCTCTCTCTAATAAGTAACAAACCTTTTTCAGTGGCTTAAAGCCTTGGGTGGGCCCTGGCCTTCTTTTAGATTTCTCTCCACGACGACCTATTCTTGGCCTGCTGCCTCCAATTAGGGACCCCTAGTTCATTTAGATCCCCCTCCAAGCAATCGTGTCAACAGAGCTTTGCTCTCCCCATCTTTCTCGTATCCATTGACTTGACCAAGATAACTTTCTTGGTAGTTCTACTCTCTGACATTCTTATTGAATTGGGGAGTTCCAGACACATCGAAAGGCAAACTCAACATCGGGTCAACTTTTTTTCGCCATTGGAATTTAGACCCTTTTTGAGAATCTTCAGGAAAATGTCTAATGCTGATATCGCCTCTAAGTGAGATATTTAAAACACGTTTTTTTCCAAACTAAGTTTTATAGAGTCCATCTTTCTGATACTGACTCATTTATAATCATGTATATGTTACGGGCAAAGTGATAAATTTATGGATAAATTCCATTGAATTTATTACATTGCCCTCTTCCACTTCGGGCATTAAATATCCCAATTTATCACATTACCCGTAACATACATACTGTATTTCTTTAAACCATTATATCAGATTATTTAATATCTGAGCTACAGTAAAGACTGTAGACCAAGGATTTTTAAATGTTTTTTTGAAGCACCACAGGAAATAAACATGACTTCCTTGATTGCATTGCATTTTAAGTTAGTATTCCTTAATATCATAAGGTCAGTATGTTAGCATTCTTTAGTTAGAATCATATAGTAAACCTTAATTCCTCATTTATATGTAGCTACATATCATACCATCACTAAACGATATTGAATTATTGATATTTATATGACTGCCAAGCCTCTAAAACAAAATAAATACTTACCATTTATTTCATCAAGTGATTGTAAATAGTAAAAATGTGTGTATTGGTGTGTTTAGTGCTTATTTGGTGCAGGTACTACACTTAATGGCTTTTCAATTTCTTTGCTTTGATTTTTTATTAATGAATGTTTTCCGATTAATATTCTTTTGCAGATGTTAATTAGGTTAAATGAATGAACACTTCTGCCTAGGTTTAAAAATGGATTAATATCTAACCAATTTGAAATGAATGAACAAAAAACGTTCTCATCTTTAAAACATATTAAATTTGATTTTTATTACATTGAGGATTACGTAAGAAAAATTATGTTTATTAGAAATTTCGATTTAGGATAATTCGTGATATGAAAGCAATAAGGCTTAAAATGTTACCCTATAAGTAACGAATTATTAAAGAATAAAGAGACAATTTTCATCTTCTCTCATAATGAGTAGAAGATTTAAGTTTCAATGAAATTTCAAATAAATTTATAAGTTAAAAATGGAATAATGGGTTTTTGAACTTTATTATTGAATCTAACTTTTTCTTCTATTTGTTGTCAAAATGTTCACGAGAAAATTATTCCTGTTGATCTAGGATGAGTTATTTACAGAGCCAAAAATGAAAAAAGAACTTTCATCCATTAATTTTCTATCGAATTATTTTATCCGAGCAAGAAAACTTAAGAAGATTAAAAAGAGGACTAAAATTTCAAATTGAGTAATCTAAAATTTAATTGAAAAAGTCTCTATTATATAAATGAAACTACCAATAAAGTTTTATAAAAGAAGTATAGACTAAAAGTGGACTGAGAGAGCTGTAGTTTTTCCATTTCTTAATAACCAAAATATATTATAACTGAAGAAACGAAAATAGTTTTTGAATGAAAGGGATTTTTGTACACGTACATAACTAAAATTTTTAAAAATCAATTGTTAAAATAATAAAAACACTGTACCTCAAAATTCCTAAAATTTAAATCATAATTTTGATCCATTTATTTTTAATTCTTATTTTTTAATTAAAAACTATATCATTCTTATTTGAACAGAAGCATGGAAGAAGATTAATGATTTTATAATTTAATATTTTTTACTAAAATTTTAAATTTCAGGACATTGTAAAATAATAATTACCTCTTAATTTGAGTCTCTATTCAAAGAATCCTGCCAAATATACTTGATGAATCAGAAAGCTTTATATTTAATTTAAAAGTTATATTTTTTACCTTATTTGTTGAGAACAGTTTTAAATAGCAAAGTGACACCGCTATTTGTAAGTCTTCTTGCACGGAAGAAAAGTTTTGTAATTAGAGCTTAGAAAATAATTTGTTTATCTTTATTGCGTTTTCATAGAACACAAATAACTCTAAACATTAGGTTACAGCAAGATGTTTAGAGCAATAATAACTCGGAGCAATAAACAGAAACTTACCATATGAAAATGAGAATCGGTGAAGTGGAAATATCATAATCACTGCATGTCATACAGAACATCCTAGATCAGAGGTTCTCAAACTGTGTGCAGTGGCAACCTGGGGTGCCGCGAAAGTATGGCAGGGGTGCCAAGAATCAAGAAAATCCAAGAATCAAGAAATCAAGTAATCAAGAAAAGTTGTTAAAAATTTAATTTCGTAATTTTTTAATTTGGAATGAATATATTTAACTGTTTATGTGGGTGAAAACAGTTAATATAGTCCTACTCTTTCACCTATTTATTTCATGCTTTATCTTCTATTCAAAACTAGTGCTAGGAACGCCAAATATCTTTTTTACAAATTACACTAAAAAGCGATTAAAAACACTTCTTGGGTGTTCTTCAAGAGGGTACCCTGCCCCCCCAGAAACTCAGACTTTGTGTACCAAACATGTTAAAAACCTGTCTTTTATAGTTAAATTCCCAAAACATTTCTGGGGGAGGACCCCCAGACCCCCCTTTCGTATACTTCGAACTTTATTACTCACAACGCAACTTTTCTTATATTAGGTTCTTTAAGACGAAAATTCTATCTAAAAAGTATTATAAAGCTATATTGGACCTACTAAGCATGCAATGGGAGAGATGAGTGCTAATTTTGGGCACCTCCAGAATTAAATTTTCATAAACGCCTTTGAGACCTTTTATGGACATCTGTTTTAGAACTAAAATCTTAACCCTTTTTCTTGGAAGGGGAAAATATCAAGAAAAATCTGTGACTGTGGATTTTAAATTCAGTTCAATATTAAAGAACCCTTGGAAAATCTGTTATAGATTCCGCCCATCCCTATGTAAAACTACTTTGTGAGTAATTGTACCGCAAAAGCCTATTAGGGGTGCCCCGAAATGTTTTTAGACTGCTAAGGGTGCCGCTGCGGAAAAAGTTTGAGAACCCCTGTCCTAGATGATCATAAAGTGAAACCTCATCGTTTTAGGACGACTCTGTGATTCATATCAAAATAATGGGCTGTGATTATAAATAGCTAAAAAACTGCCAAAAACAAAATGAATTTAACTTTTTTATGTTTTTTGTTAGAAAAGTAAATATTTTGGAAGTGACCTAGTATTTATTCTGCTCTAACTCAAAATTTATTTTAAAACCAGAAGTAAAATTTAATTTTTTCAATTATGCATTTAACTTGAATCCCAAAGCTATATTTTACGTTTTTTTTTAATTAGAAAGAATACTTGTACTACTGTTAGAGAAAAAAAGCAATTTCAACTTAAATTGTAAAATTGAAATTAAGTTACTCTTAAAAAATGTTAACAATCATATATACGGAAAAACTCTAAACCCAATAATAATGTTTATTCGGAAATAAACCCGGGAAAACAGAAAATAAGAGTACGTATTTACGATCAAATAATTCTTGTTACAGCCATAACAACCTTTTTCATTCCTTATAAATCAATAAACTTAAATTGAGCTCTTTCTCAAAAACAGTAGAGATTCTTTACATAAACTAATATACAAAATGTAATACTCATGAAAGGAACGACAGACTCACTAACACGCAATTAAGAAATATTTTAATCCACAAAAACAAAACTCATGCACGAACTCTAGATTGCTTTCAAAACTAGACGGGAAAAAAGACGGACTATTCGGGAAATATTTCTGAAAACTGGGACAAACTTTCCCTGTAATAATAAGAGAAAGCTCACGGACCTAATCTATCAATGAAGATGAGCGGTTGCAGTTCTTTCATTTCAAACCTGGAAAACGCCATCTTATTTCGAGCTTATTGTACGCGTTCTATGTATATGTCGCCTTCTGGGATCAGCTATATTTCGACACGTCTATTTTTAACAATTCTTTCTGTATCTTTGAAATAAAAGTTTTGCTTTGTGACTATGGTGTCCACATGCCTGTCCACCAACCTGGTTCGGTTCCAGAGAAATTGAGCAATCTTGGGAAACAACGAAACCTTGTGCGTGAAATCGGAAGCGACAACCGGGTCACGGTTGAAGAACACGTTTCTCGATAGATCTTATTGTTTTAGCCTCGTCCAGAGGGCAGTCACTCATTTGAATGGGCAGAGACAGTCCTGAACAATGCTGAGGGCCTTGGGTCCTAAAATCCTTCAAATACCCTAAAATCCTTATGGGTGGACTAACAAGATCAAGAACTTGCTGCAGTCGGTTTTTTTCTCTTTCTTCATATCATTGTAGTTGTTTAAAAAAAAGATTTTCAGGGACATATATGCACAAGTTTGTTTTGAAGAGGAACCAATATTTTGAAAAAATAATTTAAAAATATCAAACCAATATTTTTTCGAATTAGGTAAATTTTTTATTGGTATTCTTTTAAAGAGTAACATGTCTATTTATCTTTTTTTTGTTTTGGGACTTTTTGTTAACTCCCTTAGATTTTATTTTTGTATATAATTATCAAGGTTTTATGAAAAATTAGTTGCAAGAACTTGACAAATCACGAGGAAAAATAGCTCTTCTCTTTTTTAATTAGTAGTCCTTCAAGTTCAATCATCATTAATATACAGGGTGTTTCAAAATTGCGTTGCACGGCTTTTATTCGGAACCAACGCTGGGTCATGGAAGTAAGGTCTACCCCTAGGTAAGTGAGCCTGGAGAATGCACTGAAATAACTTACAGCGCCCCTAGCAGCGAAATTTAAAAGTTAAAAAAATAAACTTAAAAATTAAAAGAGATAGAGCGAAAACCTCAGTGAGAGTGTTGTTGCCAACGTCATGAAGAACTCATTGAAAAAAATTCATGAAAATATCTTGAATATTTGCCGAGATATTAGCATGTGAAAATAGCACTTTTTCAGGGGTCAAAAAAGAAAAAGTTCGCATATTTCCAAATTTTTCAGTGTTATTGTGTGGTTTTGTGTTTTTAAATGCAAAAACACAAAATTTAATCAAAAAATAAAAAAATTTGCAAATATGCGAACTTTTTCTTTTTTGATCCCTGAAAAAGTGCTATTTTCACATGCTGATATCTCGGCGAATATTCAAGATATTTTCATGAATTTTTTTCAGTGAGTTCTTCATGACGTTGGCAACAACACTCTTATTGAGGTTTTTGCTCTATCTCTTTTAGTTTTTAAATTATTTTTTAATTTCGCCGCTAGGGGCGCTGTAAGTTATTTCAGTGCATTCTCCAGGCTCACTTACCCAGGGGTAGACCTTACTTCCATGACCCTAGGAAGCGTTGGTTCCGAATAAAAGCCGAGCAACGCAATTTTGAAACACCCTGTATATACCATTATTTCAACATCACTTGATCCCAAGAAAATACAAGTGTTCTTGCAGTGTTCTTGCAAGTGTTCTTGTATGCTTAAAACAAAATCAAAACAAATATTTATACTTACCTTTTTCCTATTTGACAAATGTTTTCAGAAATTTGTTTTCCAAAAAGTTACAAGCTTAGCTTCTATTAAAAAAACTTGCTTTGTTTCGGAAGAGAATCAACAAATAAAATACATTTAGTTCTTTTAAATAACAATGTCTACACAATTACGATATATTATTAAAAATTAATGAGGGAAACAAATAAAAAGTTAAACATTTTTTTTCACAGAAAACCGTACATTCATTCAACATAACAAAAATGATTTAATATTAATAGTCCCAATGAATTCAAGAAATTTTCCATAAATACAAATGTTATTCTACATTTTTAACCTAAAATTATAATTAGTTCTTGTGCATTGCAACCTGAAAACATTAAACGTGCCTTCGTTAAGTCGTTTATTTTTATTTTATAATCTTAGAATCATCGTCTTACTTGCTCTTTTCTAAGACAAGTGTATTCTAATTCTTAAATTATCTCTTTTGCATTGTTTGCTTTACTTTTAGTATATTTTTATTTCCTATAATCATTCTCTTAATAATATTTATCAGAAGTGCTAAATTTATTTAACAAATAATTAGATTAGGTCTAAAATTTTTGACAACTATACTTTATTCTTTTTCTTCTGTCTGGTATTTTAAAATTTCAAATTTTATTTGTTTTACCAATCAATTAAACTAACTGGGTAGTATTCTTCAAAATAAATATAAATCTTCAGAGTGTCTTAATATGTTCTTTACTAATAATGATTTTCAAATTCGAGTTTTGTAATTTGCCTGCAATCTCTAGTTTCATAAGTCCTACTCAAAGTTTGAAAACTTCTAGTTATTTTCCAATAAACTACGTGAGACTTATAGAAAAACAATCTCTGAACACTTTTTTTAAGACAGGCTAAACACTAATGAATAGCTTTTTGATCACAAATAGAAAAGTTCAAAAGGCTTATATTTAAGAAAATAGCGTTTATTTATGAATCAAAAAACTGCATGTAGGGAATTAATAATATAATTAAATAATAGAATGGATTTAAACAAAAAAAATTTCGTCTTATAATTAGTATACTTTTTAGTTAGGAATCCTAGGAAAGAGGCAAAATTTTATAATTTACTTTATTTTAATATTTTATTTAAAAAAACTTCTCTAATAATTATTCTACAAATATAAAGGTAATAACAAAACATCTCTGACTTCAATGTTAATTTATTTTTCTCATTTATGTCTCTTACTCACATTCCATTCTTACGTACAAATAATTTCAATTTTCAACACTTCACTTCCATAAGTTTAGTTAAATTAAACATTAAATTTAAATTAATATTATGCAGATTCTGCTGGTTATGAAAAGATTTCATTTGCCGAAACGTCAAGGTATCAAACAGTTAATTTTTTAGTTTTACTAGTTATTAGTTTATCATGGAGATTCTATAGAATATTAAAAGGAATAAAAAGAATTATGAGGAATATTAAAAGGAATTAAAGGAATAAAAGGAATTAAAAAGTATTATGAGGAATATTAAAAGGAGAATTTTAATTAATATTATTGTGTTTATAAAATAAAATAAAAATGTTTTTTTATATTGAAAATGATATCATAAAAGAAATGTAACTAATGGTTTAGAATAAATAACACTATTTTAAATCAAAGCCTTCAATTTTTACAATAAAAAAAGAACTCCAATTTGATAAACATAAAAATCTTAATTTGAAGTAAACATGGCTTGAAGTGCAAGTGAACATTTTGACTACACCACAAAAGGTTAACAAATCTTCAACTCGCAAATTCGAATTTTCTCAGAAGCTGCTTTCTAAAATGCATATAATTTTAAGCATTCCTACAAAATGAAATAAGATATATCCCTTTAAAAATAAATTTACTTTTAATCATTTATGTTTGTAGGGGAGCATTTCTAAACGTAGCCTTGAAAGCAAAGATAAATAGAAAATCAAATAAGTCCATAGCAAACAAACACTGGTTCTGAATATTGTAAGAAGAAACGATTCAAGTACGAACAGAGAGGGAAATCTGCGGAAGGAATTCACATAAACACAGAATTTCCATATTTGAAATCAATGATATATAATTATCGGAAGAGACCATCCAAAATGCACCACTGATTACGGTTCATAATTATCGGAATCCTCATTTAAAGCTTCCAATTAAGGTAATTGTGAAATTTAATTGCTAGGGTAGAAAGATTTCGGGAAGGAGAGATGCTTACAGTTGGTTTTTAGTTGTTATCCAAATTGTTTTTCACGAAAATAATAACCGCAAACTCTTAAGAGAAATAAGCAATTCATGCTCAATCATCAATGCTGGAGAAGTAATCTGATTATTTTGATGCAATCAGATGTTTTTAGGCGGTATATTTAAAAGATTTATTTTACACAGAACTTCTAGATTGGGTGTACTGTTATCTATTTTTATAGTAGTTTGTTGTATTCAAGAATGTGAAAAATATAGTTTGTAAACTCTCCATTATTATCCGGTGAAATATCTGGTCACTTACCATTTATTCTCTGTTCTCGAAATACAGTGAAATAAAATTAATGTTTTTACTAAAATTTGATCGGATCTACAAAATTCTAATCGTATATTGCAAAAAATTATTTCACTAGTAAATCAGATTGTCATAATCAATTAATAGCATAAAGTAAATCATTTAACTTAAAAGTTTGACAACTGTTTTTTAATTTATCTCTATTTTCCTAATTTTAAAGTAGTTTAATTACACTTCAATAATTCTCTGAGATTTAACCAATCCAGGGTGGGAATTAATTATTTATTCAGTGTTTTATAAAACCATAAAATATAAATGCATATTAAAACCGAATTCCAACCAATAAATTTGTAATAACATATTCTTAAAAGTTTATAATCAGAAGAAAGAATTTATGAACAGTCATTTTTAAAGTGTTTTTCAGAAAGAGATTTAAATTTGAAAAAAAAAATAGTAATGAATTATATATTTTTTGGGGGTTCTCTCTTCTTTTCGTAGCTTTTTTCTCCATCAATTTAAAAAGGGAAAATAAATTCGTGCTGCCATCTCGACCAACTTGAGAACACTAGCAACCTACACTCCAGACTTATATATTTCCGAGAATTCATTATGAAATAATTAATAGTACAGTCGAATCCGCTTAATGTGATCACGGTTAATGTTATCAATCGGATAATGTTATCGAAATCGACAGGTCCCGATCGTTCCTATTTAATTTAATGTAAAATACATCGTTTAATGTGATCAACTATGAATCATTCCTCCGCTTAATATTATCAAAAGTTGTCCATATCCCCTTTAAAACGACCGTTTTTGAGTTCGAGTTCCATTTTGAAGGTTAATTTTTACTAGTAAACAGCTGCTCTATGAGAACATCTGGAGCTTCTTTTTTCTGAAACTCAGTATGAGTAAGAAAACTAAAACATTCCGCAAATTATATTGAAAGAAAACGGCGAAAACGGTTATGGGGGATCCGAATCCCTACTTGTGATTGGTTAAAGAAACACCAAGATCCACGCTTTGCAGATGTTTCTGATAAGATATTTTGATTTTCCCCTTCTTTACTGGAATTGAGATTATGTAATAAGTAAGTGGTTTATTGGGGTGAAAGGATATACTAATGGAATGGAAAAAAGAGACCTTGCGATAAAAATACAAAGTAAGCGATTATTTTAATTTTATTAACTGAACTACTTTTATATTTTCCCCTTAAAATTTTACGTAGTGTAAAAATAGAGTTTATAGTACATTTATTACGATTACATGATTTTGATTTTAAAGCAAATAATCTAGTTACACTGTTTGTTGTTTTTTGATATGAGATCGCTTATTGTTATCAATCGGATAATGTAATCAGTTTAGTCTCGGACAATTGCGATCACATTAAGCGGACTCGACTGTACTTTAAATGAAAAAATCAAATTGTAAATAAAAGAATTCATCAGAAAATTACCGGATTGCGTAATGATCCTTATTTTCTTAAAAAAATAAGGCTAAATTTCTTAAACTATTCAACTAATTCAATGTCTTTTTATTAGAAAATTAAGTTGATAGCATATTTCTCAAGAGTCCAAATATTATTCGTAATTACCTATTGTTAAATTTAACTTTCACATGGAAACCTAATATTTTGTATTTCATCTGATTTAACCCATGTATCTTTTATTCTAGGTAAGTCAAAAGTGTGGTATGTTTCACGCTTCGGAATTTATAAAAAAAATTGGGACAGGTTACTGACCTTTCTTCTACCTTTCTCTCATAAATTAGGTGACTATATACTTACACACTAATTTTTCCGAGAAAGGGTCCCAAATGTTATACTTCAAAAGCGTATGAAGTAAGTTGCTCCCATTTTAGTTTGAAAACTCATAATTATCTAAAAAAAATAAGTTATGGGCCTGTTGATTCATTAACGGATATTCCGCCCTGAATGTTTCAAAATGCAGCGATGAAAATACTATAAAATGTTATTATAAAGTATTTGCACACCTGAAGAATTCAGGAAATACTGTGTATACTAAAATATAATTTGAATTTAAATTCTAGTATTTTTCAGTAAAATACCCTAATCAGTCTAAATCTTAATTAATCTTAAAATCTTTTTTTTAAATGTTCATAAAAAGTATTTCAAAACAGAAAAATATCGCACAAGAAATTATGTTAAACAGAAAAAAAAACTGAAATTTAAGGTATCCGACTGGTCTAAAATCCTCGTTTTTGTCAAAAAATGTGGAAAACATTTTATGATCTATTCTTGAAGCCAGTTTAATAAGGTTTCCAAAAATATCTTACTTTTTATTCTAGCTAAATTAGAAAAAGAGTTGCATCAATTTTAGTATCCAAAAAGCTATCTCATACTGTGGCCGGAAATATCTTTACACGCGTTTTGTGAGGAGTGGGATTTTTGAGCAGTAGGGTTCACGGTAAACGTGATTTCTCCTATACTATTTTAATTATGATTAAAAAACTTTCTGAGTTTGTTGTTCATATTATTATGAATGTTTTTTTTCTATTATCTAAAGCCAGTTCTTAAATAAAACTATTTTTCAAGTGGTTTTGCATAAAAATCAGATTTTTTTTGGTAAATTTCCATAGAAGTGGTTTTGAACATCTTTATCTCTGAACATTGTGTTAATATTGGAATTTTTGAAGTTCACAATATAGATGAATATGTAAACTTCAGTTTCTGCTAAACATCATGTTTGTATCTTATTTAGAACTTTTATAAACGTGTTTGGCGTAACGTGACAATTTGCCTTTATTTTCGTACAAATGTCTCAATATTTTGAAAAATTATTTTTTTTTTAATTTTGCTTTTTAGTTTTTTTTGTTGTTTTGAAACATATCCTATTACAAAATAACCTTTAAAAATTCATTTAAGGAATATTTTTAAAGAATGTCTCCCAGTCGGATACCTTAAATTCAAATCCATTTAAAAACTACTTAAGCATTTTACTAAAAATTATTCATTATTCAGGTAGAAAATTAACTTATATGCTAACTAAAAATTAGATCCGGTTAGTATCCTGGGTTACCCAAGAAGCACAAATGTCCAAGATTTGTCCAATTTTTGTCTTGTATGGCCAAATTTCGTTAACTTCTAGTTGCAGTTACGTACTCTTGACACATTTGGTATAAGCTGTGCTACTGGGGTATTATAAAAAGCCAAAAGAAATTTTAACCAATCAATCAGAGCAGACTCAGCTAAAAGTGACAGATTGCGATTAGAATCTTGTATACAAAGTTATTCTTTTACACGATGGACAAGAACACTCTGAATACAGATTACGAAAAAGATAAATTTTCGAATAATCAATCAAACAAGCATTCAAAAACTTTTCGTAGACAGAGAAACTCAAAAGTACGTGTTCTCAACATTTTGGGTGGCAACCCAATTAGTGATGTCAGCGTCAGGATCAGTGGAAGAACGTTCTTGTGATGTTGGGTATCAGCTCTTCTATAAACATCACTTTATCCAACAATTCCAAGGTAAGAGTTCAATAAGAATCAATATTATAAATTAAGTTTGAATTTTTGTCTTTAGACACAGAAGAGGTACATGACTTTAAATTCTTAAACCATATTTAATCTCCTAAAAGTTTTGTGTCTATGCAACAAATTCAAAATTCTATCTGAATTGCAATTAAATGCTATCAAATTTTTGTCTAGATATATTTCACGATCTAGCTTTTCTTGTATCTATTTTTCTTACGGGAACTTCAAGTTTTAGTTCTCACTACAAATAGTTTCAATTTATAGGAGTTTTTATTTTTAGAGTTAGTCAGATCCTGATCCTGCATAACAGACATCTATTGCAAACTATACTCGAATGAAAAGGATTTTTTCTTGTTTTTCTATTTAAACACACTTCATAAAAATTCTACTAATACTTATTTTATTGATAGGGTGTTTATAATTTATAGATTATAGATACATTAAAAACGGGTATGTGTATTATTATTTGGATAAGTAAGCTATTAGATGCGTGTACTTAAGATGTAGAAATCGCGCAATAGACTGAAAGTATTATTATAGTTCCTTAAAACTAATTTTTTTATGCATGGAGGGTCAAAGTAACTCGTTTATTGCTTACTATTGCGTAGTGATTATCTCAATTTAATAGACACCAGTTTTCCGGATTCGAAGTGCGAACTTAGTGAATAGAAGTGAATAGAAAAGAAGTGAATAGAAGAAGTGAATAGAAAAGAAGAGTTTTAAAAACTACGTAAAAAACTAATAGTTCATAGAGTAAAAGTAATAATTGATATCATTCTTGGCGTGTTTTGACAGGAAGTTTAACATTGGAGATCTTGATCAACATAAAAAATGTGTACGTTGATTTCATAAACAGTCTAGGTTCGCATGACGTAAAAGACATTTGACTAAATGTTGAGTTCGTCCTTTCTAACCCAAGGCCTGATAAATAATATATTATAATTCTCAGCGTATAATTTTATTAGTGAAACTTGTAAGGAATCCAATTACATAAGTAGTAAGTCATATTGACCCATTCGGTTGAGAATATCCTTGTTTTAATGTATGTAGGCATTCAAAATTTAACCCTTCACTGCACGGTGTGCCGAATTCGGCACATACCAATAAAACTCCTAAATTTTCCCACATGTGTTAAATTTAAGTTATCTGAGTTTTGTGCCCCATCTAGAACATACATATATATAATATTAACTACTCAGTGTGGATCTATATGGCAGCTTCTCACTGATTATTAGGTTTTTATGTCTCCATAACAGTTGCATCCATTTTGTATGGAATCAAAGATTTTGATTGATCTTTTTTTACCAGTAAATCTTGAAGATATCGCTTGGTAAATTAGGTGACATTTATATACACAACATATACTTCTTATTTAAATTGATTTTTCGTAAATACAATTATTACACCAGCTGTAAATCATGTTTTTAGGTTTGTGCCATACCATAAAAAAACCATATATCTTAATGAAAAATTAAGTCTGGAATTTTTTAAATATTTTTCCTGTATTCGTGGCTGTTAGAAGATATTAAATTATTTTTTTCAAAAGAAACAAAAAAATCGTGCAGTGAAGGGTTAATACTTTCTGGAAGATCTTCTTTTTAGAAATTTCAAAAATTGAATTAGAGTATTTAAATTAGATACTAGTATTTTAAGATTCTATTTTAAATTTATTATTAAGCTTAGTTAATGCATGATTAAAACTGTTATCTGTTTTTTTCTTTACACACAAGACTGATCGTTCAATCTATCATTCAATCTCATTGACATCAGATATGACCAATTTATGTTGACAGTAATCAAAGCTATAGAACTTAAGCTTCAGTTTTCCTGGAATACTGTACCAGAAATGTTGTCTTTATAGTTACTTCTTTATACGATTGAAAAAATTTTGGACAGCTAAAGTTTTTTCAGATTAGTGTATTAAGTTTTACTATAATTAGGAACAGACAAACCTTAACTAGAACTATTGATCACTAATGTTATATTTAAAATTAAGGCAAAATGTATGCTAAAAACGCCGCTCTACACTCCCATTACTTTTATTTCCAAAAAAGAAAAATACTATTCCAAATGATTATGATCTCCTGATGTGTATTTCTTATTTTATGTTACAGCTCTTTATGATGGTTATTGGTTAAATAGAAGTTGACCGCGTTTCATCGCTACAAACAAGTGGAAGAAATTAGTATTTCATTATCAGGTGAGTTTTTATTGGCATATTTATTTTTAAACTGAAAACTGTTCATTTGTTCCAGCACAAGTGCTAATTTATGCCACACATTTTTCATACTCAAAGTTAGGAAATATCTCTTGTGTGTTCCATCTTTATTCATAGTTGAAAACCCTCAAACTTGATTGATCTTGATATTAGGTTGGTAGGTATTAAAATTTTAACCATTAAACTTGTTTATCAATATATAATTTAACATCCGAGAATTTTCATATTTAAGGTTATTCATATGCTAGAAGAAATTCAAATTTTTATGATCGTAAATTTAATTCTCTGAAGTTCGTAATTATCAGGACAAACAATTCAACGTCCTGTATGTGAAACACTCATTCAATTAATCGTTAACATACTATTAAGTTTATTGCCTTTGAATTTTTGGCCTACAACTGAAAGTTAAATTTTTCATTGATTTGTTTATCTGAAACTGAGAAGGGGAGAACATGGTTTTAGTTGGCACTCGGGGCTAGTTTGCATACTGCCTTTATTTTTTCCACAAAGGAGCCAGAGAAATGAAATTTCGATGGTAGGTAGTGCATAAAAATACAATAACGCAAAAATTCCAATTTGCTTCGAAGCTTTACAAAAGAACGACCACTGATTAGTTGCTTTTCTCACTATAGGGTGGGTTGGGGTAAAGTGGGTCTTGGGGAAAAATGGGTCAGTTTTAATTAACTCGATATAAATCAAATTTAAATTGAATAATTTTCCCTCATTTTTTTCTATTATAATCTTTTACCTGTTGGCAACATTTTTCGACTGTCAAAGATTAATATTTATGATTTTGAGGACTGAAAAAATAATTAATTTGAACCGTAAATAATGTCATCGAAAAAACAGGGTTTACTAACTTCCAAAATATCTATATATTGTAATAAATTACAGCAGACTTTTGCAATATTTTTCCATAAAAGAAAGTCCGAGAGACATTTCAAGCCAATCAGTTTAGAAAAATATAAAATATTTTATCTTTTATAACGATATTTTGGGGTTGGGGTAAAATGGGTCATAGTAAAGAGGCCTTTTGTATTAAGTAAAAACAATGTTTTTAACTTATTTCCTTCAAATATACATTGAACTGTCTTACAAGTTTATTTTTTTACCCAAACGAAGTATTTTAAATGCTAAATTTGAACAATGTTCATTAACTCCGGATTTTTACAATTTCATTAAAGTGCAACTTAAAACAAATTTTTTCAGATGAAAACGGCTTAGCCGATAGCCTTTTTTCTTATTTTCATGTATATTTAGTAATAAATATATTTTTGACATATTTTTGCAATGAGACCTATTTTACCCCACATTGGGGTAAAATAGGTCGTTGCTTTTGATGCTAAGTTTAACCAACTTATAACTAAAAAATATTTCATAAAATTAGATGAAAATGTTCTGAAGGATTGTAATGTCAAGATCCAATTGAAAGAAATCATTAAAAAGTAATAGTTTTGATGAAATAAAACTTAGAATGTGAAGGTACCTTGAAATTGACCCATATTACCCCAACCCACCCTACTGAATGGTTGGTCTGGTGAACTCGTAAATTGAGATAAAGCATTTCTGTTTTCGATAGAGAGGTTCACTGTGATTCCACGCATGTATCAAAACCTTTATTTCAAATGTTTGGAATTGTGGGGAATCAATTTTGTTTTGGATATCGGCATGGGGCTAGTTGACACAGTTTGATGCGGGGTCACTTAGCATAGGTATTAGTCAAATGTGGTTGAAATGAAAAGGTTTAACAAGCACAGTGGAAGAGAGGATGTGGCAATCACGGAATCGAACAAGTTGAACCCCGTAATATATAAATATTTTAATTAAAAAGCTATGTAGATAGATCGAGGGATCTAGAAGGGTTAGAAAGAAACTCGAAATTTACTCAGAAACGTTAAATAATAATAAACCTCTAAAAATATGACATAAAAAATTTTTAGGTTTATTAATTTTTTTAAACGCGTTTAATTTTTAGTTTGATTAAACTCGTATTAAAATTATGAACCCAAAGGCCCAATTTTTAGCCCAAAGGTTAACGTATCCACTGCGTAATACAAATATTCTCTAACAAGGAAACGTTCTTCGGCTTAACTCACAGAAATGGGTAAAAATATTACAGGGGTTAGTAGATGTCTAAAAACATTTATTAAAGTGAAAAATTGGCTGTGGAATTTCAGTAAAAAAGCTGTAAAAAAATTCTTAAAAATTGTCATTTTGAACTCCAAGTGCAACCTTAACCCATTAGCGCCCCCCCCAGTGATCTATTTCTAGATCGCTAAATACAGGGTCATAAATACTCTCTTAAATTACCTTAAATTCACCCAACAGTAACGAAACTGCACAGATGGCAAGAGGAAACATCCCTCAATCCTAACACTGTGTTTTTTGGTTTGCTTCATTTATTTTGTAATAGGGATGGGCTAAAGTTCAAATTTTCTACTTTGATCGAAAATAATTTGGGCGTTAATGGGTTAATAGGCGAGAAAGCTCCAAATGTTTAAATGAACTGTCCGCGTTTTCTCTGAAATTGATTAAATCGGCCCTCTGTGAATCGGCCGTTAAAAAAGGTTCATCAAATGCACATCTTGAATAACAATTAATTAAAAAGAAAACAGTTCATGAAGCAACACAAAATTAAAAGCGAATTATAGGTTTTAGTGACCGTCACATATCAAATCTAATTTCTCATTCTTATGGGTCGGGATTCCTCCTCTTCTAATGAAATTCCGCAGCTAATTTTTTCAGAATAAGTGTTTTGAGTCGTCTTCTTATGCCTGTAAAATTTTTTTACCATTTCTGTGAGTTCAGCCTGGGGACGTATCCTTGTAAGCATAACAGAAATAGTTATACACACCAAGAAAATTATGCCTAGAATCTTTTGTTGTATTTTCTAATAATTCTGAATAAAAGACTTCAGAACAGAGTCCATGACCATAAGCATTTAATTGAAATCGAAAAACAATGGGGTATGCCTTGTGATAGGGGCCCTGTTGGCGTTGCGATCGCATCGAACTCACTCCTCCCTTGTCAGGTCATGAGAGGCAGAAAAAAAGAATATCAATTGTCGAACCCTCTAATACCCCTTCGAGAGTGACAAATTGAATGAACACTTCACGGCCAATCACAGCTGTGATTTGTACTGCCTACTCCTATCAATCATAGATATTTGCAGTGCTGCCCTCTATCATATGATGGCACTTGGATAGAGCGTTTTGGACCCTCTGGTTAGGATTTTTCAGTGTTCTAAATTAACTGAAAAATGAATATATTAATTTCTTATAAAATTAAATGTGAAACCATTAGGTCATCCCGAAAGTTTTGTCGCTTCAGGGACTGTCTGTATACAATGTATTTTTTGGTACTTTTCCATTACGGTAAACCAGTAAAGTACTTCTACTTCTATCTAAAGCCAATTTGACGAATTTTGGCTCTTTTTTTGTTTGCTCACTTTTCCAGCTTTCCTAGTTTCTACGATTAATAAGATTTTGTTTACTTCAAGTTGCCATTAAATGAAAACTTTCAAAATTAAAATTCAAAGGAATTTAACTTTAATTCATATTAAGATTGTACGGGAGATCTTTTTTATTTAAGAAATTGAAACTAATTTTATAGTATTTTTCAAGAGCGGCGATAGAATTTCAAGCGATCTAGATTCCTTCAAATGGGGGGATCATCCGGATCTTTCCTAATACAGGGTTAGGAGTAGCAATCTAGCAATTTAATATGGATGATTGTGATCAAACTCTCCGGATGCCTCTGAAAAATTTAAATCTAAATTAAATTTTCCACACTTGTTAAAAATACTTAAAACTTTAACTGTTTTATGGAAGTAGCCAGTTAATTTTAATTTAAAAATCTTAACTTTAGGAAAAATGCAAAATTTTGAGCAGAAAAGAAATGTAACAAGTTATCATAGATTTAAGCAAATCCCAGTTGTCGATCAGTCCCCAAAATCAAGCCAAGATGCCAAGTTACCTGTAGATAAGGTTACAGTTTATATCGGTATTACATAATGGAAAAGTATCAAAAATATCTTATATATATACATAACCCAAGAGCGACAAAACTTTCGGGATGACCTAATACCTCTAGCTTCTTAAAAATAATGCATAGGTTGAGGAAATTGTAAATCATCATGATATAATTTAGTAATCTTTATGGTCTTGTATTACAGCATTATAGATCTGATAATGTCATTGGGTTGTGAAAGTTCTATGGATGTTTTTCAATTTCACAATCTCAAAACAATTGTTAACTATGTGACACGATTGGGAAGATCGTCTTAGATTAGTGCTATGGGTTTTACAGGAAGTCATCGATGTAAAATTTTAATTTGCATTACTCCCATTGTTAGGTCCCTGCCCAATTCAGATTCGTGCATTTAGGATTTACATGTAGCTGTCCTTACATGTAGGTGGAGACCAACTAATGATTCCAGATTATTTCAAAGCAATCATAACTTAAGTCCTACCTTTCCTTTAAACTTGTATTTGGGTTATTATTAATGACTACGTGACGTGACGAAAGGAACGTGAGTCGCATGAGTAGTGGATGCGATCTCAGCGCCACTAGATCCCCTATCTTAAGGCAAACTAAATGTTTATTTTCCGATTTCCATTATCGCTCTATGGGCTTGGACCCTCTTGTTTTGATACTCCGTACTAATACACCTTTTTTCAACTCCAGAATAGCCAAGAATGAAATACAGAAGAATTTAACGGGATTTAACCATTTATGACCACATTGACCAGACCTACCCTTTAGACCGAAAAATCTCCAATTGGACTTGACGTGATCTCGCGATACCATATCATTGTGAGGTAAAAAAATACTATTTTGATTCAAAAAATGTCTTCAAGATAGTTTTTTTTATAAGTGAAGGTAAGTTTCGAGGGGATTTAAGGACTTTTTTTATTGTATTTCATCTCTGTTTTACGGGGGAAAAAGAAAATGTTCCCATTTCTAGACACGATAAATAAGTAAAAAAATAATCGATTTTTCCCAGTAATGATACAAATTGATTATCAGGGATATAGTATCTAAATACCAGTATCAAATTTATTTCGAACTACGTATTTTTCGGGAGCAAGACGAATGTTGGGAAAAAGAACCTTTTACGATATTTATGATTCTTGATTAAAAAACCCTAAGGGTCAGAATTTCTTGAAAAGTTTGGAAATTCAATTTGGTTCTTACGTATTACTTGCCGTCGACCGTGACGTTGAATCTCATTACCAAATCTCATACTGTGCCACTGATTGGTTGGTTGTGTCATAAAAATACAAACTACTCAGTGGGACCATAGGTTTGATATTGCACGTCGGATTCAGCGACACAGTCGACCGGACTATACGTAAATACCATTTATTCTAATTTTTTTTAAATCACACAGTGACAATATTCTTTTTTTTTTTTCAGAAGATCCTAGTGCAGAAAGTCAGCTCGTGTGCAATGGTGGTGTTCTTTAGAACGCTGGATCAAGATTTCTCCAAAATTAGAGACTTCTTGGAACCATAGATGGACTGTTAGTGTAAAAAAGACGGGATCATTTAACTAGCAACGGTGTCAAAACTTTTTCCCATAAATTTTAGTGACTTTTCAGGTTTGGTGCCGAGTATCAAGGAACTAGAAACATCTCCATATTAACTGGTCAAGTTAATTAACTGTAGCAAATTGTTATTCGAAAAATAAGTTTTACATTAAAATATCTTTCCCTTAAAATGTTTTCATCTTTTTTGTAACTAGTATCTTAGTTGTATCTATCCCAGGTTTACTCATCTAGCATTTCCATGAAAGGGATCTCAGAGTGAAGTGTTTTCCCAGTCATGCTTCAAAGTTAAATATATTTATTGTCATCGAGTGGACAATATCTAGTCATATGTTAAACATATTGATCTCATAATGTCAATTAAGAATAATGATATATAACTCAGCCTTCCCTCCATGGAAATTGTTCTAGATGAGTTTTGTATTTTAGATGTCTAATTTTTAACCTAAGGACGCCTTTTTAACGAAATTTTAGATACTCTTAGTTTTTCATAATAGTAACTTAACAATTCTTATGTCATATGGAGGGTTCATAATAAAAGTAAACAAGTCCACTTTAGCTACTTTTGAGCTACAGACGTTTAAAGTTAAAGCTTCATAACAAAATTACATGTTAACGCAACCGAACTTGCTGCTGCCTAGCGGATATTATCAGAACTAGGACTTGGTTCATTATTGCTCTGAAATATTACATAGTTGGTGCGTGTTATGGCGTTGCTAACTCAAAAATGACAAAAAGTGGACTTGGTCTACTTTTATTCTGAGCCCTCCATATAAACATATTTTTATGCTTTACCTGTCTTTTTGTTTTTAATGTTTAAATTCATGATTGGCAAAGTAGCAACTATACTGAGCTTGGATTCCACTGGTCATCTGTCGGAGACTAAGTCCACGCGCATGCGGGGACTGCGCATCCGGAAACATGTGTTCGAGTACTACGTTTTGAGGCCCTTCATTAAATGAGTCAAGAGTGCCTGAATCTGGAATATGCTTTATAAGAATTGAGGTTTCAGTCACCATCCCGCAGCCATGGAGATAATATTTTCCCACTATTATTGTCCCTTCCTTTCAGATGTTCACTACTCCATGCGCCTACTCTATTGGCGAGACTAAATGTCTGTACTAATAATTGGTGTAGCTTCCTAAATTAGTGTCTTATAATCTACATTGCCTAATTTGTGTGGCCTTACTTAGCTTTGACCAGCACTTTGTCCAATCAGGAAAGTAGCATGAGTAGGTAGCTTCAGGTAGATGACTTCTAATTAGTTAGACGCTTCTTTGTCTTATGGTGATAGTCTACTTACTAAGTTGACTACTTATTAATTGGAATAAGTCAGCTTAGTAAGCAGTCTAATTCTGACTAAGTAGCTTAATGTAGAAGTATTAAGTTCTACTTTTAGCTACTTACATTAACTACTAACCTGAATAGACTAAGCACCACCAGGAGGCAACACTGTCTATTCCCAACCTGTAAACAGACTTTCGTTTGTTTACAAGTTGGGACTTAGCAGAAATAGGGTCCCTCCACTGGTGGTTTTTGGCCGTTCCCGTTTATTTCCTTATTACATTTGTACTCGAAATGCTGAAAATAAATAATGCCATTTATTCAATAAGTTTGTCTTTATTGATAAACATATTTGTGTTCACTCCATGACTTCTTAGTCAGCTTCATCCGGATAACTGCCGATAAACATTTAATAATCAAATTACCTCCAAATGGTGAACATGGATTGCCTGAAATGAAAATGGCTGCTTAAATAAAATTTATTACAAATGAGCAACTAAGATTTGGCGGATATTACTTTCCAAAATTGGAATGATTAAAAGTAACTATTCCTAATGACATCTAGATTTATAAATTTCAGCACAATTTAGGTTGGTTAAGAGAAATACCTCAATCAAGTTAATGTTGCTAATATTTTCAAAGTTCTCTATAAAAAATAAGTTAACTATTGTTAAAGTTTATTAAATATAGGAATGGGATAAGTTTAGGATATTCAATATTTTAGCTATTCTATGAGCGAAGCTGATTTTAAGCAATAAAAATTCTTTCAAACACGCTTAAAATAAGGTTTGATAATGTTACTGAACCTGTAGTACTATTTATTAGGTTAAACATAAATGTAGTACTTTGAGCTAAAGCTAACGTTGGTTCTATACAAACTAATGAATTAACCTACAATACAGAGTAATTCAAAAATTAGAAGAGTGTAGATTACCCTTGAAGGTAGTCCCGAATACAATCCTGAAACACGAGAATGGGGACGAATGTTACCAGAAGCAATTAAAATAGGTTGCTTTAAGCAAACTGTTGGGGTTAAAAATTAAATTCCAATGCAGTTTATTATACCTTGACTTATTTCTTAAGAGAAACTTTTGCCATTAAGGGGTCGTTTTAAAAATGTGACGATAAATGCATCAAATTTTATTGCGACCCTTGAAGACACAATTTTCCTCGGTTTCTATAAATGAGTCAAAGCATAATAAATTGTATTGAAATTTTATATTTAACCCCAACATTTTGCCTAAAGGAACCTATTTTAATTGCTTCTGGTTACATTTGTGCCCCAGGATTGCATCGGAGACCCAGTTACAAGGGGGATTCTGATATTGTCTCTGGGTAACTTATCCCCCTTTTCATTTTTGCCAATAAGTTTTAAATACCCCTGTAGATATGTTAAGGCTCATTAAAACTTTCTTTCGAAACTAGAGGAATCATCCAAAACGACAAGGGAAAATTGTCTTTTCCTATTTCCAATGTAAATGTGCATTCATGAGTGATCCTCACAGAGGATCACTCCATGAATATAAAGATTGGACTTAACTCACTCTATCGTGTCCTTCGGCAGCAGCTGATATGTCCCCACTAGATTTCCTGAAAATAAACATACAGAACAAAGTACTTTTTTATTTTGACTATAAAAAGTGATGAATGCTCCATCAACAAATCTGCACTTGGACCATGTCCGAGATCCCCAATATTCCTAGATATTAAGTTCAAACCTAAATTAGAACACTGTTCTCAACGATAAGGTCTATTGAAACTACCAAATTAATTTACCAATATTCAACTTAAAGTAATCAAATATCATAATTATGACAAAATTTTACAATTTATAAATTCTACTATTTGTTAGTGACTATTGCTTTTTTCCTCTCATAACTTCAAAAATTAATTTAATATACAAAAAATCGATATTAGCTGCTAATGTATTTTTAGTTCAAATTTTACTATGTTAATGGGGATTTGATTAATGTTTGTTACTATGAGATTTAATGATTTCCAATAATCGGTATTTAACATTTAATCACTCAAAATTTTAGCCACCTAAACTTTACCTTTAATTATACAGTTTGATTTAAGGAAATTACTTTGTTTTCAAAACACAGTCAAATACTCAGTTTATTTATTAAAAGTTTATTTACAACTCAGTTTATTTACACGATCAACGAAACCATACATTATTTGGATAAAAAGTGATTAAAATTAATATGCATTTCTAGAGTATAAATTTAGGTTTTAAATTTTACCTTAATTTTAAATTTGATTCAGTTATTATAAATTTAGTAGACTTTGGCGATTGATTCCTGGCATGTGGATAACACGTAAGTACCAAAAAGATAAATATTTGCGATATTTACTGAAGCACTAGTTTACAGTTTGAACAGATTTCCGTTTCACGATGTTCTGAGAAATCGAAATACAGACTTACCTGAACAATCCAGCCAACTGCAATCTCCATAGATATTCGTACAAGACGATTCAACACCAATAGTTGACCATGTAAAGAAAAAGATCATCATGAACACTTTGCTATGAGATTACAACATCAAGTGCTTTTACAATATTTGGTAGTTAAGACTAATAAATAATCTTGAAACTTTAAGAAGTTTAGTTTTTGAGTATTTGAATAATTTCCAATTAGATTCGTGAATCATTAAATTCTGAATGAAACAGAAGAGATAATTTAAGTTTTATACTGGGTATGCTAATTTAGGTTACAGATATATGTCTATGTCTATTATAGGTCTAGTCTTTGTTTGACGTAATTCAACTACTTTTAAGGTTTTAAAAGAAAATTCAGCATGAATTGCATAACAAAAACACGCATGACGAATTCATTCTTTAAAATGCAGATTCCTTAACTTGAGAGATTCAAACGAAACCTAATACTATTAGCCAAAACATTACAACTTCCCAATAGTCTTTCATAATTCATTACACTAAAGTTCTTGTTTTTTAAATTATTAATCTCCAGAGAAATTTATTTAAAAGGTAAAAAAGAATTAAACTAATACGTTTGAGTTCAACGCTAAATAATAACTTACCTCGACAGAAGGGACTTACTTCTTCAAGACCAGCTTCCAAATGAACCAACAAGTGTCAGATTTTCCTTGCGTCAACGCCCCCTCACGTGACTGCTCAAGAGCGCATGCCCTTGCGCATGCTGCGTAGAAAGATGGTAATTAGTTGCCACCAAAAACAGCAAAACTCCTTGGCTCGATGTACCTGGCCATCCTTAAAAGGACTGGATGCTCCTGTTTAGGAGGGAGAAAGAAGTCCCCCGGCTTTCGCTTGAGGGGCCCCATGCGTTCGCATTCAGTCCAGATTGAACCAGGTACATCATCGCTCACCACACTGCCACCTATCATAATTTATCCCAACTACATAATTTAGATTTATTTCGGCCAAATGCTTTTCCCTAGGATCGAACTCGTGAATTTCCTAACCACAGAGCCAAGGCCTTAACCACTGAGCCACAACCGGCTCGACTGAGCAGGAGTAAATATTGTAGTACACACTAAATCTAAGGAAAATGAAAAAAAATGATGCAAGTTCTAATTTTCTAAGAGATTGCTTATATTTTTAGAGGGTTATGTTTAGTTTTCATTAATTTTGAAACCCTTCTAGATATTTTGATAGTTTTTAGTTTTTACTATGCGAAATATATTTAGCACATAAAATTAAGATGATTTTGTATACTAATACAAAGCACTTTTTTTATTTAACTAAGAAATTCGGCCTTTTGATGAAACATTTAAACGAAATATTTTAAAGGCTATAGATTGAGATAACTATATTAAAAAATTTATAATTTAAATTTGAAACTAGTTCACAAATTAAATTAAAAATTTACAATAGCTTTATATACAAGAAAATTTTATATAAATAAGGAAGTACTGAATACTGATCAAAAATACTGCAGACTAATGTATTTTTAACACCGCTCCTGTGTTTGGAAATACTATTAGTGGCCAGTTAAATGTTTGCGAAATATCAAACCTATTTTTAAATTGAAAATTGGAAGAGACAACAATTTTTAAATTTTATCATTTTTAAGACTGTAATTTTCCTCTAAATTTCGTAAAAAATATTTCTCGACTCACCTTTATAGTTATATATTTCTCACTCTTCATTCTTCAAGACACATCTTTCTTCTGATTAAAATATGAATATAAAATAAAAAGTAGGACAAAAGTTAAAAATTAAAAAAATTAATTTGAAAACATAGTTATTTCTAATTTCATATTTTAATAAAAAACAAAAGTTAAATAAAATAAAAATTATTCCCAAAGCATATATATATATAAGTTTGTATCCTACAAAAAACATGAATAATTGAAATAGGGAAAAAACAATAAGGAAAAATACAAAAAGTAAAGTTGAAAAAATAAAAAAAACATTGAATGATTATAATACCCCAAAGGAACCAAAAACTCTTCCGTGGGGTGACGGATTCCTATTATAATCACCAGAAGATAAGAATAATCACCAGTGAAAGTTTTTTTTAGAAAGTTTGCCTAGTTTGCTGTCAATCGAACGACGCATTATTTGGTAGAAATGTAGCTGGAAAAAAATTAGGAAAGGGATACTGTTTTTTGGGGGAGAGGATGGGATAAATTTGTTTTTCATAGTAAGAAAAGGAAATTTTTCTGACTTTTCTAGAGAAGATATATCCCGAATTCCGAATGTCCCCTCTGGGTTAAAGGATTAAATTATAAATTTCCAAATCTAACTGTTTCATAGTACCATTTCTTCTCCGTTACCCTTAGTTTAATCAAATTACTATTAATAAGATTTTAAAACAAGACTTAATTATTTTTATTGTCTGTAGAAAGGGAACAAATGAAAACAAAAAATAATAAATAAAAGAGCCACAATAATCAGTTCATTTAGAATAGGCGCCGCCTGAAACAGGATTAAAACGCTCAAAAACGCCTAATAACGCTCATCACGTAACTTCAGTGACCGATTCTTTTACAGAATTTTAACTAATTCTGTTTAGGCTGTGCCGTCATTGCATAAGAAAAATTTTTCGATGATAATTACAATAGTAACTGCTTCTAATACATTACGCCTCAGGCGCCTATTTTAAATGAACCAGATAGATACCATATCCTTTTTTTGTTTACAATTTTTACACATCAAGTTTTTAAAATATATATTTCAATTTTAAAAATTTAGAGCTAAAGTAACTGCAATATATTTTTATTGTATTTAAAACTCATAAGCCCTTTTTATGAGAACACATAAAATATTACTAAATGCTTTAATTAACATTTGTTAGAACGCTTTTTAAAATGAATATTGTTGATTTATAAGAATATGTGTTATATTTTAGTGACATCAGCAGAGTTAAGAAAAAAGATAATTTCAATGGTGGTGCCATCTATAACTATCTTTTACAAGTTCTTGTCAGGTGGTTAAAGATTGTATCTCTAAAACTGTTAAAATTTTGAAAAAAAAATAAATAATTCACTGCAATTAAATACCTATAAAAACGTGTTAAGTAATCAATTTATTAAAATCCCGAAATCTTAGCATGATTTTTATAGGAAATATTAAATTAGTATTTCCAAGACATATCATACTTAAAAGTTAAAAGATCCGGCCTTAAAGAACAGTTTCAACTGACATTTTAATATGATCTCAAATGAAAAATTATCAACAGTTGGAGTGGAAGGAATTATAAAGACATTTAGGATCATAATTTTGTTTAAAATTAAACTAATTGAAGATCTTTTTTATCCTTTCTTTCTTCTAAAGTTCGAGAAATATTAATCCTCAAAGCTTGATTTAAAAAATTAAAAGTCATATTTTCTTTTGGGTCATTCCATTGTAACGGTTGTGATACTTAATGTAATTAATTTTCCAAATATTTTTAGCTACCGTAAAACATGGTGAATCGGAACACTTTTTAAAAAAGTTTTTTAAATCATCATAGCTCCGGTTGTGTTAGAGTAATAAAATCAGGATTAATTCTGACGTATTCTAAACATTGTTCAGAAGTTGTTTCAGCCATCAAATATTATTTTGCGATAATATCTTAGGTCTACCACGACTTTGAAGTTGAATACAAAAAAGGTCACAAAAACGTGGGTGTCAAAACTTTGCTTATTGCACTAAATAAAATAACTTTCTTTTTTCAATTTTTCGTATCCCCCGTGTGGTCCCGATTCTTCTACAGATTTCTTTGCAAGCAAATTTTAAATAAATGAAAATTCCTATTTTTGCTGAATTTTTTAGTAAAACAAGTCCATTCCGACTACTGATGCGGGGTGAATCGGATCAGTCATAAAAATGCGCGTTTGGAATTTTTTATTTGAAAAACTGCTAATAGGTGGAGATTTCAAACAAAAGGGATTTTGGTTTATGTATATTTAAGAATATAATGTATGGTTTTTGTAGTTCTGGTGGTATTATTTCTTTTCTCAAAATGGCGGTTAGAAAAGAAGACCGCAAAGGACGATTTTCATTAAATTTTTTCAGCTGCTTCCAAAACTGAGAAGAATTTATGATTTATGGATAATAAAAGTTTTGCTGTATGTTTACATTAATGTGTCAAAGTTTTAAGGTTAACCGATAAGTTTTAGATGGGAAATTTTGATCTCAATCATAATATCTATTGCAAAAAACATCTCTCAGTATTTGTTGGTCATTCGAAAGAAATTTCACTAAAACTACATCAAAATCAACAAGAAAACTTACATATAGACCCAGCTGTTTAGTAATATGCCGTATATTAAATTATCTTTGAATATAAGTGCAGAAAATCAGTGCGATATTTAAGAGCGTATTATTTTAGCTTCTGAGAATTGCACTAGCTTTACGGTAAAGCGAACGAAGCAATTCTTTTCTTCAAATGAAAACACTTAAAAAAGTAACACTTATTTTTCGAAACTGGAAACAGATAAAACAATAATGTTATGGAAAGACTTTCAATGCTTTAACAATTTATTTATTTTAGAAAAACATCTGTCTTGATTTCATTTCATACACCAGCTCCCAGCTGCTCAACGGAGCGAGAGAAGTGCTAAAGAACTATGGAAAATTACCAATTATATGCAGTTTTAAAGCCAAAATTTACTATCTTAACCTTATCAAATCATCTCAAAACTTTGACATCTTAATGTTAACATTACAAATATACAGCAAAACTTTTATTAGCCATGAATAATGCATTCTTCACAGTTTTTAAAGCGGCCGAAAAAAATTTACGAAAATCGTCATTTGCGGTCTTCTTTTCTAACTGCCATTTTGAAGTGAAATAATACCACCAGAACTTCCAAAACCATACATTATATTCTTAAATATACAGAAACCAAAATACCCTTCATTTGAAATCTGCACATATTACCAGTTTTTCAAAAAAAATTTCAAACACGAACCTTTGGTAAAAAGTATCAGAACTTTTCTTAAAACCTTATAATTTAATTAAAAATAAAGTATTTGAATTGTTTCCTTTTATTTTGTTTGCGTTGTTTATAAGTTAATTTACTAAAAACTTAAACTTAATTTTCTTTCTGTTTGAAATCTTTACTTTAGTTTAATACTAATTAGCAGCAACATGGTTATTTGAAAATTTAGGAGCTTGCAGCAACATCGAGTAGTAGTTTCAGCAGTAGTCTTACTAACTGTAGAAAGTACAAAACATGTTTTTTATTACTTTCAACAGTTAGTAAGACAAATTTTGAAGTAATTGAGTAATTTATTAATTTAGGGGCTTGCTGTATAAATGAGCTAACTCTAATTAAAAGCTGTTAAATTTAGCTCATTCTTGCAGAATCACCAAAATTGTATAAAATACGGATATTTCAAATTTTTTCTATTCTATCCAATGTTTAAGAAAACAAATGCTATGTAGAGAATGAGAATTAAAGAAATATTTTCTATTGAAAACAGTGATGACAACACAATTCTGACAGTATTTCCTAGCCATGAGTTTTGGTATTTATTTTTAAATATGGGTCATTCCGTGGGAAATCAACACGGCACTCAACCTGACCCTCTCAGATTTTAATGAAACTTTCAGGAATTGTTCCTTTCTGTGATATAAATCAGAAAATGTTTTTTTATTATTCAACTTTATCAGTAATTTTTTTATTAAACATTTTCGAAAAAGGAAGAAAATGGAATTTTTCGCACTTTAATATATTATAACTCCAGTTACACTTTTCCGAATCTATCACCCCTCGTTTTAAAGGAAATTTAATTAATTTTGTAACCTTTAGTTTGATATAAAGTTTGACTATGTCCACGAAATAGATTTATTTTCATGGTTTTTTAAATAAAAAAGCTTTTAAAAACAATGTTGATATCCTTCCAATTTCTTTGAAAATTACACACATATTTAGCAACGTTATAAATTATGATACCTGAAATATACAAAGTGGGACCATCATGGGATCAGGATTATAGCAAAAAGATTTGTTTTGAAGTACTATTTTGGAGGTTTAGAGTGACCAAACATGGCGCAGACCTTGGAGGTCCCATTCTGTAAATTTCAGATATCATAATTTATAACGTTGCTAAATATATGTATAGTTTTAAAAAATTGAAGGATACCAACATTGTTTTTAAAAGTTTTTTTTATTTAAAAAACCATGTAAGTAAATTTATTTCGTGGGCATAGTCAAACTTTATATCAAAATAAAGCTTGCAAAATTATCTTTACTTTAAAACGAGGGGTGATAGATTTTTCTCGGGAAAAATATAACTGAAGTTATAATACATTAAAGAGCGAAAAATTGCATTTTCTTCCTTTTTTTATTTTTAATAAAAAAATTACTCATAAAATTGAATAATAAAAGCATTTTCTCATTTATATCATAGAAGAGATCAATTCCTGAAATTTTTGTTAAAATCGGAAAGGGTCAGGTTGAGAATTGAGAATTTTTGGCTGATTTCACATGGAATGACCCATATCCATTTATTAGAATTTTTTCGATTACTAAAGGAATAAATAGATCTTAGTAACTTTTTAAGCATTTTCTTAAGCATATAGTGATAAATTTAATTTCTATCTATTCATAGAATTAATTTTGCTATAGATCCTTGTATAAATTTTAAAGAACAAGTTAATTTCGTCCAAAAATAGGGAAAAAAACATTTTCACAGCCCAGCAAATATGATAGTTTACACTCCATCAACAAAGACCTTCTCCAGAAAAGCAATTTTTTCTCCAAATCGATATTTTTTAACCTTCTTCTCAAGGAACCATTGGAGGATCGAAAAAAGAAGTCCCTGTCACCTGTTCATATTTCTTTAAATTTTTAAACGACTTCAAGAAAATAATTAGAAATGGAGCCGAACGGAAGGTGAAAAAACGTCCTTTGACCTATAAGGCATCCAGGCACAAGTAACAAAGAGCTTGCCATTACGACAACAAAGCTTTAGGGAGGGAAAAAAGCGCTTTCAGCGGGCTTCGCAGAAGTAATGAAGAATTTAATGAACTATTATCTGAAAGCAAATAAAAAAGGACGGATGCAGAGAAATTGTGCTCAAGGGTGGCCCAGGGGCAGAGTAAGGGAAAGTTGATACAGAACAATCGAACTATTTGCATTTGCGGAGCGCTGGAAAAAACAAAGATGGTGAGCGGAAAATCATCACTGACTCTAATTATCATTCCGAATTTCAAGGTTTAGTGCGGCTCAGAGAGCAGATTAGGGGAACAAAAGGGGGCGTTCACAGCAGGAGGGGTTCCTTAAGGGGGCCCACTTGGAAATTCGATACTTCACTTACCTGGTGTTCGAAGGAACAATTAATGCACCCAATTGTGGATAGTGACCTTGCTGCGTTTTTTGTGGTTTGATTCTTTGCGTTTGGAAACAATGGTGTGTGAAGATTCCATTGTACTGCATTTTGTGCCTGAAATATTCAAAAGGCGCATTCAGCAGTGTTACAAAATTGCGATATTGGGATGGATTACAAGTAAGGGTTTAGCCAGGAGGGATTGGAGGATATGTACTTTTTATGTTGCAATTTTTCTTTTTTCACTAAAAAAATCTTGCTGATATCATCGTACCCCGCAATACAATAATTAAAGTTAAAGTTATACATATCCTTTTACTTAAAACGAACAAATATGTAATGGAAAAATATGTAGTTAAAAGTTTCACATTATACTCTGCTCATTTAGAATAGGCGCCTGAGACGTAATGTATTAAAAGCAGTTACTAATGTAATTATTGTCAAAAAAATTTTTCTTGTGTGATAACAAGGCACCCTAAATAGAAATAGTTTAAATACTGTAAAAGAATCGGTCACTGAAGTGGCGTGATGAGCGTTATAAAGCGTTATTAGGCGTTTTTGATCCTGTTTCAGGCGCCTATGCTAAATTAACAGACTATGAGCATAGTAAACTGTATTAATATTCCTAAATTAAAACTTCACATGATTGTTTAAAAATTTCATGATCTGAATAAAACTAAGATTAGTATAAGAAACTATTATATGCGAGTGTGAATTATTCATTTTACTCTCCTAATTTTTTTTCATTTAAAGAAAACAACTAAGCAATATTATTTGGGACATGAAAATGAAAAAATTATATTAATTTATGGAATATTTAAACTTGATAAGCGGTGTGACATGAACATGTTTATTTGCTGCCATTTTATTTTGAGTTTGAAATATGTGACACACACACAAACTCAAACTTAAAACAATATATATGTTACCGTTTAAGTATGAAATCCGTTATTTCATAGAATACCTAGTTATTCCATGGAAAAACTGATCTTCCACCCCTATTGCATTTATGAACTATTCCATGCCATAGGGAGAGAACTTGTATGCATAAAATAGCTGCTGCATAAATTGCTTCTTTTTCATTTTAATTGTCTATCATTAGTTTAATTTCATTTTAGATAAATTGTTTATTTTACGTTTTTGTTTTAGAAATAATTTTCTCTGTAATTTCAAGTGTCATTTTATTAATCCTTGTTGTAACAAATGATTTTATGGTACGTTTCCATAAATACCATTTATACACTGCATAAATTAGACAAATTGCTTCTTTTTCTTTTAATTGTCTGTCATTAGTTTAATTTCATTTTAGATAAACTGTTTATTTTACACTTTAACTATCTCTCATTAGTTAATTTATAGAATTCTTAGTTATTTCATATAATAACTAGTTAAAGTGTCAAATTAATAACATATTACACACTTTAACGGATACGATCAGACGATCAGTTATTCCATGGAATAACTAGGTATTCTATGAAATAACTGCATTATACAGGGTGTCCCACGAGAAGTGGCCCAACCCTTTAACTTTTGAACCCCTACAGATATAGTCATGAAAGTGGGGTCTAGGTATAGTAAAGTGACCATGCCCTATCCGATGAGATATTTTTCAACGCCCTCTAGCGAAAAATTTAGGAGTTATAATTTTTATTTTAAAAACTGTGTGAGGTATGTGAAAAAAGTCAGTGACTAAGTTGTAGAGCATCATCGATTTAGTAGGAAAATACACCTTAAGCAGAAAAATATCTTGAATAAAACCCCTAAAACGCAAGCTCAATTAGGTTGAATTCACGTAGTTTTTACGTCTTAAGACGCCCCTCACGAGGTGAAAATGAGAAATTTTTATTTTTATGATTTAAGTAAATGACTAAAAGCATTCTTAGTTCATTAAATTGAAAATTTCTCATTTTCGCCTCATGAGGAGCGTTTTAAGACGTAAAATCTACGTAAATTCAACCTATTTGAGCGTGCGTTTTAGGGATTTTATTCAAGATATTTTTCTGCTTAAGGTGTATTTTCCTACTAAATCGATGGTGCTCTACAACTTAGTCATTGACTTTTTCACATACCTCACACAGTTTTTAAAATAAAAATTATAACTCCTAAATTTTCCCGCTAGAGGGCGTTGAAAAATATCTCATCGGATAGGGCATGGTCTTTTTACTATACCTAGACCCCACTTTCATGACTATATCTGTAGGTGTTCAAAAGTTAAAGGGTTGGGCCACTTCTCGTGGGACACCCTGTATACTTTAATGGTAATATATAGATAAAAATAATTGTTAAAATTTGTGTTTATTGATTTAAAACATTACTATATTTTAATGAGCCATGAGCTCCTCTACACACACAAACTTAAGCATAAAACAATATATAGATAAAAACAATGTTATTCTTAGGATTTTTTTGAAGGAGTAAAAGTAATCCTTGACTTTTTTAGGAGGCGGGAAATTCATTTATGAAGAGTGAAATACCCCCCGGCAATAGCATAAACCATATATAAAGAGACAAATTATTTATAAAAACGCTTTTTTAATGGACAAACTGAAATAGAAAAAATGAGGATGCTATTTTGGTTCTTAACAATTATAGCATCTGTTAATATAAGTAGAAAATAATAAACATTATAAATAAAATAATTTTTTACATTAAACATTATAAATAAAATACTTATTTAATATAACAAATTTGAGTAGAACGATTTTTTTATTTCGGTTGGGTTCCATGCATTTTTTAAGCAAAACGTTTGTTAAAAATTCAAAGCGTGAGAATACGCCTGCCTTGTTTTTAAAAGTGTATTTCCTATTTTCAATGCGTAAATACGCTCTCAGAAGCGTTAAAAATATCACTGGATAAAAATAATAGTTAAAATTTTTGTTTATTGATTTAAAATATTACTATATTTTAATCAGCTTTTTTGATACCTGTTCACTACCTTATTAAAAAAATAATTATAACTTGTAATTGTTTCTAATCAATCACTTATCCTTCCACTTTTTTTCCTTCAAAAATCCCGTTTATAAGGTGTTAAATAATCTCAGATCTTAGGTTAAAGTTTTTAATTTATATACTATTTAGTTAAAGGGTTTGCAACTTACATGTGCTCGAGAGACACAATCGAAAGCAAAAGTCTAATGGCGGGCCGCAAAGAAATCACTCTAATTCATATGTACATGTCTTCGGAGGTAGAGTTTTTATCATTGATTTTTTCTGAGTGATGAAGGTTATTTAGATGGTATTTAGGTACTCCTATGAAAGTTGCAGATAATAAACCTCTAACCCACCCTCTTTTAGCACTGAGTTTTACTTAAAATCGGGGGATCTCCTCCTGAAAACTTCATTTAAAAATAGTATTTCGACTCATTTTTAAATAATTGAGCATATTGTGTGTTACGGTCCTTCTACCCCCTTGCTATGCCAAAGGGGTGGGGGGTAATTCCAGAATAACCCCTTCCGAAAAGATAACTTCTTTCTTTTCTTCAGATAATATGATTAAAACTATTCTATAACTGAAGAGGTAAAAGGTGGTCCGGAGGTCCCACGTGAGATGCGTGGGCCGCCAGTTGGAAATCCCTGATCTAGTTCATTCTGCAATTTTTTCCTTAACTAATCTGATAAAAATTGCGAGATTAAACTCGGGCTTTATATCAAACAGCATTAGAGTGGCGACAGTAATATAACAATTCTAGGAAACAGTTAAGCTTTTCCAGCTGCACTGACGACATTTTGTTGTGGGTCATTTGTAAGAACTCGGAAGTGAAACCCAAATCCTCCATATAAATTTTGTTTTCAATTGTAATAGATACAGTTCTCTATTGATGTCTCTAGTCAACAACTCGGATTATTTAGTTTCAAAAATGGAGATCCCCATTTTACTCGATTGTCAGAATAAATCCCCCTCACTTTAAGAAATTAATTCAATTCAGTTAATAACGGCTATATTCGTCACTAACTTAACCTAAGGTTAACCTGGAATCAAGCTTTTTTGACAACTCTGATTGGTTAAAAACTTGTTTCCCTTTTTCAGCAACCAATTAAAAACTTGATTCCAGATTAACCTTAGGTTAAGTTAGTAGTGAATACAGCGGTAAGAATCATAAACTTGACTTGGATAAATTTATGGATAATATCATCAGATTACCTTAAAATAACTTATACCTTTACAAATGTACGTACATTTTACAGATTTATTAAAATGCTAATCCCATTTTTAAGGTTTGCAAAAATATAAAAAAATGTCAATTGCTCCTCAAACTCATGCATCATTACTTTATAAAAACGGGTTATCTAATAAAATAATATGTTAATGGAATTATACATTTGATCCAGGCATTAAAAAATGAAGTGAAACTTTTTTATAGGTTTCAACCTAAATTTTCCACCAACAAAATTAGAACAAAAGCTTGCATTTTATAGATACGCACCGCACCTCCTTCTTGGCATATTTTTGGAAGAACAGATTTGATATGAACTCGATTCTTTTGAAGTTAGAACGAATATACTATATTGTCTATAAGATATTAAAAATGAATTTTTGTAAACAAATGAAGTGTAAATGGAGGTAAAGTGATAAAAAGACATAGCGACAAATGCGAAAAATATTCCAATTTCATAAAACACACCATGAAGCATAAAACCATCCTCGAGTATTTTCTAGGAAAAAACTAAAGAAAATAAGTTCAAAAAATCATCAGATTTTTAAGGTAAAATGAATAAAATTTTACTGTTATCATAAGACAAAATTTGAACAAATATATGGACTCAAATGCAGAGCGAAGTTTTTCATCCGTTTATAACAGACTTAGTAAAACAGAACCGTGAATTCAGATGTAAAACAAGGTACAGTACTGGAAAAAAAAATCGACTCAGACCCTATATCTCCGGAACGGCTTGTGATATAAAGACAAATAAGGTATCATTTTTCATGATTTGAAGTATTCTATATAAAGAAAAATTTTCAAGTTCTTAGGGGGTCGTCTTCATATTAAACGAAGCACCAACTTTCGTTTTTCCTATGGGCGACATCAAAGATTTTTCCAGATTCTGAAAGAGCACCCTCTAAAACCCCCAAAACCCAAGTTTCGTGTTGTTTGGGGGTCAAACAAAGCCAGGAAGGGGGTTTGAAAACTTTGGTAATTTAACTTCAAAGAGGAAAGATTGGCGACAATTGTTTAAAATTCTCTAGTAAAGTTAGAACAGATTTGGCTACTTATCTGTGTTTTGGCAAGATTCCTACAAAAGTTAATGCAGATTTGGCTATTTATCTATATTTTGGCGCAATTTCGTCTTCCAATTAGAATACCCTTAAGTGGTAGCCCACTTGGTAGAGTCACAAGCTCGTGATCACTAGGTTGCAGGTTCTGCCCCGCAATTCCGCGTGTCTCATTGTTCAAGGTTAACCTATAGGGATACAGGCAAACACAAAGATGAATAGATGTTGAATACTTTTTTAAAATCTAAAGCCTTTAAAACAAATTTATACAATTTTTATTGCCGTTCGTTTACAAATAATAATAATTAATTGAGAGTTATTTAAAATTAACATTTTTTTAATTCTGGAAAAAAGGGAATAAAAATTTAAATAAAGATATTAAATAATCACGCTAAATTATGAAAGTGGTTTTGTTGATAAGAGCAAGAAATTTAACTAATTAATGAAACAATAAATCAGGCTTTTGTGGCTCAAAAATTCCTATAAAAATAATTAAATACAGATAGTTAGATTGATTTTTTGATGTATTTTTAGCATTTAATCGATGTTTCTAATAATTTTCAATTTCCACTTACGAAAACTAACTTATCTTGAAAAATTAAGGCAATTACAATGTTTAAAATTTGCTTATACATATAGGTGTAGAAAAATTTTCAAATACTGATTTTAATGATTCTGCAGTCACTTTTTTAGTAATTAATTACGAGTTATGTTTCATTAGGTTGGATACAGAGTTTATTAATTTTTTAGGATAAACATTGAAGTTTCTGAACCTATGTGCTTGATGAATAAGATACCAAAATATAAATATGAAACATGTTGACTAGTCAATCATTAAATTTGAAAGTTAATAAACTTGATGAATTAAAATTAATTAACTTTAATCATATCGACGATTTGGAGCTTCTTGATATTTTAAACAATTGGGGTTTTAAGGAAAAAATGAAAAATGCATCATCACATAAAAGGCAAAAAGTTTATTTTATTCATCTTTGTAAAGTTTTTAATATACCATAAAATGAGTGAGTGAGTGAGTGAGTGAGAGAGAGAGAGAGGGAGAGAGAGAGAGAGAGAGAGAGAGGGGGGGGGGAGGGGAGTTGGGAACGTTTTTTACTGCCGAAAATATGGGGGGTGAATGGAAAGGGATATTGGAGTTTTATTTTAGGGGTTGGATATTTTTTTCTGTTTGTGTTTTTAAATTTGAACGTTAATTGGCATGCTGATTTTTCTTGAGCCTCAATAAAAATCAGCATATTAATTAATGTTAAATTTTTCAAAACTCAACCTGGTCAGTCCCTATTTCTATTTAACCTCATCTATCCCACTTACACTAGTTTAACGTTTTCAAAATTAGTTTCCAAATTCGATACCGGTAAGAACCAACGATTTGATCCATATTTGGTGACAATAGCGGATGGATCTACTGTTCTCCCAATTCCAGGTTGAATGCAAGAAATGAATGACTTTGACTATACGTATAAAAATAACATTAAATTAAAAAGTGGTAGCTAAATTTTTATTATAGTGTTAATTTTTTATTTTGTAGTCACCACTATTTTATTTATTATTAGTTAATTATGTAAGTCAACTTTTATTCCTAACAATGAGCTCTCTGGCTGCGTAGGGTAGATTTAATACTCTGCTTGCCTTAACCCTGAAAACTACTGTAGGGGTAGGCGGCTGGTGCAACCCTTGGATGTGCCAGTTAGGGAACGTACCCATACTACATGCCCCATTTTTACCCTCCTCCCCCCTTGGTGACCATCCGTAGTATATGCCAAGACCCCCTTTAGTTTTCACGTAGTAATTCATTAATACGGTTTGACATCGTTTTTTGCAAACAGAAAGTTGAAAAAACTAATTTTGCTTAATTTGTCTAATTTTAATAATTAATTTTGCCTTATTAGTCTTAAGTTGGCAAATTTCAATAATTAATTTGGCTAAATTTTGTCGTATTGACTAGAAGAAATTGACTACGGGACAAACCCTTAAGCCCCCTCCCCCCTGTGACCGAGCGTGGTAATTTGAAGACCCCCTCCCTCCCCTAAATGGGTCACGTAGTATGGGTACCTTCCCTTATAGGCAAAGAGATGGTGTTAACCCTGGGGTGCATCATATGGGAAAGATGTATGATCCAAAATTCAGCAACACGATGATATTTGTGTCATGGTTAAATTACTTAATTCATGTCTTGATAACATTTAATATCGAAGATAAAACGTTGAATTTCTTTTAATAAACAATGCATGTAAGAAGAGACCGTCCTTATTAAGCGACGACTCTTCTTGACCTTAGATTTATATTTAAAACCACAAATATCTGCATAAAATCTGTCATGAATTCGAATCTTTATATCGAATACTCTTTTTTGAAACTTTATTCGCGTAATTCAAAAACATTTCAAATTTAATGCAGGTGAAATTTTTGTCGAATAATTAAGTATTGTTTCAAAAGTAAGTGTTAAGTATTGTTTCAAAATTTTTTCATCTGAAAAAAATGTATTTTAAAGATTTTTAATTTGTAAACTTTTATTTAAAAATATCATCAAAATTTAAAAAAACAAATAAAAAATATTACATGCACAAAAAAATAGGTTAATTTTCCTTTTACTGAAATTAATAGAGTAAAAAATAAGAACTTATTAATTCTAACTCTATCGGTAGTTTAAGTTCGAGGCATACACAAACTTCCAAAAGCAAAACAAGAACACGGAAGCTATGCGGTTCGAACTTGGCTCTAAAGATTTGCGACCAGGCACACTAGCCGTTAGGCCACACGGCTACATTCAACATCAAGGTTTAAACAATAAATGTGTTGATTTCAGTTAGTAGATTATGGTTACCGTAAGGTTACTCTAATTTTCATAAGTTGTATGTCTTTGGCGATATGAGATGGGCGAAAATTTTTCTAATTGAAATTTCCTACAGTGTGCGTGGGGTTAATGGTTGTAAGGACCAAAATCTATGAAAAACGAGATTTCAACGTAAATTCAACGAACTTCAACCCCCACTCCTGGCTTCATTTGGGGACCAAATGACATGAAAACTGGTTTTGGGGGGTTTTAGAGGGTGCTCTTTCAGAATCTGGATTAATCTTTGATGCCGCCCATAGGAAAAACAAAAGTTGGTGCTTCGTTTAATATGAAGACGACCCCCTAAGAACTTGAAAAATTTTCTGTATATAGAATACTTCAAATCATGAAAAATGATACCTTATTTGTCTTTATATCACAAGCCGTTCCGGAGATATAGGGTCTGAGTCGATTTTTTTTTCCAGTATTGTACATATAAAAAGCATTAGCCTTTGGGCATCTTACCTTTCCTTTTTTTCTCCATAGAGAACTTCCGTTGGCCTTCTAAAGCGTTGCAGAATATATTTTGTATTTCAAAAGATATGCATTTCTTTGGGATGTTTTTAACGCTCAAAAACTCTTTTTATTACGCTATTAATTGCATTAGATTTTTAGCAATTTTAATTCAGGAAGAGGATCATTTTAAGCACTTACTAATTATTGATAGTTTCATTCTTTTACGGAAAGTACTAAATTTCAATTTCAATTATCTTTTAGGTATTATCTTTATCTTTAGAGAAATCTGCACCCAAGTAAATTTTTAGTTTTGTGAACTGTATAGAATATTACATTGTTTTTTATCATTTCATAATGTTGAGAAATAATTGAATCGTCAGTTTGAAGAAGGGAATAAGTCCAAAAAATGACAAATTGACTTTTTGTGCTCAAAACAATCTCCAAGCTTTGCCCTACACATGGGTGAAAAGAGGGGGAAAATAACTAACCCTTATAGGGAGTTATCGCCCCTTGAAGTTGTGAAATCGATGTCCATACAATGAAAATTCCATTACTTTTTTTTCGATTTTCTCAAAACTTGATTTTTGGACTTATTCCCTTCTTCAAGCTGACGATTCAATTCAATATAGTATATGTTACGGGCTATGTGATAAATTCGGGCATTAGTAATATTCCCCACGTATTTCAGGCGATGTAATAAATACTCATTGATAAATGTCATTGAATTTATTACATTGCCCACCTCCCTTTGGACATTATTAATAATTGCCCGTTTATCACTTTGCATTATACCATTTTCAATGCTTTTATGTTTTTCTTTTTTAAAAATAAGTAATTTCTAAGAGAGAGGTGTAATTTTTTTCGTTAATGTGATTCCGCCATATTTGAATAGATTTCTAAGTTTATCTAAATTTGACTTCTATATAAAACCTACACTGAAATTTCTCACAAACATATATTCATTTGTGAGTATTTCACTCATTTAATAAAAGTGAATGAAAAAATTTGTGGTTTTGTGGTTTTAGTAATCAGTAAATTAGTTGAGTAACTAAAATGAAAACATGTATTAGTAATATATTTTTCTTTAATTTGTACAAATTCACCTGAAGGTATGGACCCGTATAGGTAAATTCAACACACACAAGGACGGTAACACTAACATCCATGCCGAACGGGGATTCAAACCCCAGACGTACGGCTTTGCAGTCAGATGCTCTAACCACTAGGCCATTACGTCAGCCTATATTAATTCAAATTATTACCAACAGTGTACTAATCCATATTCTAGATGTAATTTTTTTAAGTTTCAAATTTACCCACCTTTTGATAGTTAAACTTGTACGAATATACAGCTTTTTAAGCTTTTGATCAACTTTTCTTGTTGATCTCTTAAACAATTTCTTCACTCCATGAAAGTGTAAAAATTCAAAGACAATCTTAAGATGAGTCTAAAAATATGTCATGCATCTCAATAAAAAATGTTAAGTACCTACTCAACTTCAACAAAAAGACGGCAATATTTAAATAACCCATTGGAAGTATAGGCTCTTTTGCGTCATTTCAACCTATATTCTGGAACTTCAGTTGCTCACCCAACTCAAATAATACCTCTTCGCAACTGTAATCGGAAATTTAAATTCTAGTGCTTGACAGAGATAACACAAAAAAGGAGAGGATATGCTACTGTCACAGATTCTCCCATCTTCGACAGCTCAATTCTTCTCCACTAAGCAAAATCATGGGCATAACTGCGATTTTCAATTCGTTGCTTGCATTCAGATATCTCGCTTTCTAAAGAGGTGTCAGGCATGGTGAAAATGGACAAGTATGTGTACGTCATCTTTGCTTCTAGTGCATTTAGATTCTTGAAGATAGTTAAAAAAGTTGTGAAGCTTAAAACTTCAATTACCTGTAATTGTTATTTATAGAGGATAACTATAAAATTACAGTCAAAACTATGATATTTTTTTATTTTCAGTGGATTATAAAAACTTTAAAAATTAAAAGTTAACTACTTACGTATTAACTACTTACGTATGTTAAGGGGGTGTCCGATTTTTAAATGGTACCGAAAACCGAATCAGGTGCTTCTATCCATTTTAGAGAATTTCAGTTTCATGTAAGTTTCATTCTTTAGTCCGTAACATTTAATGTTTTATATTGGAAATTTGATTTTTTTAATTTCTTTTTTTTGTCTAGTTAACATAATATTAGAATATAAGAATGTTCAAATTCATGTAATATTAAGATGTTTGTTGTTAAGATATTTGTTACATAACAAATATTCCACATTACATTTGTATTTATATCATATGAGGTAAACATTTACACCAACTCAGGTAACATTTCCCCATAATTGTGGGGAACCTAATAATAATAATAATTTGAATAACTTCAAAACCTTTTATGTATCACAACTATTAGAAAATAGTACATATTTAATTTTGCAAACGTATGTACAATGTTTTTTAACATTGTTGAAGGAAGACTTTTAAAAGCATTAAAAACAGGATGTATAACCGTTTTCTACACTTTTTCAAGAAACGTATCATAAATCCTTAATGATATAACAAAATATTTTAAAATATACTTTGCAAACATGCATTTAACATGCAACATTTTCTAACATATTTCGTAACCAATTACACTGGCTTCTCCTATATATATATAGTTTCCCTAACCAAACCATAGTTAATAAACACAATCCAAACTAGAGCTTTATTTTCATTTCACCCCAGTAAACGGGGCACAAGAGTGAGCCACAATTGTGCCCCACCATCTGTAAATCAATCCCCCATCGGTGGTTCCCCGGGGCTATGGGGCCTCTCATAAATAGGGGAGTGAGTCCACCCCCTAAGCAAATACGAGGCCGGCCAATACATCGAGGGCTCGTTTTCAATCTCATTCGAAGGAAGATAGATTTCTCAGAAATACATTGACGAATGCTTGACAAGTGTAGCGGAGAAGATATTATGACTATGATTGCCGGACCTTTGTTGATGGATATTGTTATGGTGGACAAATCGGTTTTATTTGCCCGAGTGGGATATTAAATTTTAGGAGTTGGCGCTCTATCTATATTGTGTTAATTTGCCTTCCGTATTGGTGGGTTCGATATTAGTATGTTAATTTAAGGTTTTATTTGCCTTTATGGGTATATGTTCATAGAATGTCATTTTAGAGGGGGGCTGATGAAGTGGAAAATAAGTTTAGTTCTTTTGAATATTTTCAGACATGAATTTACACCATAATGGAAATATGGACTATCGTCTTACATTAAAATTACAATTAATCAATTAATTGAAAAACAATTCATTGATTTGAATTTTTTTAATTAAAAACATTTACAATTATGAACTTCTAGTTTCAAGATTCATTTCAAACAGTTTCCTCTGAAAAGTCATCTATCTAATATTTCAGTGGGAAGCAAAATACTTAACACATGATTATAATTTATTTATGGTGATTTTTTAAACAATCTTCCTTTTAAACATTAATAATATTTTTTAAAAAAAGTACTTGGATTTATCATACTCGAACCTTTAACTCCTCTAAGAACTACCTTTTCAGCGTTACTCAGCGGGTAATGTGGATCGGAGCCACGGAGGTGAGGTACTGTTACCTGATCCACACACGCATTTGCACACGAACCCCTTTTTATAGGGGGAGCCACATCCATTTATCACACACAAGGACAGAAACAAAAACCCATGCCAAGTGTGGATTCGAATCTCAGAGTTCCAAATCTTCGCAGTCAGATACTCTAACCATTAGACCAGTAACGTCGGCTTCTCCCTCGTACCTCAAAACAGTTTGATAGCTTCCCAGTTAACATTGGCTCTTTGGCTTTTATGACATCGACATCTCTAGTATCTTCAAATGAATAACACAAGGAAGAATTGTCTTGATAAGTAAAACCATCTTTAGAATCGTTTTGTTTCTGTATCCGTATTGCCCCCTCCGTTTCCACCAAATGTCCCCTCGTGAGGCATGAAGCCCATGTTGAGAAACACTTCGCTGCCTTAGTAATCAGCTCCGTACATAAACCTTGCACCACATGTTTACCACATGAAACTCAGATATTGCTCTATGATTATCCTTTAAACCATTATGAAAATACATTTAAAAGAACATCTGTCATAGTTTATTTAGAACCTCTAAATCACTAAGTGCTGTTTCTAATTATCACTAATTATCTATTATAAGGGTACCTTACGGGATTTATAATTATTTTTACGGGGTCCAAAACATCATATCACGAGATTTTAATGTCGTATTCGAATTATTATAAGGATTCATTCTCGTAAAAATTACACAATTATCTTTACCTCTTTGTTATAAATATTGTTGCTCGTTTTTTGTTTGTTGAAAATGTTTAGAAAGCGTTTGGGGGGGCGCATCAGTATTCATTCTTTGATGTGCGTTTTGATATCACACACACAAACACATTTTGGTTTACATCATGAAATTAACCCATTATTTTATCTTTTCTAACTAAGCTTTTCCCAAAAATTAACTGGCGTAAAATAATAATTATTTTAAGATATAACACATCTCTTAGAGTAAAATTTTGTACCATTTATTAAATGATATTTTTATTGAAGTAGAATGTTGTATATTTATCCCCAAAAAATAATTATAAGGAAAGGTGTTTAAAACTTCAAAAAAAATACAAGTAATTTATTAGAAATATTATTATGATTTTCATGTGTAAGTTCTCGAAACATATTTTCACAAGAATGGTATTATTTTTAAAATATTTTCATTTTATAAGTATTTTCGTTTTACGGGATAAAACAGATTATATTATTATTTAGCAGTTAATTTTAAAATTAAGAAATATAAAGTAAAAAACTAAGAAAAATTGGATTCTCATGAATCTCATTTAATGTTTTAGTATTTTAAAAGGATATTTATTAAATTTTAAAAGGAAAACAAAAGTTCATTTTCATATCAGTAACTAACTGAAAATAGAGGTTGATGTTGAAAATATTCAATTTTAAACAAACTTTTAAATTAACAAGTAATCAACTATGTACTAAAAAACTATTAATGAAAAAAATCTTAAAATAAAATTTAATAAACAAAATTATTTTCCAAAAAAGTTTTATAAATCTAAACTCAAAGTTCAAGCTTTTAAATAACCTAAACTACACTGTAAAAAAAGAACGTCTTTTAACGTATTATTTTCCGTGAATTTTTCATGGATTAATTCCGTAAACTACAAAACGGAATTTTCATCGTGAAGTTTCCATTTTTTAATTTTCCTCTCCTCACGCATGCGTATTGTACTATTTCTCCACTAGTTTTGGTGAGACTCAAATATAGTTGTAAATAAGTAATGGAAGTTTGTGCAAGCGTCTTCAGGCGAAACGAACCTTCAGCAAATTTATTATGGGTAAGGTAGTTATTAATCCTCTAGAATCCTAAGTTCGTTTGTGACATACCTTCACAGTCACAAACAAAGAAGATGTTATAATAAGTTTTACCGTTTCTGAATCCCCGCTGTAGCAGTGGTAGCGTGCCTGATTAGCATGCAGCAGTTCGCGGGTTCGAACCCCAGTAAAAATTATTTTATTAAAATTTCCAAAAATAGCAAAAATATATTGTTTTTATTTTTTGTATTATTGGTAGTAAACGTTACCATGCTTTAAAATAGAAATACTCTGATATACTATTTTTAAACAGATATTTAAACATCGTACGACCGCTTTCTTCACTACGTAGCTGAAGTCTTAAAATATTGCATACCTAACTAGTCTTATTAGATCGCAAAAATGTGATCTAAATAGTTGTGATAACTTGTAACTTTTGATTAGACTTGTATTACTGTGATCGGTAGTGTAAATTATTTAAAAGAATCGTCTATTTGGATTTTACGGATTGTTTGTCATTTTTTTTTCAAAATTATAATCAGGAAAATTATATATCAGAAATATAAAACGAACAATCCCTAAAATAACGGAAAGTTCCACTCCAATGACGAAAAGATATTAAACGAACGTTCTCTAAAATAACAGAAGGTTTCCCTCCTTTGACAGAAAAATACAAAACGGACATTCCCTCAAATGACGGAAAAAGAAAATACGGATACCTTCTCAAATGATGAAAATAATCCGGCAGCTGTGCTGCCGGGAAATTTCCGTTTATTGAAGAAAGATTTTTTTACAGTGTATACTCGACAGCAACGTTTCCTGAACCCAGTACGTCACTACGCGGAAGGAGAAAGTGAGTAAACACAAAGCCTGTTGGGTTGATAGGAGGAGTTTCGATTCGCGAATTGTGATAAAAAGACACTATTTATACATGGGTTTAAAGAAATAATCATATTTTAAAATTGACGTTCTTTGTTTCACTCGAAATTCAGACACCGCAATGGGAACTACTTTGTTTGTTAGTGACTTAGTAGGTTCAACTAGTTGCAGGAATTTTATAGCAATAAATGTGGTTTGAAATCAAAGTATAAATTAATTACACTAATTTCATTTTTTGTACTAGAGCTTTTGTAGTTAAATTTTCACGGTGGTCAAAATTAAATTTAAGACTAATAAAAAAAGATATATCTGATTTGTACACTATGCAATACAGTGTATACAGCATTGTTTCTGAAAATATTAAATTTTGAAAAAAAAAACACTTATCAAAAAAAATTATCCTCTTAAGGTTTAAATTTAAAAAAGTTCCTGTCATTCATAAAAGAAAATATTTCTTCTTTTTATGTAAATGGTTGTGTTTTGAGCAATCACCAGTTTTCCTCTCTGCATGGTATGAAATGAGGAAATAAAAAGAATCAAAATTCGGATAAAAAAAATTGGGGAAAATAAAACAAAATTGTGATGTAAAAGAAAACAAATATTTTGAATTCATGAAGAAGTAAAAATTAGAAGTTTCAAAATTTATTTTATTAAAAATAAGCCTTAAACTCTAAACAGTGTAAATCCTATCAATTTTATCTCCACTTTACAATACACCGATCTCTAATACCTTCAAGTTATTGGTATAAAAGAATTTGTAAAAATACTATTACTGAGTTTGATATCGTTTTAAGCCTCAAATACAATTTCATTGCCACAAATATTACTTTTTGATCCTTTGACCCACAGTTAATGACTTTTACTAAGAAGACTTAGATGGCGTAACGGGTTTTAGATTAGGATCCAGTAGACATAAAATGCTTTGTATTGGGATTCACGATATTTTGGAAAGGGCACCTTAATACGATGTCATCGATGATTCCTCATTCACTACCATCCGATGTTGATCTCTATTATTCAGCAGCTCCTCGAATATAGCCAGTCGTGCAACAAGCATTTTGAACGTTCGTTTCATACATTTATCTTTAAGTGAAGTGATTCTTTTTTCAAATTTTTACTATAGATGCTTGGGAATTTAATTTCTCAGACTAGATGTTATTAAAAATCGTTAGTCATATCTATAATGAGATAGGCTCAAGATGGGCTTTTGCTTTCAGTAAACTTATAGGTATATCAAAATGAGGGGTTTACAGTTCTCTGGACGTTTTATGGTGTAGGAGGAGAAGGAAGTTTAGAGTAAGGTATAAGTTAATGAATGTCAAACCAGAGAGTCTGGGGGGTTGAATACAATTCATTTAAAAACAATCCATCGTGTAATTATTTTTTCATAAAAATAATCAGTGTTAAATTTTAATTTAGTTTGATAGTATCTCATTCGAAGTAAGTAGTTTTTTTCTTAAAATTAACATAATCTATAAAATCAGATCACTAAAATTATTTTAATCTAAAAATTTAGTTAACATTTGGATTTTCTTGTTATTAGATGAATGAGTGTGACCCCTTCTGTAAAAAAGGGTCCGAGCAAACAAATCTGTGTGCTGCAGTCAACAATACTTCAAATCCAAGGCTACGTCCCACAGGTGACCGCTGAGTAACGTGAAGTAAAAACGGACATCCGCATGTTATGCAAAAGGGACTTCGAAAATCCACGAGTTAAAATTAAATGTTTTGAAATTTCCTCGCTATTCCTTCATTCCCGGATATTGTTACAAAAAATAATGACTTAAGTTCCTTTCTGAATTAAATAATTATTAACAAACGGCTTTCAAACGTCAAACTTACGTTTGGTTCATGAAAAGGGGCATGAGAATTTCAGAAGGGCTCAGGTGGGGTTGTTGGGGACAAGTTGAGAAACACAGGTAGAGGAATAATCTTTAAAAAAATCCTCACATTTCCTTAATTCTAAGAGATTTTTACAAAAAATATTATGATTTTAGTTCCTTTCTTATCTCTTTACTGCCCATGGTATCAAATATGTTACCAAAAGTTCAGCTTCAATTTTCAGCAAAAAGCAAAGTTTTTGAGCTAACGTTTTTAAGTTATTGCAGAAATAATAATAATTTTAATAATTCAAAATTTTAAAAAATAAAAAAATGGACGGGTTTTTTGGTAATTTTACTTTTATTGGCTTCAATCTACATAAATAAGAAAAAATCTTTTTTTTTTCATAATTATTTCTGATAGAGGGCAATAGAGGATTAGCCTTATGCTTGGATGATGGAGACTGACGTCAGAAGGGTGGATGTTAAAATCACAAACTGATGGATTAATTTTTCCCGGAGAGGCGGCGATCGAGTGGGGACCTAGGTGGGGCGCTCCGCACCTCGTGGACCGCCCCCGAGGAGGTTGCAGAGCCCTCCTCGGGCGGCACCCGGGGCAATTTAATATATAGACGTTTTTGCCCATTCTCTTCTCTTGGAAAATTTTGCGAGTAGCGCCCGCGGACAAATCGGGCCTTTTCCAAGACAGCTGTCGGGGGTGCTTCCAGTTTCTATGGTAACCCAAATAGCCGCCGGCATCGATATTATTGGATGTGCTCGGATTATTCAGCAGCGCCCGGGGGCAGTCTTCGTAATGGCTGCTGGTTTCCTTTCATCTCTCGGGGCCGCGTCTGCTAGTGCCTTTTGTTCAATGGCCCGCAGGCCCTCCAATTAAATAGGAGGGTAATGAAGAAGCGGCGAAATTTTGAGACGCCCCCCCGGCACACAACTAATGCTCCGACTGTTCGGATATCCGTAGGCAGCGAAACATATTATCAGAGACGGGCTTTCTATTTTTGCGTCGCAAAAGACGAGACGCCAATCTGCTTACGGCGCATTCCCAAACTAATGGGCAAAAGTGGAAACTAATAATAAATTTATTATAAGTTTGTGCGACTCTGTTTGGACAGCCCGTGTTTGTCTTCTTCGTTGACATCAAAAACGCCAAAAATTACTACAGAAGAAATGGTGGAGGTGAGAGCTTCTTATTGCCTCGCGAAGGATTTTCATATTTTCTCTACTAAAATAGATTCTCCAGCCTTCGGGGGCCCGTCGGAAAATTAATGACGGTAGAGCAATATTGCCCCTCGGTTCGTCAATCCTTCATTACAGGGAACTTTCTACCCTCATGTTCCCTTTCCCCCTCTTTATTTACCTCAACAATTCAAAACTAGGTCTGTTGGGCACATTCTCCTCAACAAAATAACAACACGATAGAGTTTTTCCTATGAGGCTGGAGCCCAATATTACTATCGACTGACTATTGGACTACCAGCAATGAATTCAAAACTGGTAGTATCTCGACCAAAATGGTCGACATGTCTGGGTGTAAGAGTCTATATTCATTTGAAATTATATAAAAAAGACCGAGAGACTAAAAACTAAGAATGAACTACCTTGTTTGAACAAATAGAGATAATTTGAAGTTAAAATAAACATTGATATTTCTTGTAAACAAATTTAATGAATAAATATTTGTACTCTCATTGATCTAAACAGAAAAATTCCGTGTGTTTGAGATTCGATATAAAGGTTATTAAAGTTATCCTACTCATCTTTCTTTATTACAAACCTTCAAAAACGTTTTTATGGGCCTTATAATAAATATTCAACTAATAAAATTTTTAAAATATAATATTTATACTTGAAGGCATTTTTAAAGCTTTATACTCAACCTGTTATAATATGCAAATATTTTTCAACCAAAACTGTGCTAAGAAAAAACACCAATATACTTTTATCAACTAGTTAAGGAAGGAAAAAACTGTTAAAACAGTTTTTTAGTACATTGATCTCTGAATATAACTTAACTTATAGTTACCAAATTAACTATCGAGATGTTGCGCTAAACATAAAATGTTTTTTACATAAAAAAGTGTTTTTTTAAAGTACTTCTTAAGAAAGAGACTATATACAGGGTGTTTCAAAATTGCGTTGCACGGCTTTTATTCGGAACCAGCGCCTTCTAGGGTCATGGAAGTAAGGTCTACTCCTATGTAAGTGACCCTGGAGAATCCATTGAGATGACTTACAGCGCCTCTAGTGGTGAAATTAAAAAGTTAAAAAAATTAATTTAAAAACTAAAGGAGATAGAGCAAAAACCTCAGTGAGAGTATTGTTGCCAACGTCAAGAACCACTCATTGAAAAAAATTTGATCGAAATATCTTGAATATTCGCGGAGATATTAGCATGTGAAAATAGCACTTTTTCAGGGGTCAAAAAGTAAAAAGTTCGCATATTTGCAAATTTTTCAATGTTATTGTGTAGTTTTGTGTTTTTCTAGTTGAAAGAACACAAAATTTAATCAAAAAATCTAAAAAATTTGCAAATATGCGAACTAATATCTCCGCGAATATTCAAGATATTTTAATCAAATTTTTTTCAATGAGTTCTTCTTGATATTGGCAACAATACTCTCACTAAGGTTTTTGCTCTATCTCCTTTAGTTTTTAAATTAATTTTTTTAACTTTTTAATTTCTCCGCTAGGGGCGCTGTAAGTTATCTCAATGGATTTTACAGGGTCACTTACATAGGAGTAGACCTTACTTTCATGACCCTAGGAGGCGCTGATTCCGAATAAAAGCCGTACAACGCAATTTTGAAACACCCTGTACTGTAATACTGTAACACTGTAAAAAATATGGGTAAATGTAAAACCAATATTTGGTGCAAAGGTTTTAATTTTCGGAAACTTTGGTGCGATGAAAAAGCTAGATTGTACTAAAAATTGGTAGTATGATTGAAAAATACTTTTATGGTGAAATCGGTTGTACCAAAGTTTGGTAAAAATGCTCTTAACTTGGGCCGTTGTTTAGTTGTGTTTGGGTTCTCGCGCTCCCCCCGCAGTTTTCACATGCGTCACAAAGGAAAATGGTATTATAATAAGTTTTAAAATTATTGAATCCCCGCTGGAGCAGTGGTAGCGTGCGTGCAAAGCATGCGGCAGTCCGTGGGTTCTAACCCCGGTGATCATTATTTTATTAAAATTTCCAAAAAACAGCAAAAAGTACACCATATTATGGTGCAACCTCTTTCTGATTTTTGGTGCTAGTGATAGCACCATAATATGGTAAAATTAATAGCCATTTTTTGTAGCCAACAAGTAAATACCAGATTTGGGTGTAACACGGCCAAAAAAATTTTACAGTGTACTGTGTACACTGTAAAAAAAACTGCAGAAAAACAGAAATTTTCAATAACAGTGACTTTATGTTTACAGAGATATTCTGTCATGTAACATTCCCACCGCACTTCTATTTATTTTATGTAAAAAAACAGCTTTTATCTAGTTTTTTAGCTTATCTGTACTTAAACAGAAACTTACTGCATCGAAAAGCAATACAGCTATTGGCAACACTACACTGAATCTTCTTTGGTTCAGTGGTAGCGTGCGTGCTTAGCATGCGGTAGGTCGTGGGCTCTATCCCCGGATATTAATTAATTATAAAAAAACTCTACTAAAATAAGTGCAGGCGCACAAGCAGAAAATTACTGAGAGGCAACAGAAAAATCTGTAGCTCACTTGACGGAAAGTTTCTTTTTACAGCATTTACCTGTAGGTAACAGCTTTTTTCTGTTTACAGGATTTTTCGGCCTACAGAAATTTTCTGGCAACTTTTGCTGCCAGAAATTTTCTGTTTTTTTGCAGGATTATTTTTTACAGTGTACTTCAACTGGATGTTTCTTCGAAAAGAATAAATGACTTCAAGGATAAACTTAGATAGCCATATGACAGTGAACATGCTATATTCTACAGGAGAGATTTTATTGAAATTTTAAAGTTATAAGGTAAGTAATAAAATAAAAAATGTCTGCTTAAATACTCAAAATGCACGTAATCATCAAAATATAATTCTAAAACAATTACCACCTAATGTTAAAAAATAATCAAATTGCCACTTTTTAATGTAAAGTTACTCCCCAAACAACAAAATTAAGGGTAGATTCACTTTCTTTAACTAACAAAACTAAAAAAAGAGAAGTTATGAATTCCTTCCTTTTTTTCGTGGGTCAAACTTTTTCGGTTTTATTAGAAAAAGATCCTAAGAAAACATTATCTTTGGTTGAACTAACGTAAGTTCAAAACCTCAAGACGTAATTAAAAATCTTAATAACGATAACTTAAACGCAAAGGGAAACAGAATTCTTTAAGCGAATGTCCATTTTTGAGTGCTATGATAGGTATACAGTTAGATTTATCTCCTAACCATTTTAAGAATTTTAATATAAAAAAAGAGATAAATTCATAACAAAAAATAAATAAATTCAAGCCATTCACCTTTAAAAGTAAGCAAAAATATGCAAAAATCTAACAAAGTAGCACATAATTTTAGTTTAACTGTTTGACTGTCTGTATAGTATGGTTCAGAGTAAGGTAACACAATTCGGAATTTTTTATTTGAATTATGAAAAGGTATTACAGCAACAAATTTTAAATATCATATTATAGACAGTATTAAGATATTACTACTCACATTACAATTCAATAACAATATCATTGACCAGTCTATTTGTTAAAATGTTTCACACGGTCTACATTTTCAAAAAAGGTTTCTTGTTATTTATAAGTCCCAATCGAAAAAAGCTCTGGTTTTTATACTCTCCTTTTATGCTAAGCCAAATGCCGAGTTTTCTATACTTGTTGTTATTACAAATTTCTGTGCACGTATTACATCAATCCAGTTTCAAAAGACTGTTTACGGTCTTTATTCGATTACAAGGATAATCTGCAGGAAATTTATTAGTGTCTAGGGTGTATGCAAGAACCACGTCAGAAGGAGAAAACCCTTTGTCCCATTAGAGAAGCTGCTTGCACGTTCCGAAACTCCACCCTCACTGTATTATTAGTTGCCCTTTAGCCTCACAAATCAAGAAATTCGGAGTAGTTTCCATATTGCTCTATTTTCTTGTTCTAAGAAAACTCAGTTTGGGAAAACTCAAAGCTGAAATAATGGTGCCATATGATTGGGGTAATGGAAAACAGGTCTAATACCAGATGTGGCTAATGTGTTTATTTATAACTTTGCTTGGGAGCCCGATGGTAATTGGGATTTGTAATAAAAGACAAGAAAATTTAGATAATTTCTCAAAACGAAAAGGAACTTAAAAAAACTTAGGAATTTAACAGTGGGTTTCAGATAAATGTATCATAACTTCTAGGTGGGATAGAGCACCCCTGGACAACTCAGAATCACATAGTATTTGGGGGAATACACCCCTAATAAGCAATGGGTATTTATAAGCGGGCATGGGAAGCTGTATAATTCCCAGTGGAAATTGACTCGTAATATTTTAAGATTGAATTAAACAATCGATTCAGGCATTTATTTCATAAAACCAATAAAAGAGCTGAAATTTCAGCTCCTATATTGGTTTTTATGTAATAGATTCTGAAATCGAACGATTTTGCTGGTTTAATTCGATCTTAAAAGATTGCGTGTCAATTTACCAGTGGCGGCTCGTCCATAGGGGCTGCGGGGCTGCAGCACCCCCAACCAAAACTTCCCCAAATTCCAATTTTTAATTAAAAATATTTAAAAATGATTTATTTTTTCTCCTTATCCTTTTTGAATTTATAATTCTCTACAATTAGCCTTAATGCTAGTAATTATTCTCTCATCTTAAACACAACAGTCAGAAAACTCCGCCGTCTCGCCAACAGATTTCCTTTTGGGTCGACAGCCCCCTGATATATACCGAACGAGGTATAAAAACTGTTGAGAATATTAGCTTTATCATATCAAATCAAAATATCAAGAATTTAGCACGCGAATCTGTTAGGGAGAAAGGGGCTGCAGTCTCATCAGCCCTTCCCCGGCGCCGAACAAAAGAAGGATCGTTTTTTCTTTCGCGAGCAATGTAACCCCATCAGAGATAAGAAAAAATCCAGATTTCTACTAATAAATCACATTGGCTTTCTAGATTTCCTCACTTAAACACTATTTTAATTTCTTTTTATTTATAGCTTCTTTTCAAAGTAAGAAACAATTCTGTTCAGCTATTTCGGCTAGGGTGGGTTGGGGTAAAATGGGTCAATTTTTAGGTACTTTCACATTCTAAGCTTTATTTCATCAAAACTATTACTTTTTAAGGATTTCTTTCAATTGGATCTATACATTACAATCCTTCAGAACATTTTTATCTAATTTTATCAAATATTTTTTTAATTATAAGTTGGTTAAACTTAGCATCAAAAGTAATGACCTATTTTACCCCAATGTGGGGTAAAATGGGTCTCATTGCAAAAATATGTCAAAAATATATTTATTACTAAATATACATGAAAATAAGAAAAAAGGCAATCGGCTAAGCTTTTTTTATCCGAAATTTTTTTTTAATTCGTACTTTAATGAAATTGTAAACGTCCGAAGTTAATTAACATTGTTCAAATATAGCAATAAAAATACTTCATTTGGAGAAAAAAATAAACTTGTTTGACAGTTCAATGTATATTTGAAGGAAATAAGTTAAAAACATTGTTTTTACTTAATACAGAAGGCCTCCTAACTATGACCCATTTTACCCCAAGTACAAAATATTGTTATAAAAGATAAAATATTTTATATTTTTCTAAACTGATTTGCTTGAAATGTCTCTCAGACTTTCTTTTATGAAAAACTATCACAAACGTCTGCTGTAATTTATTACAATATATAGTTATTTCGAAGTAGGTAAACCCTGTTTTTCAATGACATCATTTACGATTCAAATTAAATATTTTTTCAGTCCTCAAATTCATAAATCTTAATTTTTGACAGTCGAAAAAGGTTGCTTTTAGATTAAAGAATATAATTTAAAAAATTGGTGAAAAAAGTTCAATTTAAATTTGATTTATATCGAGTTAATTAAAACTGACCCATTTTACCCCATGACCCACTTTACCCCAACCCACCCTATTCAAAAAGGATTTATTTTTACTTTTTAGTAGTCATGTTTTTTTCTTTTTATACATAACGAATGGAATTATTATCTCTCTTCAGTTTTTGATTTCATTCAAAGCGAGCTAGGACCAACTTCGTCTTTGTAAGATTGGATTAATGAGTTAAATAGGTAAGTGACATGTTTGTGATTCAATTAAGTGTAGGGTGACCAGACGACCCGCTTTTCTGTCTAATTTTCATAAAATAGGAAAAACGTAAAGAAAAACCTAGATTTTTTCAATTTTGTGGGTGATCTTTCAAAAGTTTTTTGATAGGTAGTCTGAATTATTATTTAATTATAAGTTATTTAAAAATTTAAAAACAATTGTCTTAATAAGGGTGCTCTTACAATATTTAATAATGTTCTTATAATATAGTTCCCATATCTTCTATTTGATTTTTTCAACATTTTTGTTTAATAGAAATAGTATAGGCTTGAATTGCATCCCCACAAGAAAGGGGTGCAATTCTGTGTGTGTGGCTGTAAGTGAACTTCAACAGCTTAAATTTTTCTTGCTGTCTTACAATGAGAAAATCGTAGTGAAGAAAAGAGGTCCTTGTGTCCACGTTTTTTAGATTTATTTAGCATAGTATCACTTAAAATATACGTTTTCAACTTGGTTCAGCTGGAGAAGCACCCCCTATAATTTTAGCTACGAGCCGCCACTGCAATTTACACTGTTCTTTAGGGGTGCATTCCCGATCCCCCATTCCTATGTCATTCTAGGTCATCCAGGTGCCCTCTACCCCACCTAGAAGTTATGAAAAAAATTTATCTGAAACACCCTGTATTTAAATACGAACTAATTGTTTTAAATTAAATTTCTCAACTCATTTCAAGACAGCGGGCTTTGTTAAACTCCGAAGCATACAGAAAATTTCGTATGTAGACAGTAATTTTGTTCAAAATGTCATTTTTTATTACAAGAAACTCTCTTATAAAACTTCTTACTTTATCATGTTTGTTATGTGCTTCATTTTGCATAAAGTTGAATACAATTTTTATTATATTTAAAGATAACGCATTTACACAAAACAGATGAGAGAATTTCAAGATTTTTCCATTTGAAATTTGTTTTTTTTTCTAATTACTTTTAGTAGCACACACAATTTGGGTATGAAGTTTTTCACGAAGTACCAAAGTTATAAAAAATAGCTATAATAGCTATTATTATTAATTTTTGGATCTACAAAAAACCTCTAAAAGTGACCTATTTTTATTATTTTTTAAAGATAAAATAAGGAGTTTACGCGTGTATAAATCGAATTAGATTTATTACTTTCTTCGCAAAATTGCTACGTATATAATTAATATTTATATGTACTATTATACATAATATAAAAGAGGTATGAATTTCACCAGTAATCGTATTGCAAAAGCAAGCCATTTTTTCCAAAAGTCCTGATAAAATAACCATTTTTTGCATTGTTCTTGTCAAACAGATTTCGCCGAAATAAAAGATACCTTTATCATAAGGATCTGTAAGTCTTTTACCCATCTCGAACTCTCGAATCATTTGAATATCATGTCTATTGGGAGAATAATGAATCCCTAATACTGGTCGTAATATCGTTTTTAGATTTATCAGATAAAGTAATGCGGGCACTCAATTTAAAGTAACGCCTTTCATTTTAAGTTAAGTGAGTTTTGATTCTTCTTGTATCACGAAAGGTATTGAGCCTTATATATTTGTTTTCTTTACTTTTCTAAGCTGGTATCTCATTTAGTAAAAGAAAATAACTAAAGGAATTCTCCTTTCAATGTTAGAATAAGGATAAGAGTTGTAACCAAGTTGCTTCCTCAAAACCATTGTTGCAAAAAGCTTATTTGAAATTTTTAAACAAACTTGCTCAGTTTTAGTAATCGTCCTACATCCATTTATTTTCTTTCATTAAATATTAAAGCAAATTTATACTTATGTATAACTTATTAAATAAAACTTAAGATAATTATTTTTATTATAAATAAGAAATTAGCTTATGGAACTTGATTGGCAAATTAAATTATTTTTACTAAAATCTGTAATAAATAGGTATCATACAGCAATTTCATTAATTCCTGCTATTTTTAGAAATGTAAAACATAACTTAACTTTATTTAGAAAAATAGTTTCATAGAATTAAAAATTAAGTTGAAGTTTTAAGTAGTGTAATTTAGTTTTTACTTCATAGTAGTAGGGAAAAGTTATAAAAATCTGTACAGAATTATATGCATTATATGTGAAGGCTAATTCAATTCATTACAGGGTTGGCAAAAACCCGGGTTTTTTTGAAAAAACACAAGTGGGTTGGGTTTTTTCAATAAAACCCTGAAAAACCCCATAAAAACTGGGTTTTTTTGGAAAAAGTGTGGGTTTTTTCAAAATTAAGTGGTTTTCTACTATCAAGTAAGTGGGTTTTTTTTATTTTAGTGAGTTTTTTCTATGTTAAATGTGTTCGATCAAAGTAATGTCAGTTTTTCTATAGTTAAATGGGTTTTTTCAAAGTTGAAACTTTTTAAACTTTGAAAAAACCCACTGAAATGGTAAAAACACCCCTTAATTACTGAAACCTGGCTTTAATTTTGAAAATAAACCACTAAAATGTAAAAAATAATCCTTAACTTTGAAAAAACCCATTCAATATTGAAAGAAATATATTTAACTTTGAAAAAACCAAATGAAATTTTTTAAAACTCCTCCTTAATTTTTTAAATGTTGTTTGAACTTATACCGTCCTAAATTTTGAAAAAACTCATTCAATAATGAAAAAAATCCCACTGAATAATAAAAGAACCTACATAACTTTTTAAAAAAATCTCCGAAATCTGAAAAATCCTCCTTAGATTTTTATAACTAGTTTGAACTTAAACGTCTTAAATTTTTAAAAAACCCACTCAACTGCAGTTCTTTGTATGTTATTTCATCGTGTTCAAATTAAAACTGACAAAATCTTGATTTTTTTAAACCCAAAAATGGGTCCAAAATGTGGGTTTTTTCACATGGGTTTTATGGAAAAAACCCATTGGGTCCAATCCAGCCAACCCTGATTCATTACCATTCCCAATAAATAATTTTGTTTAACCTCAATTTTTTGTTTAAATCAATTATTCATTTGTATGTTAAATCACAAGATGTGCTGATTGAGAAAAGTGTTAAAACGATGTACAGATGTTCATGCTCATTATTTCCTTATTAAACTCTATTACCAAATCACATTGTGTCCAGCTGTAATTCGTCACATTATGTCCAAAGTGGGTCTCATAATATCACTACAGACCCACTTTGAAATTAAAGTTTTTAAAATCGCTCCTTTTCTTTATCAAATATTTTTAATAAGTGTTATGTAAGAAAAAAATAGATTATTTAAATTCCTTGATTCTTTATTTTTATTCATTATTTCCTTGTTCTATGCATTTAGGTATTACTTAGTGTTTTTATAGTACATATAAAATGTGTGAAGTATTTTTAGTAAAATTAATTAGACTTTAAGAAATAATTGCTATATTAAGATTCATGAGTGCATCTAAGTATAGGGGAGAGTGTTGTACCTCTGGACAAAACTCACGTTTGGATTCTTCTAAGACAGGTAAAATCACATTTTTAACATTTAAAGTGCCCAACCTATAGTCCTAACCTTAGAAAAGATGGTAATATTTTTGATTAGCTAAAATCTTCAAAATTGGATCTTTAATTTATTTTAATAACTTGAAGAAATTTGTGTCCATAGGTACAACAACGTGCTCTCCCTATGGACAGACCCAGTTGTACCTGTGGACACCCTTAAAATGGAAATTTTTAATTAAAAAAGCTAAAAATGAACATTTTATTGGTGCATTACCTTTTAATAAACTATTTCAAGCATTTTTAAAATTGGGAATAAATTTTTAAAAGTAATGTAGTTGTAGATCGTAAATGATCATTAAAACGAAGTTGAATGATATAAGTCTTGATTTTTTACCAAAAATACATAAATCACTTCGGATTTTCAGATCGAGGTTTGAGGTAATAGTTTCATCAATCATGCTGATAGTGATAGATCTGATCACTTCACTGATCCATAAAAACAATTAGATCGACACTTAGTTGTGCAAGCATTTGGTAGTAATAACTTTCGCAAATCTTCTTCGGTGGAAATTTCAAGTTTTTTGTAATCATCATTCTTTAATGCGATAGGGTGCTTAAGATTTTATGCCATATTTTACATTAAATGCAAAGTAAAATAAAAAAATTAAAAAAGTAGTTTATATCACAAAATATTTGATTTTTCATCTAAAAATCACTTGAAAATAATCTCCGACAAATACATAACCATTTAGAATTAATTTAATATGCATTAAAATGAATTCACTTTAATGAAATCTGATTCAAAAACGCCGATTAGCTTACAGACACCCACAAGAACGTGTCCGTAGGTACAACACGTATGGTGTCCGAAGGTACAACACCTGGTGTTTTTGCATTTAAAGTTCTATAAAAAATTAAAGAATTGAGATCTGAAAATTTCTAATATCAAAAATAAAAGGTCAAAATCTCGGGGATTCGCCCCTTGTATCTCATTTTATCGTAGTATAATTTAAGGGGAAGGAAAATATTAATGTAGTGATGCCCTAAAGAAAACTTTGAGCACCTAAAAACAGTAAATTTATTATATTAAATATGAATATAATTTTAAAGAGCCGATTTCACGTTAGCAACTAGATAGCATCTGTTTACATTCAAATTCAACCACAAATTCAAGTTCCCATTTTTTCCCGAATTTTAAAATGCGATGGCTGAAGGTACAACCGTCCTTAGGTACAGCACTCTCCCCTATAATTTTAAACTAAGCTATGATGAAGGAAAGATACAAGTTAGGATGATTTGAAAAAAAAAACTAATGTTGTTTGAATTATTATGTTATAGTTATTTTTCATATTTATACCCATACGAGTTGTTTGAATTATTATTACGTTATAATCTTTTTTATATTTATAAATTAATATGCTCATTATTTTTTGTATTATAGATTAAATTGAATGCGTTATGTGTATATTTTCAATTAAACCAATATCTTAACATACATTGAGAAATTCTGTATGAAAAGTACTTCACGCCCTTTGTTTCATAATCTTAATCATTAGAAAAGGCCCAATTTTTAATATTGTATATCATTTAATAAGTTCCATTAACATAAACAAGACAGAAAGAAATATGTAAACAACTTTCGCTGCAAAATTTCTCAGATTTATTAATAAGGAAATTGTGGTTAGCTGTTCAATGTACTCTCTCCATTCCTATGCAAACGGAAGTTTAAACGAGCCGGAAAAACGCCAGCGAGAAATAACTGAAAGACCCGTTTCCGTCTAAAATACCCTAAAATGATGAGGATGTAACCCTTGAGACCAAACCAAAAAGAAAAGTAAAAAGTAGCTATGGGACTGTTCCTCTGCTCAACCGGTCTTTATTTACCCATCTCGGTTATTGTTCTCCGTTTTTGTTATTGAGAACATCACGGTACGGCACAACATCCTGATTGAGATGCTAAACCGGAGGGGTGTGCACACTCCAGCCAAATTGATTAGGCCGGCCTGTGATTTATGGAGTCCTTCACAAAGGGCCTAGGCCCGAATCAGGCTCATTTGCAAAAGAGCTCTCGCGAGATGGCCGTGATATAAATTTTTAATCCCTTCTTGAAATGGATTGCATTTGCATCGAAAAAGACGGGTGATGTGATTGTCCCGTATTTACGAGGTGGTTCACAAATGGTATGGGCACAACAGCTACTTAAAAATTGATGTTAACCGAAATTTATGTGTGGTGAGAAGGTTATTCGCAAATGTTGTTGTTAATAATGTTTCTTTCGTTTTCTCGTTTGGTGCAACTATTTTTCGTGATTTAAAATACTTTTTAGTTGAAAAAGTAATTTTCCTTCTTATGAAACAATAAAAGTACAATTATTTATTTATTTGTTTTATTTTGAAAACTCTTAAAACATTTCAATTGAATAATTCCTAAATGAAATTATCCAATAGATTTGAATACTCATAGTTTTGCTCAAGAATCTATCAACCAAAATGGTATATCCCTAATTTTGCTGAATAATATGCACGACTTTAATTGTCACTTGAGCATAAAATAAAAAATTTCTTTCCTTGAGTTAAAGAATTTAAAACAATGTTTGTCAACGTCAAAGCTTGAAAAAAAATAGTGCCTCGTGTAAAATTATACTTATAACAATATATTTGCGTTTTAATAATACAAAATGGCCTAAATTCGAATTTTAGAAAATTTAATTTTTCAAATCAGTTTTGGTGCAAGAAAAGGTATTCGTTTTAGTTTAATACAATTTAAATTCCCTGTATGCAAAGGACATAATTGCTATAAAATATTTTTGTTCAAACCAATCAAGCAGCATCTTATTCCTTTAAAAAATTGAGTCCAATGAAAAAGAGTTTTTCTGTTATCGCATTGTTTGAAAATAAAAAAAAACATCTGGAGAAAATAATAATGTGTTTTAGTTTAATTTAATATATAAGAGTCACACCGTTCTATACATAACTTAAAATACAGAGTCCTTTTCACGGCTTTTATTTGGAACCAAGGTCTCCTTGGGCAAGACCCTCTATATAAAGGCCTCCCAACTCGGCCGTGCAACGTCATAACTTTCACTCATCTTTGACGTCACTCCATAGACTTAACATGGCAATTTTCACTCACATTTGACGTCATCGTCCGGAGTTGGGTGGCCATGTATATAGAGGGTCATGCTTTGGGTCATGGAAATAAAGTTTACCTCTAGGTAAAAGACCCTGATGAATTTATCGAGATGGTTTACAGCGCCCCTAGCGCCGAAATAAGATGTTTAAAAATTTAATTAAAAAGGATTAACAAAGGAACTAAGAACAAAAACTTCAATAAAAATGTTGGCAATATCATAAAAATGGCTCCAAATAAAAGCCGTGAAACGAACTTTTAAAACACCCTGTATACTATACTAGCAATCGTAATTAAACCTAAATAAATGTAATAATTAAGTCTTTGACGTAGAACTACATTTATAATTCACAAAAACTTTTAATAACTGATTGTTAATGAATACTTAAACTTGAGCAGCACATTTTTAGAATTGGATTAATTTATTTACTTAAAAAACATTTCCCTTGAAGTTCTTAAAAAATCGTGCATATTATTTTAACATTTTACCAAATATGGTTGCTGACTCCATTTTAATTAAGAGGGAATGTTTAAAGAAAATATAAGGACGAAGTAATACACTGCTCACAACAATTAAAGGATATTGGTGGTTTTGGTACATATTGACAAGCAAATAAAAAATTTGCAGTGGTTCAAGCATTTTTCATAAACTTTGGGCCATTTCAAAGCTAAATCCATGCAGCTATCAAAATAAAAATTTTATTTTTACTTTTTTTTTTATCAAAATTGGAAAATGCACATTTTGCAATCTTAATGCACGTTAAGCAAAAAAACTGAAAAATCTATCAATACTTAATTGAAACCCCATTTCGCTTGGGGTATGCTTTCTCCTGACTTAAAACAACGTTGTGGGACTGTTTGCCACCAGGTTTGTTTGTTTATTTTTGAGGGGCTGGGGAGTTTGCTCCATTTTCCCCTTTTAGAGCATTTTTCAGCACCTGAGCTGTTTGGGAGATATTGGAAGGTCAGAAATTGGTTTCTCAAGCATGTCCTAGACTTGTTCTATTGGATTCATGTCGAAAGAACGTGCTGGACGATCCCTTTCTAGCGATTTCTTCATCCTGAAGAAAATCATTAACTAAGGTAGCACAATGTTTTCTGCAATTACTATCCCTGAAAGTTAAATTATCACCGATTTCTCCAGCATGAGGGGCAACCAGATGTGTAAGGATATTGACCTTATTATTCTGAACCACCAGAAACGGCCCCTTTACCGGTGGGGGGTCTTTATTCCATAGATAGAGATGGTGCTCTATTTCATCACTCCACATCTTCAAATCTGACCCTCAATTCATCTTGATAACTTCCGATTTTTGTCTGGTGGGTACAAGGAACACAAAATAACCCCTTTTTTGTACATGAAGAAGTCAGATTTGAAGATGCGGAGTGATGAAATAGAGCACCATCTCTATCTATGGAATAAAGACCCCCCACCGGTAAAGGGGCCGTTTCTGGTGGTTCAGGATAATACGGTCAATATCCTTACACATCTGGTTGCCCCTCATGCAGGAGAAATCGGTGATAATTTAACTTCCAGGGATGGTAATTGCAGAAAACATTGTGCTACCTTAGTTAATGATTTTCTTCAGGATGAAGAAATCGCTAGAAAGGGATCGACCAGCACGTTCTTTCGACATGAATCCAATAGAACAAGTCTAGGACATGCTTGAGAAACCAATTTCTGAGCATCCAATATCTCCCAAACAGCTCAGGTGCTGAAAAATGCTCTAAAAGGGGAAAATGGAGAAAACACCCCAGCCCCTCAAAAATAAACAAACAAACCTGGTGGCAAACAGACCCACAACGTTGTTTTAAGTCAGGAGAAAGCATACCTCAAGCAAAATGGGGTTTCAATTAAGTATTGATAGATTTTTCAGTTTTTTTGCTTATCGTGCATTAACATTGCAAAATGTGCATTTTCCAATTTTGATAAAAAAAAAAGTAAAAATAAAATTTTTATTTTGATAACTGCATGGATTTAGCTTTGAAATGGCCCAAAGTTTATGAAAAATGCGTGAACCACTGCAAATTTTTTATTTGCTTGCCAATATGAACCAAAACCACCAATATCCTTTAATTGTTGTGAGCAGTGTAGTAAATTTTTATGTAAGAAAATAAGAGTTTAAACCAAATTCAAAATATTCTCTCTCAATCTAAGAACTGAGATTCTCTCTCTTCCTGAATTTAGAGCTTTTCTAAAAGAGAATCTTAACAATAAACACTACTTTGGAGTTTCGGTATAAACCCAATATCTATTGTTTTCAGATTATTTGAGATAAATCAGTCTTCTTGTATCACTTTAAGTTCCTCTTTATTTACTTGACGCACGATTGCCATCAAGATGAAACTGTATACACGAACATAAAAGACAAAAAGCATACAATGCCTTATTCAATGAGTTTTCAAGAGAAGATGCATCGTTTCTAGAGAAGGGAACTGTCGATCCACACTAAGCTATATTAAAGCTTTGAAGAGGACTCTCAGCTTCTATTTAAAAGTTATTGGAAAGTATTCAACGCTTTTATAAATTTAAAAACATAGAGGCAGCATTTTATATAAAACTTTGTTTTAATAATTCAATTAACCTAATACCATAGGCGCATTATATTTAGTTACCAATAGTTTTAAATCTAGTCAATGTGTTTTTTATTTCGTAATATACCTTCGATTTGGCTCATTAAACATTTATAAGAACAGAAACAAAATTTATGTGAACATAAAGTAAATTAAAAAACAAAAATTTAAAAATCTTCCCTATTGAATTCTATTTCTATAAATAATAATCCTAAACAATCAATATTAAATAAAAATTGTTTTTGAAAAACATTTTTCAGAACAGGGGGAAACAGGGGAACAGGGAAACAGGAGTGTTTGAAACAGGGGAAAATAACAAAAAGCATTTCAACCTGTTCACAAAATGGAATTTTAAAATATTTACTTAAACTTATTAAAACTAAAATTTACATGCTCTGAATTTGAAACTCCAAAGATAATAACCTTAAACACAGTTTCATGAAATAAAAGTAAACTAGAATTTTAAGTTACTAGTCTTGATAAATCACTTTAAATCCATGATAACTATTAGCTAGAAATAATAGTTACAAGCGTATCATATTTCAGGATATGCGCAGGATATTCTTTTCCCCTCATTTGTTAAAACAAGGATGTGTTTCTTTCACCTTACAAGAACTGACGTTTAAAAGTCATGATAAATAATCACTACATCGCCCTTCCTGAACTTGGCTATTTTTAATATTTTACAGCAATGCTTGGTGAGAGCTAAGAATTTTAAAAGCAGCAAAATACACAATTATTTTTCAAAGTTAGACAAACTATTTTCATTTTAAAATTTTAAATAAAACCACTTAACAATAAGTGTGTTAACTTTAGGTTCAACTTCGGTCTCACACATGAGTGTTTTAAGAACAGGTTATTTCATTTTATGGAAATAAAATATTTGTTTTGGTTAAACTTGTCCGCAAATTGAATTAAATGACCTTTCGATTTCGGACTTTCTGGCAATTATTTCCCAGAATTTGAAGAATTCCCAACCAAAAATAAACATAGCTGAGGACCAATTTTTTCGGTGAATGAACTTAAGGTGAGTCGTGGTGTGCAGAAGTCGTGATTGTGTGAAAGAGAAGTAATGAGAGATTTTAAAAACATCCATAACTTTTTCACACAATTTAACATGGTAGACCATAATGAAATAAAACTACTGTAATGAGATATATTTCCAGTATGTTTATAAAAGAAACTATTTAATAAACATTATATTGTTTTCTAAAGAATTAAAATTCAACATTATTTTTATATAATGAAGGTGAGAATTATTTCCATCAAATCCCTGACCGATATGAGTATCGATAAATATTTATAATCTGGATTCTGGATTATTATATCTTCTATGCTTCTCCTCATACTATCTCTGACACATGTTTCTTCCTTCTTGATTCTCTTTCTGTGCCTCTTTCTTTCTTTCTCTTTCTGATTCTCTCTCTATTTTCTCGATTTTCTCTATTTCTGGCTTTTCTCTTTCAATACTTAGTTCTTCCTTTCTCTTATTTTCTCTAAATTTTACTCCCTATCTCATATTTCTTTATTACTCTTTTTCCTCTATTTTTTCTCTCCTTCCTTTCTTTCCTTCTCTACCATTTTGAGATTCAAAGATGGTATGGAAGACATTTAACTTGCAATGAAGCATTATTATCAACACAATTTGCTTCTTTGAAATGGAATTTCTGACTTTTCTGAATAAAAAAACAGTATCTGATTATTTTTTTAATTATTTCTTTTAACCTCGTTAGGTCCAACTGAAACCTGAATCCAAACTCCAAAATTCAAAAAGTAACCTCTAAGATGAAGGAGTGTTTATGAAAATATTTCCATATTCTTTAGCAATGCTAAGCGCATGATGAATTCAAAAGTGTAAGAAGATTTCTAACATAAGAAGAGCTCTTTGGGGAGTTTAATGACATCAACTTTCCTCTACACACAAATATCTTACCGAGCACGGGATCTTAAACCTCCCACAAGGGGATGACAGCATACGAGCAACTCCCAAGTCTTATCACCAGATTCATCCCACAATACTCGAGATAAGCCAAACCTCCCGTTTGACGCTATAACCATCCAATATTTTGATGCTGATGCTCTTTCGGCATAATTAGGATGCCTGCGAAAGCGTGACCCGCCCTCAGGCCTACGTATTAATTTGTAAAATCGTTATTTCCTTCGGAATATTGCGAGCCATCAGCAATCTTGGCCACGATTCTGGGCCGAAAGGCTCTTCAAGTCCATCCAGTTCGTGCAATACCAAATCGTGAGCCGATGAGATCAGCAATCCCTTTTTCATGGGTTTTATCGCGACGCGGAGGTTCAATGATACTTGGTTTAAACCGCATGTTCTTCTCTTGAAGCCACTAAACACTTCGGCGATAGGGGCTGCGGATTTATGGGGGAGATGTGAAATGAGATGGTTGAAAAGAGATGATTTTCAAACGATATGGTGTTGACTTTTGGTACGTATATCTGTATGTGTTAGTAATATTTTTGGAGAAAAGTAATGCACCAATAGAGTGCCGATGAGAAAAATAAATATACGGGCATTATACCTACACAATGTTATGAATATTGACTAACAGAAAAAGATAGACAGGTATTTTGTGAAAACGGAATATAAAGGAAAGGCAGCATAAATACTAACGTGCTTGTTGTGTTTCCTTATCTCTTACAGTTATAAATATCCCAAATTTTCTATAGGATTTAATGGAAATCTCAGATGGCCTAGGATTGAAAGGGTTAATATTGACAAATATGTTTCATAGAAAAAGCAAACTTTTCCTTCTAAGTCATTGAATATCGACAAATTCATGTATTCAAATTTAAAAGAAAATTTTTCATGAGATTATATTAAGATGTTAGATTATAGGAGTTACTAGAGCCAGGCCATTCAGAATCGTAAATATGTTTAACCACGTTGTAAAAGGCAATGTAAGTCATCTTAAATGGCTCAAACCGTAATAAAGTTCAAAGACTATTTCTAATTTTGTTTTGAAGTTCTCTCTCTCTGTAAGCTTTCCACAAAAACTTAATAGAGCACTCATCCTCGAACTGAACTGCACAAAATGACAGTGGTCTAAATCAACCTTATACCTTATTTTGAAAAATCTGTAGTTTTTTGAAGGCAAAGAAGGCATTTTTAGGGCAGCTCTTACACATCCATGATAAACGCTTGACTTTCTGTCGTATTCACCGCTAATCTAACCGCAACCTGGGGTTAATCCGGGAGTCAAACTTCTAATTAGCGAAACGCTAATTTTAATTCTCTAACGACAACCAATCAAAGGTTTGACTGCCGGTTAACCGCCGCCGGTTAGGTTAGTGGTACTGGTGAATACGGCCGTTAGACAGCTACCACGCGAAATAAAGGAAACCCATCTCAAATTTAGTATTTCTGGACTAAATTCACTACCCTTCGAAGCAGCCCAAATAGCTTCAGAAAAAGCCTCGAAGCTACAAAAACAACCTCAATCCTTTCACCCATTCCCAGCAGTAGGCGACCGAATTTTCACATCCACCCACAACCTGCCATCCCAGCCCGATATTGAGCAACACCCGGCCTGAAGAGGACACCACCGCTTGCGCAATCGGACCGATCATCTGATGTTGCGAGTCCATTGTTTGCAGCACACTGACCCCTCCGAGACTGACCCCCGCCCACCCGGCCAAAGTAACCTCGCCCAGCAATTTGCTCTCCATATTGCACCGCTATTGAAATCTCTGCCGGCTATCTCCATTTGAGAGATGGAGGGATGTCCGGATCTTGTTGTTGCCTGGAAAACAATCTAATCGCATTACAATGCCCTTTGTTGGGGTGGTTAGGGGACTGGTTTAAGTTTTGTGGAAGGTTAAGTGCGCAGGAAGATAAGAATGTGAAGTCCGTGAAGCCGCGTTAAAAACCGGAGTCACGATTTTGGTTGTGGATGAATGAGGGGATATTTGTACAAATTTTTAAATTCGTAAATTTGCTCACGTGTTTGCAAGAAGCAGTGGAAGTTGATGTATCTGAAAAGGATGGATTTACAAGATCGACTACTCTTTTACAGAAGGTGCGCTTAATCTGAGAAATGAAGCTGGGAAATGACGCTCCAAATTTACTTAAGAGTTAAGGGTCTTGTCTTGAGAAAATTTTGTCAAAATTTTAATTATCACTTACTATATTTTCCTTATAATTATCGTTATTATTTCAGTTTTAATTTTATACTTGAATGTATCTGTGTATTTGTTTTCCCTAACATGGACGTGGAGCTCCCAGGTGACTGTAACAATGTATATGATTGTGTTCTTCTGGTTTAAGTTCAACAATAAACTATTATTACTGGGGAATTGAAATTTCATTACATAAAATCAGTATTATTAATTATGTTAAAGGGAAGATCACTATTTTCTCTGAAATTATAGTTCCAATTAAAGTTAATTTTAGGACAAGTTTTGTTATTTTAACTACATTTAAATTAAAGTGCCATGTTACGGCGGTAAACCCCCCATTTCAGTACAATGCCAACTTTTTAAATGGTTGAGTGGGGTCATCTATTATTAATATGCTCTAAGGGTTGCATTTAGTCTTAATGCGTTTAGTTCTATCGTACTCTCAAGAATATCTATCTGCATTGATAAAAAGGTATATTAATGTTTAAATTATATTTTAATTTCTGTAGGTAAGACTACCTTACCACAAAAATATCCATCGTAACAGGAAATTCTTGATTTCAATCAGTTAGCATCCTGACATCTGACCCTAAATCCGAGTTAATAATATGAACTATCCCCCTACTCTATTCCTAAGACTTTATTTAAGAATTTCCCTTCACCGTAAAGAACTTAAAAACCAAATAGACGTATCATAAATGCTCTTGGATGAAAAAAAAGCATGATTCCAGAGCTAAACCAGTATGCTCTATAAACTCAAAAATAAAAATGAAAAATATTAGGCACTCAACTTTCCTAGTTGGATAAAATATAAATTTAAACATTAGAAATTATTTGCTTGAAAATATTTTTTCATTGGATTTACTCTTCTCTATGCACGTTGTAACCTTTAAACCATGATGGCACTCTTACAGTTTGTAACAAATTATCTATTATGGTTGTCTCTATTCTTATAATTTTAGGGGTGAAATATAATAACACAACACTAGAGTCCAATAAAAAGGGCTTAGGGGCGTACGTTTGACCCACTATGTTTTTAACTCTGATGAAAGCATCAAAACTTTATTGCCCCGAGTCATGAAAACGGATCAAAATGAAAATTGATGCCCTAGATTTCTAGGCCATGGTTATTGTCACATCCGAGGCAACCTTTGACCCACCACTCCATTTTCCATCAGCTCTCGAAACAGACAAAGAAATCTCCATAAACACCATTTGACGATAACAAAGGGAAGACTGGTGATAAATGCATTGGGATAAAAGTTTGACGCTTAATGCCTTTAAAAGCGCAAATGAGATCCGAACCTCGGCTGGTGAAATATGGATCCAACTTTGAAACTAGTCCGGAAGGACACCTTTGACCCAACTAAGGTCAATTTCCATCCGGATTGTCCCTATCGGATTTCGGCGAAAACACCCCCTTATTCGGGGTTTCATTAAAGTTTCACACAATTACAATCGGAGAAACGGATCAATCCTTCGCAGGAGTGTTTTTGGAAAGTTTGGAGTGCGGCAAACAATTAAACTATCGTTTTTTCGCGAGGGAAAAAGCAGCGCCTCGCTGCGCCGAAGGCGTTTTTTCGGCGGAGAGAGAGAGCGCTTGCCAAACAAACATTGATATAAAAGCTCGGAGGTAGGAGGAGGTTTCTAATCAAAACACCGTCTCCAAAGTTGTAATGAGATGCAAGGCAAGGAATGTAGAGCGAGCGCCTTGGGCCAAAAGAGCCGCGGAGCCAGCCTTGGCGAGCAAACCTCCTCTGGCCGCCAACTGCTGAGGGCGGAATTCGGCAGAATAATAATTTTAGTCAAGGAGAAACTGAGAATTGTTTTTTGTTTGGAGAAAATCGATAATAAGTTTTATTTATGCATGGGTAGCAATGATGACATGTCCGGAATTGTACTGAGTATGCCCTCAGGAGGAATGTTTAATAGATAAGGACATAGCCGATGGAAAGGGTATTGGGATGTTCCAATAGTCCAAATTTTGAAATATTAGTGCATAAAAATTACAAACCATACAACGAACGTAGCTAATTTTACTTTATATAAAAGTTTAAAAGATGAAGCTGTTATTGACACCATTGCAATAAATTTTGTGTGAGTTGTCAAAGTTTTTATCCCTGAATTTCGAACATTAAGAGTAATTTTTAAGCTAAAGTGGCTGTATATTTAATTTTATTTTTAACACCATGTAGTAATATTTTTCTTGAATGAACGAGAAAGTTATTTGAAAGAACAAAACCCGAAAAGTAGGATCTACAAGTATTAGTTAAAGTTCCATACTTTTTTAAAGTCTAAAGAACCACAATAGAAACATATAATAAAATAAATGTATTCTTTTGTTAAATATATATAGAAGTTTAAAAGTTTACAGTGGCATGGTTTTTGTAAAAAAGATCTAAGGAAAATCGTCACTACCTTGACATTTTAAGCGTATTTTATGAGTTCCCGATTGGGTATAAAGTAACACAACATTTGATTTGTGTGTAAACACAGGGAAACATATTACAGTGATTTGTGTGTAAACACAGGGAAACATATTACAGTGATTTGTATATTCTCTTTTTAAAATATGTTAATTTTTTTTTAATCTGAATTCTAAGATCATGTCATGTTCTCTAAAATGATTGTGTTATTTGTTAACGGGCAAACGCCCAAAACAATAAACTTTTTTTCTATGTCTTTCTATGTCTATGTCTAAACACAGGGAAACCTATGAAGTGGAAAGATACTTGTTTTATACGAAAGAAAATTTTGAAAATTAAAGTACTAGACAACCTTCCAAGGTTCCTAAAGTTTTTGAACATGTTGGGTTTAAGCAAACTTAAACTTAATTTCAATTTAAACAAACTTAAGGTAAACAAAGCATTCAAGTAATTTTAAACACATTATCATACCTACATTCTATTTTTTAATTATGTATAAATAAATAAAATATTTCTACTAATGAAAAAAATAGAAAATCAAATTTCTTGTTTTACCATCTTATTGTTAGCTAATTTTACCTACACAGTTTTACTAAGATTTTATCAAAATTTTCGTTATTGTTTTATCTACAATGTTAGTAAAAAATGTTTTTAAAAATAAATATTAATGTTTGGAATTCTGTAAAAAAAATACTATGTGTAGAATCATACCAAGAGGCTTTATGAATACAATATTTAATGGAATGCCTTTTTAGCATTTTTTATTAGTAATTAAGTAAAACATGCTATTAATTAAATCAGAATGACATGTTCAACATATTTCATACTATCCTTTTCTCATTTATTTCATTACTCTTTATTTTAAATTAATAAAAACTGAAAGTGTAAATAATAAAATCATCTCGGATTAGTGAAGACGTTCTGCGCAATCGCGTGGATAAAAGATCTTGTTTATTGTGATAATGGCGGTATAAAGAAGGCAGCGTTGAAATTGGTGAGCGGAAAGTTATTTCTCTGAATTTTATGATTTCATACTTATTTCTTGCTGTAATATGATTATTATTCTTTATACTCATCGAAATTTGTCCATTTGTTATTGCATGCTATTTTACTTATGCATTGCCAGGTATCGTATTTTAAATGAATGATTTATTTGTTGCTTTGGTACCGTGCTTTATACATTTTGCAAAGTATTATTTACAAGCTTATTGCCTTTCTGGATCAGCTTCGATAAGAGTCGACCAGCCACCATGTTTACCCACAGCTCAAATGATGATATATATATCTAATGATGAAATATAGATCTAATTTAAGCTGTGGGTAAATATGGCAGCTGATCGACTCTTATCGAGCTGTGCCGTATTTCTTTTTACTTAAATCGGAGACCTCGTAAAGCACTTGAGTGTTATCATTTGAGCAGTGGTGAAACATGGCGGCCGGTATGCATAGCGCTAAATGATCGGATCTGCCAAAATTTATACAGAGGAAACATTTGCAGGCATGAAAATCACGCGTTTATTTTGATTGCAATCGGAGAAGTTTGATGACAATGTGTATTGGTTGTCTTTATTTTCCCGAAAGAAATGGGATCGGGAAAAATTTTCCCGATTTTTTACGAAATGGGTACATGCATTTATGAAATGTTTTGGGATAAAATTAGGCAAATACACAAATGTTAGCAGTCAAACGTAAGCCAGGTTTGTGTCAATGATTATGTTTTGGTTCACTGTTCAATACAATAATAAGTGGTAAGTAAATTAAAATATATTAGTTTTTAGAAATAGTTGGAGCATTAATTTATTTTGCTTAAAAATTGAAATTGAATTTATTTTGCTAAAAGCTTGATTTTTCTATACAAAAGCAGAATCAAAATTTCCACCTTTACTTTCCTGCCATAGAGTAAGCCCATTTCAGCTTATCATAACTTTATGCTTGGCCCTTTTTGGGATACGAGAATTAGGTACCATTAGGAAAATCAAAGTTATTAAAGATTGTGTTTTTTAGTATGCCTCATAGAGTTTAGTGCCATTAAACTCTTACCAAACCAGGATGTTAATAAAACTCCTAAAACTAGACTAAAGTATTTTAATTAGTTGAGAAATCTTTCAATTTGAGCTAACTCTCTATATATGGATGGCATTCAATACACTAAACTTCTTTTTCCCTAGATAATGTTTGTTGATGATTGTAGAATTTTACTGCTCTGCTGCTAAAAACGTTGATACGGCCTAATTAACATTTGAAACGAAAAATTTTTAAAATTCAAAAAATCAACATATGTCTTTTTTATTCATGCGTATGTTACAATTTATGATGTTGATTTTTCATACCAGTTGGCTGATTTTTGTTGTTGATGGATGCAGTTTAACCTTACCCAACATAAAAATAGTCAAAAACCCTTTTGAAAAACCCCGGCAGGTTTTCTGCAAGAAAACTCTAATAATCCAAGATAAATCAGCATAAAACCTTCAAAAACAACACTGCAGGTTTTCTGAATGAAATTCGGACAACTTAACTGCAGGAAACCTGCTGTCCAAGAAATCAGCATGAAACCTTGAAAAAACCTGCAGGTTTTCTGCATGAAATTCGGACAACCTAACTGCAGGAAACATGCAGTCAAAGAAATCAGCATGAAACCTTCAAAAATATCTGAAGGTTTTCTGCATGAAATTCGGACAAATTAACTGCAGGAAACCTGCAGTCAAAAAAATCAGCATGAAACCTATAAAAAAATCAGCATGAAACCTTCAAAAAACCTGCAGGTTTTCTGCATGAAATTCGGACAACCTAACTGCAGGTAACCTGCAGTCAAAATCTACAGGTTTCTTGCAGGTTTATTTGTCCGAATTTCCTGCAGGAAACCTGCAGGTTTTTTTTGAAGGTTTCATGCTGATTTTTTTTGCTGGGTATTTGGCTGATCATCTCTCCAATAGAAATTATCTAGCTGCGGACCTGAGACGATGGGGGATGGCTACTTGGGCCTTCCTCGAAAAAAATTTCTATATTTTTCTTTAGCTTCAATTTAATCCTAACTTTGTTGACCACGTAGTCTATTGTCTACGGGATCTCCAACAGTTCTCAATACATAAAACAAAACAATCAAAATCACTTCACTCCGCATAAAAACCTCGCCACACTTGCGGTTTGAACTCCCAATTGAATTCGCGGTATTATTTCAAACCCTTTCAAAACTCCGCCACTTGGCCTCGCCAGGCGGGATTGATCGGGCGCCAAATTGGCGTGGGCAACCCAGTGGCCCGGGGCCCTGCAAGCTGCTGCCTGTAGCGGCCGTCCATTCAGCCCGGTTGTTCGTTAAGGAGCCGCCCCGGGCCAGGGAAAACCAGCAAGGTCCTGATTAGAGCCTCGGGGGCTCGCATATTTATGCGCCCGTACATGCCCTGTGGGCGGCCGGCCCAAGGTCTTGGCCCCTCGCCGTAGTCCCTGTGCGGTGTACTTCAAACACGCCACATCTCCATAAACGCCGCTCGCCTGGAAATGTATCGCGAGGAAGATTTTACAGGGCCTTGCAGCTAACGTCGAAAATTTCCATGTGGAAAAGAAATTTCTCCCGTTTGGGAGCATCAAAAATTTGGAGGGGAAACGATACACGCACACATGGAGCTTTTGTGTGGTCAAAAACGGTTTTGAGGTTTCAATCAGTAACTGACTAACTCAAGCAGAATTTAATACATCCTATCAGAAAATCAAACAATAATCAGGGGGTAGGGTTCGCTTATAACTTTTTAAATATATCAAGATCAAATTAATTAATTAATTAAAATTAGTATAGGTATAGTTTATAGCGTATTTTGTTTCAAATTAATTTACCTCGAAGAGTAAAAATGGGTTGACTTATACGTATATTTAAAGAAATCCAAGAACACACAAGTTGTTTCAGTTTCCCACTGTAAAATTGGGTGAATGTTCGCATTAAATATAAATTCTTTATCCAGTTAGTTATATATAAAATACAAGTATAGTATTTAAAATGAAAAAACTAAACATACAATACAAGAGAAAAATTGTCTTACCTTCTCTTTCTATCATAAAAAAAGTTTTGAAAGTTTTTTTATTATCCAAAAAATAGTTCGAAAATTTATAAAAATTCATAGGCACAGATGTGTTATTGGAATAACTTCTTCGGTACCTTATATAATTGTAAAAGATACACAATAACTCTCTAAAATCACATATACTTCTTAATTTTTTTGTGTCAATAAATAATGAATAGTAAAAGATGTAGTAAGTAATTACCATTTTAATTGAATAACCTACATAAAATTAGTCTCAAGAAATCTTTACGCATCATCCATTTCAATACACCGCACCGTAAGAAAGAAGAAAACGAGTTCCTTTAACATTTCCATAACTGACCTTACGTTCATACGTAGCAATATCATTTGTCGTATTATTTTCATGCATATGAATCTCCTGACAACTATTCGCAAGCATCAAAATCTTACACATCCCGTCAAATACGAAAAATAAAAACCAACATGTAAACATCCAACTTTTATTCATTATTTTGATTACGTAAGAGGTAAAAATAAAGAGAAACGTCAAAAATGCCCTCTTCTGATATTTTTTGGAGATCCCATGAGACATTTTACATGAGCTTCTTAAACACGTTTCGTAAAGAGTTCAGTATGAGTAAGTATCTAATTAACAAAAGGAATAACTAAATGAAAAACCATGTTTGAGTTGAAAGGTCAGTATTGAGTGGTTAAAACGTCGAAGTGCATCAAGATTTTAAATAGGACAAGGATGATGAGTTTCAAAATCGGGTGAAAAGAATTTAAGTACTACAAACAACAAGTTAGAATTGAAATAAGGAAGAAATATTTATGCAATTTAAAATACATTATTACATTTTCAACAAGAAATTTGCAGTGAAATAAACGTAATACATAGCCTTCATATTTGTGTCCAAGTTTAAATTTCATTAGCTTTTCAACAAGAAAATGATTGACTTGAGATAAATTTAAAGTTCTTGAGTGTCGGTTGAAATGTATAAGATCAAATAGAACAGCATATATAGATTCTTCCTTGTAATTATGAACTCTATTCTCTATCTTCTTTGACATCAACTTTTGTGAAAGAATGCTGACACAGACTGTAATATCAATATTGTCATTTAATCAAATTCTATTTTTTTAACCTTAAAGTTTTTGGATTTAAACGAGACCAAAGGTGAAAATATTATTTGAATGAAGTTTTCTTTTCTTTAAGAACTTTGAAAACATGCCCCTTTTATGCGTGTTGTTTTACATGAATCCTTTCTATCATTTTACATTTCTTGGGTGGGCAATCAAGCATTCTATTTTATTGACTGGGATCAACAGAATAGTATTTTCAAACGTTCCGAGTCTAAAATAATCAATTATATAGGGTTTCACTACAAAGGCATGACTTTATGTTGGAATGAATACCTTAGGTATCAATAACCTTATTACTTAAAGGAGGATTAGGTAAACAAGTATGCATTGCTTAAAACAAGGAGGATTGCTCTTCTTTGGAATTTTTAAAAAAACTTTTGGTCCATTAAAATACAGAAGCTCATAGCTGTTCACAGTTGTTTAAGTATGACATATTAACAAAATGTTTTTCCATTTTATACATTGGTAGCCAATATGTTTTAAATAGGATAACGAGAAGGGCTTCCGTGAAATTTAATTCTGTTAATAATATTTTCAAACGCTTTAGATCAGCGTATAAGCCAACTTCCCCACTTCTGAATCTGAAATTTTTCCAAAAACTCTCGGTTTATGGTAATATACAGTAATAGTTTATCAGAAGAGACGTATTTATAGCTTCTAATTATAAGTTTATATTCCAAAGTAAAGTTAAAAGTACAGGGTGGTCATAAAACAACATCCATCCTTAAAAATTTTCTACAGATGAAACTATTGAGTAAAACAATCTGAAACATTTGCAGTACATTTTGAAAAGATGGGAATTTTTCTTTAAACCAAAAAACATTCGTAAATTAAATAATTTACTTCAATTTCGCCAAGGTTTTCGGGCCGTCATCATAAATGTAGAAGGTAAATGTTTATTCAAACTATCAAATCCAACACTTAAGAAAAAAAGAAATTATAACTCTCCTTTTGCTCAACAAAATTGCGTACCTTTTTAGGGATAATTATATATTTTTCTTTTATGATAGTTTGAATTAACATTTATACATTTTATACTTTTGGTGACGGCCCGAAAACTAAGGCAAAACTTTCGGTAAAGCACCATCTAATAAAGGGGTTAATGAACTATATTTATTTTGTTTTAAAAAATCCCATCCCTTCAAAATTCCTTTTAAAAATTTCAGATTTTTTTTCTTTTTACTAATAGTTTCGTCAGTAGATAACTTTAAAGTAGGGATATTTTTATGACTATCCTGTAAACTAATGTCTCGTTTTTTTACATATATTTAGTACTGAATTAAAGAGTGAAAAATCTTAATTATGTTTTTATTTAATCAGTTTCCAATCTAATTTCATAAATAAAGTATCGTATTTCTAACAGCCATATTGGTTTGTAATTCTTAATATATTTATCCACGTCTTCATAAGTATGTTGGATAGGTGAGAGTGAACCTAAATTGGTATGTATAAAAAATTTTACAAAATATTGAATTAATTCCAATTTCAGATCATTCAATTGAAGTTAAGATGAAATTTCCATAGAGAAAAATTTTTTTGAAAGCATTCCTTTATTACATTCTGTAATTCAAAAATTTTTATGCAAAAACACTGGCATTAAAAAATTATACTCATCGTTGTTAAATTGTAAAGAAAGTTTGGAATATCCTTAAACAATTTGATTAATGATTTGACAAAATGAGAAACCCCAAAATTGGATAAATGCGTAACAAAATATGTATTTACAGCTTTAATATGTAGAAAATAAGTAAATAAACTGGAATGAGTAAAATAAAAATGGTCTGAATCTATCCAATATCCCTTGAAACGTGTAGAATTTTAAAGATTTCTGCAATATCTGGTTTCTGAAAAGATATGTAATTACATGGAAATCCCAGCCCTATTGATAAGTATTAAAGCTTATTTTTAAGCCGGGGAGTTACATTAAAAATATTAAACAGGAAAATCAAGTCTTACTGAAGTGATTGATAACTTAACGAATGAGGTATTTGCATGAGTGAGGGATTTGCTTGATTTTATACTTTTTCGATACATTATGGTCTAAAACTCCCAAATTTCTGATTTTTAAGTTCAAAAATGTGTTTTAAATAATTTAAAATTCAATTTTATTTTTGCCAAAACGTCAAAAAAGTCACGTTATCAGAAAACGGGCTTCTATTGGATGTGACGTCACAGCGCATGAAAACCATTGTGTTTTCTGTTTTCACGTGATCAGAAAACGGGCTTCTATTGGATGTGACCTCACAGCGCATGATTTGTGATTCGAAAGTGTTTTCGCGCCCAAACAAAAAACGAAATTTCAAAAATTTATATCTCAGAAACTAGGCTACGAAAATACTTGATGTAAACGTCATTCTTCATGGTTTTTTATCTACTATTTTAATAAAATTTAATCTCAAAACGTGAGAATACCTCATTATTCAAGGCAATTAAAGATTTCCAAAACTAAGAAAATAATTGCAATCACTTCTTTCCCCCACCCCTAGATTAAGAAACGCTGAATTTACATAAATTTTTTAGTTTTATATCTGAACTGATAAAAAATTGTTCGTCATAGGTTGTTATGTATAACTCGATTTTACACAACATTTCATTTTAAGATTGGCCAACAACTACTGAATTTATTGATAAGGTGTTACACCTATAAAAAAATCCCCAAAAAATATTCTTCCGAGATATAAAAACTCAATACATACTGCTTTGATACAAATTAAAGTAACAACAAAAAACCTCGTAAAATCATTTAAAAAATCAATCAAAATAATACAGAAAAGTTTAAATTTTTTCATTTTTACAACTAATCTATTCTTTTTTTAAATACAAATTAGCGCTTAGTTTTTCAGTTAAACTTACATTCACGGGAACGTAATATTTTTAGTTCCATTCATACTTTTTTAAAGTATACCAAAAAACAAGTTCTTCAATTAAACAAGTTAGTGCAATGCAAAACAACTTTCATCACCAAAATTTTGTAGAGAATTCGTTTTTTATTGAGAGATATATTCATTATGGGGAAAATAATGATTGAGTATTTATCATTGTGGCTTGCGATCTTACTTATAAAAACTGAGATAAAAACCATTAATTATGTTAAAAAAATAGTCCCGATTCCATTATTTCTGGGTAATCTAACGTCTAGACTTATAAAAAGAGTATTTAGTTTTAATATTGGGGTAGTCTTAGTTTTTTATGTTTCTTAGATATTTCAATAATATTACTACTGCTGAATAATTGAAATACAGAAGATAGCATTAAAATTAGCATCAGCTTTTAAATATTCATTGAAGATAAATTTTTTTCTTACTTTTTATATACTGTTCTTTTTTATCATAAAATGACGGTGTAAAAAGTACTTTAAATTTTGGTCCAAATAATGGTAAATGCTAATAATAAGTATAAAAAGAAAGAAAAATGTTTAATATTTCATTGAAATCATAGAAAATTTATGTCTTGTTTTACAGTGTTTTTTATAACAATTTTAAATTGAACTTGTTCTTCTTTAGTTTTTTTTTAAATTTTCATTACACGAAAAAAGTACATGTCAATTAACTACAAAAAGTACATATCAAGGCATTCTTGCCTCCCCAGCTTATGAACTACTAATAACTATGTAACTAGGCATCAAAGCAGTAAAACAATTATTCCAAAATAAGTTACATTGCTTATGTATCTAAAATACTTTAATTTGAATATGTTAATATATTTTATATGTTAAATTAAAAGAAGTTTAAGGATCGTTTTATAAGTTTTCTGATATTTGTGTGAATCATAAATGGGGTTAAAACCAATAATATTTCAAGAAGATTTCTGAGAAACAAGTGTTTATAATACGTATACTTCAAATATATACAATAATAAAATAATGCAATGCTTAAAAATTATTTAAATGCTACATTTTAAACATTTAAAACGAATAATTCAGTCGTATTTATAATATTTTTATTCAGTTGTATTCTTAAAATACTTAAAGCAATTAAACATATTTTTAAACACTTTAAAGGTTTTGTTTCTCACGATTTTTAGATTTTATTACTAATGTAAAACCTATTTCAAAAATAAAATGAAACACAGATTCTGCACTAAAAATATAGGCAATAGAAACTTTTTGCTAAACTATGCATTGAAAAAAATATTAAAACTATCGAGATAAAACGATTAAATATTTTGAAGTTTTTATACGTGTTATTTTTAAAAATCTTCACTATTTTTCGCATTTTAAAATTAATGAAATTGTTTCTAATGTTCTTATGTATGCAAAATATACTATACGTCCTCTATAGCTTAGCATGTTCAACATTTCACCATTAAAATATTTATTAGATATTTATATAAATTTAAATACAGTAATATACTATATAAAATTGAGTTAAAACAATAGTTATATAAAAGTTTACAATGTAATATTACTACATATAATAATTAAATAACCATAAAATTTCATGACTTGATATTTAAGTATATAATATAAATTATACCACTTTTTACAAATATATGTGGGGTTACAAATTACTTAATCAATTTATAAAAAGCTGTAAAATTAAAACGTTAAAGGAGAATTCCCGCTTTATAATTGAATAAACCCGCTCTGAGAAACCTCTGTTGTAAGACTAAGAAATCCACTTGGAGAAAAGCTTATACAAGAGAGGGCCCTCCCTGGGGCACCGTATATCAGTGATGCAGAGAAAATCGTGTTATTTTTAACGTTTTTGGGGATTATGGAAATGGAGGAACCCTATACGAAAATCAAATAAAAATATTTTTCAAGGTATACATATAGATCTCAGCTTTACATGAATCACAATATTCATTCGTACTTTTGGAACCTACTATATCGAAAGAAAATGCTCGTAGAATACTAACCGAAAATATTAGGCTAATCAGATCAGTGTAATAACGTGAGGCCTTCACCCTGATTTCATTTTTACTAAATAAACAGTAAATGTTTTTAAAATGTATTCAAGGTTTTTACCATATAAAATGGGTCTGAAGCGTTTTCATTCCATTAATAAGTTTATATGTAAAATATAATTTACACCATTTATACTTATAACACTACACAGTTTCAAAACAGTCTCGATGATGCTAACATTATGATTGCATGATTGGTACAAAAAATATTATTTTTATAAAAAAAAGCATCACAGATCATCATTAAAAATTATGATCAACAGTATTGATTAAAAAGTGACCTTTTCTTTTCCAAATCGACAAACTGGAATTTTAAAAGTGGAATAATAAAAACTTCTTTTCGGGTTTTTGTTCGTCCCTCTAAATATCAATTTCAAACCCTGCGCATTCTTAAAACTAAAAAAAATGAAAAAGAAAATCCTTAAAAAACTCTAAATGATTTAAAACCTTAAAAGCTGAGCCACTGAGGTAAAGTTTTTCTAGTTGTATTTTTATATACAGGGTGTTTCAAAAGTCCGTTTCTCGGCTTTTATTTGGAACCAACGTATCCTAGGGTCATGGAAGTAAAGTCTACCCCTAGGTATGTGACCCTGGAGAATCCATTGAGATGAATTACAGCTCCCCTAGCGGCGAAATAAAAAAGTTAAAAAATTAATTTAAAAACTATAGGATATAGAGCAAAAACATCAGTGAGAATATTGTTGCCAACATTATGAAGAATTCACAGAAAAATGTTTCATGAAAATAACTTGAATATTCACGGAGATATTAGCATGTGAAAATAGCACTTTTTCAGATCTCAAAAAAGAAAAAGTTCGCAAATTTGCAATTTTTTCAACTTTCTATTTAAATTTTGCTTTTATTCAACTAAAAAAACACAAAACTACACAATACAACGGGAAAAAATTGTTTTTTGAGGTCTGAAAAAGTGCTTTTTTCACATGCTAATATCTTCGCGAATATTCAAGTTATTTTCATGAAACTTTTTTCTGCGAGTTCTTCATAACGATGGCAACAATATTCTCATTGAGGTTTTTGCTCTATCTCCTATAGTTTTGAAATAAATTTTTTTAACTTTTTTATTTCGCCGCTAGGGGCACTGTAAGTCATCTCAATGAATTCTCTAGGGTCACTTACCTAGGGGTAGACCTTACTTCCGTGACACTAGGACACGTTGGTTACAAATAAAGCCGGGAAACGGACTTTTGAAACACCCTGTATATAATAATATAATAGTTTGTATTATAATAATTAAAGAAAAAATAAACATGAATACAGAAAAACTATATTATACGCCAAGGGAAAATAAAAATTTCCGTCCAGGTGTCATAAAAATTAGTAATATTATTTTACAGGTGAGAATTGTCAGAGGAGTTTAATTTCAGAAACAGGATTTCTTACTCCCTTAAAATTCGAATGTCAAACTGTTCTTCAAGCAAAGATCCTTCATGTGAGATTTCAAAGAATTTGGATCATTTTTGACTGATGCGCACATACACACAAGACCAGCAAACGTGAAAACTCTTTAAAACCCATGGAACTCGGGGAAAACAGACTTAAAACTACGAGATGTGTTAAAATGGTATGCTTTTGTTGAAAAATATTCATAATTAAAACTAACTGAAACTACTAAAACAGAATTATTATGCAAAAATGGAAATAAATATCCATGTAAAATTAGTTTAAAAAAGTATCCGACTCTTTTTTTTCCTGCTTTAAAAAACTTCAAATAAAACATACCCACAAGAGAACTCTTTAAAGAGCTTTCAAAAGTCTGCTGTTATATTGTATTATATAAGAGGTGGACTGAAGTTTTTTCTTTGCTTTAAAAAATATGCAGTTTCTTAATAACTGCTGTCTTAAGATTGGTTGCAATCAAATCTCTCATCATTTTACAATTACAAGAACCTAACAGCATATCTGGAGTAAAAAATCCGCTTCAGTTGAAAAACAGGCAAAATTGACTATTCTAACCAAACACCCTTCCCAAAAGGTAGATCTCCGTCCGTACTTTCAGGAGTACCCCTACCCTTGCCGCGGGCCAAGCGGGCTCCTCGCGGGATGTTGGAAGCCCTCCCGCGAGAGGGCCGAGTGAAAAGTTTGGCAAAAAGGGGCGATCGATGCGAGTGCCCCCGGGCCAATTGGAGGCGGGCCGCCCCAAAAAACTCGCCGCCCCGGGCCGCCATGCAAAAAGGGCTCGATACTCTTTAATTAATTGGAACGCTCTCAAAGGGAATGGCCCGCAATTGTCTTCGGCTACACAGTCGAACTCCTTCAGGAGATTCTTTGAACCGTTGCGATAACACCAGAGGGCCGATGATTGTTCCCTGTGGAGGGATGATACGTTTATAATACTCTTGGTGTAGTTGGTAATGCGGGCGTTTATGAGGTGGTTCCGATTGTAATTTTTAATTATCTATAGTTCGTTTTTCAGTTATACTTTTTTGGTTGGTTGGATATGATTGGCTGCACTTTAGTACAACGTGTCGTGTCTATAGATTAAAAATGGTTTGGAGGGTATACTGTAAGAACACTTACGAAATCATTTGTGTGACGGTTTTATATTATTTTAATGTTATACGCATGAGTATTTTGATTTACAATTTCATAAATTTCTCAATTTAATAATTTTGATGCTTTTAATTTTCTTTGTCCTTAAGGGGACAGTGGACTTTGAAAACCAACTTTTTTTTTATTTATAAATGAATTTCTTTCAAATTTTTAGCATACATTGAAATTATAAAAAAACATTAATTCCTAAATTTTGAAAAACATATCTTCAATAGTTTTCAAGATATTTGAAATTTAAAATTTTAAAAGATCCATATTTTAAAATGTTCCAGGCGCTTTAAATTTTTACTCACACATACCAAACTTTTTTAAATAATCATTGTATACATAACAATAAAAGTTACTAAGTGTTTTTATCATATTACCTTTTAAAAATTTTATATAAAAAATACTTAATATTCTTAAATTTTTTATGAAAATAAAATAAATAATAAATATTTTTTAACTAAAATAGGTCAAATCAAAATTATTTCTAGTAACATTTTTATACACATATACTAAGAGCATTTGTGAGAAATTTCCATGCACTTGGAAAAAAAGTGTTGCACCAGGAACTTTTATAGACATGAAAATGATGAAAATATCTATTTTGAGAAAAATAAGTTTTAATGTATAAAATAGTTGCAATATTTTATTAAATTTCTTTTAGGTGTAAGAAATAGATACAATGCTGTCTACATTTTATGTAGTAGTTTCTTGTTTCATGACTTATAGAAAAGTTAAAAATTAAAAAGTCGATAACTTAGTGTTTTTTGGCGAAATTGAAAGTCCTCTGTCCCCTTAAATAGGAAGGGTTTTATGAAAACTCAACATTTCTACCCTACTAAAAAAATTTTTTGGGGTTTGGACTAAGGATCGAAGTTTAACCATGTGGTCAAAACCAAGCCTTCTTTAATCCTACCATTGGAGGCTTTTTTCAATGTTTAAAAATGTTTTAAAAGTAGCATTATATGATTAAATACATCTAGAAACTAGAATAAATGTAAAATTTAAACAAAAATTAATACACTTATTGTTATAATGTTCCAGATTCCATTCTTCTATCACCCCTATTTCGGTAGTAAAAATTTTTTAAAGTTAAAATAACTCCTGTAAAGTTGTTTTTCCTGCATTTTAAAAAAGCTAATTACTCCAGAACCATACAACTTAAAAACCTGAAATTTGTGCCATTTTGTTTGTAATTTTATTACATTTCATTTGATGTGCAACATAACTGCCTTTTTAAAAAAAAAATTCTTCAAAATAAAAAAAATGGAGAAAAAATTAAATAAAAAAAATTTTGAAAAAATTTTTATTAAATAAATTTTAAGTTTTTCCACTCCCAAAATGAACATATCTGCCAAATTTCAAGTTGAAATTAAAATTTGATCATGTAGAAAAAAATAAAAATTTCCGAAATTTTGGCAGGTCCCTAAACGTTTCATGTAATTTAACAAAAAAAGGTGTTTCACTCATGGGGATTCCAAAAACTCCCTTGAGGGTGTTCATACGATTTTTATCATGCAAAAAAATTCACTTAAATATCAGAAAATACAACTACTAGCCGATTCGGTACAAAATCTTACAGAGCCCTGTCGGGTACCAAATGGTAGACTGCGTTGTGCGTAGTCATCGATGTATGATTTTATTTTATTCTTTTATCTTTAAACACTTTTAATTTAATTTGATTTGACATGTTGGAAGTGAAAAAATAACGTAAAAATTTAATTCTAAGGGAAATTCAGGTAAAATATAGGCACATTGAATTAGGTTGGAAACTAGCTCTGTAGGATTTTGTACCGAATCGGCTAATAGCTGTATTTTCTGATATTTAAGTAAATTTTTTTGCATGGTACAAATTGTATGAACACCCTCAAGGGAGTTTTTGGAATCCCCATGAGAAAAACACCTTTTTTTGTTAAATTACATGGAATGTTTAGGGACTTGCCAAAATTTCGCAAACTTTTATTTTTTTCTACATGATCAAATTTTAATTTCAACTTGAAATTTAGCAGAAATGTTCATTTTGGGAGTGGAAAAACTTAAAATTTATTTAATAAAATTTTTTTTTCAAAAATTTTTTTTATTTAATTTTTTCTCCATTTTTTTTATTTTGAAGAAAATTTTTTTTAAAAAGGCAGTTATGTTGCACATCAAATGAAAGGTAATAAAATTACAAACAAAATGGCACAAATTTCAGGTTTTTAAGTTGTATGGTTCTGGAGTTATTAGCTTTTTTAAAATGCAGGAAGAACAACTTTACAAGAGTTATTTTAACTTTAAAACATTTTTACTCCCGAAAGAGGGGTGATAGAAGAATGGAATCTGGAACATTATAACTATAACTATATTAGATTCTCATTAAAAAATCAAGAAGAAGTTGGGAGGGTTTAATCTATGGTTTTTGGGATGTTTTGTGAAAAAATCAGTATTTTTTTGAAACTTCAAGGCAACTGCGCACGGGTGTTTATTATTCGAAAGAGCTGATATTTTGCAAAAACTATTTATTTGTATGATGGAACAATTTGGGGGGGCGTCGCGTTAAGATTTCCAAACTTAAAAAATAAGGACCACCCTAATATATATATATATATATATATATATATATATATATATATATATATATATATATATATATATATATATATATATATTAGGGTGTATCGAAAAAAACTTTTTTTCGATTTTGATGACGTAATAGTGCGGAAAAGTTGTCTAAGGTGCCAGAGAGTACCTGTGAATTTTTTCAGAATTTTTGGATAATTTCTTAATGTGCCACATTGGCCCTGAAGTTCCCCATGTTAATCCAATGGGGCGCGCCGCCAAAAAGGCCGAAAATCGGTTTTTCGCCCCTCATTTCTACCCTAATCACACGACGAATGTCTCGTCTCGAGTTATGGACTCTATATGATGTATGCTATCAGAAAAAACTTGAATAATAACTTAAATCTCTATATTATGTTGATTGTGGGCTCTGATTTGAACGAGGAAATACGCGATTTTCGACGAAATTTGAGCATACAAAAAAAACGTAATATAGATATTTAGGCTATTATTCAAGTTTTGTCGGATAGCCTAGATCATATAGAGTCCATAACTCGAGACGAGACATTCGTCGTGTGATTAGGGTAGAAATGAGGGGCGAAAAACCGATTTTCGGCCTTTTTGGCGGCGCGCCTCATTGGATTAACATGGGGAACTTCAGGGCCAATGTGGCACATTAAGAAATTATCCAAAAATTCTGAAAAAATTCACAGGTACTCTCTGGCACCTTAGACAACTTTTCCGCACTATTACGTCATCAAAATCGAAAAAAAGTTTTTTTCGATACACCCTAATATATATATATATATATATATATATATATATATATATATATATATATATATATAATAGTAAAATGAAATAAGATAAGAATGGGAAACTCATCAGTGGCAGCCCCAAAGTTCAAAGCCTAGTTCTTGTTTTTTATTGTCTTATTAAGATTGCTATCATATATATATATATATATATATATATATATATATATATATATATATATATTAGGGTGTCCCTTAAAAATCGAAAGTCGGGGAAACTTTTGCGACACCCCCTAATTTTTTTCCTTTAGGTGTTCTAAGGAAGTGTGCAAAATTTTAAATCGATCAGAAAATATTAACACGTGCCTCAAACGGCCTAAAGTTTGGAAATTTTGACATTTTTCTCATTTTTTCGAAAATTTCTAAAAATTCCTTAAAATATTATTTTGTTGAATAATAGGGCTTTAACACATCTAAATATTCACATTTGACCGTTTTTCATTCCTAGCTAGGCGAAACTACCCAGTTTTTAGCCTGGTCATCAATCGGAAAATCATCAAATTTGCCCATTTTATACTGAGAATAGAGGATACAAAAGTCAGTGGGGAATGACTTTTAACCACGTAATTCCATAAAAAATTCTGGGATAAACGGAATGGGCATGTTTGGTATGGGGCAATGCGTATTTGAGTTTTCTGATCTCAGTTAATACTAATAAAATCCTTAAACCACTTTTTAAAGCTCTTTACTCAATTCGAATGGCCAGCAAATCTTTTAATTACATAACTATAGATGATAAAATTCTAAATGCATAATATGGGCAAGAGAAATTATGAAAAAATATTGAAAAACTATACTTCAGTATATACAGAAGTATTGTATAGTTGAAAAGTTGAAGTTGATAGAAAATTAACCCGCTCTTCATAATGATTGAGCCAACTACACCCAGATAAGTCATTAACCATGTTTAAAGATCTTGTATTACATAATTTTTATACATAAACATAAAAACATCCTGCAATTCAGAAAATTAGTAACATGAAAAGCCGATTAAACACTGGTATTTGGTTCTTAGCTGGAGAATTTTAAATACTAACTACAGTTTCAGTAACTCTTCAACTTTTCTTAGCATTTTTTCGCACTATGCAATTTTCATTTGGGATAGAATGGCCGAATCTGGCCCTTGTCCCATAAAACCCCTCAATTTTCATTAGTGAATGTTCTTGAAGAAGAAATTAGGTTTGAAGTTGATTATTGATAGATTTATTTATAAAATTAAATTATTTTTAACTTTCAGTATTTTTTAAGATTCTAAACTGTATAAAATTTTTCAGAGTTAAGTGTAGCTCTCTGACTTAAAATCTGACTTTAAAAAAGGACTGTTTTCAGCAACCATTGTCAATATTTAACATATTATCATCACAATATCAGTATCTAATCGGTTTTTCATGTTACAGGAATATTTTATGCTCCTATGTATTATAAAATCACAATAAAGCATAAAACAGGCTTTTAACATAGTAAATGGCTTATATTTTGAGTGCAGTAGGATCAATCATCATGAAGAGCGGGTTAATTTTGTATGAACTTCAGTTTTTAAACTAAGTTACAGAATACAATACTTCTGTATGTGCTGAAGTCTAGTTTTTCAATATTTTTCTAGAATTTCTCTTTCCCCTATTATGCATTTAGAATTTTATCATCTATAGTTATGTAATAAGAGATCTGCTGGCCATTAGACCTGAGTAAAGATCTTTAAAAAAGTGGTTTAAGGATTTTATTAGTATTAACTGAGATCAGAAAACTCAAATACGCATTGCCCAATACCAAGCATGTCCATACCATTTATCCCAGAATTTTTTTAGTGGTAATGCAATCCAATATGGCGCCTGTAATTAAAATGCTAGTAATTAATTTTAGCTCCAGATAATTTATCTACACATCAATATCGTCTACAACTGGTATCTAGTTATGGAATTACGTGGTTAAAAGTCATTCCCCACTGACTTTTGTAGTCACGTTCTTGTAGGTGTCTATATAGAATAATCGGCGTTTTTGTATCAGGTTTCATTAAAGTGAATGCATTTTAATGTATATTAAATTAATTCAAAATGGTTATCTATATGTCGGCGATTATTTTCAAGTGATTTTTAGATAAAAAATAAAATATTTTGTGATCTAAACTACTTTTTTAAATTTTTGATTTTACTTTGCATTTAATGTAAAATATGGTATAAAATCTTAAGCATCCTATCGCATTTAAGTATGATGATTACAAAAAACTTGAAATTTCCAGCGAAGAAGATTAGCGAAAGTTATTACCACCAAATGCTTGCACAACTAAGTGTCGATCGGATTGTTTTTATGGATCAGTGAAGTGATCAGATCTATCAGCATGATTCATGAAACTATTACCTCAAACTTCGATCTGAAAATACCATGTGATTTATGATGTATTTTAGGTAAAAAATCAATACTTTTATCATTCAACTTTGTTTTAATGATCATTTACGATCTAAAACTACATTACTTTAAAAAATCTATTCTCAATTTTAAAAATGCTTGAAATAGTTTATTAAAAGGTAATACATCAATTAAAATGTACATTCTAAGCTTTTATCAACTAAAAATTTCCTTTTTAAGGGTGTCCATAGGTACAACTGGGTCTGTCCATAGGGAGAGCACGTTGTTGTACCTATGGACACAAATTTCGTCAAGTTATTAAAATGAATTAAAAATCCAATTTCGAAGATTTTAGCTAATAAAAAATATTACCCTCTGTGCTAAGGTTAGGAATATAGGTTGGGCACTTTAAATGTTAAAAATGGGATTTTACCTGTCTTAGAAAAATCCAAACGTGATTTTTGTCCAGAGGTACAACGCAAAAAATTAGCCAAAATAGGCTATTACGCAAAACATCAAATCTCCACTTTGAATGAAGATATCTTCAATCTGTAAATTTTATTACATAGATTAAAACCTTTTTTAGGAGTTGAACCACTCTCAAAAGTGTCACTGAATTTATAATATTAGAGCACTGTTTTAAACAAACAACAAGTGAAAATCACCAAATTTTTTAACAACTTCTTAATTTAATAATCATTATAAAAAATCTAATTACTTTTCATACACAGAAGTGGTCCACCTCCTATATTAAACCTTTTTAAATATTGGTACAAAATTTCAAGTCATTTGAACCATCACTTTTTGAGTTATGAGGTTTTGCGGTAGAGTGAAATGTTAAAAATGTGTTTTGAGAAAAAAGCAAAAATTAAAATAAAAAATGCAATCTTACCCATAAATCCAAATGATAATAATGGTTAATAGGCTATTTAATAATATGGTTTCAGAAAGCTAAGAAAACATACTTTAATCTTTAATTTAACACCAGATTTGAAAAATCAATATTTTGACCCAAAATGACGATATTAGGGGTAGGATAGTACCTTAAGTGGATACTAATGGGATCAAAGCGACTCTCTGTATAATTAATTTAACATTTTATAACTATTATTACATTTTTTACTCTTCTGAAAATGGAGATTTTGTGTCTTTTGAAAAAAAAACCAAAAATGCGTTGTTTTAAAACAAAATAATTTGTGCCATGATAAGTTAATTTAAAAACCGAAGTCGTGAAGCTACGAGTGCATATTAATTACCTACTATATCGAACTGAAAATTAAATTAAATCGAAGTCTTTTCATACTAACTTAGTATGTTAGTCATTCGTATTTGTATAATTGAGAATTATAAAATTGATTAGTATATTTTATTTACAACATTTTGTACACCCATTCAGTTCTACAGAGTTTACCATGCTATTGCAAGAAAAGAATATAACCGTGAAAATTAATTTGCTGAAGACCAATTATGTAAGCTGTTATCAACAGTTACCACATAATGAAGTTTTTAAGCTGAAAATAAATTTAAACATTAAATAACAGAAGTGATTCATATTCAGCTTTCTTTCAAGAACATGGTAAAAAACTAAAATCTAAATAGAAAAAACCTTCGAATTCATTCTTCGAATAATCTATTAGTTAAAGAAAATAATTCAATTTGCCTCTATCCGTAAGAGGACCCCTTCATCACTTTTTAAAGGATTGTCTAGAATTGTCAAATATTTGAAACGCTCTCTGTGTGATTTATGTTAATAATATTGATCCACTGGAATGATTAGAAAGCTCATTTAGGTTTCCCCACTGTTTATATACTTCTACGATAATGAGCTAGGTAGGTTTCACTGCTGATTTTGACTTCTTCGTATTGCGTTGAGTTTCTCTTCATTTTCTGCAGAAAATTAATAATTCATTGTTTAGACTACTCTTTATTCTGTCAAAATTTTGATGTTTTAAAAGTTATTTGTCATATGAGTAATGATTAGTATATCTCTGAATAGGTTTAGCAACAGAAATAGCTTTAGTTAAAAAGTTATTATTTTGTATAACTAGGGAGCTGCCGCTCCCTGTTAACTGCTGACGCAGAACCTTTTGAATTGCTTCGCAAAACCCAAATCCCTGAACTTAACTTTGCAGAAGAAATGTCGACCAACTTTCCAAAAATATGTCACAAGATCATTTCCATGAATAAATCTTCCTAAAAAGTTTGAATAATTATTCTACTTATTATGTATTAATTTAATCAAAATGTTCTTAAATGTCCAGTATAATTAATTTTATCTGTTATTATTATATAATTAACTCTTTCTAATAATATCAACTGTTAATCAACATTCTGAAAAAAAGTACTCTAATGAATATTTAAATTTAATAAGGTACCTAGTACGTCAGAACACCTAGTGTTTTATCATGGATATTTTGGTTTCATGGTAGACTTGTTAAACAATACCTTTTAATCCATTAAAAATAATAAGAGACAAAACCTACACGACACTTAAATAATTTCAATTACCAGACTAAGAATTATAAATTTCAGAGAAAATGTGTGTAATTTTAGTTTGAAATATCATAAATCTGTAAGTTTTTAGAATACTTTTATCGGTAATTTAATGCTATTTAATTTGGAAAGTACTCTAAAGTACCTTTTTAAAAAGGAAAAAAATTTTTTTCAGGTTTCATTATAAAATATGGCGTCCATATGTTTCTGTGATTGGATGCATAAGTTGTTTGATAGTACTTGCTTTGTAACTGCGGTGATTTATATCCATTTTAAGGCATCACCTTAAAATGTATATTAATAGAAAACGTTCTCCCTTCTTTTCAAATTATTCAAATAAACTAGATTTGTAAACATTATTCTAGGGTTATTATGGGTTGTCCCATAAGTTCTGTTACTTTTTACGAAATTTCGTGTTTGAAATTTTTTTATGAAAAACTGGTAATAGGTGGGGATTTCAAACAAAGGGGATTTTGATCTATGTATATTTATGAACATAACGTGCGACTTTGGTAGTTCTCGTGATATTATTTCTTTTCAAAATGGCAGTTTGAAAAAAAGACCGCAAACGACGATTTTTGCGTAATTTTTTTCTTTTGTTTAAAAAACTAGGAAGAACGCATAATTCATGGCTAAAAAAAGTTTTACTGTATATTTGAGATGTTTCGATTAAGGTGTCTTAATTTCAAGATGATTCAATAAGATTAAGGTAGGAAATTCTGGCTTTAAAACTTCATATATTGCTAATTTCACGTGTTTTTTAAAGCACGTCCATTGTTTTTCTAAGCAGCTGGTATGAAGCAAATAAGAGGCAGATGTTTTTTTAACCATAATGCTTTTTTACACAGTTTAAACATTGAAAGCATCTTTTCATATTATAGTTCAATAGATTTATTTCTAAATTCCAACGAGTTGTTTTTATTGTAGTGTTTTTGTATGAAGCAAATAATTGCTTTGTTCGCATAGCGTATAAGTTCAGCGAGTGTAATTCGGATAAGCTAAAATGTTGCGCGCTTGAATTGTGCGCACTACTTTCTAAACTTAATTACAGAGATAATTTAATATACTGCATATTTTGAATACTGGGGTCTATCTGTAAGCTTTTTTATTGTTTTTGATGATTTTTTGTGAGAATTTCTTTGAAATGACTAACATTACTGATGAAAGTTTTTTGCAATTGATGTTATGTTTGAGACCAAAATTTCCTAAGTTAAACTTATCGAATTATCTTGAAACTATGACATCTCAATCTAAACATTTCAAACATACAGTAAAAATTTTTTTTAGCCATGAATCATGCGTTCTTCCTAGTTTTTTAAACAAAAGAAAAAAAATTACGCGAAAATCGTCGTTTGCGGTCTTTTTTTCAAACCGCCATTTTGAAAAGAAATAATATCACGAGAACTACCAAAACCACACATTATGTTCACAAATATACATAGATTAAAATCCCTTTTGTTTGAAATCTCCACCTAATACCAGTTTTTCATAAAAAATTTTCAAACACGAAACTTCGTAAAAAGTAACAGAACTTATGGGACAACCCAATACAAAAGGTAAAATATGATAGAAAAATAAAAGGTAGTTTAAAAATCTTAAAAATAAGAAATATTGGAAGATAAAGTTTACATTCGGCATCTTTGAAATAACTAATCCACACAATATTTTAGGCCCACTTTTTCGTACAATTTTTAAAACAATAATAACAATTTATTTAAATTAAATTATTTTTATAATACAAATATAATTTTGATACGAGTATCAAAGCTTATAAAAGAACTTTGGGGAACTTTATTGATCAAAGCCATAGTGTGCAACTTGAATATAAAGTATTTCTTAGACAAATTGGTTCATAACAATGAAGGTCCGGGTTTTTCCGGGTTTTTCTATTCTACCTATTAAACTTCTTTTAAAAAGAATTTGATAGAATGTGAAAACTTCCGATATCAGACGGTAAACTGGTATTTCATCTATTGTTCCAAACCACGGGAGATTGAGACTTTCTCAAAACTTCTTTATGATTCCTACACCCCGACAGTAATTATATGACCTTTAAAAATAATTTGAATTTGATTTAAAGTTCATTCTTAAGATTGCTTTGAAATGATTTTAAAGTGTGTTTAAAAAATGTTAAATGTAAATAATAACCAGGTCTATTCTATTTTAATATTATTTCAATAACTATTATTATCTCACAGTTTATGAAATCAAATAATTTCAATTTATTATTAATTGTGTATATTTTGCTGTAAAACAAGTGTCGAATATATTTTATATCTATCGTGTTTAATAATAATCATAATAAATTCTATAAAAACATAGAATTAATACTTCGATAGAGAAAAATTATTATAGATAAAGGGAGTATCATGATGCATTACACAAATATAAATTTGAACCCAAGCAAATTAAAAGCTCCTAATTTAAATATTTTAAGGAGTCTTGCAAACTTGGTAATAGTATCTCATCTAATAAACATTTTCTTTAAATAAATCTTGTAAAGTGGTATAATGGGGATATAAAATAACAACAAATGATTCATGGATACACAAAAATTCTATCCTATATTTTTAAAAAATTGCATAGAATCTTTAAAAGAATATGTATGATTGATAATATTTGGAACACTTAACATCAACTTACACAATGTGGAGATTTTTATTTTTAATTTCAAATAAAAATACTAATGAATATTTGCTATTTACAAAAAATAACAAATTGTTTAAAGTATTAATTATTCACCTTATTTTGTACTATTTTTCAATTCCTATCTTTTAATTCTTTTTTATTCTTATTTAACTCTAAATTGGTTTTCTTTAACCAAAAAGTTTCTAAACTTGGATGCTGGAGACTCTCATCGATTTGTTAATACCCGTTCGTCTTGTTATACCATTTAACCAGTTTTTATTGAATGTTATTTATAACAGTTATTCATACAATAGTACTTACTTTCAACACAGTGGTGAATCCTTTTAGTATAAAGACTACAAACATTAAAATTTTTATTAGTTTTGACCACTTAATTAAAAATTGTTACAAACAAATAGTTTTAAATATCTTTAATCCAGTCTTCATGATAAAAATATTTTTTCACAGTTAAGAAGATAATTATTTTTCTTTAAGAGCTCATGTATAATTTCCGTTTCAAAACACAGAAATTGAAGATGATAACTTTAAAATTATATAACTTCTTTATTTTTCCCTTTTAATTAAAGTTTAAGAAACCAATGAATATAAAGATTGATTCTAAAAGTTGCTTCAAGATGATTTTAAAAATCCTTATGCTGAAAAAAAACACAAATATTTCTTATAAAAAACCATATGTTTGCATGAATTTCCCATGCACATAAACGAGATACATCGGCAAAAAAAGGACAATCGGAAACGAGAAAGGGAAAAAAGAAGCAACAACGAAACCGTTCAACGTGTCAAACCATCTCCACCCGAAGCAGCAACTTCCGTGCGGTTTCACTTTCTATTTACTGCGAATCCAGATACTTTCATTGGCCAATAAATCCAGCTAATTGGAGCGTCCAGCGCAAGAAACGAAAGTCGGACAAGGTAAACCGTTTGTCTTCAGACCAGGGAATAACTGGTTTCCTAACCTTATACTTTTGGCGAGCTTGTTACTTTGATTTTGTTGACATCTTGACCCGAATCGCTCAGATAATCTCGAACCGTCGCTTCTTTGGGATTTGTGGGGGCAATTGAAAGGCGATTCGCGTCCGGGAGGTCTGATAAGTTTTAGTTTTTTTTACCAAACACGAAGGTTTCTGGGAGGTATTTTATAAGAAGAATTTTGATGAGTCAGGGGTTTTATATGCTTTATATTTTTTATTACATAAAATTCTTATGAGAAAAATGATGCTTCTAAGTGGATGCCAACTATTTTCGGAAACGTGCATTATTTAACATTTTGATCTTTTTTTAATTTTTTTCAATAATAAGTGTGTTAAAAAAGAGACAGTATTTGCTTTTTAGTCTCGATACTTTCAACTTTTACATTTTTTAAAAGTTCATTTAATTTTTTTGAATTTTTTACTTTAAATGAAATATGGAAATACTTCCGTAAAATTTCCCATTAAATTAAATTTCCAAAACACTTTTTAACTATTTTTATTCTCTTTTAAAATTCAGAACTTCAATTTATACTAATAATATGGTTTTAAAAGTCTTTAGTATAATTTTCTAAAATTAACTTGTTTTTCATTTGGAAAAACAGCCTACAAATAAATGATAAATTAAGTTAACCTATTAATTCCAACTTTTTATTTTTCTTATATATTTGGTACAAACATAGGTACAACATAGTATAAGCCCCAAAACAACTGGAAAAATAGTGAAAAAATCCCAGGTTGAAATTTTAATTTTTACACCAAATTAAAAAACCTCCCTAAAAAGGGACGTCAGGCAATAATGCCCCCGTGTTTTTTTAATATAGTAAAGGCATGGTAGAAAATTGTTTTAAAGCCTCAAAAACCTTGTAAACCTTATTAAGTGCAGCAAAAGTGATCGGAACGATATTGTAACATGAAAATGAACAAAAAACATTAATTATTTATCCAATTAACTGTAAAATAAACCTTAATTAACGTAATTTGAGCATTTTTATGCTCTAAACCAGGTTTTTACATCCCAAATATATGTTAATTGAAAATTAATTAAGATTTTTAATTGAAAGGGCATTCTTTACTTATATGTTACCTAATGTACTAAGTAATAATTACTTTTACACACCTCAATGCCATCCGAATATCTCAATTTTTGAAGTTTAAGTCTGTCAAATGCCCATACTTTTTTCATTTCATTTAATTTTATAGTGTGGAACACAAATTTCTCTCCAAAAATCAAGCATTAGTAGGAGTGCATTAGCAAGTGCATTATACATAGTGCAGTATAGAACACAATGATTAGCGACTTTTAATTTGAAAAAAAAGCTGAAAATGTATCACAAAGGCGACTTTTTTGGCAATTTTAATGACAAAAAGTAATTATAATTATTAATTATTAAACATTTAATCAAAATATAACCTAAATAATAATATATTTACCCAAGAATTATATATAGTTAAATGGTTAATTTTTTCTTTAATTAATAGAAATTAATTAATTCCTTATAATTTAAGAATTTTTATTCCATTAATTAAGCAAATATAACAATATTTTCAAAAAAAAAATAAACAAAAATAATGAGCTTATTAGCGAAAATGAAAGTAATTTTAAAAACATCAGTTATTTAATTCATTTCATAAGAATCGAACGGGTTTTTATGAAATAAATAAGGAAACACTAGCATTTCACTATGGGGAAAAACACGGGGCATTCGTGCCTGGCGTCCCTTTTTAGGGACGCTTTTCGAGGGTCCAAAAAAAGGTCAAGATAAAATATTTTGGAAAAATAAAAAAACACCCCAACTGATTTAATGTATAAACAATAATATATATCGGCATGTGCTGGAGGAGAATCTGCGAGTCAGCCTTGGCCTTAAGGAGGCTGTTGTGCTTTTGAAGAAGAAGATATATCGACATTGAATTTTTTTAAATAACAACTAGGATTTTTAAGCTTTTTCTTTTAAAATTTTTAAAAAGCACTTTTCTGAAAAATTATATCTTCCAACTTTAAAAAAAGAGAAAAATATTTTTAATTCTTTTTAATTTCTTCTTGTGTTTTTTATGTTGTATAAGGGTCAGAGATACATCAGTGCAAATTTTGATTCAAAGGAACAATTTTTGTAGAAATAGGAAGATTTTTAAAAAACGTCCTTAAAAAGGGACGTCAGGCAGTAACGGGTAAATATTAAATATGAAAACTATTAAAATAAGCAGAAAACTCATCGGAAAATGTATGTAGTACACTTCATTTAGCAAACTATTCCTCGTTATATTTTTATATGGAATTATTGATTATTTAGCATTAATACTCATTTTTCTGGATTTTTTGTGATTTTGTATAGTTTTAATTAAAAAAGATTATTATAGAATTTAAAGTAAAATTTTGAAAATAAGGTATTGTATAATTACCTATGAATCCTAAGAGAACTACAAAGTAGCTTCAATACTTTAATGCTTGGCTGTAAGAAACTTGAAATGAAAATCTTCAGCTCCTGGTGGAAAAGAGAACACAACCATATTTAAATATCGTATTAAGAATTCAAAACTCTTTGACCAGTTTTCCTTTTATATTTAACCACTCATCATAAAGTTATTGCCTTTTTATTCATAATATAATTCAGTAAATAATGTTTCATTATTTACGTTTTATTTTAATGTATAAAATTTAACTTCAAGGAAAAGAAAAATTAAGGAATGCTAATTTCATATAAATTTTTATTTATTTACAAACAAAAACTTCTTTAATTTGTATCATGCATAAAAACCTTCTTCATATTTTCCTTCTACAAAAGATGTGTACACCTCTAAATACCAAAAATGAAATTTTAAGACAAATATTTTAAAACATTTAAAGAGTAAAGAAAGAAAATAAAATCATCACTATCATCATTTTGTTATGAAAATAGTAAATCATAATCATTAAATAAAATGTAATTATATATCAATTTAACAAAAAACTACTTGTTAAAAATATATTGTCCTTTAAAAAAACTTTTCTTACACGATATTTTTATAAGAAAAAATCTTTATTCGTCATTTGTATATTACTTCATTAAAATGTTTTGAAGTTAACCATAGTTATTAAATTACCTGTAAAGAAAATGTGTCAAACTTTTTTCTTTTGTAAATAGAATTGAATAATTCAAAGTTTTATTGTATTTTAGATCTTTTCTTTGTTAACTTGAAATTTTAGTGACAAGCACGTTTCGACTTTATCACAAAATTATTCATGCTACTTATATCGTTATATAAATAGCTTAAATTACACTGCTAAACTTGAGTTAAATTTAGAAGTTACAATTTGTTCAATTTAAGTTAAAATGATTAAGATTTTTATAAATAATTTAATATCCTACAAAAGCATACATATTTTTTAGAAATTTCCAATCTGTATTATAATATATTTCAAAATTTAAAATATTTCATAGTATAGTAGTCAACAATTTTTATTTAGGTAGAAGCTAACCAATTAAAAAGTTCAAAGTGGTATGATATTAGTGTTATAAATAAGGACATCATTGAATCTGATGAATTTTCATCACTTTCACTTAAAACATTTACTTCTGTGTTCTAAAAAAAGTTTGTTATGAACCCTAAAAGGAGACTAAGTTTTTATAAAATGTTGAATTTCTTTTAGGAACCCATTTTTTATATATTAGCATCTTTAATATTCTGGATAAGGTTGCAGCGATAGCAAACAAATGTTTCAATCCAAACTGCTTAAATCGAAGTTACTTTTTATTGTTAGTCATTTTGAATTTCGCCAAAATTCTACAAGCCTAATATTCAGTATGGTTTTTCTAAAATATTTTTCTTAATTATATTATTTTCCAATTTTATCATTAAAAATTATAATAACTATTACTTTTAAATATTTCGTTGTAGCCATCACGAATCAATCTATCCAATCCATACACCGATGATTACAATAAGGGGCATTAAGAGGAAATAAATTGTTGATGAATAGTTTCATTTCGATGTATGAAAGGTATAAATAAAAGTTCTTTTATCATGCCGAAATGCAATAAACAGAATATTTTATTTTTTATTTCTTAATAATTAAAACCAAACATATCTTTTAAAAATATTGTTTGAATTCTCTTTCAATGAGTTAAGTTATTTTTACAGTGAAATATTTTTCAAAGATCTCATATTTATAAAATGATTTTTTATTGGTGAAAGAAACCACACTGTAAAAAATGGTTTATTTCCATGATTTTTACGTTAAATTTCTTTTTTTGCTTACGGAATTAATCTGCGAAATTTTCATGAACTCTTCCAATGTATTTTTACCCCTCACAAAAAATCCAAGCTTTTCACACTAATTAATCTACAGAAGTCTTTTTTAAGAGTTAAAATGTGAGTTTTACAATTGTTTAAAAGGGGATAAACTTTTGAATGTTCTTAAATCACAGCAATCTCTTCTAACGTACACATCCACCGAGACAGAAAACTATTTTATAATTGAATCGCCAGTTTGAAAAAGGAAATAAGTCCAAAAATTGACAAATTGACATTTTGTGTTTAGAAACATCTCCAAGCTTTGCTCTACCCATGAGTGAAAAGTGGGATGAGTATCTGCCCCCTATCGGCAGATATAGCCCCTTGAATTTGCGAAATCGATGTATTCATTGTATTTTTTAATTTAATTTGGAATTAAAGTTAATTGTTCTTTCTTTTCCTATTCTTTGTGCAGTTAACTAAGTTAAAATAACATTTTCTTTAAATTTAAAAGTTTTTTTTCAAACTTTTTTTATGCAGGAAATGTGAAATCCATTCATTCAAACTCCATTCATTATTTACATACTCCATTGATACTGCTTTAATAACTCAGTTTCATTATAATTTTGAATTTTATTTGTCTTATTCTTCTTATTTCAACTTTTTGTGGTGTAAACTAAGGAAAATATAATTTAAATGTCAATTTAAAGGTTTTTTAAGATTTTTCTTCAGATAAAATTTCATAAAGGATAAATAATTAATAATCTCTCTATTCTAAAAAAAGTTTTGGTAAATGGTTTCCAGAGAAAGGCTTTTTAATTACTGATTCGTATAACATGTTTTGGTATCAAACTGTTCGGATTCTTTTGAGGATGTGCAATAAGCCTTTAGAATTTCTAAAAAAAATCTCAATTATAAAATATTTCCATTTTTCTGGATTACGGATAAGGTTGCGGTTAACAGCAAGAAACTATCGTACAATTTATTATCCCTCCAATCACAACGACCAATCGACGCCATATTTTATGATGAAAATAATTCCTTTCACGCTTTAAAAATGCGCTTCAAAATACTTTCTAAATAAAACATCTTTAAAAGACTGATAAGAGTTTTCCAGAAACTTAATAACTATATAAATATAGAATTTCACACACCAAAATCAATTGTTTGTAAACATTGAGTGGAATGTAGGTTTTGTCTTTTACTATTTTTAATAACTTAAAAGGTATTGAAATAGCTGAAAGGTATTTAAAATTTCAGTAGAACTATGATATTTAAAACACATACATATGCAAATATTTTTTATAAAAAGTTTGGCTTTTCTATTTTTAAAAAAATTCGAATTAGTTTTAGAATTATTACGATTCAAATATCAATTTTTTCTTCTCTTTCAGGTCGTTCACTAGAGAAACAGCCGATTTCTATGAGTCTTATTTCTTTTATTTCCGGCGATTTACTAGATACACAAGTGCATTTTATAAATTTAAAAGTTTTTTAATGGCGTGCTTTTTTCTCTAAGATAGTTGATGATAATTAGTAGACAAGTTGGATATTTTTTGAAAACATTATTAATAAGTTTAAAAAGGGATATTTCAGTAGTAGTTTTATTTTGATATTTTCAAGGTAGTGGTCTGAATTAAATTATTGATAAGCTAGAGAAATAGATAGTTTCAGTTTTAAAGGAGCATTAACTAAGTTTACGAGCCCGGAATTCTGCTGGACTGTTGGGATGAAATAAGCGAGTTCTGCTCGCTAAGATCGCGAAGCTATCTGAAAAGAACTGCGAAGCAGTTCCGGGGGTTGGTGAGCGATAGCGAGCAGGGGGCAGAGCCCCCTAGTAAGGAAAAAAATAGATAAATTTCATCGAAAAAGGGAATAAGTCCATTAACTTTTTATGACTGTAAAATATTTTTGAATATACTTATATTTGTTTTGATGATTGCTCTGTTTTTTAAATAGGGTTATGAATTTCCAGTAAAAATTTGGTGGTTATACAATGAAAATTACATTACTTATAGATACAGTTTTCTTTTCTCGATTTTCTCAAAGCTTGGGTTTTGAACTTATTCCTTTTTTCAAACTGACGATTCAATTAAGATCATGAAAAAATACATTCGCCAAAAACTATTTTCGAAATGTTTCGGAAATCTTAAAAACTAAGGAAACAGCGGTAAGGTATTCACAACCTTTAAAGTATTCTAAACTTTCAGCACTACTTTTCCTTCATTTACTTGACTACATTTTCATATAAAATATTTAGCACAAGCCGTTTTCAAATAATCTATCCTGGTGGTGAAGACGCAGGAAATCAAATCCAAAGGTTACTCGATCGAGTCCAATCAAGAGCAATGAATATTATTTTTTTATTTTTGAGCTTATTGGACTTTTTTGTGTGTGATGGAAATTCTCTTTCCAACTTTAAAAATATTTTTGAAGAATTAAGGCTTAAAAAATAACTTGTTAACGGTTTTTGGCGTTTTTTTAAGACAAAATAGTTTACAATGCAAAAAGGCTTGTAAAACAGTAAATAATTAATAATTTTAACAATAATTTTTTTTTAATAATAATAACTTAACAAAATGGAAACCTTTTTAACAGTGATTTCCATGTAAAAAATTCCAAATATGTACGCCTAATGTGTAGTTATTTTAAATAAATATGTAATAAAAAGTTTGTATTTGAAAAATAAAGAAAATGGAAAGTGTATTATGTGAACCTTTTTATTGAACTTTGAAGACAAGTATTAAATTTCAGAATTTTAATTAATTATAGTAAGTTATCAAATTATATTAAATTTTAACCTCATATTTAACCTTTAAATTTGATATTTCTTATTACCTATAAATGTAAAAGGTTCCTCTTCAAGATCAAGATAGTATTTTCAAATCCATCAAATACAACAAATTGTGGGAATGGGAACAGCAGGAAAATATTAAGTGTTAAATCTTAATGGTCGACTAAATAAACCTGAATTCTGAGTAACCCATTTGCCATTAAAAAAACTTTCTTAAAAGTTCAAAAATTGGGACATATTTATAGGAACAAAATAAACGAAGAGAAGTGAAGGGAGATAGAGGTTTGTAAAGTTTCAATATTACTTTTTAAACAGAACCCTAAAAGGCATACTACATGTTTGTATAGAATTATAATTATATAAAGGAACAATTTTTTATTTATAAATATAGCCATTAGGTTCACTAAATTTCAACAACAATTTTAGATGCGTTACTGCATCTTCTTAATACAATTATTATTGTTATAACTTAAAATTGAAAAAATTAGTGATTATTTATGAAAAACCTAAAAATGGATGAATATTTAGCAACATTCGTATTTATAGTTGAAGTATGAAAACATGTAATGTAATGAAACGTGTACATAATATTTGAGAGAACTCTGCAATACCAGATTTTTAAAATATATAATTATGGAAATACCATCCATAGTAATCATTATAGGAAAACTTTTTTCGAATTTTCACAATTTTTGATATCTTAAGTATCAGTTTCTATACACTTAACGGATTGCTTTTGATTTAAGTTTAATAGAATTCAACATCTATAGTAAATATAATATTATTCTTAATAGTTTTAAATACTTTAATAGGATGATTGGGGAAAGTAACTAATAATAAGGGGAATTTCTCTTCCTTGTAATCAAGTATTTCACCCCTATTGCATGCACTGTAAAAAATCGCCTTTTTATGCATTCCTTTCCGAGATTTTTTCACTATTTCATTCCGTTACCTAAAAAACGGAATTTAACAGTGAAATTTTCAGGAACTCACTCAGTGTATTTTTACCCCTAACCCAAATTTTTCGTATTGAAACTACAAAATTATTTTTTCAGGGTTGAAGTGTGATTACTTAAGATAGAAAAACGTTTTACAATTGTTTAAAAGTGAATAAACATTTTAAATGTTTTTTTAAATCACAGCATTGAAAACACCCAGAAAAGGTTTCTTTTAACATTTACACCGAGATGGAAAAACTATTTATAACTATACATTCGTCAAAAAGTATTTTTTAAATGTTTTGGAAATCCACTTTAAGAACTAAGTAAACAGTTTCAGTTAATCTAAAAACCATAAAAGTAATTTAAACTCTTAGCACTACTTTTCCTCCTTTATTTGACAAAGTTTTTATTTAAAATAGGTGGTGAAGACGCGGTATTTCAAATCCAAAGGATGTGAGATCGAGTCCCACCAAGAGCAATAATTATTGATAGTTTTAAATTTTTGAGCACAACTATTTATTTTATGTTCTGTAGTGGGAAAGGTTTAAACTTTAATAATATGTCTAGATTAAATAAATATAAAGAAAACTTTTTACGGTTACTCTTTGGTTTTTTTCTTACAATTAAATTACAAAAAAATTGGCGTGGAGAAGACAATGATGAAGAGGATGCGGATTAAAAATACTAGGAAGACTAAAGAGTTTGCTGGGAATGAGAGGATAAAGGAAATACCAAGGATAAGAGGATAAGATAGCCAAAGGGATAAGGAATATGAAGATGATGACAAAGAGGGAGAAAGAGAGGATACAAAATTTGAAGAAAATTCTAGGAATGAAAAGATCGAAGTTAGTATTAAAGATAAAGAGAATGAGAGGGCTTAAGAGGATGAGATTATCAATATTATAAGGAGATGTCAAGGGGTGGGGTATAAAAGAAGATGACTTGGTTGAAGAGAATGATAGAACTGAAGAGAATAAGATTATCTAGGTTCTAGGGGATAAGGAAGATAAAGAGAGAATCAAGGAGAGATAGGATGAGTTTCAAGAGTACGACAAAGATTAAGGAGAATGCCAAGGATAATAGGATAAGGACGTGAGGCCAGTAATGGGAGGATCGAGAGGTTTCCAAGGATCAAACACTTAAGAGATTTCTCGGGATGAGAGGTTCAAGATGATGATGAGAAAATAACAGGGATGAAAAGAATGGATGATCAAAGAGAAGATGATGAGATAATCAAGGGAATGAAGAATATTTTAAAAAGTATATCATGGATGAGGAGAAGATGAGAAGAAGAAAAATGACAAGAAGGAAGAGGTTGATGATTACACTGGTCAACACTCATTTTGATGGCGGGATTATTAAAGCTTTTTTTGTATATATTTGACCTCCTGATTCCAAATATGACATCCGTTTTTGCTCATCAGCTCTAGTTTTTAAGATATTCGAAAATTAAGTTTTTTTCACTTTTGACCTACCTTATATACAATATGGTGCTATAAAAATTGACTAAAAAATAAAAATCCAACCACCCAAGGCTTTTCCTATTCCTTAGTCTCCCAATAGATAGTGTATAAAGTTTCAGCCCCCCAAGTTAATTTTAAGGGGTACCTATAGGTCCCTAAAGTTGAAAAAAAGTCGAAAAATTGGTCTTTTTTTCAGAATTTTTTTAAAAATATTTTTGAGTTTTCTAATTTGATAAAACTGGCTTGTATATGTTTTTTAGAATTGATTTAGACCGCTAAAAATATTTTTACTTGAAAACTGCACCTCTTTAGAGAGATTTTTTTAGTTCTAAGGCGAGAATATGGGTCAAAAACGCTTGATACCAATAATGGTGGTTGAAACGAATAATTTCGAATTTTTCAGAAGTAAGTCATCAAAAAAGATGTCCTTTGATATAAAACTGAAATTTCATATGATACAGATCAGTGAAAAAAAGCATTTTTTTCCAATTTTTTCAAATTTTAGGGCTTGAAAGCTCGAGAGGAGCGTCTACTGTTTTACTGATCTTTATCATGTGAAATTCAGTTTTACATCAAAGGACATCTTTTTTGATGACTTACTTCTGAAAAATTCGAAATTTGTTCGTTTCAACCACCATTATTGGTACCAAGCGTTTTCGAGCGAAATGACCCTAATTCTCGTCTTAAAACTAAAAAATCTCTCTAAAGAGGTGCAGTTTTCAAGTAAAAATATTTTTAGCGGTCTAAATAAGTTCTAAAAAACATATATTAGCCAGTTTTATCAAATTAGAAAACTCAAAATTATTTTTTACAAAATTCTGAAAAAAGACCAATTTTTCGACTTTTTTTCAACTTTAGGGCCCTATAGGTACCCCTTAAAATTAACTTGGGGGGCTGAAACTTTATAAACTATCTATTGGGACCCTAAGGAATAGGAAAAGCCTTGGGTGGTTAGCTTTTTTATTTTTAAGTCATTTTTATAGCACCATATTGTATAACAGGTAGGTCAAAAGTGAAAAAAACTTAATTTTCGAATATCTTAAAAACTAGAGCTGATGAGCAAAAATGGATGCCATATTCGGAATCAGGAGGTCAAATATATACAAAAACAGCTTTAATATTCCCGCCATCAGAAAAAAAGTTTTTTTTTGTAGACCAGTGTTATAAGTATAAGGAAGATTTAAAAGGATGTCAGGGATACGAAGATAAAGAAAATGAGTAATATGAAGAGGATGAGGTGGTCAAGGGAATAAAGAAATCCTAGAGGGTGACAAGGAGGAAGAGAACGCGGATTAAGAGTAGGCGGAAGATAAAAGAGGATGCCTGGGGAGTTCAGGAGGATAAGAATGAAAGGATTGAAGAGATAAGAGGGAATAAAGAGAAAGAAATAGCTGTAAAGGATGAGATGATCATAACAAAATTATAAGAGATGAAAAGAGATGAAAAAAATGAGATGAACAATGGGATGAAAAAGATGAAGATAATGTCAAGAAAAAATATGATTAAAAGTACGAGAAAGATTACAGACGATTCCAGAGATTAAAGGTTCAAGTGGATGAGGATGAAACAATCGAAGAGGTTAACAAAATTTAAGGGGATGAGAAAGCTGATGTGGATGAGATGATCATGAGTATGAGGAAGATAAAAGAGGATTTCAGGGATAAAGAGATATGGATGTAAGAAAATAACTGGAATGACGAAGATAGGAGAGGCTGAAGTGGATGAGATGATCATTGGGATGAGAGGGATGTGATAATTTAATAAATGGTTGAGCTAAATTCGAAGGATAGAAAGCCGAGATAAAGATAAGGCAAGCCAAATTTTACTGTGCTAAACTTTGTGGAAGTGAGTAAGTTTCTTTTTTTGTTTTGTTACGTACAAGTTAATACGAGCAAAAACAAAAAAAAACACTTGCATATTTTTTCAAACTTCACTTACGTGGTCAACACACACTACCGACTACTTCAACTATTAAGAATTGTTACCTTAAAAAAGTGTTTGTAATATTAAAAAAAGTTCTAACTCATAAAACGTAACTCTAAGAAATGTTAAATAATATATAAAATTACTAAATTTTTAAAAGGAAGATTTGAAAATTGAATTTTTACTGTTGATAATCCAAGATTTACATTCTAGTACCTATACTTTTTGGTTTTAAGAGGAAAACTTATAAACATTTTTGAAAGTGTCCTGAGACATTCAAATTGATCACATTTATTTTTAAAACAAACTAGGATTTCAGGAAACATGGTTGTTCTATTTATAGTCACCAAAACTACAATGTATTTTCTCAACACTGGTGGTTTAAATCACGTATGGGTAAAAATTATAACTTTAAGTTCACACCTTTTTTGTATTTCTCATAGGATAAGTCCCTATTCCCCCTCTCACATGCATTCCTGCTTTTATAATTCCAATATTTTCAAATATATATATATATATATATATATATATATATATATATATATATATATATATATATATATATATATATATATATATATATATATATATATATATATATATATATATATATATATATATATTCTCTTAATTCAGATTAATGACTGAAAAGTGGAAAAACATACTTTATGCTAAGTGACGTGCGGATCCAGCCGGGGCCCTTATGGGAGGGCACTTTTTGAGAATCCCATCTAACTTTGGACACAAATAGACAAAATGTGCTTCTTTTCTATTTAGATCTCTTCAGATCCCCCTGATGGAGGGGTCTGAGGGTCCTCCTCCAGAAAATTGTAGGGATTTTTACCCTAAAGAACTCAGTTTTGATCAGCACAAGCGCTTTATGAACGAAAAAGTTAAAAATATCTGGAGAAACTGACCCCCTAGGCTGAAAAAGGGGGCCAAGAAGGGAAAACGAAGAGAAAAAATTTTAAAAGTAGAAAAGTTCATTTTTAAATGACTGAAAAAATTTTTGGACCTTTTTGGAATTACTTTCTATTGTTTTTTCTTCCACGTCTTTCTTTTTTTAGGGGGAACTTTTCGGAGTGCCCCCACTTGAATCTGAGCATGTGCTAAGTTTACAACTTTTTTTTTCATTTCACACAGGGAAGCAGCCCATCTGCCCTGAGATAAGCAACAGTTCCTCCCCACCTACGAACCAGATAGGTGTCTCCCCACACCACCCAGTGCCGCCCTGGGTCCGGCCCTACCTGTCCCACCGCGCAACCCGCCCCGTGTTGATTAATCGGCGGCGGCATTCAACACCCAGCCCATGGCGAGCATTGGCGACAGCGGCGCGAGCGCTGGCAACCCGAGGGCCCGTGGCTACGATTAACCCTTGCGCCGTCAGACGGAGCCTCGCTCGCATGGCCGCCGCCCGAGGACCGTCAGAGCCGCCGGCCACCCCGGCCCGCTCCCCTTCTGACTACTCGCCGCACTTCGCCATCTCCAGGTAAGCTGCCTGCTGCTGCTGCTCTCTGTTGTAAACAAAGCCGTCGCCGCTTGCTCATCGGCCGGTGAGTTGTGCCGTTTGTGGGAGGGAATTGGAGTTTTGGTGGGAGAGATGTAAGTTTAGAAGGTGGAGGTGAGTTTTTCGGGGGGAGTGGGGGAGATTTTGGTGGGTGGGTGTGTTGAATTGTGGGGGGTTGTTAGTAGAGAAGTGAGTCAAACTGTATGGAAAGTTAGAGGTTAAATGTAATGTATTGTATGAGAAAATGATAAAGGTGTAGAATTGAGTATAAGATGTTAGTTGGAAAGTGTTTCAAACTGGGTATGGAGAAGTTCGAGTAGAATGTGATATTATTGTGAGAGAAGTTGATGAGGGGTGTAAAATTGGGTATGTGTGTGAGTGAGGGTCAACTTGGGGGATAATTTTGAGACAATGAATCTCTTTACTCCTCTCTATCTCACTCTCTCTCTCTCAAATTGTATTAGAAGTTGAAGAGAAAATTGTTAAATTGTGTGATATGTGTTTGTGGAGTCAAATTGCATAACAAGTTAGAGGAAAATGGGTCATATTATGTGATAAGTTTATGGGGGGAATTTCAAGTTGGTTAGGTGTGGGTTTAGTTAGAAGTGAATGAGATTTGTTTGAGAAGTTGAAGAGAAAATTGTTAAATTGTGTGATATGTGTTTGTGGATAATGAGTCAAATTGCATAACAAGTTAGAGGGAAATGTGTCATATTATGTGAGAAGTTTATGGGGGGAATTTTAAGTTGGTTAGGTATGTGTTTAGATAGAAGTGAATGATATTAGTTTGTTTTTATTTATACCAGTTAGCCATGATAAGTTTATCTTGTATGTAGAGAGTAAACTGAGTGAAGTTGTTATTCATTCTAGTCAAATTAGAGGTGATTAGGTTGTAAAAATGGTTAGATAATATGTGTATCGAAGATAGAGATGCTGGTATTGAAAAATTTGTTTATTTAGGGAAAATAACTTTTGTTGGTGATGTGTGCTCTGTTAGATGTAAGTCGTAGAGGGGAAAGTTATTGATGATTATAATCAATTTTGGGGACGTAATTAGAATGAAAAACATATAAAATATAGAAAAGGATATATAAAGTTGATGAACTAGTTTGTTTCAAGAAGAGGATACAAAAGTTAAAGGGATGAGGAGTTTCTCTTTTAGATGTATGGTTTAAAAAAGCAATGACACTAATAACGGAGTTTTCAAATTCATGAAAGGTGGAAAATAAGTTAAATATAGTCATGAAGGATGTCAAACAGAATTTAGTAACTTATTATAAATAGTAGATTTTAGGGATATTTTTGAATAATTGAATTTAAAATGAAATACTCTATGTTGATGATAATATTTGTTAAATACTAAAAGAAATAAAGAAGACGAAGCGACTGTAAATAGTCAGCAAATGTCTCCATCCAATCATCAAGATCAACGAGTACTAATAGAACGTGCGAAATATTTCATTTATGTTCATAAAATTGATGAGATATGTTATGCATAAAAAAGTGGGCATATAATCCTTGTTTTGAAGTTTCTCTAGAAAGTAAAAAGTAATGGAGATTTAAAATATAATAATACTGTGTTATGCGAAATATTGTTATAAAAATTCGAATCGATATGACTTTTCTAGATAATATTGATATTAAAAAAATTAATATCAATTAAGAATGATAATGTGTTGACCTTAAAAAATATTTACTTATTCGGTTTTTTGCTCATTTTAGTTACATTATTTTTGTTTATTTTTAGGATCTTATAAGCTTCTCTCAATTTGAATTTATGCTTAAAATTTTTAATTTGATTCAATTTGTAAACAACCCTACCCTACTATATAACAGGGGTCTCATAATGATTATATAATTATTTTATACAGGATCTTCTATATGCTCCCTTAAGTTTGGTTCATAGTGGGATCAACAAATTTCTCTCACCCATTAATATTTATTTGGATTCTTGTATCCGTATTATTGTGTTGTATTCATTTCTATTGGTTATTGGTATGACGTAGATGTTAAAGTAAAAATGTGAAAAGGCTCTTTTAAATTCATTTTAAATAAATTAATAAAATCAAAAGTTCATTTTCAAATCGATAGCATAAATTCACCCTAAACTTAAAATAATCTTATTTGGTTATGTGGACATATTTTTTTAAGGTTAATTATATATAAACGCAAAGTTTTTAAAATGTTAGGAATATTTTTTATATCTCTTCTTCGTATTACTATCATTACGTACTTTAATAGACATCACTTAAAGAAGCAAAACAATACATATTCACCTCTTATTAACTCAATAACGTTTTAAAGAGAGTTTTTAAATATAAAAATTGCTTTGTTTCTAAGAATTTTACTCAACATATTAATGAACCAAAATTTTAAAAACAATAAATGTAATGCAAATCAGTTTGATAAAAGCATACGATGTTGGGAAAATACTGAGGATAAAAAGTGATACTTTAGTACTAGTGAGGAATTTTTGTAATGTGTACACAAGTTACTATAAAAGGTACAGAACTGTCTAGAAGTATTAAATTTTAATTTGAGGAAATAAAAAATTGTATTGAAAATTAAAGTTAAATCTATTCACAAAGGAGAAAGATAAAATATCATTCTTAATTATTTTAATTCAACTTTTTTATCCTTTAAATTATTTAAAAACCCTCTCTAATATCCTAAACAAATAAAATATGATAAAATCTACGAACTTTTCCGAAAGATCTTATCAGTACCGTATCTTTACGCTATAAAATTGATAAAAAAACAACTTTTAAATTGAACAATCATTTTGATACGATAATTAGCATTGTTACTTATTCTTTGCCGCTACCCACTAACTTAAGAGTGTCTCCTCTTTCTCGTCTATGAAAAGGGGAGTAAGTTCTCTCTATAGCCTTCATCGATTCTGTAAGAGCCCGAAGGGAGAAATATCAATGAAGTATTCCAAGGTCTGGATGGGGGCTACCACGTGTTCGTGCCAGTGTTTACTCGACCGTATCCATATGAAGATAATTGAACGTTTGGATAAGGTCTTCGAAAGTAAAAAGTGACGATTCATTTAGTGAAAAAATAGTCTTTTTTACTTTTTAGGACGTCTTTCATCTCCAGGTGCAAAATGTCAACCCTTTCCTCCATAGGTGGTCTTTCTATTTTTCGATTCAATGTTTTGGGGAATATCAGAGTTTCCTTAATTTGTTGTTAAATATGTATAATAGTGTTGTAGTTAATTTAGTAAAATTAAATTCAGACTGCTTGGGCTTTAATGAGTAAGTGGGGGTGGGTTCAATCTTATGTGGACAACTGTAAGTATTTGTTTTGAATGGTAAATTAAATTTATAAACTTGTTGAAAGTTAATTATATAAAATACTGAACTTTTTTTAAATCTCATTTTATCTACTAAGTACTTAAATATTGTTGAGATCTGGAAAATATGTGGAAAAGTATAACAGAGAACAGAAAAATCCTACATGAGAAATTGATATGGGATTCATAAATCTTAAAAAATTAAAACAGAACATCCAATTTTGTTTGTGTTAAAATATTTTTGTGAATATTTTAAATTAAAGATTTATTTTTCAATGAAAATGGTATATGTATTGGGAAAACTGATATAAAAAACTAAACTCTAAACTGCTTTTCTAACACTTACTATTAACTCAGATTAAAATAAAAAGATTTAAGACTTAAACACATATCCTTTCCCGAATAAATTATAATCGTAATTTTAACCATTATATTGACGAAAATGTCATGAATGAAACAACCCGGCTCCAAAATTACTCCTATCCAATGTGTTATTTTTCCGTAAATTCTCCGAGCATATTATCTCCTACCTTACTCTTTTGCATACATACTACTAATAAATCATATCGAAATTTTCAAGCAAAGTGTTTTAAATTAAAAAGATATTCGTTACCACTGGAAACACTCTTAAGTATTTATTGATTTATAGAAAATACTTTTCTCTCTCTCTCTCTATTATTATTATTTGTATTAAAAATTTTTGAAAGTATAGTAACGGAAAAGTCTTTAAAAAGACGGAATCAAATAGCCTTATTATGTTTTTAACTAAAAAATTAGTTAAAATCACATATTCATTCCGACGGTACACAGGAAGCTCTAACAACTTACTATTTATATTAAAAGTTAATCAAAGTTAAAAGTAAAGGAAAGTTCTTTGAAAAAACGAAATTAAATAGGCTTATTATACTATTTTAACTAAAAAATAGTTCATATCATATCCTCTAGTAAGCTTCCTTTGCGACACAAGACACACAGTCCCGTCTGACGCTACCCAGGAAGCTCTATAAACTTACTATTTGTATTCAATGTTATCAAAAGTGTAGTAAATGATAAGTATTTTGAAAAGACGAAATTAAACAGGCTTATGTGTTTTTAACAAAATAAATAGTTAAAATGCTATTTTCCCCTAAGCCTCTTTTGAGACACACTATCCCTTCCAACGGTACACAGGAAGCTGTATACACTAACTATTTATATTAAAAGTTATCAAAAGTATAGTAAAGGAAAAGTCTATGAAAAAACGAAATTAAATAGGCTTATTATACTATTTTAACTAAAAAATAGTTCATATAATCTATTAAGCTTCCTTTGCGACACAAGACACACAGTCCCGTCTGACGCTACCCAGGAAGCTCTATAAACTTACTATTTGTATTCAATGTTATCAAAAGTGTAGTAAATGATAAGTATTTTGAAAAGACGAAATTAAACAGGCTTATGTGTTTTTAACAAAATAAATAGTTAAAATGCTATTTTCCCCTAAGCCTCTTTGGAGACACACTATCCCTTCCAACGGTTCACAGGAAGCTGTATACACTAACTATTTATATTAAAAGTTATCAAAAGTATAGTAAAGGAAAAGTCTATGAAAAAACGAAATTAAATAGGCTTATTATACTATTTTAACTAAAAAATAGTTCATATAATCTATTAAGCTTCCTTTGCGACACAAGACACACAGTCCCTTCTGACGCTACCCAGGAAGCTCTATCAACTTCTGAACTTGCCAGAACCAAAGGAATCAAACAATCCCCCTCCGCAAGCGGATTCCCATGCAAACGCTCCAAGACATCACTTTCGATATCCTTTCAAAAAGCCGCCCTACGACGTGATCGGATTGCCTTCCCCTTCGCTTCTTGTTGCGCTCGCTCGAAAATGGGACAGCACATGCACTCCAAACACGTTGCGAGATGCGGTCATCTCACGTTCCGGTTACGCGATCAAAACAAAGAGATGAGCCATCCATCTGGGTGGAAATGAGGAGCGTGAGGTATTGGGCGATGCTCCTTTTATTACGTGCTCCTTTCGTCTTTTTTACGCTTTCGTTTACGTAATTTTTTTCGCGGGTTGATAGGTAGAAGACGATATTATACCGGGAAATTTTTCACGAACTCGTTCAGTGTATTCTTACCCTTAACTCAAAATGCAAACTTTTCATATTGACACTACAGAAGTGCTTTTATGGGTTAAAGGGCGATTATTTAAGATGAATGGTTTTACAATCGTTTGAAAGTGAATCATCATTTTAATTGTTTTTAATTCACAGCAATTAAAATCCACTGAACAGCTTTCTTCTAACGTGTGCTTCCGGCGAGATAGAAAAACTCCCAGTTTTTAAATATTTTATTTGGTACTAACACGCTTATCTAATCTTGCTTGGCAAGAACCCGCAAATAATCTAGCTTGGTGGTCAAGACGCCGGGAATTATATGCAAGGGTTGCGGGATCGGGTACAACCAAGATGAATAATTGTTTTTAATTTTTTGAACTCATTGAAATCATTTGACAGAAAAAGAAGCACAAATGTATCATTAAATTGAGTTAAACGCAAAGACGAACATTTCCTCATCAACGCAGCCGTTTATGAAGAAATATTTTTCAGTGTAGTTTGGACTGTGGAATGTTATGGTGGAAAAGATTAAGATTCGTTTCCTATAGTCTAGACTTTAGAGTACTCGATACTCTATCAACAAGAATTTTCTAAAATAGCTATTCTTAACCTGTGGTCTGCAGAGAGAAACCAGTAAAATGTAGCTCCAAATATTCCCCGAAAATATTATTTAACCAACGAAAGGGGCTTACAAATTTCTGAGAAAATATCCTTTCATATTTCATTATCATAGTTCCAGGGAGTCGTTTAAAACCGAGAAATGGAGACTGGAACAAGTAATGTCCATCCACTGCATTCTGTGGCAGTGGAAAGAAAGGAAATCATCATTCTCTACTGCCTGTTGCACTCTGTAAACAACCCCCTTTCCAAATCATTGATAATTACTGGCTTTCTAATCCTTCTGTTTCAATTTAGTGTAGTATTCAACTTCTAAGTATGAATTATTTTCACTTATAAAAGGCATTAAAACACTTCTGCCTAAAAAATATTTCAAACATTAGTCCTAAAAGTCACTTTTAGTGATTCTTACGTAAATCAGCGAGTATTTAATGGGGAGGAATTGATTAATTATCATAAATTAAACTAATAAAACAATTCATGTGTTACTATCGAGTGGGTTAACTTGAGACGAAGTGATCGGAGTATTTATCATTCTCACAGAAGCTTTCTAAACATTTTTAGAACTTTCAATGCATCTAAAAAGTATTTAAAATTAGGATAACTTTAAGACAAATACATTAATACTTATTTTTTTTCCCTAGCTATCGAAATAATTCCAAATAATCACCTCTCCTAATACTTTTTCTCCACAGACTCTCAAAATATTCGGTAATGATGCCAACTACGAAAACGCAAGGCAGCGTCCACAAATCTCCTGAAGTTACCACAACTGTCTCAAGGTACCCCCTTTTACGGTATTCAATTGACGAAATCTCTGATTAGGTTAACTATACTAAACAGAGATCATCCACTAAAAAAGTATTGAATGATAATACTAAATCCAAATTAAATAATCAAACTAATGAAAAAATCAAACTAACTTTTGTAGGAACTAAATTAACTTTGTTTTGTTAGAAAAGAGATCAAAACTGTTAGCTAAATGTTTCTTCTGTTTTTTGCTTTAATAGCTTCCCAAAGTCAAGTGTAGCATAGTTATTTAGTTGAGTCCTAGTCAAAGTAAGATTAAGTCCTCTCAGTACAAAAAATGAATCCCTTGTAATAATTCGAAAGTGAAAATTTTATGAGTTTCAATATTTGTTGTACTGAATATCAATCTAAAATTCATTTCGTAAGTCAGTTACATTTTTTTAGGGGCCTTCCCCCTACAATTAACCCCCGGGTCACCCCCTTCTTACCTTCTCCAAACTATTTAGCATATCTTAAAAAGTCCAAGACAAACTCCTTAACTTTCATCTCCAGAAATCAAAGAAATAGCTCGCTTTTTTTCCCGAGGTACACTCGCCTGAGCATTATTTATGAGCCGAGGGGATGGATTATTCATGAACTATTGTCAAGCATCCCCCTGGAACAGTCTTCGCTCTGATTAAATTCTCTGTTTTCTGCTGAAAGCTTAAAGTGCATTGTGATATGCATAATTAAGATAACCGCATGGATCTTCTCTTTTTATTATCCATTCGTAACAAAAGGAAGGGATAAAAACAGCCGCTGAGGTTTTAATTGCTGGAAAAGCTCTATCAATCCTGAGGAAGTATCTACAAATTTAAATGACAATGATGTCTTCAATGAGAGTGATGAAAACGGTATGAAAGGACGGCTCTGTCAATAGCCGGTTTGGCTTGTTTGCTTATGAGCTTTGTTTAATGAGACAAATCGGCAGTTGCGCTTTGTTTCGTTGATTTCGTGATAACTTCCTATTATCATTTAATAAGGAGTGAATATTTTAATATTTAAAATGTGTTTTTCAACAATATTTAATGCATGGGTTGAAAACAAGGTTAAATTGCGTTTCGTGAAACGTAGTACGTAAAATGAAGAAACGGGAAAAAAATTCTGACCTACTATGGCGGGAAAACAACTAATTACTAAAAAAGTACAAGGTATTGTATGGAATTTTATTCTCATGAAAAAATGATTAACTGATGAACGGATGATAGTTAGTTTAAAAGTAAAAAGTTAATTTTTTTTCTGGTGTGTCAAACAGAATTACCTACACCCTGCAAAAAGTTAAATACACATTACTTATTCTACCTATTTTTAATAATTATCTATTTTCAGCTAAATAAAAAGTTAATTCAATAAACATTGTATAAATATCGTATCAATATAGATTTATTTGAGTAATTTTTAGTTTGACATATTTTGGTAGATATGCAATACAAGAACAATTTTAAGGCACTAATAGTGTTTTAATGGGCTTCGTGTATATTCGTGTCTCTCTGACCTAATATCAAAGATTTTAGGGAATATTAAGTTCCCCTCTTGTGCATCCGTTGCCACTTTTAAAATCTGTTAAGTAACAAGTGTTTCGATAAACGAAAATCATCTAAACAAGACGAACAAGAAAACCTAGATGCAAAATGCTTTTAATCCATTGAAAATACATTAAGGTTCTAGGTAGAATATAAATGGAGAATAAAGAATTTCTCTAAAAAAATATTTGGTTTTAAAATTTCATATTCCTTTTTTAACTCCATTAAAATTTAGTTCATAAGCACACCATATATTCATGACTAAACTAATAAAAAATATACCCCTTTTAGATATACTAACACAACAAAATACGTAATTTCCCAGCATCCCTTTTCAATGGTAATTTCCAACCCATCACAGCAATTCGTGTCTTTGCATCGATGTTTGCCCCTCTGTTGATCAAAATACCTGCATGCCCCCCAGCGCTCTCCCCACAGGTAGCTGTACAGTACAGACTTTTTCACTCGGTGAAGAGAATTACCCCAAAAATAAATTACCAAAACACGCCGGCGGCCCGAGGTAGAAATTCGGCGTTTTGCGCAAAATTCGCCCGCGGAAACAGGACAATTTGAAGAGCAATTTGCATAACAATATCAGCTCCTTAGTGTGAAAGTCCTAACAGAGATGGCCTATAAAGCTTCACAACTTTTCTACACGCTGCTGTGCCAGAGTTTGGAAACAATTTCTGATTGCGTCCTTTATCCCCAAGGTTCTCGCTATTTTTCTCTTCGTGATCGATAAAGTGATAATGTAATGGTCAACGGGTGGTTAAATGATTTCACTAGTAATAATTTCAGAAGAGTAAAAAACTGCATTTTTAGTTAAAAATGATTATATATTTCAATGTTTTAAGTTAAAGTTTTTCTATTTTATTAGTTCACAGTTCGTTCTGTTTTAAAAACATCCAATGCATGTTTATTGGATATTATTTTAAAACTTTTTATTTCTGTTTATTTTTTTATTTACTTCATCTTATACGGGTATTTCCTTACTAAACCAACATTTATTTTAACTAAAAAATATTATTTATTTAATTTTTAAGTCAAATATTGTTTAGGTAATAGAACTAATCTGTAATTCTGGAGTAGTCAAATCTGTTTTCCTTATTAAAGCCTTTTTTTAATTTCCCCTTTCTATTAAAACCTTAAATCATCTGCCTTTTAGACACATATAATTAATACTACTTAAAAAATAATAATTACACGTTTTATTTCATTTTTAAAGATTTTTATGTTTTAATTACATTATATAGTTTACATTAATTAGTCCTTGAATTTTTAGTGTTTCCCACAACCCTCTCTTATATGGTAAATACATTGTATCGATAAGAAAATATTCTTTATCAAATATTTATTTGCTTCTTTTATGTCTAAATTCCGTCTTTCGACTAGTCAATAAATTGATTGATTGTGATTGATGTCTCATAAAAGCTCTCCGTCTTTACCTGAACAACGGAGGAATTATTCACTCTCTAAGACATATGTAACATGGCTATGCTTGCCCTACAGCTGTAAATCAAAGGGTATCAATCAGAGCTTTCAATACTTGTTAAATCTAAACTTGTTGTTCCAATAGTTATTACCTTGCTACAACATTTGGATTTTTTAAAGTATCGTTATCAAATACGGTGATATGTGTTTTTAGATAAATAAAATACCAAAAATAGGAAAAGAAAATGTACTGGACCCGAAAATATGCAACCTAAAAACAATCGATGTCTGAAAATTCAATTTAAACAAATTATCGAAAGTAAAATTAAAATACTATTGATAAAAATAATTTTAAGTTAAATGATTTACTAGTATCACATTGATATTTAAATCGCTTGTGCTATGCAATTTTTAACATTGAAAAGTATTTTTTTATTACTTGCCTAAAAAATGCACATTCACCTTTTCTACTTTCAAAATAAAAAAAAAGAAACACACGTTTTAATTTCCTTAACTTGAATTAAAATAATTAAAACTAATTTAATTGAAATTAAACTAGAAACATAATTAAAAGAATATACTATCAGCAATTTCAACCACTGAAATATGTCCAATGCAACAACAAACATTTCCAAATATACTGGCACAAAAATTAATATATTAAAATGTCAAGGTTCCATTTTCATTACGGCAAAAGAACAATTATCCCACATAACAACACACAATGAATTGTATTTAATTGCAAGTTACACAGAGAACGAAAATTTTTTTTGTCAGTCTTTATGAAATCAACAGCAAATAGATTTACTTAGTTGCAAACAAAAAATTTGTTTGGCAACTAGTTTTCGGCATATCCGCTTGTGCTTCAGACAAGTTAGACGGTTATTTATTATTTTTGTATTCAAATGCAACTAGAGTTTACAATCGGAATGCGTATTTAGTCTACGCCACGATAAAAATGCCTTTTGAGCATAAATTTACGTCAAACCGTATAACTAAGAGTACCTATACAACTTCACTTCCCCTCCCTCCAACCAGTTTTCATTCATATCCCACTTAACTCCTTCGCAGTAGTGACAATCTGACGTTTGTTTCTGTGATGCCCTCTCTCCCTTCGCAGATAGTTGCAGTGCCTTCCCTTCCTAATTAACGTTGGCGGGCGTTTCCTATTTACCTTCTTTTCCTTCGCTCATCTTTTTGACCAATAATGGACGAATAGACGACCTGGGAACAAAAGAAGTCGTGATAAGGTAGCTCCCATGTTTACCCAGTCTATTGGAGTTTTTATTTGAACGACTTTTGTTCTCTGCGAAGGATTCCAGTCCGCCACCACACCTTAAAATTCTTTCCGGCACATCCATTTCAGATCCGTAATTCCGAGGTAATCTAGGAACAATGGCGACACCCACAGTGGCCTTTGGGATCATGACTCCCAGAGGGTATGACCGGGAGCCATTTCGTAGTTTCGACGTTTCGGGGAATTTTCTTATTGGGAAGTTTTGCATCGGGCTTTTCGGTTAGTCCGGCGATAACAAGATCCAGTGCTTGTGGCATGTTTGGCAGGTCGTTTGGGCCAATAGTTTGGCGTGTTTGGTGGAGGCTTCGGGCTACTGCGCCCTGGGGAAGATTCTTGAGTTTGCATTCAGTTTCGCCTTTAGTTCTCAGGTCTGAAAAACTTCGGCCTCAAAGCCTTATCGAATTGAGGTGGAATTTCTTTGCATCTTAAGCTCGGGAAATAAATTTAACGGTGTACTCTGGAAATGTTAAGGTTTGATACGTGCATGTTTTCTTGATTTTTTACTTTCATTTCTAGGCATAGTTTAATTATTTAATGTAGTTTGCCATTTAATTACGAGTCAAAACTTTCCTTCAAAAGTGTAACGATCGAATATAATTTTATAATATGGTATAAAACTAAAGCTCCTATTGTTTTATGCAACTATAAAAGTAATTGTCGTTTCATTAAAAAAGCTCAGAATTTTTTTTCTCGTTGAAAACACTTGAGAATTGAATGGGTTAAATAAGAAAAACATAAATTGCATTCCATATCGCTACATCAAATTATAAACAAATTGTGTACCCCAAAAAGACAATTATTTAAAGTGGAATTTTTAAAATTTTTATTTAGAAAACAGATGGTCAAAGAAAAACCTATCTTTCTAATCAATAGACGCTTTAGTCTTCAGTAAAGAACCAAACCTTTAATAAAAATTTAAAATAGGGGAAAATATACTTTTTCTTGAAAAATCTAAAAGATGAAATGTAGCGAAGAAAAGAAAGAAATGGAACTTATTAATAATTTTCGAGGTGAAAGTTGACATTATAATGATTACAGTCTTAAAAAATCCTACATTTTTCAATTAGAAAAACCGGCGTAAACCAGTTCTTTGACATAGTAATTTGTTCCGTATTTTTTAAGCTTTTGAATGGGTATTTAATATTTTTTTTTATCTTCTCTATGGAACTAATCTTTTTAAATGCCTTCCATAAACAGCATTTGAAACTTATTTTAAAAGTTTTAAACGGTCTTAATATTTCACAAGATTAATATTACTGTCATTTAATCTTGACACTCGTTCTTAGAAAAACCGCATTCAAACCGTTATTTCCCCCAGCCAGTGTTTGCGTCCAATATTGCGTTTACGTAAGAAAAAGTAGGTGCGGTGATGTTTTCAAAAAAAAAAAGCGGCCATGTAACCTACTCTATATCTTCTGCTTTTACAATTCCGGCCCCATGGAGATGATCTCTGCAATTCCCTTTCAGAGGGCGGACAACTTCGGGACGATCCTGCACCACGGGAAGAATCGTCTTAGGTATTATGCCTCAAAGGCACTTGTTGCCAAACAGTGACTACGAAATTTTTTCAAATTGTTTTCCATGGAAATGTTGAAGGTGGAGAAAGAGAAAATTTTTAAGTTCATTTTTTTACCTTAGAAGTAAATTAGTTAAGTCCTTTCAGTTTCTTCATTTTTGGAAAGCAATAAATAATTCAATACTTGGATTGAAAAGTCTAAAAAAAATATTTAAGATAGTGGTTTTATTTAAAAATATTTAAGATAGTCCTAGCCTTTTTTTCGAGAGAGAACCTCTTACTACAAAATAAGATGGGAATAGCTTCGTACAGTGGATAACAGATATTTTAGTAAAGAAATTTACGTAATTTTTCTCAATAATTAAATTACACAATTATAATATTATTAAAGTGAACCCCTTTTACACACATCCCTGTGAACTTCGTGAACAGCTCATGACTAAGTTTAACGTTTTACTAAAGTTTGCCACTTTAGGGATAAAATAAAATTAAATTTTCGATGAAAGAAAATATATTTTTTAAAATAACGAGTAAGAAATGGCTCTAATCTAATATTTTTCAAAATTATTTTATCTTATATTGAATTTGTATAGTATCTACTCCCATTTATTACAGAGAAATGGCACTTTAAGGCACACTTCGCCTCTTTCCAATACAATCTTATCCTGTTTCATAATTATAAATATAAAATGTTTGTTTTCTCCACAATGCTTTAAATCCTGATGTTACACATTTTGTCTCAACTTTATTTAGCTTAAAAACTTTATCTTATTTCATATCCCTCTCCGAGTAGTGCAATTACTTTCAATACAATTCTATTAAAATTAATTGCGCCACTAAAGCAAGCCTATTAAGTAAAGAAAGTAAAGCCTATAATAGGCTTGTCCACTTCACTGTAGATAGACCTAATATAGTCTGGAACTTCTCTGTTTGCATTAATAAGGGGTTAAGTTGAATTTGCCCATAGAAAATGTTTAGAAGTAAAGTTTTGCCTTTAAAATTACCGTAGAATAGAGAAGAATAAATTAATGATCCTCTTCCTGTGGATGCCCACTAATTGGGCGACCCAGGAGCCAATCAGTAGGCTTTCGTAAATGCGGTTTACGATATTCCCTTGAAATAGAACGGTGGGCGATCCTCATTTAGAGATTCATTGATGAAACCAGACATAAAATATCAAAGTGTATGCAACTAATAGGAAGTATTCCCATGGGAAATGTCTATTGAAAAATGGTTAAGTGTGTAAACTATATTTATAATTTTCTTTAGGTGTCTGTAATTACATTTTCCACGTTTAGGTTTCTGTAAATTAATATGACATTCCGATTCCGATTGGATAGTATTCAAAATTATCAAATATTTAATGTAACCGTACGCGTATAAAGGGAAACAAATGTGTCATTTGGTTTGTTACTTTCTAAACTAATTAAAATTTTTCACACACTTGTTAATACAAATTTTTTTATTAATACAAACTTTTAGCAAAACTTTGAATTTATATAGTATGTTCATATTTCAGTATAATATAATTTGTATCACAATTTTTTTCCATTTACTGCTAAACGGATGAATTCAGGTATATTTTCCGGGTTTCAATTTTTAAATGTGTTTTGAGTTACATCAAATTATTAAATTTTATTATTTTCATAAATAATTTTTCCGAATCATTAGACAAAAAGTGTAATTCATTTTTTTGCATTATTTTGCTAAAATTAACTGTTAAATATTAAAGAGCAATTAATTTTCACTATCAAATAAACAAGTAATACACTACTTTTAAAATTTTTTTAAATAAAGAAATAGCCAGATATTTTTAAAAAAATTATGTTACAACTCACAAATGTTTTTATGAATGAGATATCAGTGGTGACTTTGAAGTTGATTAACCGGGGGGTTTCACACCCATAATATAATAATTTAAATATAAATTTATGCTTGGAATTTACATATGTCTGGTCCTGGTCACTTGAACGAGGTTCAGATTAGGTGTGGGTTCTTAAAAGCTTAATTTCAATTTTTCTATCTCACGGCAATGTTAAAAAAACTGCTTTAGTCCAAAAACAGTTTTTTACCAAGGGCAATTTTTAAAATTTTCTCTCCCAAAAGCAAAAACAGCTATAAAATATTCATCGATTTTTTAAAAAGTACTTAGTAGCTCAATTTCAAGATGGCTGATTCCATTTCTAATGAGACAACTAAGGATGCCCCCTGTAAGTCGCAAATAAGCGATCTCCCTTCATATTATCAAACGAGACTAATCCTGATCAGTTTCGTTTCGGTTCATCAGATACTAACATGTAAACTTAAATTCTACCCCATCTGTTTTTTTTATTTCATTAACTATACTAAACCATTAATTTTTATCCACATTCAAATGAAACCCCATCTACACATTCTCATCCTCCACAACATTCACAAACATCATTATTTATTCATCCTCTTTTCATGCCATCTCATGCAGAGTTCTGTATATCCATGCAAATCTGATTTGGTCATAAATCGCCGCATTGGCGAGGCGAACATCGCCAAACCGCCCGAGTGAAACCTGCTAAAGGCAGCTACGCCCTGCGAGCCCCCGGGCGAAGCCTCGGGCCACATTCTTCGCCCTCGACCACACCTGAGCGCCGTGCTTTACGCCTGTCTTTCCACGTACCCGTACGATTACCAACCCGGCTATTCAAATCACCCTGTCTTAAATCTCCCAGCAGTCATACTTGGAAGGGAAAATGTAAGAAAGGGGTGAAGAGAAGGATCAGCATTGACTTTTTTGAACTGCAAATTTTCAGTGGGGGAAATTTATATATTTAAACTATAAAAAAGATTTTTTTAATTACATTTGAAATCCTCAGAATGACTTGGAGTTATATCACTAAACAGTAAATGAATATCTTTTGCCAAGATCCTTCGTTGTTGGTAAGGTTAGTTATTGAACTTTTGACTTAGACATCAGTTAGTTACTACCTTGAATAAAAATCTTAAAACTCAAATTCGTGCTTTTTCAAACCTTTAATAACAATTGTGGAATAATACCATCGTAGTCCAGAACAACTCCTTTCTATATCACTATTATTTAGATCCTCACAATGTTGTGGCGTTTAAACTAAATCCTTAGGTATTGAATATTATATATGGCAAGAATATGTTTTTTCAAGCAAATTTTTTTCTAAAGACTGGTACTTGGAAGATTCCATTGAACAGACAGTATTTTTATTTTATTTACGTTACCTAGCGGTAACTGTAGTCCCCAAAGCCCCGAAATTGAAATGCTGTCCCCTCACCACAGACTTATTCTCATCCACAACCTATTTTTATAGGGCTAGGGCAGCCACATTCGTCCATCTCCATGCACACTAACATCGAAACATGGAGTTCAGCCTGAGAATCCCCCATCTTGACAAGAATGAATGTCTTGACAGAATGAAGGGGACTAGTCTAAGGGGGTACTTTTCAACACTATTACCTTTACTTTTTGATCCAAAATGTCAAAATTTTGGGGATTTCCTAAAAGTAAACACTGAATACCCCATTTTGATACTAATTGGGGGTATGGGCAGTGATAATTTTAACGCCTCTGAGAGCGTATTTCACGCATTGAAAATAGGAAATACGCTTTTAAAAACTAGCCAGGCGCATTTTCACGCTTTGAAAATGCATGGCACCCCATCGAAATAAAAAAAAAATTGTCTACTCAAATTTGTAATATTAAATAAATATTTCATTTAGAATGTTTAATTTAAAATAAATTATTTTATTCGTAATTTTTAATATTTTCTACTTTTATTAACAGATTCTATAATTGTTAAAACCAAAATAGCATTCTTGTTTTTTTTCTATTTCAGTTTGTCCAATAAAAAAGCGTTAAGAAATGTGTCTCTTTATGTATATTTTATGCTATTTCCGTATTTCACTCCTCATAAATGAATTTCACTCCTTCTTAAAAAGTCAAGGAGTATTTTTACTCTGGGGCCGTCCATAAATGACGTCACGCTCAGAGGGGGGGAGGGGGTTAATCAATTTGTGACAGTTTGTGACTAGGGGGAGGGAGGGGGGTTTGAAAGTTGTGACATCACATCCTGCAGCTGAAAATCAACGAAAAAAACCTTGGTTCCGGGCACTTTCAAATTAGTGTATTAGACATATTATTGGGTTTAAGAGCGTGACATGTGACAGAGGGGGGGAGGGGGTATGGGGAAGTGTGACAGTTTGTGACAAAGGGGGGGGGGAGGGGGTCAAAAATGGGCAAAAAAAGTGTGACATCATTTATGGATGGCCCCTCTTCCAAAAAAATCCTAAGAATAACACTGGGTATGGCGGTCCTCCCCCAGAAAAATTTTGAAATTAGACCTGTAAAAGTTGGGTTAATACTCATTTTGAGAACCTTTCTGGGTCTCCAAGAGGGGCACTTTCCAGAGTGTCACCCCCTGAATCCGCCACTGGTAGTGTGACGCGGACCTAAGGGAGTAATATATGAAAATAACCTACTTAAATATTTGCACAGTAAAATCAAAATAATTTATGATAGTGTAATTAAAGTACATTTAAAAAATAGTCTTCAATAAAAAAAATCCGTCAAATCAATAAATCACATCAATTAAAATCCGAATAGTGTTTTTTACAAAATTTCTTGCTCAATTAAAGTGATCTTTGATGTAAATCCCAAAGAATACTTTATGATACGAAATATGATACTCTTAATTGTTATTTAACTGTTTTTAAATGAATGCAAATCATTCATTATTAAATGTTTGGCATATAAATATGTGTACTAATAAACTCATACGTATTGATCTAACCAATATCTGGCTCGTTTTAAAGTTTCGGTTTCCCTCACTCTTCTTCTCCCATTTTCTTTCTTTCGTATTTAAAAAAAGTCAAAGAACTTTTCTTAAGTATCTCACATGTCTCATCTATATATTAACATATTAATAATACTTTAAAAACGCATTTTGAAAAAGTCGAATGAGCAGATAAATAAATAGTTTCCATTGAAACTCAAACCAAAAAATGGATAAAAGTAGGTTCTTTCTTTTGATTATCAATTTAAGAACACGACTTTTCCTGATAAAGTCGAAAGCTGAATAAATTATGAAGGTAAGTAAAATAGATTCTCTTTTCAATTATTAATTAGATAAGCTAAGATCTTGGCATATATTTAATAAGGATTCATTTTCTTTATACATGATGAACTATAAAAATCATATATTTATATTCTGAAGTTATTAATTTGCGAAATAAGTTTAGATGAATTTTGGCGCGGTCATTTATAGTTAAAATATAATTAGATACTAATCGCATTTATTAGTTATTTTAATTTGTTCTTAAAATGTAAAATTTAAGAATAATAAAATAAAACGTTGAAAATGAGTTAGAATGAAAGGAGAATTTCACCATTTATTGCTGGTTAAGCGGACAATAGATGTAATCTCACAACTCTCAAGCGTCACCTCCAACCGTGGACCGGTTTCGTCCTTGTTAGGACTAAGAGAGAGCTCTCTCTTGCGTTACCATCCTATACCGTGCTGATGAGTCCTAACAAGGACGAAACCGGTCCACGGTTGGAGGTGACGCTTGAGAGTTGTGAGATTACACCTATGTGATTGAGTTATTAAAAAAATTTTACATTAAAATGTAAAGTCACTCACTTGTACATTTTTAAAAGGAATTCAAAATAGCATGGACATTTTTTATAATAAAATTTTTCTTTTACGGGAAACGCAAAGAAAAATCAAGTTTAAAATGTTGAGTTTCACAGTATTCAAACTGAAATTTAAAGATAATGGAATTACATGCTTCACCCAAAACACCTCAAATATATTTTAACAGAACATTTTTTTATTTATAAAACATTTCTCGTGACAATAAACCAAGGTATCCAAGTACAAAACCCCAAACCCCAGAAATCGTCTATTATGTTTAGGTTGGGTGGGAAAGGTTAAAATTCTAAATAATTTACTGTCACTTTTTCAGGACTTGAATTCTGGTTCAATATGAGACTAATCAGAGAATTATAAGACTCAATCCATCAGACGAACTTTCTAAGGACCCCCTCGGGATCGATTAATAATCTATTAACCTCAAAACACTCAATTTATTAAAGCACCCGTACCCCGAAATTTCCCCATCACTCTCTGCACCGGGGGCCTATTACTTCCCGTTTTAAGTTTCGCAAGCTTTGCGACTTAAATAAACACTGGTCGCTTAGAGTCCGAAGCACTGAAAGTGACACTTACCCGCTAATCCTTTCGCAGAGCGTGCAATCCGCTTATCCAGACACGGCCGGAAGGACAATAATAATGGATACCGAGCAGAAAAAATGCACAAAAAACCTCCGCTGGAAGAAAATTGGGAAGAAAAACACCCTCACCTGTATGGAAACGCCACGTTTCGAAAACGTAATCCCCAAGGTTCCCGCGTGTTGCTAATTGAAGAGGGCGATTTTAAATCCGGAAAATTCAATTTGCTCCCATTTAGGTAACGGGTTCCCCCCTTAGAGGTGTGGAGTAGGAATTTGGATGGAACTAAATTAGAGGAAAACCAATTTGGGTTCCGAGCTTGTAAGGTCACTCGCAGACTTCGGTGTGGGATGAACGGAGTTTGAATAAAGTTTTTATAAGTTGAGTTATTTATATTCACTCGGAATAGTTATATTATTTCACGTTAATTTGATAGTTGTAAAGGATAAAAAGACTAGGATAATATTTTTTATTACTTAAAATAAGAGAAATAAGAACAAGTTTATAACTAATAAGACAAACTTAACGATCAAAATTTTATTTAATTTTAACATTATACTACATCGGAATAGTTATATTATTTCTCGTTAATTTGATAGTTGTAAAGGATAAAAAGACTAGGATAATATTTTTATTACTCAAAATAAGAGAAATAAGAACAAGTTTATAACTAATAAGACAAACTTAACGATCGAAATTTTATTTAATTTTCAGTGACGAAATTTTAAATCAAATGGTTCATTGATGACTTCCTTGATAACATCAAGATAAAAAATAGTTTCATTTTTGTGCCTATTGATTGGTCTTTTTATCCATTAATTATTTGTCATAGTCCCATATGAAAAGAAACTGGCAGAAGTTTTTACCATTGTATGATGAAAAATGGTCGCTAGTTTTATATGTCTCTTTGTGATTTGTTGAAGTGTCATTGTTACTTCTTCGGATGTTTTCTTTTACTTAAGTCTTTAGTTTAATAGTTTACTTGGTTTTTAGTACCTTTGACATAATGAAGTAAATATTTATAGATCAATCTAACTTTCAAAATTTTATTTAGTTTTCATTTACGAAAGTTTAAATCACTATGTTTATGTTACAACTTTGGAAAGCACCATGATAAAAAAAGTTGGGTTTTTGTGACTATTAGATTACTATAATTAATTTGTCTAAATATGAACAAAAAATGATGAACATTTTCAACATAAATCGACATAAATATATGTTTTTGGTGTTTAAGAGATTCGAACACACCATCTAACCTTTCCTCTATAAGGTCAGAGGGGATAAAGTGCATTAAGATATTTTAACAGTTTATATTTATAAAATTTAATGGGATTATTTGTGATGATAATTTTTGTTGAGACTCAAGAAAAATCAGCATGCCAAAAAACATTAAATTTTATAAGTAGCATAATCTGTCTTTAAAAGTCTGTCTAATAAAGTCTTTATATCCATTTTACCCCACCAGACCCTACTTTCTGCGTGAGCAAATTCGGTTTACTGAATCGATTTTTTTAAATTTAAGTATATATTTTAATTAATTTGGGTAAGTATCGGATCTATTCACGAGTTTTCCATTTCTAAAAGTATAATTAAAAAAATCCTTTTTTTAAGATATTAATGAGGTATTCTCACGTTTTGAGATTAATATTTATTAAAATAGTAGATAAAAAACCATGAAGAATGACGTTTACATCAAGTTTTTTCGTAGCCTAGTTTCTGAGATATAAATTTTTGAAATTCCGTTTTTTGTTTGGGCAGGAAAACACTCTCGAATCACAAATCATGCACTGTGAGGTCACATCCAATAGAAGCCCGTTTTCTAATCACGTGAAAACTGTAAACACAATGGTTTTCATGCGCTGTGATGTCACATCCAATAGAAGCCCGTTTTCTGATAACGTGACTTTTCTGACGTTTAGGCAAAAATAAAATTGAATTTTAAGTTATTTAAAACACATTTTTGAACTTAAAAATCAGAAATTTGGGAGTTTTAAACCATAATGTATCAAAAAAGTATAAAATCAAGCAAATCCCTCACTCATGCAAATACCTCATTCGTTAAGTTATCAATCACTTCAGTAAGACTTGATTTTCCTGTTTAATATTTTTAATGTAACTCCCCGGCTTAAAAATAAGCTTTAATACTTATCAATAGGGCTGGGATTTCCATGTAATTACATATCTTTTCAGAAACCAGATATTGCAGAAATCTTTAAAATTCTACACGTTTCAAGGGATATTGGATAGATTCAGACCATTTTTATTTTACTCATTTCAGTTTATTTACTTATTTTCTACATATTAAAGCTGTAAATACATATTTTGTTACGCATTTATCCAATTTTGGGGTTTCTCATGAATAATCACTAGGGTTTTTTCCAATTTTCCAGCTAGTTTTTAGATTTTATTTCCCAAACTTCTCCGGTGACTCTGAAATTCAGCGTTTAAAATACATTTTATTTTAAGAAATCATTAAAAATTTTTGGTTCTTACGCATTATTCCGTCGACTGTACCGCTTAATCAAAAACGTTATCAAAACCTATTGACTTTCTATTCATGTGCCGCTGAATTAAACGGCCTCTGAACGGTCGACGATATAATACGTAAGTACCAAATTTTTAAACTACATAATTTCTTTCTATTTTCCCTATTTTTAAAGCATATTTCGCCCTTTTAGTTACATACTTACCTTAAATTATTGCATAAAATTTTGAGTTTTTAATTACATAGAAACCACAGCCCTACTTATCAATAACATATATTCTTACCTCGAGTAACTTTGATCAGGTGTTTTGTCAGTCTCGTGCTGAACCCTGGGGGCTACGTGACCAAGCAGGGACGCACCGAGGCTCATCCAAAGCAATGAGGTGCATCCCAATTGATATACGCGTTTATCTAATCTGTCACGAGTATCTTCCATCTCGTGCGAAGAATAAGTGCGCTTGATGTCATAGAAGAATAATGATTAAGTTCGTGGTGTTAGAGGGGCACTCGAGGTTTATAGTTATGATTTGATTCGCACCTCTGGTTGCCTACCTACGCCTTTGTGGGTTACGGGTGCGAATCTTTCCTTTGATCACTTTCTTGTTTTAGTTCACTTTCTGTCATCAATTATGTAGATTAGGAGATGAATGATAAGTTTTAAATTTTAAATTAAGGAAAACATCTTAATAAATGACGATAGCTTTTATAAATTAATAATTTATGTCAAAGAAGACATCGGAATAAGTAATATAACATTTTGAATTAAGGTTTCAAGTAAAAGAAAAGATCCAAGTAAAAATAACAGAGTAACTTCATCCAATTTTCAAGACGACTGTAAAACTATAGTAGAGAGTAGAATTTTTTGAGGTGATTACATTCCAGTTTAAAACTTAAGTTTTAGCCTAACTTTTGGGTTAAAATATTTAAACCGATGTATATAATGTATTTTATGTTTCATTTTGTAAAATTAAATTTATTTAATCAATGTGTCTTGTGAAATCCCTTCATATATACGTTACGGATAAAGTGATAAACCGGGCATTATTGATAATGCCCGAATTTATCACATTGACCGTAACATACAGGATGTTTCAAAAGTCCGTTTCGCGGCTTTTATTTGGAACCAACGCGAAAGTTAAGCAATAGACGATATTAGTCCTGACGTCACTTGCTTGTTCGGATACGTTGATTCCATCCGTGATTGGTTCCTTGATTGGAAGTAATTCCGTACGGAACCAATCACGGATGGAATCAACGTATCCAAACAAGCAAGTGACGTCACACTAATGTCGTCTATTAATTTAAAAACTTAAGGAGATAGAGCAAAAACCTTAGTGAGATTATTGTTGCCAACGCGTTATGAAGAACTCACTGAAAAAAGTGTCATCGTGAACAGGGCCGGACTGGGAAGAAATTTCGGCCCGGGCATTTTAAGTCTGAATCGGCCCACCGCATAATTTTTATGGAAAATATAACTTCATAGAATTGAAAATTTCGGGGGGGGGGGGGAATCGTGGTACCTCCACCAAAAAATTCTTTTGAAAATTAACCTCTAAGAAATAGTCTAAAATCAACCTTGAAGTCCATAATTGGATACGTAATAAACTCAATAAAGACTTTTAATTCTTTGTTGGTAAATTCAGTGGGTAAAAAGAATTTCCAACTTGACGAACTTAATATTAAAAGAATTTGTGAATGATGTAGCTGAAAACAGAAAGGGGGGTCTGGGGGTCCTCCCTCAGAAAAACTTTGTAAATTTTACTCTTAAAAGTACTGTTTTAACTCATTTGGGACACTTTTCGGTGACATCCGAAAAGGTTCGCTCCTTTTATGCTGTAGAATCTTTGAAGATGAAACCAGGAAAATTCTTTCATAAAAATATTTTAAATAATATAATATGTTTTTGAATTCAGTAATTTATGCCATCATTAATGAATTTAATTGCTGGTAAATTAATGGTTTGGTGGCCGCACAAAAAGAATTTGTGGGCCCCTAGTTGGAAAATCCTGCGGGGTGCGGATTCATTTTTAAAGGACCTTTTTCATTCATACACTGTAAAATAGTTTGGTTGTAGGCGGCCCATAAACGGCCCTCGATGAGTAGCGGCCCACCGGGCATTTGCCCAAATGCCCGCATGGCCAGTCCGAGCCTGATCGTGAATATTCGAGGAGAAATTAGCATGTGAAAATAGCACTTTTTTAGGAATCAAAAAGGAAAAAGTTCTCAAATTTGCAAATTTTTCATTTGTATTATTTAGTTTTATGTTTTTTCAGTTAAATAAAGACAAAATTTACTAAAATAATTTCAAAAACTTGCACATTTACGAACTTTTTCTTTTTTGATGCCTGAAAAAGTCCTATATTAACATGCCAATATCTCCATGAATATCTTTTTTATCAGTGAGTTTCTAACGGTGGCAACAATACAATCACTAAGGTTTTTGCTCTATCTCCTTTAGTTTTTCAATTAATTTTTTGAATTTTTTATTTCGCCGCTAGGAGCGCTGTAAGTCATCTCAATGGATTCTCCAGGGTCACTTACCTAGGGGTAGACCTTACTTCCGTGACCCTAGGACAAGTTGGTTCCGAATGTGCCCCAAGAAACTGGGAATTTACTCAGTTTAGCCCATTTGGGTAAACAGATTAATTTCCAAACTATTCAAAATGATATTCATCTAAGTACTCAATATGAAAATCTATGGAATTTAACCCCTCCCCCCTCGTCAGGCCTCCTTTCATCCATATTAAAAGGTTTAATGTAGCTTTTCAACCCATGTTTTGGTAGAATTTGCGTCCAAGAGAACTTTATATGAGGCAAGTTTTTGAAACTAAACGTTCAAGTATGAAAGGGGGGTCTGGGGGTCCTCCCCCAGAAAATTTTTGGAAATTTGACCCTAAGAACAGGGTTTCAAACTGTTTTTTGGTACACGTAAACCAAAATTTGGACTTACATTTTTAGGTAGAATTTTGATTTTAATGAACTTATGAAAAAAGTGTGAACAATAAAGGTTTAAATACTGAAGGGGGGCCTGGGGTTCCTTCCCCAGAAAAATTTTGAAAATTTGACTCTAAAAAACTGGGTTTTAACTGTAGGCTGCCGGGCCCCCTCTTGCCCCGGGCCCCGGGGAAAGTACCCCACTTGCCCCCCCTCTCGTCAGGCCTGTGTATACATACATTTATAAACAAACATCGAATTATTTTTCCAAAAGAAAAGCATCTTCAATAGAGAGATACATCCTTATTAATTAAAAAAATCTACTTTAGATGTTATATTATCGTATACGGATGTATTGTCACCATTAGAGCACACGCACCGCAACCCTTTCAATTTGCTTTTGCAGTGAGCTAAAGCTTGGATTTTCAATCAAACATTTAAACTAAAAAATTTAAATATAAAAATAATTAAAAGATTAAATTTATCCTTCAGGTAGGTTTTTAGCTTTCCTACCGCTCTTTCTCCGAACTGTCTTCCACAAACTGCATTAACGGGTGTTTACAAGTTCCTAATCACAAAACCCACCACCGATCGGTTCTCAAACAAAAAAAGACCGGAATCCGGTCTTATTCTACAGCGAGCGAAATAATTCGTGCCTTAAATAAAGCCCGGGCGCCATGTAAATGACGCAAAAAGCGGACAGCATGCATTCCTTCTCCATCTAATCTCGCGGGCCGGCAGTGAGTGGGAGCGAAGTGGCCGCGGGGCAGGGAACACATCCAGGCAAGGAGCACAAACCTGGTTCCCCCCAGGCAATTCTCGCATCGGGGGACGAGCCGGAATCAAGGGGGGGGCTGCTCCCGGTGCTCAACCCAGGGCCTGGGGGCAAGAGATGGAATGCTGGGCCTGCCCCCGGGCAACTGCAGAGAGGGTGGGAGGAATATTGGGGGGACTAAGTAAAATGTTAGTGGGTTATTGTGAAATAATTTAATGAGGCTTTGTGCCGGTTTTTTGTCAATATGTCATTTTTGGTGCAGTTCTTGGGAATTGTGGTGTTGGACTGAATAGGTGAGTGTTCCCTGGGGCTCTTTGATAAGGCTTGTGGAGAAGAGATGGGAAGTGCTTTGTGCGGGCTTTCCATGCTTGTGATGGCTTCATTTGAGCTTAGCTATTTGGTATTTCATTCGCGTGGAATTCTTTTTTATGACGTGCCGTTTAAAGATTCATGTAGGGAGTTTCTTTCTGTTGAAACTGCTGGTCGAAGTTTGGTTGTTCGCTTTACCATGCAAATTGTTCTTTAAAATTCTAAAAAATCTGTTTGAAATGGGTAGTTGTGGATTATGACCTTTACTTTTCCTTCTTCATTGACAAACAATAAAAATTCTTAGAGCTATTGATTTCTTAAAAAAACTAATACCGATTAAAAAAGCGGTGCTTATACTTACATACTAACCGTGGCGGCTCGTGGTTAGTTCAAATCAGGGTTCACAATTAAATTTTGGATGTACGATTAACTAAAAAATTCCACAATTAGATCAGAAGGAGTTGCGGTAGCTCATCCTGAATAAGGTACAAGATGGAATAGATTTTTATTAGCTTTTCATTCAATTTATTGTTGACCTATATCGACTGGTTTCATTTTTGGGGGGGTTACGTTCCCATGTGTCCTACAAACAAGCCACCACTGTATACTGAATTTATCTCTTAGGGTACGGTCACCGTGAGTGCAGGATGAGGCGTATCACAGACGGATCTTATCGGGCAGTGAATATCTACCCCATCTCTTTGTGTGGGTGTGGAGAACTCTTTTGTTCGTTAATTCACCTCACCTAACCACACAAAGAGATATCCACTGCCCGATAAGATCCGCCTGTGATACGCCTCATCCTGCGCTCACGGTGTCCGTACCCTTATTCAACAAATCCTTATTTGATTGAAGGAAGCTCGTGTTGATGCAATCGTTGATTCTTTCTTAAAGGTGAGCAATTTTCTTTCTACTTTTAGAGCTTTGATGGATCAGAAACTGCTGATGTCGGAAGCTAATTACAATCATAAAATATCCGGAATTCCATGTGTCGCAGCCGCCTCCCGGTATACAGCCCCTGTACATATTGATGTGGGCGGTTCGATCTACACATCTTCCTTAGAAACGCTAACAAAGTAAGTTTATTTTTTATTTGAAGTTCTTGCTGACTCTCTTTTTCCCCCATGAACTTCTAACTGTTGAGGTATGCATGTACCAAATGTTCTGTTAAATCCGTATTTTTTTCCTTTTTAAAATAAATTTCCTTTGGTAAGGAAATTTTGAATATATATGCGTTGATTGTACAAATGCAAAATAACCCGTAATATTCGTAAAGGTTTAACATAACACTTAATTATCTTAAAACTTAATTATCTTAACTTAAATTATTAGTTTCAATATGTTTATTATACTTTAGAGGCAATACATGTTTGTTTCATTTATAACCTAATTAAGAAATACATTTCCGAATTAATAGTCATATTCACAGAGAAAAGATTAATCAGAGAGTCCATTTCCATAGACGCTAATGGCAACTTTTTTAACATGGGTTTTCCCATAGACGGTGGCGTTTCTATGTGATAACGGTGGAACTAACCAGAAAATATGACGTAACGTTGTTGACTCTCTACAATCGAGCTACAGCCGCATACATTCTCTCAATTAACCCCGCCCACTTTCAAATCGCTAAAGAGGGAAAAATATTTTATATATTTTCCCGGTTATTAAAACAGTTGCGTGTATTTTTCTTTCGAGCATGCGCTGGGGATAATTTCTTAGACATCACAAGTTTCTCTGATGTCATGCTCTCCCAGGTACTCACCTAATGTTCTGGCCAGCGCAGATTTCTCGCTGGCTTATATATTCTTGATCTGCCCGTGACGTCACTATCTCGCGTTCTCGCATCTTCTTTAAAGTGACGATGGGTCGTGAGCTCCTCTGGAATCGAACTCACAACTCCAAGTCCACATTTAATACAATTTAAACATATAACTACACATTTAATGATCCTTTCTGCGACTACAATCACTGATAAGAGATATTAAACGCCAGAACAAACTATATCAATGTTTATAATAGGGAAAGTTTAGTTACTGTCAGGGAAAGTTTGCAACCATAGGGGAAAAGTTTCATTGATCAGGGGAAAAATAGAAGTGATTGAGAAATTCAAATGTAGCCTCCATACAAAGTTGTAAGTCCAATGAGAATCACTCGTTTCCTTTAGTCCCCGCCCACACCAATGATTGACAGCTGGAGGGTCGAAACGCCACTATGCGATAACTGTAGAACTATTTTAGTAAAATCGCGTTTTGGACTCTCTGAATAATCTTTACTCTGTGGTCATATTGCAGAGCTTTTTCTGTGGTGTTTATTTTTTTCATTTTTTGATTGTTGCAAAGATATTTCATAAATACGAAATAAGCATGGGCGTAGCCAGGGGGAGGCAGGGAGGGGCAGCTTCCCCCCCCCTAAGTCCTGAGTAATTTACTTTTACTTTACTTTTAGTTTAGTTAAACCCCAGTTTTTAAGGGTCGAATTTTCAAAATTTTTCTGGGGGAGGGCCCCCAGGCCCCCCTTTCGTATTAAAACAATTATTTTTTACACTTTTTTATAACAAGTTCATTAAAATCAAAATTCTACCTAAAAATTTATGATTAAATTTGGGTTTAAGTGTACCAAAAAAAAAGTTTGAAACTCTATTATTAGAGTTAAATTTCCAAACATTTTCTAGGGGCGGGCAGTCAGGCACCCTTTTAGTATTTAAACCTTTATTATTAACTTTTTTTGTTATAAGTTCATTAAAATCGAAATTCTACCTAAAAATGTATGTCCAAATTTGGGTTTACATGTTTGAAAACTTGTTCAAAGGATTTAATTTCCAAATATTTTCTACGGGTGGAAAGCCAGCCCCCCTTTAGTATTTAAACCTTTTTTATTCACACTTTTTTTATAATAAGTTCATTAAAATCAAAATTTCTACCTAAAATTTTTTGTCCAAATTTGGGTTTAAGTGTACCAAAAAACAGTTTAAAACCCTGTTCAAACCCTGTTCCCGGGTCAAATTTCAACAAATTTTCTGGGAGAGATCCCCCAGACCCCACTTTGAAACTTGAACCTTCATTACTAAAAACCTTTCTTATATGAATTTTTCTTGAACGCAAATTCTACCTAGAAAAGTGTTGAAAAACTACATTAAACCTATTAATATGGATGAAAGCGACCTCATTGTTTCTACACTACCTACAAAACTTTTACATTAATTTCATTAAAGGCCAAAAACCCCTCTCGAAACAACACTGTGGCTGCGGCCCTTTCTCACGGGGCTTTAAAATTGTTCTCCATAAACATAAAAAAGCCGACCCTGCTTGCCCCCCCTAAGTGGAACCCTGGCTACGCCCATGGAAATAAGTAAGTAATCTGTTAATTGAATAAACCCAATGAAAGTTTCACACATAACTTACTAAAAAAACTCTTATTTCCTCATTTAAGGAAATAAGTTTAGAAAGTTTATTTAAGATATTCTATTGTTAAGGAGATGAGTGAGATAAACACATATTTTCGGTTTAGGGGGAAACTAAAAGTACAGTGATAGCAAAAACTTTTTAAACCCTTTATATAAAATTAAATCACCTAAATACTTTCAAAATTATGGAATAAGAGGATCAGAATTACCTTATAATAAAAAATTAAACTACTTAAATCGAAAATTTATTTTGTGATACAAATTAAATACTTCTTAGAAATTAAATAACACTCTAATTTCTTTGATCCCCATTAACTAGTTGACCATAATCATACTATTTTACTTTCACAATTAAGATCAAAGTATTCACAAAAAATTAATGTAATTTATTTTTGTAAGACCGCATAAGGTTCTCAAAATTTTAAAGATATTTTATCAAAATTTTAAGTGGGTAGTTTAAGGTGTGAAAACTAAAAAAAGGTGAAAATTTTAATTATAAAGGTCTTTCTGTTTAGGATCTTTACTTCGGAAATGTCTTATTATGTTAACAGATGGCGCCACGACTGCTTACATAAATCGAAACCATGGTTTCGCTTTCTTACTTGCTTTGGCTTTGCTTATCCAAGAACTATTATACTAGCTTATCCTATCTCTATTCTCTCGTTTTTGTAAATTATAATAAATTTTTTTCGTAAATAAGGAATCTTTATTTATATTTTTAATACATATATTTTTAAATCTCTAAGGATAAAACAGGTTTCGGCTTTCAGTATCTACAAATAGGGAGAACATTTAAAATTTTAGATGATAATAAAAATTTTACTAATGATAAAACTAAGGATAAAATGATAAAACTAACATTAAAATATTTCTTTACCATGAATAGTGATCTTAGAGGTTTTTTTTTCATTCCATTCAAATTCCTTATTATTAATACTGATTTTTAATACTTTTATTTTTGAAAAAAAAGGATATTTTAAGATTTTTTCTTGTTATATTTATAATCAATCAATTGAAGGTTTTTTTACTCATTTCAAAATGAAAATATTTTGGCCAATTTCTAATTTTTTATTTTTTGAAGTTCTGTTACTAGTGGCAATGATAGATAAAATTTCGGATGGGGATATGGGGTACTCTTTATGTCTTTTTTTACGATAAGTAAAAGAAATTTTCTGGCTTTTGAAGGGGATTTTTTAGCACGAAATACAATCCTCTGGCAGTTATAAGTTTTTATATTTCTGGCTGAATTTTTAAAATTATTTTGGGATAAATTTGTTGTTCACTCTCATGCAGTTAAAATTCAGTGTAAAATGCTATTGCTTTTTCATTTATAGGACATTAAGTTTGGAGTTGTTACGAAGAAGTTTCGCTGTATTTTGAATATAATACCAAATTATTATACTCATTATTAGAAAAAAAACATCCAATTAATTAAAATTATTGTTTTAGGGTTTTTTTATTGATCCCATAGATATGAAGAATTGCGTTTGACGTCGCGTATGCAAAAGGCGTGACTGCTCAATAATAGAAACATACGATAACAAAAAAGCGTGGGGAAATCCGTTTCCTTTTGGATCGTATTTTAAGGCCTATAGTTAAAATAGATAACGGTACCCAAGTAGGTGAATTGCTTGTGTGTATGGTAATGCTTCTAAGACTTGTAAAAATATTTTACATAATTATTGAGTCTGTATGATGTATTATCTTGCAATACTTTACTAATTGACATGTATAGATATTTTTATCTTGTTCTCATAGTTCTCAATAACATTGTACTCTATAGAGTGCAATTGCAGTGATCTTGTTTCCGGGATTAGGGCTGTAGGTAGCACTGATTTCTACGGGATTTTTATGAATTTAGAGAGAGGGTCCTTTAAATATAAATTATCAAAATAAGATATTACGGTGAAACATCATGTTAGAATGGGTGTAAAGTCTAGAGTAAAATGAGTAACTTAGGTTTTGTGGTTACGAATAAAGTAAAATGTGTCCTTCAAACAAGGGAAAATAAAAAGTTGTTACTTATAGGCACTCAATAATAAAAGTTCTATCAGAAATTTAGTTTATAAAATCAGAATTAAATTAATTTAATCAATACAAACATGCATTTAGCGTTCCTTTTTACGAACACTTACGGTTTTATGGACAGTAGTAATAGCTGGTCCTAAACTTATTAGTCCCATTATAGAAATGATAATTTTTTATTACCTTTTGACTGATATTGAGTGTATAATGTTTGTTATAGTGTCTAGTTTAAAAACATTGCCATTAATGGTTACGTTTCAGTATTATAGATCTTATCCAAACTGCATTAGACTGGATATAAAACAAGTACGCGATACGAAGGGACCTCCCACCTAGACTTGGAGGAGGGTCCCACTCCGTGTAGGTGGGAGGTCCCTCCGTATTGCGGTGCAACATCTCTCCATGTATGAAGGCAATTTCTATCCACCACTTTTAGTGTAAAATGCCGTATTTTTTTAAAGTGAATATAAGGAGCTGCATGGCATAACTCAATTTTCACCCCTTTTGAATTATACGCGAGTCTGTATTCCAAACATGGTACCTGAACGCCTGAAATAAACGATTTTTCGAAAAACGTCGATATCTCCAGTTTTGTTAATGGCTTCATCCGTTGAAGTCCACGTTATGAAGAGCTAGTTTTGTTCCACTCGTGGGGAAATTGAGTTATATCATGCCTTGAGCGAAAAAATGTTTCTGATGGACTGTATAGTGGTGGCTGTGTCGAACACTGTAAAAAATACGGCACGATACACAATAAAGGGGTGGAAAGAAATTGTCATTATATCATTGAGAGACGTTACACGGCGACGCGGAGGGAGGTCCCACTGTGACTATGGTTGCAATTTCTTTCCACCACTTTATTGAGCAACGTGCCGTATTTTCTTAGTCTAAATTCCCATGACTAATTCTTGGTTTTTGTTTCAGACATCCCGACTCTCGCTTGGCCAGAATGTTCAACGGAAGCATCCCCATTGTGCTGGACAGTCTGAAGCAGCACTACTTCATCGACCGAGACGGCAAAATGTTTCGACACATACTGAACTTCATGCGCACCAACAATCTGTCCCTCCCCGAAGACTTTAACGAGCTCGACCTGCTGTACGAGGAAGCCCGCTTCTACGACATTCCGGCCATGGTACGCCAGATCGAGCAGCTGAAGCGGGACAAAAGCAAGAAGAAGGTCGAGTCCACATGCTCGTCGTCCTCTCAGTCCAGGAACGGACGCAAGTACCAAGACAACATGCAAAGCGAGTGCAGCAGCAGTCCTGGTTTCGACTGTCCTGGAGAGTTCCAGTGTCTAGCCCTCAATGTGAGCCCGGACTTGGGCGAAAGGATTGTCATCAGTGGTGACCGAGCACTGGTGGAGGAGGTTTTCCCAGAGATTGGGCAACCTCTCATGGACGCTCGCAGCAGCGTGGCTTGGAACCAGGACTCCAAACATGTGATCCGATTCCCACTCAATGGTTACTGTAAACTAAACTCTCTGCAAACCATCATCAGACTGTTGAATGGTGGTTTCAGAATACTGGCGTCGAATGGCGGGGGAGTGGAGGGCCAGCAGTTCAGTGAATATTTATTTGTGCGGAAATCAGTACCGTTATGAAAAACTGAGGTGGACCACTTGTTGTGAGCTGTTCCGAATTCCTAACTAAAAGGGGAAGTGAATTAAATTTTGGTATGAACCTCCCTGAAACAAGGTGCCAAGATGTAAATTTGTCTATTGTATTGACATTGTTACTAATTTTAATTAATTATTGTTGTGCTGAATTATTATATTACTAACGCAGCGTGATCTGTAAAATCATGTTCTGATTGCGAGAAAATGTTGATTCTAAATCTGGAGTTCATCTTGTTAGAATTGTCTCACATCATTCATTTGCATGATTGTTTGATGTTGCAGTCACATTAAGTGAGAATTAGAACTCAATATCCGGGTCCATCGTGGTTCTGTGAAACCAGATGACTTTTAAATTTTTCGATATTGTTTACACTCAAGTAAATAGTTTACAATGAGGAGTAAAAATATCTGGTGAGAAAGTTATTTGAATTCTTTTCTTTGTTTTAAATGAATATCTGAAAGATCTTAAAACTTCTAAGCACACAATGAAAAACACGAGTTTAGAAATCGAAAGAAACACATTATTATCTTCTGCAAAATGTGTTCCAATGAATTGGGTGAGTCTTTTAGATTGTGTATGCTGTGCACAAGGGGAAAATCTACAGGCTTATTAAAATTCACACTGAACACATTACACTCACTTTCAAACATCCTCTTAAATGAAGAATCACTTTATATAACAAGTTATTTGAGTCCAAAATCAAAATTATCAACATTTTTAATTTACCATCCACTTTTTAATCCTTAAAATAAAAAGTTCACATTATGAATTTGAAAAATGAAACGTTGAATTTAATTTAGCACATTTTAATACTACATATAAAACACTTTTTTATAATTTTATTATATTCTTTACTCTGAATTTTAAATTTATTTATTTATGTATTTTTGGATTATTAAGATAATAAATGTAAAAAATATTTTAATTTGTAGTTCAAGAAGATATTTTAATTACATCCAAACACTTTAATTTTCTTTTTGTAAGTATCCACAAGTAGTCTGTAAAAATAGTAGGGATTTTAAACTATGCTGTGGCTGAATATTCATATATTTCATCCCCATAATATATTTTAAAGTACTTAGTCAAGGAGCAAAAGGTAATCCGTGCGATTTTTGTGTTACAATTATAAGGGTTAGCTTTTCTGAAAGGAATTAACGTGAGGAATACGAATCAGGTTGTTGCCAACCCCAAAAAGGGTGCAGAGGGGCGCGGCGGGGGTTTAAAGTGGCGGATCTCGCTTCAGAAAAACAGCGATTTCTCCTATATTTATCGCAATATAAAATTTTTTCAGGCTTACATATTAATTTATTACATATTCGAATGTATTTAACGCCCATGGTGCATTTTAGTGCAGCGGGTAATACCGAAAAGGGGGAAATCCCAAATACGCTCGTTTATGGCATTTGCCGGGAGAATTTTAGAGTTACAACAACGAAAGTTGGTTTTTCTGAAAGCTATTAATATAAGGAACCCGTATTTTAATGTTGGCAACACCAAAATTTGCGCGGAGGGAAGGGAATTCAAAATAACCGAATTCTCGTATCACTGAGACATCCATTTCTTCGTCAATTAGAGCAAAAAAATCAAATTTTCAAGACTTTAACACTTTTTTATTATTTTCACAACATTTTTAACAATATTTGGGGATGCCAACCACCACATTCGTATTGATTTCGTAATTACCTTTCGGAATAACCAACCATCATAATTGTAAGACAAAAATTACAAAAGGGCCTATATTCTTACTATTTCCCACTTCATGAAACTCATACTATCATAAAAAAGTCAAATACAGATGTTGAAATCCACAAAAAGTTTCCGGTGGAAGAAATTTTAAAATGAGCGACCGTCACATACCGTATCCAGACTGTTGACTATAATGTCTAAAACCATCTGAAAACCATTTGGCCTCGTGTTATAAGCTGAAAAACTGTTTTATAATAAAGGTAGAAACATAAGTAATCAGAATCTAGTTGTTGTTGTTGGCACCCCCAAATATTGTGCAGAGAGACGTAGGTGGAGTTCAAAATGGCGGATATTCTTCCGAAAAAACAGCAAAATATTCAATACTTATCAAAATAAAGAGTATTATAAGCTTAATGAATTCTTTATTAAGTTTTAAAATATATTAGAGTGTAGTGTTGGACGAGAACGGTACTTATCTTACTGCAATAAGTAACCTTTCCTGTCAAATTAAAGCATTATCAAATAAAGATTGGTTTTTAAATAAAAACTAAAAAAAGTGTCTTGAAGTTTTCAAGTCATAAAATACTAAAATTACTATTTCCATAATAAGCGAGATAGAATAATACTTACATGAAAAATAAATCTCGTATTTGTTTCAGAAATGTTATATATTCCCGTGTCCCGAGAAATTAAGCATTTTAACATTGGTATACTTTGGTGTATGTAAAGGAACCAACATTTTCATTTATATCTCTGAAACTCAAAGAGTATATCAGTTTCTTCAGTTGAAAATTAGGAAAATTACCCCATTACACTCTGTTTTGAGTACCACGCCAGTATCACATTACCCCGCTTGATTTACAGCCTCCTTATCTGGTGCCGAAGGGGGTTGCGGTTTTCGTTTGGTCACACAATGACCGTGGTCTACGGCCACTATTGCTTTTTTTTCTTTTCCATTTTTCGATTGTTTCGTGTTTACGCAATTGAAACAGAAGAGACTCCTTTCTACCCGTCCAAAATAATACTGGGCTAAAACCAGCTAAGTGAAATTATTATTATAAATGGGAAGGAAAAACACCTTTATTTTCTGATAGTACGCAAAAAATAACAACATAATGTCATACTATCAAGAATCTAAAATTAATGATACTTTACAAAGAAGGGGGATGTCAAAGTAAAATTAAAAAAAAAAGAAATTTACCCGTAAAATTAGCGTTTTAACTCATTCTGAGACATTCGAATCTCGCATAATGCAGAGTTTAATATGGAAAAATCGGTTTTTAAACTGATATCTGAATTCGGAGGTTGGGGAGAGAACCACCTTTGGTTATGGATCTGTTTTGGATGTCTTTTTTGTATTATTATTTTCCAATTTTGGCACGTAAAACCGGGAAACAGTCAACGAGATGTAATTGTTATACTAAAGTATGGCTGGATATTCGTCTCTCTGTGAAACATCGCTACCCTCTCATATATTTTAAAACTTTATTAAGATTTGATTAAGCTTATAATACTCTTTATTTTGATAAGTATTGAATAATTTGCTGCTGTTTCGGAACAAAATCCGCCATTTTAAACTCCAGCTACATCTCTCTGCACAATATTTGGGGGTGCCAACAACTGGATTCTGATTCCTAATGTTTCTACCTTTATTATAAAACAGTTTTTCAGCTTATAACACGAGGTCAGATGTTTTTAAACACTATAGTCACCAGTCTGGATACGGTAGGTGATGGTCGCTCATTTTAAAATTTCTTCCACCGGAAACTTTTTGTGGATTTCAACATCTGTATTTGACTTTTTTATGATAGTATGAGTTTCATGAAGTGGGAAATAGTAAGAATATAGGCCCTTTTGTAATTTTTGTCTTACAATTATGATGGTTGGTTATTCCGAAAGGTAATTACGAAATCAATACGAATGTGGTGGTTGGCATCCCCAAATATTGTTAAAAATGTTGTGAAAATAATAAAAAAGTGTTAAAGTCTTGAAAATTTGATTTTTTTGCTCTAATTGACGAAGAAATGGATGTCTCAGTGATACGAGAATTCGGTTATTTTGAATTCCCTTCCCTCCGCGCAAATTTTGGTGTTGCCAACATTAAAATACGGGTTCCTTATATTAATAGCTTTCAGAAAAACCAACTTTCGTTGTTGTAACTCTAAAATTCTCCCGGCAAATGCCATAAACGAGCGTATTTGGGATTTCCCCCTTTTCGGTATTACCCGCTGCACTAAAATGCACCATGGGCGTTAAATACATTCGAATATGTAATAAATTAATATGTAAGCCTGAAAAAAGTTTTATATTGCGATAAATATAGGAGAAATCGCTGTTTTTCTGAAGCGAGATCCGCCACTTTGAACCCCCGCCGCGCCCCTCTGCACCCTTTTTGGGGTTGGCAACAACCGGATTCGTATTCCTCACGTTAATACCTTTCAGAAAAGCTAACCCTTATAATTGTAACACAAAAATCGCACGGGAGCCTATTTTCTTACCATTTGCCACCACACTAACTATATAGATTAAAAAATGTCTGAATTAGAAAATACTGATAAAATTTGATTTCTAAGAAATTACATTGGTTTTTAAAGAGGTATGATTGTTATCCATTTTAGTAAGCTGTTTATCAGAACAAGCATGTATTTATTTACATTATGTTCCTTTCTTGGTTTTTATAAATTTATTTCAGAGTGCAATGAATTATGTTAACTATTTTCCTTAAACACGTGCCATGAGTTTTATGAAGACCAAGAAATAACAATCAGAGTTGTGTAAAATTAGAAAATTGTATCATACACATAAAAAGAAACATGTTACAATTATTTTCTTTAAAGAAAAATAAAGGTGATACTTTTAAACTAAGACAACAGCTCTGGAAATGCTGATACTTTCATTTGTATTTCTCATTAAATGATCATTAAACATGTTGATAAAAATGCGTTGTCTTATTGATAAAAGTTTTATTTAAACAAGTGTCATTGCTTCAAAGAGATTTTGAAGTCTGGGAACTATACTTTTTTTAATTTGTACAAATTCACCTGAAGGTATGGATCCGCATAGGTAAATTCAACACACACAAGGAGAGTAACACTAACATCCATGCCGAACGGGGATTCGAGCCCCAAGCGTAAGGCTTTGCAGTCAGATGCTCTAACCGCTAGGCCATTACGTCGGTATTTTTCTTATATTTTTACTTAATTGTTTAAAAATAAAACGAATTAAAATAATCGGCTTTATAATAACATCCGTTTTGTTTTCTGAGACTACAAAAATAATTTTTAAAAGATAAATTAATTATATTTAATGGAATTGTGCTCAATTTTTGTAAGTATTCTTTTTCATAATACGATAATGTTTCAGAAAAACAAAGAACCATAATATAAATACCCTAAATTTGAATTTAGTTTGGGGGTATGTTCGTAATATTTTTAAAATTGTTTTTTTTTTAAGTTTTAACTTTTAAAAGGAATAAAACGATATTGATGATTAAAGTGCACAATGGAATAAGCTCATTACTGATTTAATATTTAGTAAATGCCCTACTTCAACATTTCTTCTGCAGCTGGTGTGGTCAATGCAAGAAATTTCCTGTTTTAAAATTTAATTAAATAGAAATTTTCAAACTTACTTCTGGTCAACCCTGTTCGCGCGTAGAATTTAGATGTCGGATGTAAGTTTTTGTGATACTTACAGGCAGGATTGTATAGGTAATCTCTTTTTGTACTTAATGTAAAACTTTTACGTATATAAATATCGAGTTCTAAGTAAAACCGGGAGATGTGGTGGTCGTCCCACATACGATATTTTGAAATTTGCCCATTAAAAATAATATTTAAATCATTTTTGGACATGTGGGGTCTTTTATTGAGTGTCACCCGAAAAGCACCGCTCTTTTTTACGTCACAGAATTAAAAAATGTATATAGTATACGTGTGTCATGATAATTTCGAGGCGGGTCACATACGTTGGTCATTGTTTCATCCCTTAGTTGTGTAGTCAGAAAAAATCTCGGAGGGGGATATTGGATAAATTCAGTCCGTTTCTATGACCAAAAAATATTTCTTACACCCCCGTTAGATATACGACCCTACCTCCGGTAAACTAGAGAGAGTGCTGCACCAAAGAACATCTAAATAAAAAAGGTATATGCAATATAAGTTTATATTAGTGTGTTTAAAAGAAAGTCTCGAGAGAGAGATCCACAGTTCTTCAAAAAACGCAATAATTTCGTAGTACAGGAAAGTTTATTGACCTGAAGCCTGAACAAATAGTCTATATAGTAAGGAAGAGCTATCACGGAACAAGGAGTACACCTTCTGGAGAGCAGATAAGTCAGTTCAAAACAATCTAGTGGACTTTTTGAATCTTCCATTTTGAAAGCTTTTTTTAAATGAATTTCAAAGCTACTATTAATTATTAATGAGCTTCCTAAGAAGACTATTAGAATGAATGCTTTTGAGTACATTTTATAGCCATTATGGAGAATAAAGATAATTCAATTTTCAGATTCAGTGCGCTGAATTCCTTATTTTCAGCAACTGACGCTATAAGGTGAGTAGATATTTATTTATAATAAATGTATATTTTTGTTAGCAAGATTTGTGTGGATCAAGATGGCCTTAAATGACCTTTGAAGCATAAAACCCAATCAAGTACAAAATATAGCACGAGTTTTTTAATTCATGATGAATAGCTCACCTTTAAAATGTTTTAAGGTACGTGCCTACGTTGGAGAACTTTTTCTTTAAAAATGTAAAATATACTGATATTTCTAGTTTTTTAGATGTATTTATATTAGAAAACAGTTATTTAAATATAAAAGTTTAAAAAATATTAATCTAATTCATAAAATTTAATAAAAATAGCTTAAATTTGATCATTTTTTAAGTTTACGATAAAAATCATAATTAAAAATCTAGCTAACTTAAAGTGATTTTTTAACCTGTAACATAATTTTAGGACAATTATCTAGGGAATGACCTAAGAAGTGCTAGATATAAAAATTTTTATAGAAGTTACAGCCTTTTAATTAGGAATACATTAAATTTTCAGTTTTTTTCCCTTTCTTTCCTATATAAACAAGCTCCTACACTCACTTAGAATCAACTTAACAAGATTTCCATAGGTCATTCCCTAGATAATTTTATCAAAAACATTCATGCCAAACTTCATAACAATACAAGCAATAGATTTTGAGAAATCATTTTTATCGTGACTAAATTTATTAGAAAAACTGTTCGGAGAAAAACGCATTTGAAATGGCATTTTGCATATGACCGGCATGTGACATTCTTTCTTTAACTAGCTATAACTTTTTTTCTAGTTGCTATAGAATCAAAAGTGAGATAGTTTTGGAAAGCTTAAAAGCTGTACTAAATTATAAAATCAAAAACAAAAATTACTAGTTTTGGTCGAAATTGACGTTTTCAACGTAGGCACGTACCTTAAGCGATAGAAATTATGTGATGTTTTTCAGATCATACTCTCCCTATTTAACTTTTTCTATAAGTTATTTCACAGATAAAATCGTAAAGTGTCGTAACCTAAAAAATAGTTCTTTCAATTTATACACACTTTTCTGATAAATTATTTAACCGTTGTTTTCATCTTAATTTAAACTATAAGTTAAAACAATTGTACTGTGAGGAAATCTATGGTTATACAAATTAATTTTTAAATATGTAAATTTTAAAAGAAGAGATTAAACGGATAGCGTTTCTAAAATTAGTGCTGCATTAAAAATGTTCATAAAAATAATTATTAAGTCATTTTTATGAGGAAAACTATTATTTAATTAGTAAGAAATTCCAAGTTACATCAGTCGTTGTATGAAATATAATTTACCTAGTCCTAAAGGGAACTTGGTTGTACTTTAGAGGAGCCAAGCAGATCAGATAATTAATTTGACATTTTTAAGGTATTAAAGTAAGGAAAAAAATTAAATAACATATTTTATGGTGCATATGTATTAGGGTTAGTCGAAAAAGCACTTAATTAAATATCCGCTTGCAAGTACAAAGGGGGCCAATGCCAATGGACCCAGACCCAACTTTTTGAAGAAATTCCGTTTTTATGATGGAAAGTCATGTTTCCAAATCCAAAAAAGGGACAACTTTCTCCCTCCCAAGGTTACCAGTGCCCCCCCAGAGTCCATCACCTAAATCTAAATTCTCCCAAGAATGGAAATTTTTGCTTACACTTCTTGATAGTGGAGGTGGAGGGTGGAGACATACACTGTGGAGTTCAGAAGATCGCAAGGGCAGAGCACAGAGCGATTGTGTAGGTGAATGCTGTCAACTGCAGCTAGCCATCACCGATACGAGCCTGAACAATGCATATTTCTAAATTCCATTGGGTAAGATCTGAGTGAGAGTTTTGATCGGTATGTCAGATAACTGATAAATAGTCATTCTCAATATGGGATTGCCCTCGTCCTTTTTCATTGCGAACGACTTGATTGGTCTTTATGTGGAGGTTGAGGATTGAGGAATCTTAAAAAGAGGATTCGGGAAATATGAGGATTAGTTCCCTCATAGATCTGATTTGTTTTCCAAAAAAGTATTCAAAGCAACGAAAAAAGCAAGGTATCATTTTGAATGTGGGTAGTGTAATGAACTTGCGCGCGCCTAAAATGACCATGTCTACCAAACCCAGAATAGCACCTTACTCTGACAACATGCAGACAAATAATTAATAGGCCATCAAATTCAGTGCTAATAGTTTTTAAATAAATTTTCTAAAATAAATCTACATAATTATTTAACTATTTAGCTGTAAAGTTATTAAAGTTTATCTGATTTTTAATTGGTCATTGAGAACATGTGACTCGAAACCATCTGTAGGAGTAGGGCGGAAATTGCAGAACGAAACTTCCGCCGCGATTTTTAATGTTTTAGAAACTTCATAATTTGCTCGTGTTAAATATTTACCTTACGTTACTCATCAATGATATGATATTTTACTGCCACAGAGCTTTCTTTTTCACTGGTATTGGGTAAAAAGACTCGAGAAAAATATTCGTTAGTATGATTGGTTTTCGAGTTTTTAAAAAATGTGTTATCACTGTATTCTCGCATAGTGTTTGTTGATATACATACAGCTCTCTGTCTATACAATTTTTATGTTTTTTCTGTAATTTAATAAGTGTTTCTTTTAATTTTAAATTTTCCTTTTTGACTTTTAAAAATTCAGTTTACAGATTTATTTTTGTTACAAAAGTGGCAAGCTTAAGAATATATGAATGATTATTATTTTCTTTTCAATTTAATAACTTTCTTTAGAATGATGGAAAAGAAGTCTTTTAAAAGTAAACGTTCCATGAAAGAAAATGAATGGGCTATTAAAGAGCAGTTGGAAAATCTGGATGAAAAATATTCAAAAATCAAAGATATTTTAAAACAAGGCAAGTAGCACTCAAATTAATTTACAGTGCTAAATTAAATTATGCATTATATTATATTATTATACTTTGCCACACACACAGTGGCATAGCCAGAAAAAAATTTCGGAGGGGATGTTGATATTTCGGGAGGGGATATGGGGTCAAACTATATCTTGTTTTCTATGGTCAAAAAGGGAATTTTCTGAGTTTCGGGAGGATATATCTCCTAACCCCCGTCTGGCTATGCCCCTGTACTTTGCACTCAACAAATCTCACCAACTTGATATAAAACTATATTACTCTACAAATTTTCTTCCTTACAATGCTGTAGTTGGGATAAATTATATATGGGAGATGTATCTTTTACTTTTCATGTTTTTAACCAGAAAGCGCATTTTTAGGGGGTGGCACCTTTCTGCATGCACCCCCAATCTCATCACTGCTTACTTACATTATGGCGAGATATATTTGTCCCTTCACATCAAGAACATGTGCTACACTCTTATAAGTTTTAAAGATAAATAATACCCGTGGTGATCTATGAGGCTGTTTCTGCTCTAGATTCGTTAAGGATCTTTAAATCTAAAGATTGCTGGAGTTGTGTATGGTTAAGGTGACTAACAACTCCTGTGTTTTATTTGAAAAAAAATATTTAGGGAATCTCCATTTAAATTGCCATTATCACTATTTTTTTGGGTTGAAAACCACAGTTTTTAGTGGAGGTTACCAAAATTAAGAAATTTACATGTCCATAAAAGGTGTTTCTGAGAAAAAATGTATTTCATTCTTTGAGAAATTTTAATAATTAAATTTCATTTTCCCTAGTGCAGCCTTTTTTTACAATGTAGTGTCTCTCGGAAAGAGCCGAATTTCTCCTTTAAAGATTTGCCAATGCTTAGTACTCCTAAAGGCGCTGTAGATTGCACTCATATCTCCATTTTTAAAATAAAAATAATCTTAACTCCCTGAGGTATTAAGACAGAAATTCAAAATCTTGCAGTGACCCTGTGATCCATTGTTTGCGAACCTCTAGTCTGTCCTGCCTTCCTTAGCAAAAGTGCACATACAGGCGATTTCACTCGTATTTAGTTTAAGAAAAATCAAGCAAAAACTGTGTTTTGAGGGATATTTCCTTTTCCGTGGTAGACCCTACTTCTAAGATTAAATATTGGCTGCAGCCAAAAAATATTTAATTAGCTATGTGGGGCTGCTACAGGGTCTGGAATGTGTATAATGTTTAAGGTAAATAGGTTTCAATTACAAATTTGTGAACAAGGCTGCCTTTATTTATGCAACTTTATAAGTAAAGAATTGTATACTAAAATAACTTATTTAACAACATAGAAATGAAAAGAAGATATTATTATTTTTTTTAAATATTATTTTATAGTTAACCCAGACAAATAATCAAATTTAGTTATTGTAAGAAAAGAATGGAGACTTATTAAAAAAATCAATTAATATATCCCAATTAAATCTCTAAGATTGTTAACAGATTGTTAAATCTCCAAGATTGACTGCATTTCTCTTCTGAGATACCCATGAATTCTTTTTGTTGCTTTGGCTTAGGAACAAACAAAACCATCAAAAACAAGACAAAGGAAAATGAGTTCCAGCTTGGGATGAGAAAAAAGGATTTTAGTTTGCTTTCAATTCTGATAGTTAAGGGGTTTGTTCATGATTTTGGCAACTATTTGAGTGGTTTGAGTGAAGGGAGAATCTTTCTTACGTAATATACGTAATAATAATTAATAATTAAACGTAATAATTAATAAACGTGCCAAGGGGGAAAGATATTGAAACTTCAATAAAACTAGTTTATTGGCACTTTTGCTTAGGACAGCAGTATAGCACATCTTGTTTCATTCCAATTTGTTAACCCAGTACTTGCATACTATACCCTCGACCGTTCAGCAGCCGTTAAATACAACGGTACAGCTATAGGAAAGTCAATAGGATTTGATAACATTTTCGGATTCAGCGGCACGGTCGACGGCATAATACGTAAGAACCGTTAACCCTACTTGTACCCTCTTTTTGTAAGTGTATTGAAGAAATAAAATTATTTCTTCAATAACTTTAGTTAGTAACTAATGATTAGTACATGTTTATCACATCATTTTAGTTATGAAAGATTTAAAAGAGGAAAGAGATCATCATCACACTTTTGTTAAAGAAGTAAGATAAATATTTTTATTTTTTCATTAGTAGGTTACCAAATAAAAAGATATTTTATAAATACCACTTCCTGATTTACTTGTGGTGTGCAATTTAAAAATCATCCTTTGTTTCCTAAAATAATTAAAATTTTTATCTCTGGTGTAAAATAGGTTATTCCTTTAACCTAAAAAATCATAGAATTAGTTGGATGGGTTTTCAAATATCTTCTACCCTTAGTACAAGCAAAGCAAATTAAGTTTCTTTAATATTTTTTAATGGTTAGTTTACAATTGAATGATGTTTTTATATTTAATTTTTCAATGCCTTAAATTTTTGTGAAGAACATGTGCATAACTTTGCAATTTCAGAATGAAAAATTAAAAGCTGAATTAAAAGAGCGAGATGATCTGCTTGAGCAGATGCGATCAGGTATTACAGATTTACCATTTTATAATCAGGGTATTTTTTATTTTGATATATTATTAAATATTATTATTTATTAATATATCAAATTATAAATATTATATAAATTATAATTATTAAATATTATATTATTATTTATTATTAAATACGCAAATAAACTGTTGGATTAAGTTTATTTCTCTGTGTACAATTTAGTTTTAGCAGCTTAGGAAGCTAAAGTAATAGTAGTGTGTTAAATTTTAAATCATAAACTGTTGAGCTCTAAATCATATGAAAGTGTCTTTAGAGAAGGCTGATCTATTTTATTAAAATCAAAAATGTAGAAAAAAACTTAAAGCTGTTGAGACTTTGATTTTTAAGTATCATTTTCACCAATGACTAATCAGTTACAACAATATATATTGTTCATAAATAATAGAAAATATCTCTTAGGGTTTTTCAGAACTCAGTCTTTAAAATATAGACAAATAACTTTTCAAAATGAATATAGTTGGCATCTGCTTTACATAATCTACGATTCTCTTATACTCATCAATTCTAGACACTGATATTTTCTGCAAGCACATTCAATATAAATATTTGTTTGCAGTGTCTGAGGCTGTTATTGATGAGTATAGTGCCTTAAAGGTCAAATGTGATTTGGAAACTGAAGCAGCTAGCAATGCCATCAAGAGAGCAACAAAGGTACTATATTTTTTAAAAAATATTTTTTTATTGATTTATTTAGTAAAGGTTAGTGAAAGTATTTGCAATAAAAAGAGACATCAAACATTTGATTAATAAATAATGTTGAGGAGAAAAATGTATTTAAAAAAAGAAATAGTTTTTGGCATAACAAAGATTGACATATTGTGTATACTGTGCATTTCTAATCTTTAGTATCCAAACCATCTTAGTGAATTTTAACCCGATATATAAAGAAAAAGTATCAACGATTTAAAGATGGATTTAATATTGAAAAATGCACAGTTCATTTGATAATTCTTGATATAGGTTAATTCATATACTACAACTTAGATAAAAGCCTAAATATTAGAACTTTGGAAAATGGCCCTTTGCAACTATCTAAAGACTGGTTATTTGTTGCTTAAAACAACAAAGCACTTGTAATCATGAATTTTTCGGTTATGAAGTACTTGTTTATTTTGCTGTTCATCATTTGTCATACTGTAACTGTTCGAAAATTAACTTTAAGATCTTTATTATATTAATATAATAAAGATAATATATTAATTATGTTAATTTATGGAGAGATATGTTTTGTTATAATTACTAAAATACTTTACAGTATTTTCAAGAAAATCAAAAGCTGAAGAGAAGTTCTAATAATGATCTTGCAGAAAACCAAATAACGAACTCAAATGATGAGCACTCTGAAACTTCCACCTCTGAAGTAGAAACTGAATCAGAATCGGATGTTTTGAATAAGCTCTGTTCAGGTAGATCTTTTTGAATTATTGTCTTTGTTCAATCTTTTTGTAATTTTTCAATTATTTTTATTTATTTTTCAATTAGCAATCATTGAAAGCTTCATGACTTACTATTTTTAGATTGTACTAATAATTGGATTTGATTGAAACTAAATAAGTTATATAGGTATAATATTATCCCAGTGACCATTCAACGGACATCAAATTCAGCGGCATGGTCGACTGGATTATATATTGATATTTTTCGATAATTTAAATAGATAAGGAACATTTAGTTTTCAGCTTCATTGTTTGGATAGTGTAAGTTTTTAAGTCTATATTTTATTGAAACCATTTTTATGTGCTGATTTAAGTCTTAATCTACTACTCCGGACTGGCTGTTTGAAATGTCTGTGTATCATAGTATCTTATGCTGCTCTAAATTTGATATAATTTTAAATTGTTTATTCTTTACTTAATAATATTTCAGATCTAAGAACTGAAGTGGCCTCCTTAAAAACTCAATTAGCTAAAGAAATAGAAAAGCAAACATCTATTAATGAAGATTTTGAGATTGCAAAACAATTGGTATTTTTTATTCCATTATCTTGTTAATTTATACATCATGTTTTCATATGACATCCACAGATTCACTCTCTAATAAATCATTATATGGATTCCTAGGGCATGCTTAAGACTTAAAAATTAAAACTGACCCATAAGGATATAAAAAATATTTTCAAAAAGAAAATAGAATATCCTCTGTGATATAAGTGTGGAAAATTTCTTTTCATGCCCCCATAAATCCATTCATGTGTTTTTCTCAGTTCAATTGCAAATGTGACAAATTATTTTAGAGAGGATTTCAGGTGAACGTTACACTCAAACAAATTTATAGGTTATATTGGGGTGTTTCTACGCATTTTAAGAACTAAATTAATCATTTATACATTATTTCAGCCTCAATTTTTAGTCGGTGTTAGTGTCAATTCACTCCAAAAATCTCACGTTAAAAATGCCTTGATCAAAAGTGGGTATGCAGATTTAATTAAATAATTACTACACTGAATGATCCATCAATCTAATCATTTGAAACAAAATGTACTTTTATTTATAAATTTATATGTTTTAAAAAGAAATAGTGTTTACTAAAAAATAGTGCAATAGCAAAGAACTACAGAAAATTAATTTCTCGAATTCCCAATTTATAACTCCATAAGTTTTCCCCCTTTTCTGCAACACAATATTTCATTTCTGGTAACATAATTTTTCTTGATCTGTAAGACAAGCTTATTTGGACTTAATATGTATTTACACACCAAATTATTCTAATTATGCACATGAAAATACACTGTAAAAATCTTTCTTCAATAAACTAAAATTTCCCGGCAGCTCAGCTGCCGGATTATTTTCATCATTTTAGAAGGTATCCGTATTTTCTTTTTCCGTCATTTGAGGGAATGTCCGTTTTGTATTTTTCTGTCAAAGGAGGGAAACCTTCCGTTATTTTAGAGAACGTTCGTTTAATATCTTTTCGTCTTTGGAGTGGAACTTTCCGTTACAAGTTTATCACAACTATTTAGAACATATTTTTGCGATCTAATATATTAATATTATTGTGATTCAGTATATTCCTGATTATAATTTTGAAAAAAAAATGACAAACAATCCGTAAAATCTAAATAGACAATTCTTTTAAATAATTTACACTACCGATCACAGTAATACAAGTCTAATCAAAAGTTACAAGTTATCACAACTATTTAGATCACATTTTTGCGATCTAATAAGGCAAGTTAGGTATGCAATATTTTAAGACTTCAGCTACGTGGTGAAGAAAGCGATCGTACGATGTTTAAATATCTGTTTAAAAATAGTATATCAGAGTATTTCTGTTTTAAAGCATGGTAACGTTTACTACCAATAATACAAAAAATAAAAACAATATATTTAACTTACTTACCCATAATAAATTTGCTGAAGGTTCGTTTCGCCTGAAGACGCTTGCACAAACTTCCATTACTTATTTACAACTATATTTGAGTCTCACCAAAACTAGTGGAGAAATAGTACAATACGCATGCGTGCGGAGAGGAAAATTAAAAAACAGAAACTTCACGATGAAGGTTCCGTTTTGTAGTTTACGGAATTAATCCATGAAAAATTCAAGGAAAATAATACGTTAAAAGACCTTCTTTTTTTACAGTGTATACTATTATCCCTAAATCTTATATCTTTTATATCAGTTTTTTTAACCTGAGAATTTTCTGTATAAATCAGTGGTAGAGAAAACCAGATGTTCGCTAGTCTTACTCTTGTGAGTAATAAACAAATGTGATAAAATTCAAATTTAATGTTGTGCTTTCTACTGTTCAAAGGAGGTGTTACTAAATATTTACTATCTATACTACATTTAGACTTCCCTAATCTTTATCTTTAAAAATTTTGTAACTTTTTAGTAATTTCTGTAATACTTAGTTCTTTTAAATATTGATTTAAACTAATCATTGTTATTTTGAATGTATTTTACCAGTTTAAATCAGGGTTGCTGGATTTAAATCAACTTGATTTAAATCATGATTTAAATCACTTGATTTTTTAAAAAAAATCATTGATTTAAATCAAAAATGTCAAACTGCCCCAATTTAAATAAAAAATTTATCTGCTAGATATGTAACTGGGAGAGATAGGTTAAAGTTATTCTACATAAAATTGCCTGCAATTTCAAGATCAAATTTTTGCCACCAATAACAAAAATAATTATGACAAAAAGGGGTAAATACAGCAGGGTTTGGAATCAATAATTGTGATAAACTAAACAAGAATTAAAATCTAATTTTTTACCTGGTATCAAGTCTTAAAATACAAGTATGTGGATCATTTTTATTGAAAGCTCTTTTTTTTAAATTTTAGTCATGTTTTCCCAACTAATTTTTTCCAACTACAGATAATAGGGCTCTATTATCTGTGTGCATGACTACTATCAATTATTAATTACTGAATTTTCATTTTTATCACTAATTAATTATTATTTTAAAGAAATAAACACATAATTCTTTGAGTTTAATTAATTTAACTGAATCAATATAATTTAAAGATTGATTTTAATTTTTACACAAAAATGAGGCATGATGTTTTTAGTAATCATTGTCACAATTTATTATCAAACCTAATATTAATATCAAAATTTGGCAAAAATAGTTATAGAAAGAAGGATAAAAATTTTAGTTACTGAGTACAATTCACCCTTTTCGAATGGGCTTCTCATTGGTGAGATACCAGTGAACTGCTTCTCTTAATTAATTCAATTACTTAATGTATAAAATAGACTAAAATTGGGTAATTAAGTAATGCTAAAGTATTATATCACATTGAAATTTCAATATCAGAATATTATTAACCAGTTTCATGGAGTTCAGAACTAGTAATTCATTTAAATCAAAAAAATCTGATTTAAATCAAAAAAATCAGCAACCCTGGTTTAAATGTATTTTAAGTTATATTTATGTAGGATTAAAATTATTTTCAAACTAGCTCTCTTTTCAGAAATTATGATTTATATTTTTTTTAGTATGAACAGGAAATGAAGGAACATAATCAAACCAAGGAAAAATTAAATTCAATGCAAAAACTTTACCATAGTAAGTAAACTATTTTCTTGGGCATTTTTATGGAAGAAGTATACTTAGCTAAAATATACTTTTTGTCTAGAAAGAAGGGTTTCTGGAGCAGACTCTGACGATTATGTAAAACCTTTAAAGCGATCATCTATGCCCCAGGTATAATTAAGTTTGGTTATTTAATTGGTTTTTAGTATTATCCCGACGACCGTACCACTTAATCAAAAACATCATCAAAACCCATTGACTTTTCTATTGATGTACCGCTGAATTAAACGGCCTCTGAACGGTCGACGGTATAATATGTGAGTACAATTTAATTATATTTATTAATTTATAGTTCATAAAAACTGCATATGTGAGTTCAATGTCAAGATACAATTTAGAATTTCCCACAATGTACCGAGTTGATGTGGTCAGGCCAAAAATGTTCATTTTCTTAGTATTATTTTTAATCTTGGAAATGTGATTAGCACTTTTTTCAGTTGGATTTTCTGTGACTAATCTTGTATAAAGATTGATGCGTAACTCAAATTGCCAAAAATTTAATTGTCATATTTTGCCTTATGTCTATTTCGTCGCCTTAGAATCAAAAACTACTATCTCTGAAAATTCACGCAGCTTAGTCGTTCATTCTGCTCGTTTTGTTGGCGGTTTTGGCGTTGTTAAAGGGTTGCTGCTATCCATTGTTAATTCACTTCAGTCCTAGAAAGAGAAAATATTGAAACTTTGAATCTTAATAATTCTAAAACTAATTCAAATTTTTTAAAAAACGAAACGACAATATTTATGTAAAAAATAATTGTATATGTGTTTAAAATATTGTACTTTACCATGATTAGTTTTTCTTTTATAACGAAAAAAGAGTTCCAATTATTTCATTGGCTGCTGCGAAACGAGCTAGATTCAATGTTAATCTTGGCGGTCTGATATCGTAAGCAGGTTGCCATATCAGGGGCAACATTTTCTTCATCTCAAAATCAAATAATACTGCCTTCTGGTCTGATTCGGAAATATTCGGAATTGCAAGCGAGAAAGCTCATTTCATTGGTTCGTAAGCGTGACATCATGGAGCTGGCAGAGTGCCAAACCAATCAAATGAGCGCCTGCAACGATCTGAAGTAATTATTATTATTTTTTGATTTGGTGGTATTTAATTGGTGGATTTTTTATGGGTAGTGGTTTGAATTGGCGTCTGATTTTAAGTAGCCAAGGATCGGGATCCCTGAAGTTTGCCGAACGGAGATAGTAGTGTTTGATTCTAAGGTGACGATTTGTTATTTGTTGATCTAAAAAAGGTGATTTGTTTAGAAACTAATAACATTTTCGAAATGGGAACAATTTTAATAATATTGGGTTCAAAAAACTTGCAGAAAGACCCTAGTATTCAAAATATGCAGTATATTAAATTATATCTGAATTTATGTTCGGAAAGTAGTGCGCACCATTCAACGTTTTAGCTTATCAGAATTACACTCGCTGAACTTATGCTAAGCGAACAAAGAAATTATTTGCTTCATACGAAAACACTGCAATAAAAACAACTCGTTGGAACTTAGAAATAAATCAATTCAACAATATTATGAAAAGAGGCTTTCAATGTTTAAACCGTTGAAACAAGCATTATGGTTCAAAAAACATCTGCCTTTAATTTGCTTCATACCAGCTGCTTAGAAAAACAATAGGTGTGCTTTAAAAAACACGTGAAATTACCAATATATAAAGTTTTAAAGCCAAAAAATTTCCTACCTTAAACTTGTCGAATCATCTTGAACCTATGACATCCTAATCTAAAATTTTAAATATTCAGTAAAACTTTTTTAACCATGAATTATGCGTTCTTCCTAGTTTTTTAAACAAAAGAAAAAAATTACTTGAAAATCGTCGTTTGCGGTCCTTTTTTCAAACCCCCATTTTGAAAAGAAATAATATCATGAGAACTTCCAAAATTACACATTATTTTCATAATTATAATATATCAAAATCCCCTTTGTTTGAAATCTCCACCTATTACCAGTTTTTCATAAAATATTTTCAAAGACGAAACTTCGTAAAAAGTAACAGAACTTATGGGACAACCCAATATTTAGTGCGTGACTGCACAAATGCAATCAAGGCTCTTGAGATCAATAATTTTTCAAAGAAAAAATATCTATCATGATTATGATATTTTAAAAATTAATTTTAAATTTGTGTAGCTGATCCTGAAAGCTGTATATTTTTTGTATAAAAATACAAATTAATTTTGTATTCATATCTATTCTATTGAAAATATTTTCACATTTAAAAAAGCAGCTCTATGGAATAAAGCAATAATAATATTGTGAATTAGTTGAGAATATTGTGTGGATTTAAATCATAGCTTTAAGTAAATTTTGTCAAGTCATATAAATTGTTTCAGACTAAGTGTTTGGAAAGTGAAATGGAAGTTTTAATTGAACGCAAAGTCTCTGATCCTGTGGAAAATTGGGACATAGTAACAAAACTTAGCATAGCTGAGAAACAATTATTATCAAATAAAAATGAGAAAAAGGAGCTATTAAAAAGAGGTAAAAATCTTTAATCACTTATAAATGATTTTTTTCCCAAAATTTTTCAATCATCAATTGCTTTTTCTTAGTTCAAGAGCTTGAGGGTCTGGTGAAAAAACTTCGTGCTGAAGTTTCTGCTGCTGATACTTTACCTGTTTCTCCTCCCCCTCCACCTCCACCCCCTCCATCATTTAACCCTATTAAGTTAGTAAGATTCTTTTATATATTCACAAATCATTTAGTTTGTTTCATTGAAGGTTTTTTTGGGATACTTATTTTTGTTGAAATCACTATCTTTTTCAGGGTGTCCATAGGTCAGGGAATACCTGGAAGAGTCGGGGAATTATAGTTTTACCAAGAAATTCGGGGAATAGTCAGGGGGAATTGCTTATTTTTGCAAAAGAAAAAAATGGAAAGTCATACTTAATACCTGGAAAAGGTTCAATCTAATAATTGCGTCTCAATTTCGGCTCTAGAAAGTTAAGAAAAGATAGACTATTTATTGGAAATATATATGTTCTAAAAAGCAAAAACATTCATAACATGTGAATTGCTAGTTTTTTCACTAAAATATCTCCACTATTGACCTGGAAAAGTCAGGGAAATTCATTTCTAAACTTGAATTGCCCTGTCTTTTTTCATTTTATCGAGTTTATAGATTTAATTTTTCTCCAATAGTTAAAATACTTTCTGGTTTGAATTGTTGCATTCTTTAAAGTGATCATATTTTACAACTTGTATCTTTGTACATAGGTCCTTAATTACATTCATTCATGCTGGAAAGAAGTCTACAAAAGTACCAAAGAAAGAAAGTAAGTTAACTCTCTTACTGTCATTTTGAATTTGTAAAAATCATTTCCTTATACATTTGTTTTACAGATGTAGTAGAAGTTGAGGACACTCAACATAAAGCTATGTCTGAGATGATTGATGCTATCAAGCATGGAAAAGTCCATTTGAAGCCAACTCCAAAGGTCAGTATAAATTCTAATTAAAATTGATGCTTAATACATTTTATTTGATTTTATTACAAGTTCTGTTACAAGTACAAGACAGATTTTAAGTGTTTCCTCAACATTTTAAATTCTCGTTTGTCTGATATCATGAATTAAGAACCCACACTTTCCCTTTATGTGAATAGAAGTGATGATTGTTAATGTGTACTTGATTTGCAAATGGTTTCTTAGTACCTTTTTTTGTTTACCTTCTCATGAAGTAATGTAATGTACTCCCAATGATCCATGGGCTAGAACAATAATGAATAAATAACTACCAACTTCTGAAAGAAGGTTCACTATCATCCTTATGGAATGTAAATGATTTTGTGTTTTAAAATAATAGCTTATCTGCAGTAAAGAAATAATTTGTAAATTGAAAAACAATAATAAATGATTTGTTAAACCAAAAAATAAGTCTTTAAAAGAGTTAATAGGATAATTGACATTTCCTTAAGTAAAATGATAGGAATTATTGCCTTACTTTCTACATTATTGTATGAGTAATATTTATATACATTTTATAGAATGCTCCCTGTCCAGAAAAAGTTAAAAGTACTGAAGACTCTGCATTTGGAGAAATGAAAAATATATTGGTAGATATATATATATATATAACCAAATATAATTAATTTTTACTTTTATTTGAAGAATAGCGACTTTTCAAAAGTTATGCTTCAAAACTTAGTTTTTTTAATTTAAACATAAAATATATACTAATGGAACTTTCTTTTAAACTTTACAGGCATCACTGAAAAAAAGAAATTGTACTAAAGAATTGAAACCTTCTGGTCTGGGGGAGAGCACTTCAGAATGTGTGCAAAGCATTGAAATGACAGATACAGAATATTCTAAATCAACAGCGGATGCAGATATTAATGTTGATTCTAATATTGATGAACGTGTCAATTTGGATTCTACAATTGATGAAGATGTTAATTTGGATTATAAAATTGATAAAGATGTTAATTTAAGTTCTACAATTGATGAAGATGTTAATTTAGATTCTACTATTGATGAAGATGTTAATTTGGATTCTACTATTGATGAAGATGTTAATTTGGATTCTAAAATTGATAAAGATGTTAATTTGAATTCTACAATTGATGCAGATGTTAATTTAAAGTCTAATATTGATGAAGAAGTTAATTTGAAGTCTAATATGGATGAACATGTTAATTTGGTTTCGAATATTGATAAGGATGTTAATTTAGATCCCAATTTTAATGTTGGAGACGAAAATACCTTAGAGTGTGAGATTAGTGCTAGTAAGTATTAAAATTTTTGACAAAATTGTCTTGATGATATATTTATTAATACAGCAGTTACATAATCTAAATGCAAAGATATTGTCTTTTGTAAAATTTTCCTCTTCAAAGATAACCTAAATTTCTCTTGTAGTAGTAGATGCTCTGTAACAAACTTCTCTCTTAAAATATGTAGTTCTTTGAAAGGTTCCGATTTAAGTACCTGAGTAGTATTATAAGCTCACTTAACGCAATTTGACAGTTTGTTTCTTGGGGATACAAAATCATTTATATTAACCCCTTGTTAGTTGTGAATTTTAAATTTATAAAAATGAAAGTGGTCACTATTGAGTAAAGAGTTAAACTGTCTTATAGTAAGATTAAAAAATATTTTAAATAAAGAAACTTTTACCCTGCAGGTTTTAACTCTTAATAGAAAAACATTGAACTTGTATAAATACTAGTTAAATTTCTTTAATTAAGCTTGATTCTGGGTAAATAATATCTTTATTTTAGATAACTCCAAAATAGAGGTGGAAGTTCTGGAAAAAACTGCCTACACAGAAAAAAATATGAGTTTGCCAGAATCATCTTGTGATACTCCAAGTATGATATATCCTTCCTCTGACGAGAAACTCAAAGAACAAAATGAAATCAGTAAAGCATGTAAAGAATGATAGTGTATGAGTGTTAACCTAGTTCCTAATTCTCCTCATAACATAAAGGTTCCTTTCTATTTTACATGTTGTAAATTTAGTTAAATATTTAAAAATCCTTTTCAATATATTGGGTTGTCCCATAAGTTCTGTTACTTTTTACGAAATTTCGTGTTTGAAATTTTTTTATGAAAAACTGGTAATACGTGGAGATTTCAAACAAACATGATTTTGATCTATGTATATTTATGAACATAACGTGTGAATTTGGTAGTTCTCATGATATTATTTCTTTTCAAAATGGCGATTTGAAAAAAAGACAAAAAACGACGATTTTCACGTAATTTTTGTCTTTTGTTTAAAAAACTGGGAAGAACGCATAATTCATGGCTAAAAAAAGTTTTACGGTATATTTGAAATGTTTCGATTAAGGTGTCATAATTTCAAGATGATTCAATAAGTTTAAGGTAGGAAATTTCGGCTTTAAAACTTCATATATTGCTAATTTCACGTGTTTTTTAAAGCACGCCCATTGTTTTTCTAAGCAGCTGGTATGAAGCAAATAAAAGGCAGATGTTTTTTGAACCATAATGCTTTTTTACACAGTTTAAACATTGAAAGAACTTTTTCATATTATAGGTGAATAGATATATTTCTAAATTCCAACGAGTTGTATTTATTGTAAATTTTTCGTATGAAGCAAATAATTGCTTTGTTCGCATAGCGTATAAACTCAGCGAGTGTAATTCGGATAAGCTAAAATGTTGCGCGCTTGAATTGTGCGCACTACTTTATAAACTTAATTACAGAGATAATTTAATATACTGCATATTTTGAATACTGGGGTCTATCTGTAAGCTTTTTTGTTGTTTTTGATGATTTTTTGTGAGAATTTCTTTGAAATGACTAACATTACTGAGGAAAGTTTTTTGCAATTGATGTTATGTTTGAGACCGAAATTTCCTAAGTTAAACTTATCGAATTTTCTTGAAACTATGACATCTTAATCTAAACATTTCAAACATACAGCAAAAAAATTTTTAGCCATGAATTATGGGTTCTTCCTAGTTTTTTAAACAAAAGAAAAAAATTACGCAAAAATCGTCGTTTGCGGTCTTTTTTTCAAACCGCCATTTTGAAAAGAAATAATATCATGAGAACTACCAAAATCACACATTATGTTCATAAATGTACATAGATCAAAATCCGCTTTGTTTAAGATCTCCACCTATTACCAGTTTTTCATAAAAAATTTTCAAACACGAAACTTCGTAAAAAGTAACAGAACTTATGGGACAACCCAATATAATATTGGCTATTTATAATATTAATGTTTTAATCAAAATATATTTTTTGACTAACACCTGTCAAAATTGAATGATTTTTATTGTGGTATTGTCATTGAATTGAGGATGTTAACATTTCCATATTTTGAGTGTAAATATACAATTTTGGTAGTATATTAAGCTTCCCACCATTTTGTAAACATATAAACAGATGCTGAAGTGTTTTCAATACTACACTGAACTATGTAGCATTATCTAATTTCTGGTGACAGTTTTAAGCATCTGAAAATGATCAACAGCTTAATACACTAGTACCATGTTCTTTCTTTCCGGATGTTTTACAAAAGTCTGTTGTTTCCAAGTCTAAACTTTATTATCTGTGATAACCTTTATCGATATCATAAGAAATTCAAATTATATTTTTAAAAGTTAGATATTCTGTTTCATTATTTCGTTTTCTAGTCAAGTTCTTAATATTTAAAAAAATGGTTAATTATTTTTTGAAAGTAATAAAAAATAATGTTTTATAATGAATGCATTCCATATAATTTTAAGTACTAAACTATGCTAAAAATCATTAAATTAAACATATTTAAATACATTTGTTCATTTTAGAGTTTGTTTAGCAGTGTGAAGACACTACTCATTATGTACAGTTAACTTACCAATAATTTCATATTGTATAATAATTACTTTCACATTTTTTTACAACTAATATTGTGTGATCAAAATAAGAATAATTAAACTGAACTTTTTCATATTAAAACATTACTTTTTAAATAAATATGATTTAGACTGTTCTAGATTGTAGCATATTTTCATTTTCGTAAAACTAAATCTGTGTTCATTACTGTTAATATTTGGAGGGTTCAGAATAGAAATGGACCAAGTCCACTTTAGCTACTTTTGAGCTTCAGACGTTTAAAGTTAAAGCTTCATAGGAAATTACATGTTAACGCAACAGAACTTGCTGCTGCCAAGCAGATATTATCAGAACTAGGACTTGGTTCTTTATTGCACTGAAATTTTACATAGTTGGTGCATGTTATAGCGTTGCTAACTCAAAAATGACAAAAAGTGGACTTGGTCCATTTTAATTCTGAGCCCTCCATTTATAAATTGCAGTTGAACTCTTTTATATTTGTGCTGTTTATTCTTAACATGAGTTATTTTTTATGCTCCTTTGTGTTACAGGTTTAAAAACTTTTACCTTATTTGTGAATCTCATTTTCTTGTATTAAAGTAGTAAAATTGCAGTTTTTACATTTATTTTAAATTTAAACTATAAGATTCCAATGATAAGTATTACCTTTAAGATACCTGAAATACTTGTAGTTCTATGTTTATTTTGTATATCATTATTCTGGGACTTATCTGGGCATGTGCATTAAGTGCCATCACAGAATGTCAGGATTTTCATAGGCAGAAAGGTTATCCCTTGCAACTTTTGTCCTTGTTAGTTTTTCCTCTTATGAAGAGTTTTATTGTTAAACCTCCTGGAAATAAAATATAAAGGATTAGGGGATAACTTTACACAGTTGAAAACATGTGCAATACTTTTGTTTAGTTCCTTGAAAAAATAAGTGATTTAGTATTTAATGAATTTGACACATTATTTAAGAGCAATGGTACAATGGATGTTTGTAATTCCTCAAATTAAGTCATTAATCGTTACTGTTTATGTATTTATTCACTCGTGTCATTTTACATTTCATGTTATAAATTGATAAACTGAAAAAAGATAAATGTTTCAGTAGTTTAAAAGGGTTTTCATGCTTTAATTTGTTAATTTAATTATATTTTCTTACTAATCTTTCCTATGCTGATTCTCATTAATGCTGAAGGAAAGTTTAATATGAAATAGAAACAGCAAAAAAAGTTAAAGCATTGGACAGCACAAACTTTGAATATACCCTGTTTTTTGCATATTCATTATTCAAATTGATTAATTAAACTTAAAAAAAACATGGTTGCCTTTCCCTTGCAAAGCTACTGGAAATAAGTAAATATATTTAGCTTTTAGTAAGATTGATTTAATCACCAAAAGTGATTATTGGGACTGCACATTCATCGAGATTGCAGGTATTGTATTTTTTAACAAACAATAGGCACATGGGCGGATTTAGATGGTGAAACCTGGGGGTGCTAGCTGTCCCTGATGACTTTGAAAACATGATTTTCCCCTATAAAAATAGAATTTTCTCAAAAAGTTGGGGATGCGTTGCACCCCCTTAAATCTGCCCATGCACCATTTTTAACAAATATTATAGAATCAAAGTAATTTAATGTCATTAATTCTAGTAGAATAGTTATAGGTATGCATGTACCTTCTTCCATTGTATCAAGTATTGTGTTCAATATTTGTAGCTCATCAAAGCTGATCATAAATTGACTTCCCATGTGTCCCAAAAAGCAGTTGTCTTCCATTGAGTGCACAAATTTGATTTGAAGTACAGCTTGATATGCATTAGCTATTACATCAAACCCCCCCCCAAAAAAAGATTTTTAATGTCTAGTAGTTGTTCAGCAACTCTTCATATAAGTTTTGCCATCAGGGGTAGATTTTTAACTGAAAATAACCTTGATAATACAATTCATAAAATTATGTTAGTTATTTTAAGAGGATCTTCTACAGTATTTCTGCTATATTGTAGGATCTATAACATTAAACATTGTATAAATTTAAAGATTTTAAAACCTTTGCTATGCTAATATTGTTGGGAATTTCCTACAAAAAATTTTAATTTAATTTGTGCATTTTATGGACTCAACAAAATGTTACTAGTTCAGTAAATTACTCTTTTAAGGAATAGGTTCTATTTTCTGTATCTTTGTATGATTAAGATTGATTTGTTTTAATTTTAGAAGATTTGCTCATTTAAATAATGGCAAAATTTAATTCTTTGCCCAAAGTTTTTTTTAATTTTTTGTTTTGTGTTAAATAATTTTCTTTAGTATACATTTTTCTTAAACAATAATTTGTATTTGCAATATCAACATGCATACATTTTTCATGTTTTGAAGTTATATGAACTGATATTGCCTGCTAAAATAAATCTTGCATTTTTGGTGCTATTAGTCTAGTGCAAAATCAGTTCTAAGTTCCATTGTTTTGTTAAGTATCTTGAACTTTATTAGAAGAATGTCAGTTTTAGGTTTTCATATACTATATTATACATATATATTTATGGTATATTTAAGTAGGCATATAAATGTAGATGTGTGTTTAAATATATCTAAGAGCTATATTTGATTTATGTTAAAAGTTTATAATGTTGCAAGTTATTGAGAGTTAAGTTTTTTAAAATTAGATAATTTAAGAATGCAGAATAAAGTTACCTGTTGTTACAATGTGTGTAGTTTCATGAAACATTTTATCATTATTTTAATTCTTATTTGGGAGGAATTGCATGAGGATATTAAACCAAACTACGAGGGTTGTTTTTTAATTAACTTCCGTTTTGCTCCTGAAAAAAAAGTAGTAGGAATTTCGAAATAATTTTGCTACTGGTAGATAGGTACATCCTTGAGGATCAATTTCCCTCATTACTGGAAAAAATCGGAAATTTTTTCTATTATTTATCGATTTTACAAGCGCGCTCCTCGAACTTATTTCCCGCCAACCCATAGAGAAATCCTCTTTTTCGAAATTTTCCCAGTTTTTGATAGTTTAAAAATAAAAAACAAATGAATATTTAAAAATAAGGGTATTACGGAAGGTTAAAAACATCTTTAATTACTTTTCATCGTATTAACCTTTAAATAGAACATTTACCGTACCATTTCACAAGTTTTTCGATTCCGCTTCATGAAAAGTTTGATTTTTCGTTGAGCTTCGCATCGGTTCGGACAGCCGTTTTCCCCCTCAGCGCACACTTAGCCTGCGAATCTATCGATATTGCCTTGTTTATTATGGCTGTAACTCCAGAATCCCCAATGCCTGGAACTTGGCAGATGCAAAACTTATGGTGTTAAACATCCACAATAGCATGTTGCAAAAATCACCTGCCTGCCGATTGTCTATTGTTAATGCGAACAGAGTTTAAAAGAAGAGAAATTCTCTATGGGTTGGCGGGAAATAAGTTCGAGGAGCGCGCTTGTAAATTCGATAAATAATAGAAAAAATGTCCGATTTTTTCCAGTAATGAGGGAAATTGATCCTCAAGGATGTACCTATCTACCAGTAGCAAAATTATTTCGAAATTCTTGCTACTTTTTTTTCAGGTGCAAAACGGAAGTTAATTAAAAAACAACCCTCGTATTCAGATAAAATGGACACTATTTTAATTACCTGAGTCAATTAGTCTTTCATGGTGTTACAGGGATTTTCATAGTTTATAAAATAAGAGTTCAAAATAAGCATAAAACCACTTACGGGAAGAGCTGGGATGTCATATAGCAGATTCTTCACACAACCCTAATAATTTTTTAAAATTCTTAAAACTCTATGCACTAAAAAAATTGCAGGCATGCCATGCATCATATTCAATATTTATTTAAATGAAATTTTTCACCACATTTATGACTGAAAAAGGTTAATTTTTTTTTCAATGTCCATCAGATTAAACAGATGGGCCAAAAATGTTTAACTATATTTATACCGCAGAGAAAAATCCTAACAGGGTCCGAAACGATATTTTTGAAAGTTGAATGGGTGTGAGGGCGCCACGAGGAACTATAAATGATTGACCGAGAGATCAGTAGTACATTTTGGTGACCAAACCTGTAATTGGCTGTCACTCAATCTGCTATTTTCAAGGGAGAAGGAAAAAGTTTTTCCTGCCCAATCAGGATTTTTCCCCCACCTTCCGTGACGTAGATGCGATCCCAGCGCCAAAAAAGCCCCACATCCATCCAGTGGCGTACGCAAGGGGGGGGTTTAGGGGTTTAAACCCTACTTTTCGCGCGATTTTCGAGAGAAAGCGACGCAGGAGCTCTCGAGACCCCCAACCTCGCCCTCACCAGACACCCGCCCACCCAGGGGTCGAGAGAGAGCGACTGCGTGCTCGGGGGATTTTCGCGCGAAAATCCCCCGAGCACGCAGGAGCTCTCGAGACCCCCAACCTCGCCCTCACCAGACACCCGCCCACCCAGGGGTCGAGAGAGAGCGACTGCGTGCTCGGGGGATTTTCGCGCGAAAATCCCCCGAGCACGCAGGAGCTCTCGAGACCCCCAACCTCGCCCTCACCAGACACCCGCCCACCCAGGGGTCGAGAGAGAGCGACTGCGTGCTCGGGGGATTTTCGCGCGAAAATCCCCCGAGCACGCAGGAGCTCTCGAGACCCCCAACCTCGCCCTCACCAGACACCCGCCCACCCAGGGGTCGAGAGAGAGCGACTGCGTGCTCGGGGGATTTTCGCGCGAAAATCCCCCGAGCACGCAGGAGCTCTCGAGACCCCCAACCTCGCCCTCACCAGACACCCGCCCACCCAGGGGTCGAGAGAGAGCGACTGCGTGCTCGGGGGATTTTCGCGCGAAAATCCCCCGAGCACGCAGGAGCTCTCGAGACCCCCAACCTCGCCCTCACCAGACACCCGCCCACCCAGGGGTCGAGAGAGAGCGACTGCGTGCTCGGGGGATTTTCGCGCGAAAATCCCCCGAGCACGCAGGAGCTCTCGAGACCCCCAACCTCGCCCTCACCAGACACCCGCCCACCCAGGGGTCGAGAGAGAGCGACTGCGTGCTCGGGGGATTTTCGCGCGAAAATCCCCCGAGCACGCAGGAGCTCTCGAGACCCCCAACCTCGCCCTCACCAGACACCCGCCCACCCAGGGGTCGAGAGAGAGCGACTGCGTGCTCGGGGGATTTTCGCGCGAAAATCCCCCGAGCACGCAGGAGCTCTCGAGACCCCCAACCTCGCCCTCACCAGACACCCGCCCACCCAGGGGTCGAGAGAGAGCGACTGCGTGCTCGGGGGATTTTCGCGCGAAAATCCCCCGAGCACGCAGGAGCTCTCGAGACCCCCAACCTCGCCCTCACCAGACACCCGCCCACCCAGGGGTCGAGAGAGAGCGACTGCGTGCTCGGGGGATTTTCGCGCGAAAATCCCCCGAGCACGCAGGAGCTCTCGAGACCCCCAACCTCGCCCTCACCAGACACCCGCCCACCCAGGGGTCGAGAGAGAGCGACTGCGTGCTCGGGGGATTTTCGCGCGAAAATCCCCCGAGCACGCAGGAGCTCTCGAGACCCCCAACCTCGCCCTCACCAGACACCCGCCCACCCAGGGGTCGAGAGAGAGCGACTGCGTGCTCGGGGGATTTTCGCGCGAAAATCCCCCGAGCACGCAGGAGCTCTCGAGACCCCCAACCTCGCCCTCACCAGACACCCGCCCACCCAGGGGTCGAGAGAGAGCGACTGCGTGCTCGGGGGATTTTCGCGCGAAAATCCCCCGAGCACGCAGGAGCTCTCGAGACCCCCAACCTCGCCCTCACCAGACACCCGCCCACCCAGGGGTCGAGAGAGAGCGACTGCGTGCTCGGGGGATTTTCGCGCGAAAATCCCCCGAGCACGCAGGAGCTCTCGAGACCCCCAACCTCGCCCTCACCAGACACCCGCCCACCCAGGGGTCGAGAGAGAGCGACTGCGTGCTCGGGGGATTTTCGCGCGAAAATCCCCCGAGCACGCAGGAGCTCTCGAGACCCCCAACCTCGCCCTCACCAGACACCCGCCCACCCAGGGGTCGAGAGAGAGCGACTGCGTGCTCGGGGGATTTTCGCGCGAAAATCCCCCGAGCACGCAGGAGCTCTCGAGACCCCCAACCTCGCCCTCACCAGACACCCGCCCACCCAGGGGTCGAGAGAGAGCGACTGCGTGCTCGGGGGATTTTCGCGCGAAAATCCCCCGAGCACGCAGGAGCTCTCGAGACCCCCAACCTCGCCCTCACCAGACACCCGCCCACCCAGGGGTCGAGAGAGAGCGACTGCGTGCTCGGGGGATTTTCGCGCGAAAATCCCCCGAGCACGCAGGAGCTCTCGAGACCCCCAACCTCGCCCTCACCAGACACCCGCCCACCCAGGGGTCGAGAGAGAGCGACTGCGTGCTCGGGGGATTTTCGCGCGAAAATCCCCCGAGCACGCAGGAGCTCTCGAGACCCCCAACCTCGCCCTCACCAGACACCCGCCCACCCAGGGGTCGAGAGAGAGCGACTGCGTGCTCGGGGGATTTTCGCGCGAAAATCCCCCGAGCACGCAGGAGCTCTCGAGACCCCCAACCTCGCCCTCACCAGACACCCGCCCACCCAGGGGTCGAGAGAGAGCGACTGCGTGCTCGGGGGATTTTCGCGCGAAAATCCCCCGAGCACGCAGGAGCTCTCGAGACCCCCAACCTCGCCCTCACCAGACACCCGCCCACCCAGGGGTCGAGAGAGAGCGACTGCGTGCTCGGGGGATTTTCGCGCGAAAATCCCCCGAGCACGCAGGAGCTCTCGAGACCCCCAACCTCGCCCTCACCAGACACCCGCCCACCCAGGGGTCGAGAGAGAGCGACTGCGTGCTCGGGGGATTTTCGCGCGAAAATCCCCCGAGCACGCAGGAGCTCTCGAGACCCCCAACCTCGCCCTCACCAGACACCCGCCCACCCAGGGGTCGAGAGAGAGCGACTGCGTGCTCGGGGGATTTTCGCGCGAAAATCCCCCGAGCACGCAGGAGCTCTCGAGACCCCCAACCTCGCCCTCACCAGACACCCGCCCACCCAGGGGTCGAGAGAGAGCGACTGCGTGCTCGGGGGATTTTCGCGCGAAAATCCCCCGAGCACGCAGGAGCTCTCGAGACCCCCAACCTCGCCCTCACCAGACACCCGCCCACCCAGGGGTCGAGAGAGAGCGACTGCGTGCTCGGGGGATTTTCGCGCGAAAATCCCCCGAGCACGCAGGAGCTCTCGAGACCCCCAACCTCGCCCTCACCAGACACCCGCCCACCCAGGGGTCGAGAGAGAGCGACTGCGTGCTCGGGGGATTTTCGCGCGAAAATCCCCCGAGCACGCAGGAGCTCTCGAGACCCCCAACCTCGCCCTCACCAGACACCCGCCCACCCAGGGGTCGAGAGAGAGCGACTGCGTGCTCGGGGGATTTTCGCGCGAAAATCCCCCGAGCACGCAGGAGCTCTCGAGACCCCCAACCTCGCCCTCACCAGACACCCGCCCACCCAGGGGTCGAGAGAGAGCGACTGCGTGCTCGGGGGATTTTCGCGCGAAAATCCCCCGAGCACGCAGGAGCTCTCGAGACCCCCAACCTCGCCCTCACCAGACACCCGCCCACCCAGGGGTCGAGAGAGAGCGACTGCGTGCTCGGGGGATTTTCGCGCGAAAATCCCCCGAGCACGCAGGAGCTCTCGAGACCCCCAACCTCGCCCTCACCAGACACCCGCCCACCCAGGGGTCGAGAGAGAGCGACTGCGTGCTCGGGGGATTTTCGCGCGAAAATCCCCCGAGCACGCAGGAGCTCTCGAGACCCCCAACCTCGCCCTCACCAGACACCCGCCCACCCAGGGGTCGAGAGAGAGCGACTGCGTGCTCGGGGGATTTTCGCGCGAAAATCCCCCGAGCACGCAGGAGCTCTCGAGACCCCCAACCTCGCCCTCACCAGACACCCGCCCACCCAGGGGTCGAGAGAGAGCGACTGCGTGCTCGGGGGATTTTCGCGCGAAAATCCCCCGAGCACGCAGGAGCTCTCGAGACCCCCAACCTCGCCCTCACCAGACACCCGCCCACCCAGGGGTCGAGAGAGAGCGACTGCGTGCTCGGGGGATTTTCGCGCGAAAATCCCCCGAGCACGCAGGAGCTCTCGAGACCCCCAACCTCGCCCTCACCAGACACCCGCCCACCCAGGGGTCGAGAGAGAGCGACTGCGTGCTCGGGGGATTTTCGCGCGAAAATCCCCCGAGCACGCAGGAGCTCTCGAGACCCCCAACCTCGCCCTCACCAGACACCCGCCCACCCAGGGGTCGAGAGAGAGCGACTGCGTGCTCGGGGGATTTTCGCGCGAAAATCCCCCGAGCACGCAGGAGCTCTCGAGACCCCCAACCTCGCCCTCACCAGACACCCGCCCACCCAGGGGTCGAGAGAGAGCGACTGCGTGCTCGGGGGATTTTCGCGCGAAAATCCCCCGAGCACGCAGGAGCTCTCGAGACCCCCAACCTCGCCCTCACCAGACACCCGCCCACCCAGGGGTCGAGAGAGAGCGACTGCGTGCTCGGGGGATTTTCGCGCGAAAATCCCCCGAGCACGCAGGAGCTCTCGAGACCCCCAACCTCGCCCTCACCAGACACCCGCCCACCCAGGGGTCGAGAGAGAGCGACTGCGTGCTCGGGGGATTTTCGCGCGAAAATCCCCCGAGCACGCAGGAGCTCTCGAGACCCCCAACCTCGCCCTCACCAGACACCCGCCCACCCAGGGGTCGAGAGAGAGCGACTGCGTGCTCGGGGGATTTTCGCGCGAAAATCCCCCGAGCACGCAGGAGCTCTCGAGACCCCCAACCTCGCCCTCACCAGACACCCGCCCACCCAGGGGTCGAGAGAGAGCGACTGCGTGCTCGGGGGATTTTCGCGCGAAAATCCCCCGAGCACGCAGGAGCTCTCGAGACCCCCAACCTCGCCCTCACCAGACACCCGCCCACCCAGGGGTCGAGAGAGAGCGACTGCGTGCTCGGGGGATTTTCGCGCGAAAATCCCCCGAGCACGCAGGAGCTCTCGAGACCCCCAACCTCGCCCTCACCAGACACCCGCCCACCCAGGGGTCGAGAGAGAGCGACTGCGTGCTCGGGGGATTTTCGCGCGAAAATCCCCCGAGCACGCAGGAGCTCTCGAGACCCCCAACCTCGCCCTCACCAGACACCCGCCCACCCAGGGGTCGAGAGAGAGCGACTGCGTGCTCGGGGGATTTTCGCGCGAAAATCCCCCGAGCACGCAGGAGCTCTCGAGACCCCCAACCTCGCCCTCACCAGACACCCGCCCACCCAGGGGTCGAGAGAGAGCGACTGCGTGCTCGGGGGATTTTCGCGCGAAAATCCCCCGAGCACGCAGGAGCTCTCGAGACCCCCAACCTCGCCCTCACCAGACACCCGCCCACCCAGGGGTCGAGAGAGAGCGACTGCGTGCTCGGGGGATTTTCGCGCGAAAATCCCCCGAGCACGCAGGAGCTCTCGAGACCCCCAACCTCGCCCTCACCAGACACCCGCCCACCCAGGGGTCGAGAGAGAGCGACTGCGTGCTCGGGGGATTTTCGCGCGAAAATCCCCCGAGCACGCAGGAGCTCTCGAGACCCCCAACCTCGCCCTCACCAGACACCCGCCCACCCAGGGGTCGAGAGAGAGCGACTGCGTGCTCGGGGGATTTTCGCGCGAAAATCCCCCGAGCACGCAGGAGCTCTCGAGACCCCCAACCTCGCCCTCACCAGACACCCGCCCACCCAGGGGTCGAGAGAGAGCGACTGCGTGCTCGGGGGATTTTCGCGCGAAAATCCCCCGAGCACGCAGGAGCTCTCGAGACCCCCAACCTCGCCCTCACCAGACACCCGCCCACCCAGGGGTCGAGAGAGAGCGACTGCGTGCTCGGGGGATTTTCGCGCGAAAATCCCCCGAGCACGCAGGAGCTCTCGAGACCCCCAACCTCGCCCTCACCAGACACCCGCCCACCCAGGGGTCGAGAGAGAGCGACTGCGTGCTCGGGGGATTTTCGCGCGAAAATCCCCCGAGCACGCAGGAGCTCTCGAGACCCCCAACCTCGCCCTCACCAGACACCCGCCCACCCAGGGGTCGAGAGAGAGCGACTGCGTGCTCGGGGGATTTTCGCGCGAAAATCCCCCGAGCACGCAGGAGCTCTCGAGACCCCCAACCTCGCCCTCACCAGACACCCGCCCACCCAGGGGTCGAGAGAGAGCGACTGCGTGCTCGGGGGATTTTCGCGCGAAAATCCCCCGAGCACGCAGGAGCTCTCGAGACCCCCAACCTCGCCCTCACCAGACACCCGCCCACCCAGGGGTCGAGAGAGAGCGACTGCGTGCTCGGGGGATTTTCGCGCGAAAATCCCCCGAGCACGCAGGAGCTCTCGAGACCCCCAACCTCGCCCTCACCAGACACCCGCCCACCCAGGGGTCGAGAGAGAGCGACTGCGTGCTCGGGGGATTTTCGCGCGAAAATCCCCCGAGCACGCAGGAGCTCTCGAGACCCCCAACCTCGCCCTCACCAGACACCCGCCCACCCAGGGGTCGAGAGAGAGCGACTGCGTGCTCGGGGGATTTTCGCGCGAAAATCCCCCGAGCACGCAGGAGCTCTCGAGACCCCCAACCTCGCCCTCACCAGACACCCGCCCACCCAGGGGTCGAGAGAGAGCGACTGCGTGCTCGGGGGATTTTCGCGCGAAAATCCCCCGAGCACGCAGGAGCTCTCGAGACCCCCAACCTCGCCCTCACCAGACACCCGCCCACCCAGGGGTCGAGAGAGAGCGACTGCGTGCTCGGGGGATTTTCGCGCGAAAATCCCCCGAGCACGCAGGAGCTCTCGAGACCCCCAACCTCGCCCTCACCAGACACCCGCCCACCCAGGGGTCGAGAGAGAGCGACTGCGTGCTCGGGGGATTTTCGCGCGAAAATCCCCCGAGCACGCAGGAGCTCTCGAGACCCCCAACCTCGCCCTCACCAGACACCCGCCCACCCAGGGGTCGAGAGAGAGCGACTGCGTGCTCGGGGGATTTTCGCGCGAAAATCCCCCGAGCACGCAGGAGCTCTCGAGACCCCCAACCTCGCCCTCACCAGACACCCGCCCACCCAGGGGTCGAGAGAGAGCGACTGCGTGCTCGGGGGATTTTCGCGCGAAAATCCCCCGAGCACGCAGGAGCTCTCGAGACCCCCAACCTCGCCCTCACCAGACACCCGCCCACCCAGGGGTCGAGAGAGAGCGACTGCGTGCTCGGGGGATTTTCGCGCGAAAATCCCCCGAGCACGCAGGAGCTCTCGAGACCCCCAACCTCGCCCTCACCAGACACCCGCCCACCCAGGGGTCGAGAGAGAGCGACTGCGTGCTCGGGGGATTTTCGCGCGAAAATCCCCCGAGCACGCAGGAGCTCTCGAGACCCCCAACCTCGCCCTCACCAGACACCCGCCCACCCAGGGGTCGAGAGAGAGCGACTGCGTGCTCGGGGGATTTTCGCGCGAAAATCCCCCGAGCACGCAGGAGCTCTCGAGACCCCCAACCTCGCCCTCACCAGACACCCGCCCACCCAGGGGTCGAGAGAGAGCGACTGCGTGCTCGGGGGATTTTCGCGCGAAAATCCCCCGAGCACGCAGGAGCTCTCGAGACCCCCAACCTCGCCCTCACCAGACACCCGCCCACCCAGGGGTCGAGAGAGAGCGACTGCGTGCTCGGGGGATTTTCGCGCGAAAATCCCCCGAGCACGCAGGAGCTCTCGAGACCCCCAACCTCGCCCTCACCAGACACCCGCCCACCCAGGGGTCGAGAGAGAGCGACTGCGTGCTCGGGGGATTTTCGCGCGAAAATCCCCCGAGCACGCAGGAGCTCTCGAGACCCCCAACCTCGCCCTCACCAGACACCCGCCCACCCAGGGGTCGAGAGAGAGCGACTGCGTGCTCGGGGGATTTTCGCGCGAAAATCCCCCGAGCACGCAGGAGCTCTCGAGACCCCCAACCTCGCCCTCACCAGACACCCGCCCACCCAGGGGTCGAGAGAGAGCGACTGCGTGCTCGGGGGATTTTCGCGCGAAAATCCCCCGAGCACGCAGGAGCTCTCGAGACCCCCAACCTCGCCCTCACCAGACACCCGCCCACCCAGGGGTCGAGAGAGAGCGACTGCGTGCTCGGGGGATTTTCGCGCGAAAATCCCCCGAGCACGCAGGAGCTCTCGAGACCCCCAACCTCGCCCTCACCAGACACCCGCCCACCCAGGGGTCGAGAGAGAGCGACTGCGTGCTCGGGGGATTTTCGCGCGAAAATCCCCCGAGCACGCAGGAGCTCTCGAGACCCCCAACCTCGCCCTCACCAGACACCCGCCCACCCAGGGGTCGAGAGAGAGCGACTGCGTGCTCGGGGGATTTTCGCGCGAAAATCCCCCGAGCACGCAGGAGCTCTCGAGACCCCCAACCTCGCCCTCACCAGACACCCGCCCACCCAGGGGTCGAGAGAGAGCGACTGCGTGCTCGGGGGATTTTCGCGCGAAAATCCCCCGAGCACGCAGGAGCTCTCGAGACCCCCAACCTCGCCCTCACCAGACACCCGCCCACCCAGGGGTCGAGAGAGAGCGACTGCGTGCTCGGGGGATTTTCGCGCGAAAATCCCCCGAGCACGCAGGAGCTCTCGAGACCCCCAACCTCGCCCTCACCAGACACCCGCCCACCCAGGGGTCGAGAGAGAGCGACTGCGTGCTCGGGGGATTTTCGCGCGAAAATCCCCCGAGCACGCAGGAGCTCTCGAGACCCCCAACCTCGCCCTCACCAGACACCCGCCCACCCAGGGGTCGAGAGAGAGCGACTGCGTGCTCGGGGGATTTTCGCGCGAAAATCCCCCGAGCACGCAGGAGCTCTCGAGACCCCCAACCTCGCCCTCACCAGACACCCGCCCACCCAGGGGTCGAGAGAGAGCGACTGCGTGCTCGGGGATTTTCGCGCGAAAATCCCCCGAGCACGCAGGAGCTCTCGAGACCCCCAACCTCGCCCTCACCAGACACCCGCCCACCCAGGGGTCGAGAGAGAGCGACTGCGTGCTCGGGGGATTTTCGCGCGAAAATCCCCCGAGCACGCAGGAGCTCTCGAGACCCCCAACCTCGCCCTCACCAGACACCCGCCCACCCAGGGGTCGAGAGAGAGCGACTGCGTGCTCGGGGGATTTTCGCGCGAAAATCCCCCGAGCACGCAGGAGCTCTCGAGACCCCCAACCTCGCCCTCACCAGACACCCGCCCACCCAGGGGTCGAGAGAGAGCGACTGCGTGCTCGGGGGATTTTCGCGCGAAAATCCCCCGAGCACGCAGGAGCTCTCGAGACCCCCAACCTCGCCCTCACCAGACACCCGCCCACCCAGGGGTCGAGAGAGAGCGACTGCGTGCTCGGGGGATTTTCGCGCGAAAATCCCCCGAGCACGCAGGAGCTCTCGAGACCCCCAACCTCGCCCTCACCAGACACCCGCCCACCCAGGGGTCGAGAGAGAGCGACTGCGTGCTCGGGGGATTTTCGCGCGAAAATCCCCCGAGCACGCAGGAGCTCTCGAGACCCCCAACCTCGCCCTCACCAGACACCCGCCCACCCAGGGGTCGAGAGAGAGCGACTGCGTGCTCGGGGGATTTTCGCGCGAAAATCCCCCGAGCACGCAGGAGCTCTCGAGACCCCCAACCTCGCCCTCACCAGACACCCGCCCACCCAGGGGTCGAGAGAGAGCGACTGCGTGCTCGGGGGATTTTCGCGCGAAAATCCCCCGAGCACGCAGGAGCTCTCGAGACCCCCCAACCTCGCCCTCACCAGACACCCGCCCACCCAGGGGTCGAGAGAGAGCGACTGCGTGCTCGGGGGATTTTCGCGCGAAAATCCCCCGAGCACGCAGGAGCTCTCGAGACCCCCAACCTCGCCCTCACCAGACACCCGCCCACCCAGGGGTCGAGAGAGAGCGACTGCGTGCTCGGGGGATTTTCGCGCGAAAATCCCCCGAGCACGCAGGAGCTCTCGAGACCCCCCAACCTCGCCCCTCACCAGACACCCGCCCACCCAGGGGTCGAGAGAGAGCGACTGCGTGCTCGGGGGATTTTCGCGCGAAAATCCCCCGAGCACGCAGGAGCTCTCGAGACCCCCAACCTCGCCCTCACCAGACACCCGCCCACCCAGGGGTCGAGAGAGAGCGACCTGCGTGCTCGGGGATTTTCGCGCGAAAATCCCCCGAGCACGCAGGAGCTCTCGAGACCCCCAACCTCGCCCTCACCAGACACCCCGCCCACCCAGGGGTCGAGAGAGAGCGACTGCGTGCTCGGGGGATTTTCGCGCGAAAATCCCCCGAGCACGCAGGAGCTCTCGAGACCCCCAACCTCGCCCTCACCAGACACCCGCCCACCCAAGGGTCGAGAGAGAGCGACTGCGTGCTCGGGGGATTTTCGCGCGAAAATCCCCCGAGCACGCAGGAGCTCTCGAGACCCCCAACCTCGCCCTCACCAGACACCCGCCCACCCAGGGGTCGAGAGAGAGCGACTGCGTGCTCGGGGGATTTTCGCGCGAAAATCCCCCGAGCACGCAGGAGCTCTCGAGACCCCCCAACCTCGCCCTCACCAGACACCCGCCCACCCAGGGGTCGAGAGAGAGCGACTGCGTGCTCGGGGGATTTTCGCGCGAAAATCCCCCGAGCACGCAGGAGCTCTCGAGACCCCCAACCTCGCCCTCACCAGACACCCGCCCACCCAGGGGTCGAGAGAGAGCGACTGCGTGCTCGGGGGATTTTCGCGCGAAAATCCCCCGAGCACGCAGGAGCTCTCGAGACCCCCCAACCTCGCCCTCACCAGACACCCGCCCACCCAGGGGTCGAGAGAGAGCGACTGCGTGCTCGGGGGATTTTCGCGCGAAAATCCCCCGAGCACGCAGGAGCTCTCGAGACCCCCAACCTCGCCCTCACCAGACACCCGCCCACCCAGGGGTCGAGAGAGAGCGACTGCGTGCTCGGGGGATTTTCGCGCGAAAATCCCCCGAGCACGCAGGAGCTCTCGAGACCCCCAACCTCGCCCTCACCAGACACCCGCCCACCCCAGGGGTCGAGAGAGAGCGACTGCGTGCTCGGGGGATTTTCGCGCGAAAATCCCCCGAGCACGCAGGAGCTCTCGAGACCCCCAACCTCGCCCTCACCAGACACCCGCCCACCCAGGGGTCGAGAGAGAGCGACTGCGTGCTCGGGGGATTTTCGCGCGAAAATCCCCCGAGCACGCAGGAGCTCTCGAGACCCCCAACCTCGCCCTCACCAGACACCCGCCCACCCAGGGGTCGAGAGAGAGCGACTGCGTGCTCGGGGGATTTTCGCGCGAAAATCCCCCGAGCACGCAGGAGCTCTCGAGACCCCCAACCTCGCCCTCACCAGACACCCGCCCACCCAGGGGTCGAGAGAGAGCGACTGCGTGCTCGGGGGATTTTCGCGCGAAAATCCCCCGAGCACGCAGGAGCTCTCGAGACCCCCAACCTCGCCCCTCACCAGACACCCGCCCACCCAGGGGTCGAGAGAGAGCGACTGCGTGCTCGGGGGATTTTCGCGCGAAAATCCCCCGAGCACGCAGGAGCTCTCGAGACCCCCAACCTCGCCCTCACCAGACACCCGCCCACCCAGGGGTCGAGAGAGAGCGACTGCGTGCTCGGGGGATTTTCGCGCGAAAAATCCCCCGAGCACGCAGGAGCTCTCGAGACCCCCAACCTCGCCCTCACCAGACACCCGCCCACCCAGGGGTCGAGAGAGAGCGACTGCGTGCTCGGGGGATTTTCGCGCGAAAATCCCCCGAGCACGCAGGAGCTCTCGAGACCCCCAACCTCGCCCTCACCAGACACCCGCCCACCCAGGGGTCGAGAGAGAGCGACTGCGTGCTCGGGGGATTTTCGCGCGAAAATCCCCCGAGCACGCAGGAGCTCTCGAGACCCCCAACCTCGCCCTCACCAGACACCCGCCCACCCAGGGGTCGAGAGAGAGCGACTGCGTGCTCGGGGGATTTTCGCGCGAAAATCCCCCGAGCACGCAGGAGCTCTCGAGACCCCCAACCTCGCCCTCACCAGACACCCGCCCACCCAGGGGTCGAGAGAGAGCGACTGCGTGCTCGGGGGATTTTCGCGCGAAAATCCCCCGAGCACGCAGGAGCTCTCGAGACCCCCAACCTCGCCCTCACCAGACACCCGCCCACCCAGGGGTCGAGAGAGAGCGACTGCGTGCTCGGGGGATTTTCGCGCGAAAATCCCCCGAGCACGCAGGAGCTCTCGAGACCCCCAACCTCGCCCTCACCAGACACCCGCCCACCCAGGGGTCGAGAGAGAGCGACTGCGTGCTCGGGGGATTTTCGCGCGAAAAATCCCCCGAGCACGCAGGAGCTCTCGAGACCCCCAACCTCGCCCTCACCAGACACCCGCCCACCCAGGGGTCGAGAGAGAGCGACTGCGTGCTCGGGGGATTTTCGCGCGAAAATCCCCCGAGCACGCAGGAGCTCTCGAGACCCCCAACCTCGCCCTCACCAGACACCCGCCCACCCAGGGGTCGAGAGAGAGCGACTGCGTGCTCGGGGGATTTTCGCGCGAAAATCCCCCGAGCACGCAGGAGCTCTCGAGACCCCCAACCTCGCCCTCACCAGACACCCGCCCACCCAGGGGTCGAGAGAGAGCGACTGCGTGCTCGGGGGATTTTCGCGCGAAAATCCCCCGAGCACGCAGGAGCTCTCGAGACCCCCAACCTCGCCCTCACCAGACACCCGCCCACCCAGGGGGTCGAGAGAGAGCGACTGCGTGCTCGGGGATTTTCGCGCGAAAATCCCCCGAGCACGCAGGAGCTCTCGAGACCCCCAACCTCGCCCTCACCAGACACCCGCCCACCCAGGGGTCGAGAGAAGCGACTGCGTGCTCGGGGGATTTTCGCGCGAAAATCCCCCCGAGCACGCAGGAGCTCTCGAGACCCCCAACCTCGCCCTCACCAGACACCCGCCCACCCAGGGGTCGAGAGAGAGCGACTGCGTGCTCGGGGGATTTTCGCGCGAAAATCCCCCGAGCACGCAGGAGCTCTCGAGACCCCCAACCTCGCCCTCACCAGACACCCGCCCACCCAGGGGTCGAGAGAGAGCGACTGCGTGCTCGGGGGATTTTCGCGCGAAAATCCCCCGAGCACGCAGGAGCTCTCGAGACCCCCAACCTCGCCCTCACCAGACACCCGCCCACCCCAGGGGTCGAGAGAGAGCGACTGCGTGCTCGGGGGATTTTCGCGCGAAAATCCCCCGAGCACGCAGGAGCTCTCGAGACCCCCAACCTCGCCCTCACCAGACACCCGAGCACGCAGGAGCTCTCGAGACCCCCAAACCTCGCCCTCACCAGACACCCCCCACGGGTCGAGAGAAAGCGACTGCGTGCTCGGGGGATTTTCGCGCGAAAATCCCCCAGAGCACGCAGGAGCTCTCGAGACCCCCAACCTCGCCCTCACCAGACACCCGCCCACCCAGGGGGTCGAGAGAAAGCGACTGCGTGCTCGGGGGGATTTTCGCGCGAAAATCCCCCGAGCACGCAGGAGCTCTCGAGACCCCCAACCTCGCCCTCACCAGACACCCGCCCACCCAGGGGGCGAGAGAAAGCGACTGCGTGCTCGGGGGATTTTCGCGCGAAAATCCCCCGAGCACGCAGGAGCTCTCGAGACCCCCAACCTCGCCCTCACCAGGACACCCCGCCCACCCAGGGTCGAGAGAAAGCGACTGCGTGCTCGGGGATTTTCGCGCGAAAATCCCCCGAGCACGCAGGAGCTCTCGAGACCCCCAACCTCGCCCTCACCAGACACCCGCCCACCCAGGGGTCGAGAGAAAAGCGACTGCGTGCTCGGGGGATTTTCGCGCGAAAATCCCCCGAGCACGCAGGAGCTCTCGAGACCCCCAACCTCGCCCCTCACCAGACACCCGCCCACCCAGGGGTCGAGAGAGAGCGACTGCGTGCTCGGGGGATTTTCGCGCGAAAATCCCCCCGAGGCACGCAGGAGCCCCCCCATCCCCCTCACCAGACCCCCAACCCTTCGCCCTCACCAGACACCCGCCCACCCAGGGGTCCGAAGAGAGAGCGACTGCGTGCCCCTCGGGGGATTTCCGCGAAAATCCC